>CM052440.1:129292700-129379252 GCA_028533085.1 Varecia variegata
TGAAGTTCTGACTTGGGGGGGACGGGGGTGGGGGCGGGGATGGGTGTATACCTACAGGAGGAGTGCGATGTGCACTGTTTGGGGAATGGACACGCTTGAGGCTCGGACTCGGGGGATTGGGAGGGACATGGGCAATATATCTATGCAGAACTTTTGTACCCCCATAATAAGCTGAAATAAAAAAAAAAAAAAAAAAAGATAAATCTTCACATTTAAAGGATTCTGAAAAGTTTTCCTTATTGAGAGTTGAATTATTCAGAATTACACATACAAAGAAAATTCTATGGAAAGTTTATTGTATAATGATGGGCTGAGACTAATGGCCAAAACTGCACTTAATGACATTTACCCTAGGGTTTTTAATGTAACATAAAAGCAATCTATGAAAAATTGTTGCTATTTTTAAATAGGAACCAGCATATGGAGAGTTTTGATCTGGGTTAAAAGGAAAAAAAAAAAAAAAAACAGATTGGAAGAGAAAAACTGAGGTAGAGGAGAGTTTCTGCATTCAGTATTTGAGATTTAATCTCATATTTAGTTCCATATGTTCACTTGAGAGGATCACAGAGAGCCAAGAATACATACCTTTTTTTTTTTTTTTTTTTTTTTTTTTTTTTTACTAATTACTTAGGCATGGCTTTCAAAGCAGAAGCTATTTTGCACACCAATTTTAATCAGATTATTGGCATCTATTTCTTTGCAAATTTCCATCATCCCCTAATAGCTGAATATTTAGAAAATAACTTTGTTCCAACCAGTGGAACTATTAGAAGAATTTTATGAAACTCTTCCACCTCAAAGAACTTGCCATTTCATTAAATAACTTAGATTTATTTTAAATATTTAAGCAAGATGAGTATTTTTTATAAGAAAAAATGTAAAAAGTGACTTAAACCAACATTATTAGTGTTCAATAATAATTATACAGATGCTAAAATAGGTGAGTAAGCATGAATTCCTTTGTCTTGATAATGCTGATTCCAATGAAACATTTTCTATTACAAGAAAGTTCATTGAAAACCAACAGGGTAGCCCATGTGTTGAGGGCTTAAAAGACACAGGAAAAGATTATATATGAGGATCCAGCAGGGGATTTAATGAAAACTTTAATACATTTGCTTTAGTTCATTTGCTTATTGATTTATAAAAGAGTGGTATAGGAACAATTATTGGTATGTTGTTCATAAAGACATTGCTATTTAGTATAGAAGTGTAAAAAGGAGCATTGAGATTTCTCAATACTGCATATAATGTCACAACGTTAGGACAGAAGTCCTATTTTCTTTTCATACTGGCATCATGGTCCCATTCCCACCTACTCCCTGACAGCCCTGTTAGTGAGGATAGCTCCATTCTTCTATTTCCTCAGTATTCCAACAGCACACTCTTAGCATTACATTATCCTCCAGGAGTTTAAACCTTACCAAAAAATATTATTGTTAAATAGACATGTGTATGGGCAGCTCTGCTGGACACACTGTGGAAGTTTGAGACACAGAATAAATCCCTAGTGTCATGCAGTTGATAAATCAAGGTAAAGAGACAAGATTAAAAACTGATTGAAAGAATGTGTTCTGAAAATTAGAAAATAATCAGTTTTTATAACTCAGCATTCACTTCATTATATAATTAGATCTCATGGTTGTACTTTATGTTTTTAATTTTTAAGATGTTCAACCTAAGTCATACAGTAGTGATATGTTTTCTGGCTCTAGAATAAAATGACTTATATTTTAAAATAAATAAACCATAAAAAATGATGTTTCCTAAATGTTTGTGTAAACAAGTGGCTCTCTCAGTTCCTCATAAGACACATAAACTAGTATTTGATCTCCTATGTGTCAAGCATCAGCTAGATGTTTTCACTTATTAATGGATAATGATTTCTCTAAGTCTAAATGGGGTATTTTAAAAAGAATCAGATAAAAGTTTGTTTATGAAGAGACCTTTCAAGAGGTTATTTTGAATTCCTCTTTTTCTACCTGAGGCTATATTAAACAATATTCAAATATTACCCTGCAGCTTTCTGTTTAAGATATTTCATTTTTTCCCCACATGTCTATTCAAAAGCCGTGAGTGCTTTCGCAGCTAAACTTCATGAAGACTACTTGGGGATTCTTAAAACACAGAAGTGATATAATTTCTTTCATTACCTCCTCTGGGGAAGAAAGGATGGATAATAGTGATAAATATGACACACTTATTCACTTCACTGAGCCATTGAGACACCAAGGATCCTTCTTTTCCTATTTCCCCTATGGTTTCATAAAAGTAGTAAAATTGTAAGCAAGCACAATTGTGCACCAAGTACTTGTAGGCATTTGAAATGGTGACATCTTAGAAAGGAATGTAAAGAGTTTTATTGTATCTTACTTTAGAAACAATAGTTAAAATTTACTAGTTCTATAGTTTTCAAGGAACAGGATTGATTGTAACATGGAAAATATTTTTTTCAAACCCTGACTTGCTAAGGGATATTTTTTTATACATGTAGTTATTAATATTCCTACACACCATCCAAATTAATTAAGGCTTAGTCATATCATGAGGCAGGTCTGAGGTGACAAGTTGGAATCAAATGAAGACATACAACAATTTTACTTTTCTTTTTTACTATAGGACTGACACCTAAGGGCAAGATTTTAATAAATGAAGAAGGAAGGAGAGGGAATAAAAAAGTAAAAACATATGTAAACAATTATAAGTTTTGTAAACAATATAAAATATTTACATGTAGAAATCTGTTCTAATCAAGAGTTCGATTTTTGTTGTGTAAAAAAAAACTAACAAAAATACAAAAGCAAATTTTGTATAATTTTAGAAATTCAAAAATTTCTTTATTATTTTATAGATTAAAAAGGGAGGTCAATAAGTATCCAAAGTCTTAGTTAAGTTGTGTGTGTGTATGTGTGTGTGTGTGTGTGTGTGTATATATATATATATATATATATATATATAAAACCATTATGTTGATTTAATTTCAGTGCTTATCTTGTCCAACTCTACACGACTCAGTTATATCACAAGACAAAACACTTATCCTCTTACATGGCAGTTCCCAGGCTGCATCCTCTTGTCTTTTGAATAGTAGCATCTTTCAAATGAGAGGACTTTGCCAATATTTGATGAAAATTGCAATGAATATTTCATACACTTGTAATTGAACTTTCAAAGTCTAATTTCACTAGCAAGCTCATCTACTTAAATCTGATACTGTAATTAGATTACTTTAGCTCCAATTATAGGGTGGAATGTGTGTGTGTGTGTGCACGTGTGTCTATGATTTTAATTGTCAAAATGCAAGATTATATGTAGAGGTAATATTAAAAACTAATAGGAGAGAGATTAATTAGTAAGTATCTATCATTGGTTCTGTGTGTTTCTGTCATAAATTTATAGCAAATGCTGTATAAAATTTATGAAAAATAAAAATTAGAATCAGCTAAAAAAATTCTATACAATTATTTTTCTAATAAATTAAATTTGAGAAGGCAGATAAAAAATTTAAGTACATCATTTTTTGAGCAGGAACAAAAGTTATTTCATTGTAAATTGGGATATGAGACAAACTAAATGTCCAAACTGAAGGATTTATCTAATTCAATAATCTACACACATAAATTATTAGTTAACATCTTGACATTGGCATTGTAATTAAAATTTTGATATGAAAAGCTAATATTTCACTTAAATATAAGATTTCTGACAGGAATAATGTTTTAGGTGAAGGAATAAAATATATTTGGAGACACTTGGTTACAGAAGTATCAGAGCAATTTATAGGAATTATCATAATCAGAAAAAGCTTTAATAAAGATGCAAACTCCTCCACTTGAGCCTAACAACTTCAAGAGCATATCAGTTTCAAAGCCCTAGCTGGAAGTCTTTAAATTCTAATACTAGAAGAATGAGTAATTGAGGAAACAAATATCCAGTGGAAGATGAGAGACTTTTAAACTGTTCCTTTATGTTCATTCTTTTCTCCCTAAGGATAGGCTCTTTGCTTACTTCAAAGTAAGACATAGTGGCTACACTAACCCAGCTGGAAACTGATTAATACTTTGTTCTGCCCCTTCATCCTTGAAATTTTACTTTTAATTTTCTAGTCTCCTTCCATTTATAACAATTGGAGAGGAGAAGGTACACATGGCTTTTTTGCAGACAACACTTTGGTAAATGTTGTTGTAATTAT
This sequence comes from Varecia variegata, assembly GCA_028533085.1. Taxonomy (NCBI): domain Eukaryota; kingdom Metazoa; phylum Chordata; class Mammalia; order Primates; family Lemuridae; genus Varecia; species Varecia variegata. The sequence continues at coordinate 129,296,893 of CM052440.1, forward strand.
TACCTGTGGCACAGCACCGTGGCCTGGACATTCCATGCACATGTGGTCTCTATTTGAAAAGAGGCCTGCACTTCGTCAATTGAAAGTCAGTGTCGTATTAAGGAATTAATTAATGATGTATAAAGACCAGCATTCACCTGAGTTAAATTAAGTTTTTTTTTTTAAGATAGAGCCACTGTTTTGACTCAATATTGAATTAAATGAAAACTAGAATAATTGCTGTAATAAAACATATTGTTAAAGCACATTGTAAAATATAATGAAAAATATCTAACATTTAATATATTTCTATTTTCATAATTTATGTACTCATGAAAGCTGCTCAGATTTCCCCCTTTATAAATTTTTATGTCAGTGACTAACATCATGTGGTTAGCCACACACTAAATTTCTGTTGACTGAATATAATAAATTGTTAATTGTGTCCATTTTTTAACCATCAAATTTGGCTACATTTTTAATTTTACCTAAAGCTTTTTATTATTTTATCTGGTTTCTCTCTGTATTTGTTTTACTGTGCCAATTATTGAGTAGTAAAATCATTACATGTGGAAGTATATTTTCTTTAAACACATCAGTAAATAATGGTGGCTGACTTTGGTAGAAACTAAATATAATCATCAGAAATATTTGTATTAAGTTGTTACGCTATGTGACAATTGGCACACTCCATAGTAGACAAAAGTTTAGAAACATTGCATAATGAGAAGCTCAAAAGGAATTTTCATAAAAATTACTGGGTGTGTGTCTCGGTGTGTGTGTTAGCGTGTGCACACATGTGTTTTTATTTTTAATGTCTACTTTAAAAAGCTTGGAAAACAAGCTCAAATGGCTACAGGCTACTTAAATATAATAGTGGTTTCAAGTGCATTATGTTAATATTCTAAGTAAAATACTAAAATAGCAATAGAAATTACTAAAGAAAATATTAGCTGCAATTTTTCGAATATGAAAAAGCCTAAGAGAATTAACAGAATACTATAAGAGAAACAAAGTGACCATATTCTCAAAGGAAAATGCAATGACAGTAGAAAAAATAGACAAGTAAAATTGAACTAGTAAGAAATGATTGGACACTGGGTATGTTCCATACCTGTAAATGAAGAGAATAAGGAAAGATTTTAAAGGCAAATAATTATAGCTAGAAATTAGTATCAGGGGAAAATTCATAACCAGATAATAATAAAGTAATTCAGATAGAATCAGATCTTCTCAAGAGTCTGCAAATAGTATTTTGGGAAGATTTTTCTTTGAATGAGTTTGGCTGATCTAATCCAAAGGACAATAATAAAGTAGTATATATTTTTTTATGAAAGATTGTGATAAGTACTCTGAAGAAGACCTATACAAGGAAAATAGGATAGGAAATGCTAATGGAGGTTGGGGGGGGTGCAGGATTAGATAGTATGCTCAAAGTAGTCTCATGTATGTGCTGACATTTGAGCAGAGAGCTAAATAAAGTGTTCCCTGAAAGTATAAAGTTCCTGAGATAAGCACATTATTGGCATGATTGAAAACTAGCAACCAGACCAGAGTGGTTGGAATGGCACGAAAAGGCAGGAAATAGTAAGAGATGAGGTCAGAAAATTGAGAGATGGAGTGTGTTCTGAGACACAGACAGTATCTTCTAAGATATTGTAGTGCAGTGCAGGGAAAGAAGGGCTGAACACTGAATGAGAGGAGTAACCCGTGGGATGGTTTCAAACAAATGATTCTTTTGATTTGACTGTTTTTGAGGGATCATTTTGGCTGCTGATTTGAGGGTTTGCTTTAAAGAGACAAGGATGAAAGCAAGGAGAGCAATTCAAAAAATGTTACAACACAATGGCTCATGCCTGTAATCCTAGCACTTTGGGTCTGAGCAAGAGCAAGACCATGTGTCTACAAAAATTAGAAAAATTAAATGGGCGTGGTGCCCCATGCCTGTAGTCCCAACTACTCAGAAGGCTGAGGCAGGAGGATCACTTAAGCTCAGGAGCTTGAGGTTGCAGTGAGCTATGATGCTGCACCACTACACTCTAGTTCAGGCAACAGAAAAAGACACTATCTCCTGAAAAAAAAAAAAAAAAGAGAAAGAAAGAAAAAGAAAGAAAGAAAGAAAGAAAATGTAAATGTTACAACAATACAGGCGAGATATCATACAATGGTGACTTGGATAAGGTCGCTAGCAGCAAAGTTAGTCAGAAAATTTTGGACAATGGATATATTCTTAAAGCAGAAGCAAAAAGATTTACTGATAGTTTGATATGGTATTTAGGAGAAAAAGAGCCTAAAAGAAAAGCAAGGGAACAAACACAAGATAACTCCGAGTCTGGGGTCCTGAGAAACTTGAAAAATTACATTACTCTTTACAAGTGGAGAAGCTGAATGAAGAAGTGAGTTAGAGTACTGGCATATGTTGTATGTGAGATGTCTATTAGCTATAAGAGGGAACACATCAAATAAGCTTTTGGATATGTATTTGGAGTTCAAAGATGAGGTCAAATTTTTACAAATATTTCAAATATTGCCATATAGGGAATATTGAAAGCATAATGTTACTTCAGATTACATGCATACATACATACATACAAGCAAAATAAAAGAAACTTTCCAAATGGAGAGCTCTGGATCAGTTTATGTTAAGAGGGCAGAAAGTCAGTGCAAAGGCAACCAAACAGGTGGGAAGAGAAACTAAGACAGTGTTTAAAGGAGGAGGAGCTCATCAACTGTATCAAATGCACCTAATAAGTCCAAGGAAATAAGGACTAAGAAGTGAATATTTAAGAAAGTGGATGTCACTAGTGCCCTTGATATGAACAGAAATGGTGGGAATGGCCAGTAAGGACACAGCCTAAAGGTACATAATTTAAGCCACAATAACAAGAAAGAAAGTAGAGACACATTTAGGCAATTCTTTCTAGGATTTTTTTTGTAGAAAAGAACAAATAGAGTGATAGCTGAAGAGCAAGTATGGTGAGGGGTGGACTTGTTAAAGATGGTAAATGGTAAGCATGTTTGATATTGAAGGAAATACTCCAGTAGAGGAGAGAAAAATAGTACAAAAGCTACAGATGACACAGCTGTTCAAGTGTTATCCTAAGTAGAAGGGAATAGATGGGCTCATGAGCACACATGGAGGGCTTTGTGTGAAATTAGAACAGAAATAGTTCATTCAAAATAAATTTAATTAATTTAACAGTATTATTTGTGCCATTATTGTGCTAGAAAGTAAGGATATAAGAATGAATAAAACAAGGCCTACATCATGAGGATTAAAATTCTCTGGTGGAGATAGGTATGATAATCCATTTTAATAAAATTTTATTTAAAAAGAGTGCTCTACTAGAAAGTCAAAATACAATGCTATTACAAAAGAAAACATGCATAAGTTCCAAGGGAATGGGTAAACACAGATGAAAAAGTTTTCATAAAGACTTCAAGGAGCACGATGATAAATATAAGACCAGGTTTCAATGATGACTAGATTAGAATGTAACTAGAAAAAGACTATTATAAGACATAGTAAATTCAAAGGCAGAGAGGTGTCACAAGGATTAAAGGATCTGTAAATAATGTGGATAGCTTAGGGAGCATTTATGGCAGTTTAGTTGGAGAGCCCAGTGGTGGTCACATTCAGGGTTTTGTGTGCCACGGTGAAAAGGACTTTGCCACTGTGCTTTTTGGGCTGAAATACAGGAGGGATTAAGGAAACTTGTCACATTTCTAAATTGGGTGACTAACTGGGTGAAAATTAAATTGCCAGAACAAAAATGTGGAGTATGGATATAAATTCAGATCGTACACATTGAGTTTGAGATGCCTGTATGAATTCTCTCTGGTGGAAAACCTATCTAGCTGGAAATGTCTAAAGATCACAAATGTATGTTTGGAACTCAAATAAGGCCACACGTGTAACATCAAGAGCAAGGGCTGATGCGAGTTGTACAGTTCTGGAAGCCTATACAGTTTGGAGGCCCTTTAATAATATGTAAAATTTATAATAGAAGAAATAGGTACAATGATTGAAAATAAGGCCTATATAAATAATTTCTAAAGCTAAGGCAATAGATTACTAGTGCCCTAGTAAATTTTTCCATGTGTAGGAATTGTTGTGGGAAAAAATAAAGCTATGGACCTAAGTGAGAATTTCTAGGTTAAAGAGATAAAGGAGAAGAAAAGAACACAAATATCTTGAGAGGAGATTTTAAGTGTCCCCCTCATGCACACAATTGGAACTAATTGTGGTGATGATGTGTTTATTAATTTGATTGTGGTAATCATTTTACAATGTATATGTATATCAAATCATCACAGTGGATACATTGAATATATACAATTTTTATTTGTCAATCATGTCTCAGTAAAGTTGGGAAAAAAAGAGCAACCAGAGGAAAAGGAGATGAGGAAAAAGACTGAGAAAGAGTAAAGAGTGAATAATAATAAAGAATTTGAGGAAGGACAGGATTTCCATAAGAATGAATGTTCATAATGTGTTAAATATTATGATCCTTAGTACTTACCTAATAAGTAATTATTTAGTTACAAGTGATTTCTTAGATATGTTGTGATTTTATAGAAGTAAATTGTAAGATGATGAAACAAAAATAATTATTTTAAAAAAAAAAGCTATTTGACTGATGATTTTATTTTGGGGCAAGACATTGGAACATTCTCTAGACAAACAATCAACAGGTAACTTACTTAACTCACATTGCCACTGCACTCTAAGTTCATATTTAAATAATGAAATATTTTCATAGACTTGGACTGTGAAGCATCAGAAATATTTTCTTTTTTTCCTTAGAAACCTTGACATGGATGCATAGAAGTAGGTTTCTAAGATAATCGGTTGTTTTCACTTGAGTGCAGTGAAAATATTAGTAAAACATAGATAAGGCTCTAAAATGCTGCATTCATAGCACCTGATTTTACTTAAAATAAAGCTATCTACTCTTTTGAATATATCAAAAATGATATCAAATATTAAAATTATGTAAGCATAAGATCTTTTTTAAAAGTTTTATTTTCATTGTATCTGGCAATTTATCTATCACAAATTGATAACAAGCAAAGTGTGTGTTCATAGGATGTAAAACAGGTTAAAATTGTTTTTACCTCTTCAAGTTTGTGTCTGTGTGTGTACATCCACGTGCATGCACGTGAATCTCTGTGTGATTATGCAAAAGATAAAAGGTTTTCTTGAAAGTATTGAGGCAGCTGCGCTCTTTTCAGACTGCTTCCTTTTTCATGAATACAAAAGTAGCATTTAACTTATCATTGTACTCAAGGGCTTATTTTATAAGCAATATAAAAGCAGCTGGGAAAATGATTTTGTTACTTTTAGCATGGCTAGGTAATTAAAATTTTTTAGATTAGAGATATTTGAGAGTTTTCTGTGTTGCTGATGATAGTTCTTACTAATGATATTAGTGTAGTAATTTTCCAGTTTCAAATGTTAAGTATTTTTGTGTGGTTAAGTGATTTCATTGAGTCATATAGATAAATTAAGTATGAAATTGAGGCCATGAACATTTTCAGGAAATTTTGCTCTTGTACTTCAAGCCTCTCAACATTTCTATAACATCCCCCACATTTTTTTTTTTTTTTTTTGGCAAAGGCAGTGAAAGGGAAGGAGAAAAGAGCACCAAGTGGTACCTTTCTCCTGTCACCATAGTAACAGGAAGGTGTAATTATGCCAAAAAGAAGAAAGACAGCAAGGCAATAGATGAGAAACACAGCTGGATCACGAAACTGATGTTAAGGCTGAAAGGCACACTGAGAGGTCAAATATCTCATTTCTTCATGGCCAAGAAATACTTCATTCACATCTTCCATAAAAAAAAAAAAAATTGAAAAAGTACTACTTTCTCTTCTGATGATTTCCAGAAATAAAAATTCAACATTGCTCTCTCCAATCATTTATTCAAAGGTGTAATTATAATATTCATGAAATTATTAAAATTTATTAATGGTAAAATTACCTTAAGTTCTTTGTAAGTTTCTTTAATATACCCTCAAAGTATCAGGTTTCCTGCTAATCTCTATGTTTTTAATGAAATAAAGAGTTGCTTCTTTGCATTCTTAAATACAAGTTAATTTTCTCTTTTAGTTGATTACTTTTTATTTCAATCCTTTAGATTTGTAGATTGTAATTAGAATAGTGATCCCAATTTTTATTTTAAATTGAATTTAATTATTTAATAAGTCATAATGATGTCCAGGCAGGTTTTATTCAACACAACTTGTGTGTGTGTATCTCACCAGAAGGAAAAAATACCACATTATGAGGTAGTTTTAACTTCCTTTGGGACTAACTATGGAAGTTGACAATTAAAATTCTCCACACAAACTCAAAAAAGCAACCAACCAAAAAAAAAAAAAAAAAAAAAGACCAAAACATATAGATCAAAACAGAAAGCAAGTAAAATCAATATTCCTATAGCCTAACCTGACATTTATTTAAACAAGTCAGGGAATTCTGCAAATTTCAATCTCCATGTATGTGGGGAAATACAAATCTCTAACCAGCAGAGTAACCTGTGCAGTTGAAACCAGAGCAGGGAGTTAATCAGGGAGTAGGCAGAAGAGGCAAGAGGGCAACAGAGTGTTGATGATGGCAGAAAACAGAAAACATTAATCAGGTTATCCCAAGAAACATAAGTTTTCAAATTGACAGTGAAATATCAAAAACAGGTCTCAGATTTGGTGGGTCAAACAAAAGACTACTGGCATGCTCCATAGGTGCAGTTTCTGGGAAAGGAAGAGGTAAGTTGGAGGCCACAGTGTTCCTTAGAGGCATAGTAGGAAAATGAGAGTTTCAGCAAACTATAATAATATTGAAGATTCAAAAGAAAACAATCAAAAATGGGGACATATATTAATGGCATGTACCTAGAGGTGAAAATATAACATACATCAACTAAGACTTAAATTAATTACCCAAGACATTCTGCACTCCTCTCCCACTTTATTGGCTCAAAATTGCTCCCCAATTGCTTATTGCTTTAAGACAATCCAATGTAAATATTTATGAATGAAAAAAAAAATCCACAGATCTCATTTAAAAAATAGTGCAACAAGAAAACAAAATCAAATGTTTTAGTAGATGAATATATTTCTGATCCAATACATGCATGTAACTGCAACATGAAGGAAAGAAAAACAAGATCTTCACACTCATTTGAATCAAAAGTAATTTAATCAACACTGAAGAAAAGAACACTGAAATCATAAATCCATAATTCCAAAATACATGTAAGACAGAAAGATATGAAATGATAGCTGATAAAACTTAGAAAAGAGATGGAAGAAAAAGACAAACCCATCTCCAAAATGAGGGCTGAATTAATTATATCGTGTGCAATGGAGAAGACAGATGAATGAACTTCATAGCACCGAATATACAAAATGGAACTGGAGTACCATTCTCTTTCTTTTACTGTCTAACAAATCCTCTCCAAAAAGGCTCTGCCTCTATTCTATCCAACTAAACAGCTCTTTCCATGAGTATCATTACCCTGTGCATTCATAATTCCATTGAATAGTCCTTTTGCCTTGCAGGGAATCAGCATTTCACACAAATGACCACCCTTCTCATTGACATTATATTTGTAATTTGTATTTATATTTGTAACTTGGCTGTAAGCATGCCACACTTTTTTGGTTTTCCTCCTACCTCACTGAATGCTTCCTCTCACTCATTGTCGGTTCCTTCTCTTCCTCCTGGGTTACCCCAGACCTCAGTCCTCAGGTGCCATATTCTATTTGCACTCAATTTATTTGTTGATCTCATACAGTCTTTTGACTTTCAATAACACTTCTTCTCTGATAAGTATCATATGTATATGGTCAATATTGTATTTTCCCCTGAACTACAATCATTAAAGACATATCCAAATGATATGTTAAAATTTTATATCCCCCATGGAGGATAAAAATTTTATATCCTTCATGATAGTGAAACTTATTTCCACTATCATGGTTTTATCTTTCTTTATTAAATTCATCACCATTTTACATGCTTAATTATTTATTTCTTTGCTATCTGTCTTCACTATAATGTAAACTCTGTATCACCAGGGCCTAGAGTTGTGTTTCATACATGAGTTATTATTGAGATATTATTATATAATATACATTTAGTAGCCACATCCTCCTTCCTAAACACTTCCTTGGTATTTCGAGCTGTTTGCACAGTATTGGCTCCATGAGGGAACTCATATTTAAAAATAACATGAATTTTTGACTTATCCATAGTTTCACAAAAATTGTATTAAAAAAACTTTGAAAGATAATCACAGCCAAAGCATATGTTTGAAGACTGAGGATGTACTTCACAAATAAAAATAAAACAAGTAGCGTCAAAATGAAATGTCAGAGATATCAACTATCAAATGTAGTACTTAAGGAAATCGGACATTTCATACTTAATAACCTATAGAGTTTTTTTTGTTTGTTTGTTTTAAAGAACTATGTGGTTTACTTCTAGTTTAACATACTGCCTTCCTATATTGCCTGTATACCACCCTGATTTTTTGCAAGTCACATGTCATATTCCATTAATCATATACTTAAAATTTTACATTACATTTAAAAAAGTGAAATTATTTCCTCTATTAAACTTATTATCTTTGGTGTACACACGGGTAGAAACAGCTTGTTACTTTTTAGAATAATCTCTTTATTGTAAGGCTAAAAGGCATAAAGTTAGCTTTGCAATTATTTTTGTTTGTTTTGTTTCAGCAGTGAGGATTTTTATTGCCTTGTCTTTGGTCATGAGGGGGTCCCCTCCATACATCATGTTGTATTTCAAAGATGTGTGTGTGTGTGTGTGTGTGTGTGTGTGTCTCAACAACACAGAATTGTATAAGTTATTCTTAAATTCATCCAGTTCATTGGCTCAATATAAACACAGATTGGAAACCTTTGTGTGTACTACCAGTGCCTGCCACATCCTCTTAATTATGCTTCAATGCACAACAGCTAGGCTTCTGAATGCCAACAAGTACAGTCCTTTGCCCCATGAACTCTCAACCAGCCCTGCTTTCCTCTCCCACAAGGCCATCCAGAAGAGCCAGGAAACTAACAATGTTAGAATCAGCCTTTAATACATGGCTGATGTGAGTTGATCTTTTCCATATCTTGAGGGGGGACAGGATAGAAAATCCAGAGGTCTATGTTCTGCACTACTCATAGATGTATCTGAAGGAATCAAGCTCCACACACAGACAGTGATACATTAATTGATAATGACATTCCCCCTGCCCCCAGTTTTTCTGTTTCACTTCATCATTCAATGTGATATCTGGGTTTACTTTCTTGATTAGTTTCTTATAGCTGCTGTAAAAAATCACCACAAATTTAGTGGCTTGAAAGAATGCAAACATACTATTTTATAGTCCAGGAGGTCAGAAAGCCAATATCAGTTTTACTGGACTAAATTCAAGGTGCAAGCAGGATTGGTTCTTTCTGGAGGCTGTAGCAGAAAATCTATTTCCTTGACATCCTCCTGCCAACCTCTTAGAAGGACTCTTGTGATTACATCTGGCCCACTCAGATAATCCAGGATAATCTCCCCATCCCATTATCCTTAATGTAATCACAACTGGGAAGTCTCTTTTACTGTGAAGGTGACATATTCACAGGTTCCAGGGATTTAGTCATGTACATCTTTGAGGAACCATTATTCAGCCTACCACAAATCCCAAATAAATTAAATGCACTTGAGACCTTGCTTCAGATTATTCTTAACACCTGTGCCTCTTGTAGAATGGTCTGTGACACACTGCATAGAAATTTATCTAAATTAAAAAATTTAGAAACAGAGAGTACCTCATTTTTCACTACAGTTTATGCTAAGAATCTTCAGTTTTGTGTGACAGTTTCTAGTAATATTGGTAATTTTGAGTAGAGAATGAAAATGCAAAAACAAGGGTTTCCTTGTACAAGGTTTTCTTCTAGCACTTGGGCAATCATTTCAGGGAAGAATTGCTTTCTTGCATTTGTTCTATCAAAACTTCAGAGAGTGTTTTACCTCATTAAGTTTCATGAGCTTTCAGAATCCAAAGCCAAAATCCAAACTCTATAGGAAATTTTAGAAAGAAAACAATAATAATGATATTAATAAGAATAATATAAATAATAAAAGCCAATATATATGGAGAAGTCACTCTATGCAACACAAAGTGTTGGTGTTTTGTATGCATTTTATTGTCCAATATTCCTAATCATACTTTGAGTTAGAAATTATATTAATACTATCTCTATTTCCCAAATGATAAGACTCATGTTAAGAAACATTTCCAAGATAACATGCCTTGAAAAAAGAAAATGTGTTACATCAATAAAAATGAACATGGGGACTATTAATGAAGTTCATACCTTTAGGCAAATGTATCCCATAAGAGACATGATTATGTGCCAAGGACCAGAGATGAGAGCAAGAAAACCTGTTACATCCAAGGAATTGCAAATAGTTCAGTGTGAGAGGATCACTGTGGACAGGGCTGTAGGTAATAAAGAACAAAAAGCCCAGAAACTGAAGCAGAGAGCAGATTCTAATGCCAAGTGGGGAATATCGATCCATTAAAATAATTTAATCAGAGAATGAAATTAAGATTGGGATCCTTAAGATAACACCTTTTGCAGAATGGAAAATGATTTGTAGGGAGACAAACCTAAAATTCATCCAGTCAAGAGATGATAGTCACAGAGAAAGAGAGTAGTATTGGAGAATAAAAGAAAAATAATGTCACAAGATAATTAACAATGTAAAACTGACAGTTCTCATTGATTAAATGTTAGAGTAAGTGAATCATAATAAGGCATATCATGAAAGGAAACATGGAGGAAGGAGAAGAGATTGTGAAAAATGACGAAGTGTAACATTTTTAGATGCCCTTGGTAAATTCACATGGAAGACATGGTTCTAGATCTCAGGAGAGAGGACTAAGTTGGAGATGTCAATTCAGAAAATGTTCGTATCTCATAACAACTGGAAATATAGGAGTGGATGAGATGCCCATGGAGAGAGTAAGGAGTAATCGTGTAACAGGGTCGAAGACATATCTATGAAGGGCTCCAAAACTGATAATGTAGAACTGAAGCTTCCTCTGAACAGGAGGGGAATGAGATGGAACAAAACTCAAGAGAACTTATGTGCTGGCAGTCATGGGAAGAAGAGTTCCAAGTAGGCATGATGAAATTCAGTGGGATAGTGGGAATACAGATTCAAGCAGCATGAAGAAACAGAGTCAACAATTATTGCTATTTCTCTAGAGAATTTTGGCTTCAAAGTACAGGAGAAAGCTAATGCTGAAGATAGTTAGCTAAGGGTAGAAGGAGAGCTTTTTTTTTTTGTAAGACCATGGACACATGAGCTATAAATGGTACTGGGGATGAGCACAGAAAGAAGAGAATATAGCATGAGACAGGTCTAAGACTCAGTGCAAGGTTCAATACAATCTCAGCCGGAGATATGATAGATGGAATTGTGAGCAAAGGAGGGGGGATTGATTTTATCACTTGAGTGCTATTATGCGTCAGGGTCTGTTTTAGGCCATTCAGATATAAACATTAAAGAGAAAGAGTTTTATTGATAGAAATGGTAAATCTATCATTTATTGATAGAAACAAGTAAAATCAGTGGTAAGATAAGTAAAATAACAGTACATTATAAGTGGTTAAGTCTATGAAAAACAGATTATGTTAGGGAGATCAGGAGGCATGGGAATGTGTTTGCATTTTAAAATTTTTTCAATGAAAAAAGACATAAAGAAGGTGAGATATTGAGCCATTCAAATATCTGAGGGAAGAATATCTCAAGTATAGGCAGAGGCTCTTAGGAGGCACCCAGTGTGGCTGGAGCAGAGAAAAGAGAGAGGAAAGTAGGAGATAAGGTCAGGAAAGTATAGAAAGGCCAAGATTGGGTAGGGCCTTGTGAGTCATTGAAAGACTTTGGCTTTTACTGTCATTGAAATGGAGAATCGCTAAATGGTTTTAGAGGAAAAATATTGTCTGATTTATATTTTAATAGAATCACTGTGTCTGCTCTGTTGAGAATAAACAGTTGGATAAAAGGTTGGAAAGAAGAAGACCAGACATGGGGTTACAATAGTAATCGAGATGAGAGGTGATGGTGCCGGGACCAGGGTAGGGTGATAGATGTTGTGATGGCAAGTAGTCCTCTTCTGGAAACATTTAAAAAGGAGGTCTAAGAAAAGAAAAGAAAGAAAAAAAAAAATGGGAAAGGTGTTCATCTAGGAGCAAATAATTATTCAAGCATGAGTGGGTGAACGGAATAAGTAAATTCAGTATGATTGGAAGGCGGCAATAAAGGTTCATTTGTGGTTCATGCCAGAAATTTAAAGTGAGAACACTCAGCATAATTTTATATTTTTCTCCTTCTACCTTCAGCTTCCGGGAACAAGCTCAGAGTAAACAGAGTTGCATTTAACCAAGTTTGTGATTTCACCAGTTAAGTACTCCGTAACAAGAGAGTAAGGGAGTCAATGTATGTGCGAGGATGTGAATTAAGTGATTGGCCATGTATTGTAGCTGTGTTAGAAGGGAAGCAAGCACACCAAGCCTTCACAGACAGCAAGCATTAATAGGATCAATGTATTGGAGGCCCTGGGTGGTCAAAGGATCGTTAGAGTTGGATAATAGAGGGATGCTGTGAATAGTGTGGATAAATGACATGATGCTAGCCGAAGAGGATTTCAGGCAGAGAAGAGGAACACTACACTTACAGGAAGAGACAAAGAGCAAAGAAAACTGGAACACGTTGGCATGTTTAAAGGTATGGTCTTTTCCAAGCTGAGAACGAGGTAAATGATTGTGAGAAGAGTGACACGTGTGAAACATTTGTTAATGAGGTCTAGAAACAAAGCATAAGAGATTTGCTAGCCAGAGCCAGGTATCCAATTGAGATTTCTCTTCCCTAGCATTGTCTGAGTACTGACCTGGAGAAGGCAGACATTTGCATGACTCCATCACTTTGGGAGTGCTAAGTGTATATGATGAAACAGGAGCTCATGCAGAGGTGCTGTATTAAGTTGAATCATGACACGGTCATTTTTAGTAAGTAAAAAATGGCTGAAAATAGGCAAAATATAATTGAAATTAAAGAATCTCTAAATAAACAAAAAAGTCTCATGTTCATAGATTGAAAGACTTAACATTGTTAAGATGGCAGTAAGTCCCAAACTGACCTGCAAATTCAATGCAGTCCTTCCCCAAATCCCAGCTGACTTCTTTCTTTGTATTTAAATAGATATACGAGATAATATATTTTACAGAGGAGGGCTCTGTATTTGGCCATTTGGCTTTCAGGAGTCAAACAAATATGAGTATAGGAGCATCTTTTGCCATATATATATAAAATAAATATAAAAATATATATGTGTGTATATATATATGTCTGTATGTATATGTTTTGTTCTCCTTCTCCATGTCTATCTCTGTTTCTATCTCTATCTCTCTGTCTCTTTCCTTTTTCTTCTTAACTGCCACTATTTTTTATCTGTAACAGATGAACTAGTATGGGCTTGCATCTGCTCAGAAACAGAGAAATTGAATTGATACCCACAAAACTACCACAAAACAATTCCTGTTCCACTTTATATAAAACAATTCTTATGCTAGATGTGTAAAATAGGGTAAAAGGAAGAGCCTAATAAGTAGAAGTTGGAAGTTAGGTAGTAAAAAACAAAACAAGTAAACAAAAAAACTGGAATCAGGAAAATTATGTTCCTCTTTTATTTGGCATCCTCAAATATATTTCTGTATGGCTTGTTGTTATTACAGGTAGAAATAACCTTTCTCCCTTGTTTAGTTTTTAATATGTAGTCTATAAACTATCTTTAGTTTCCAGAAAAGATGTTTCCTAGATTGTTTGCACCTCTTTTCTTTTTTGATAAAAAGAACAATTTTACAGATGAGTAAAGAAACTTCATTTTATGAAATTCTGATTTTGAATGTATTCCCTCTTCAAATTAATTACTTTATTTCACCAGAGGGAAACTCCATAAATAGAAGACAGGGAGGAATAACTGATGTAGCAAAACTCAAAACAAAATTGTATATAAATGAAAGCTTTATTAAAAAGAGTCCATTATTTTCTTGAAAACAAAACAGTTTCCAGCTGTTAGAAAGAAAATGATATGGGTAGACTTTTTTTTCCTCTTCTAAAACATTAGTCCAAAATGGATTCTCATAAAAAAATTATTAATTATGTTTGCAATAAGAAAGAGTGTATGTTACAGTTTATAAATATTGATTTATAACCTCTTTACTCAATTATGCATACACTGACTTGGTTAGATATCCAGATATTATCACTGAATATGATTAATATTCAAACATGGATAAAACATATTGCAAAACTAAATTCTATCATTAGTGAGACTTAAATAAGGAGCATCTTGCTATACTTGATTTTACAGTGTCCTGATAGTTGAGAACATCAGAACATACAACTGAACGAGCATGTACACATGGTTCAAATTAACAAAATCAATTCCCAGATTTTTCCTTCTTACAAGTTGTTTACTTGCAACAGAATGAATTATCACAAGTAGGAAGTGCCATGAAATCAAAGCCCCTTACAATTTTGTGTAACATAAAGATGTAATTAATTTGTGCAACAAGTGCCTGAGATTCTTTTATGGATAATGAAAATATTCATCAATAATGCTAGTAATACTTACAGAGAAATTATGATTTGGCAGAGGATAAATGGAATAGGCCCTGATAATTCAAGGCCAGGGTAGAGAGAAGAAAATGTTACAGCAGTTATTCAGAGCTAAGAAAATCATGAAAAATTTTGTAGAGGAAGTATTTTTTTAAGTAGGCTTTAAAGAAGTAGCATATATATATGCTATTCATGGGGAAAAGGCAATCTAGCAAGAAGAAAATCAGCAAAGATACAAGGAAGTGTCATTAAATGTATAGAAAATTGGAAGATATTTTATTGTTTTGGGACATGAGGGAGAAAATTCTGGGAAAAACTTTGGGGACTAGATTTTCAGAGGTGTTTGAAGCTAAGTTAAAGTTGGAAATGTATATATTAATATTTCCATTAAATATAAAGAAAATGATTTTTTAAAAAGTTATTTTTGCATATTAGGTCCAATAATTTTATTTCTACTATTTCCACCTAAATAAGCAATCAGAGATCTTCAATGCTATTAAAATAAAGGTATTTTTATCAAAATATTATTTCTAAGATGGGTTCACTGGCTCATGTTGTAGTCCCAGCTACTCGGGAGGCTGAGGCAGGAAGATCACTTGAGCCCAGGTGTTCAAGACCAGCCTGAGTGATATAGCAAGACCCCATCTCAATATTTATGTATATAAGATATATATATTATTTCTAAAACTAAAGTTGGAAAGCAATTTAACTCTTTCCCTTGTTTGAATGATTAAATGTCACCATCTATATTGAATAGCATGTTCTCTCCAAAAATGTCATTTTTCAAGAATATTAATCAATATGGGAAGATGATCATGATATAAGAAAGCCAAAATGCAGGATACAAAGTTTTATATAGGTGTAGTTATGTAAGTAAGTTACATTTATATCTATGTCTTCTTCTATATATTTCTTTATATATTTATGTCTATATCAAGAAACTCAATGACATTATTCAAAAATGTTTGTAGTTATCTTTAGACAATGAGTTAATCATTTCCTAACATTTTATAAAATATTCCACTGAATACATATTACTTTTGGAATTAAAAGAGAAAAAAGTTGGCCATTTTTAATTCAACATTTTCCTAACAATAACTTTTTTAATTTAAATTTTATTCATAAGTAACTGAAAACTAAAACTAAAATAAATTTTATAATTATAATTTATGAATATGTATAAAATATACCTGGGAATGAATAATCCAAAAATGAAATTAAGAAAATAAACAATTCCATTTTCAATAGCATCTAAAAGAATAGGAATAAATTTAACAAAAAAGTGTAAAACTTATACTCCAAAAGTTACAACACATTATTGAAAGAAATTAAAGCTCTAAATAAATGAAAAATATCTCATGTTCATTAATTGAAAGACTGTACATTGTTAACATGGCAATAAGGCCCAAACTGACCTACAAATTCAATGCAATCCCCATCAGAATCCCAGCTGGCTTCTCTGTAAAAATTGACAAGATGATTCTAAAATTCCCAGGCAGTTGTAAGCAACCCACCAGGATAGCCAAAACAATCCTGAAGAAGAATAAAATAGAAGGACTCACCCTTCCCAATTTCAAAACTTACTACAAAGCAATGGTAATCAAGACAGTATGGCACTAGCACAAGGATCAATGGTCAATTGATTTTCAGGGTGCCAAGATCATACAATGGGGAAAGAATAGTCTTTTCAACCAATAGTACTAGGACACTGGTAGCCTCATGTAATAGAATGAAGTTGAACCCTTAATTCACACTACATAGAAATATTAACTCAAAATTAATCAAAGACTTAAATGTAAGAGCAAAAATTGAAGACTTTTAGAAAGAAACATGGGGTTAAATATCCATGACCTTGAGTTTGTCAAAAGATTCTTAAGTATGACACTGAAAGCATGAGAAACAAATAAAAAACTAGATGAACTGGACTTCATCAAAATTTAAAAGTTTTGTACTTCAAAGCACACTATCAAGAAAGTAAAAAGACAACCCACAGAATGACAGAAAATGTTTGCAAATGTCTGTGGTATAAAGCTTGAAACTTTATTCTAATTTTTTAGCTCCCAGTTGATGGTGGGGCATATTCTTCTCATCACAATTCCCTGGGTAGATTTCTGGGCTTGGAAGGGAATGTTTTGGTTTTGTTTATTTTATTAACACTTGCTCTAAAGCTGTGACTATCTCTGGGATTTTCTTGGGTTTTCTCCCTGATTATTCCTGAAACTTTTTCTTGAACAATCCTTTGTCAACCCTCTCTGTGCAGTTATTCTCCTTTTTAAAATTTGATTCCACTGTGTTGCTGCAGCTTAACTGGACTCCTGAGCTCACCCACAGCTATTTTTATTCATGGATAATCATCTAATTGTATTTTTGGGTTTTTTGGTAGGAGAATGAAGGTTGGGATCTTCTACTCTGTTATCTTGCTGGCATCACACTGATTTTGTCAGTTATTTGTATAGCTTATTGGCCAAACACAAACACATTTTACCAAACCTGAAAAACTAAGGGATTAAATAAGCTGATATCCAAGGTACCTTATTATACTGGGTGAATAGATATGGATACTTAACCAAACTTAAATCACATTTAATTAAAACCTCGTGTATCTAACTTCCACACTAGCCTGTGAAATATGGGAGGGGAACACGATATGCTTTATTTATTTTTGTATTCTCAGGATCTAGTTCAGTACCCGGCTCTTAATAATCTCTAAATATGGGTTTGATGAACACATGCAAGAGGAAGAGTAGAAGGCAGATGAGAAAAATGTAGATATGCATTATAAACATGAAAATTTATCCCCTTTTAAATGAAAACAAATATGTCACTAACTTTTGCATTATTTAGTGTAACAGGGATAATGTATTCTAGGGGCTCCAACCAATGTACTTTGTCTTTGATAGTCCATAGTTTGAATTTGTCCAGATGCTTCCGTATCAGGAATCAACTGTCATAAAAACAGTCATAGAATTGGTTGGTATATAAATAATACTCCTTCTCCCAATTATGGCTATCTGTGGCATTAACTCACATTCAAAAAAAGAGGACATAATCTAAGAGGCATTTCAGCCAGATAATTAGAGTAAAAAAAAATATCACCACTTCTTTACTAGCGGGTCATGGAAGGAGACAGAAGAGGAGGAGCACTAGAACAGCAATATCATGATGCCTCTGTTAGGTGAATTTTCAGAAGAATGGAGCAGAATTGAACATATTAAGCAAAAGCCAAAAAAGACTTGTGCTCCTCTCCCTATTTGGAACTCCAGCTGGATTACATTACACAAGGGGGTCTCAGGCAAGCATAGGGAAGCTGCAGTATAGTAAAATGGCAGTGAACTATGGTGGATCACAGAGGGCCAGGCCTCAGTTTGCTCTTTTGAGCCTCCCTAGTTCCCTTTTGGCATGAAGGATGCCAGAAGTTTCTACATGTTCCACAGCAGAGGCACAATTTACCTGAATTGAGAGTCTGAAGACCTGCCCAGGGCAGCTGTAGTGACAGATGAGGTAAATTCCATAGAGGTCATGATGAGATAAACTAGCCAAAGACTGGACAGAAAATTTAACTAGCTTCAGAGAGGTCTGTAGCACTAGCAAGGACAAAGATGGAGACAGGTCACAGGGAAAACCACTGTCTTATATGCAACCAAGATAAAAGACCACAATTTCACCAATTATAATCATCATCAGTGGACACACTTGCAGGGCAGACCAACAAGGCTATAGCAGGTACTAGAAATTACCAGGTAGTACACTGATCTGAGACTGTTCTCTCTCCCACTTCCTGCCACAGACGTTGGGACCCTATCTCATATCTCTCAGATATTAAGACAACCATAAAGATGAGAAGGAAACCTGAGACAGAATGAATGCTTTTGAAGCACTGAATTACCCAAATGAGCCTGTATTAAATCAAATTTTCCACAAATTCAAAACTTTATAAATGCTCTCTTAACCTCTCCTCTACCACTTAGCTATACTCTGGATCCAAAGGTCAAGAGGCAAAATAAGCTTAGTTATAGAAAATAGAGAAACTACTTTGTGTAAATATGTGACTTTGTGATATATGTTACACAGACAACACATTTTCACTTTGAAATTCTCCTGAAACCCAAATTACATTGTTTCTTTTTGTGTCTCCCAAAAAGATGTTGAATTCTAGTCCCCCAGTACCTGTGAATGTGAGCTTCCTTAAAAACAGGGTACTTGTAGATGATCAAGTTAAGATGAGTTTATTAGTGTCAATCCCCATCCCATGACAGTGTCCTTATAAAAAGGCAATATTTGGAAACAGAGAATGCTGCGTGAAAATTGGAGTTACACTGCCACCCACTAGTCAAAAACTAGCGGAGGCCAGGTACGAAGTGGAAAACAG
Organism: Varecia variegata; assembly: GCA_028533085.1. Classification (NCBI taxonomy): domain Eukaryota; kingdom Metazoa; phylum Chordata; class Mammalia; order Primates; family Lemuridae; genus Varecia; species Varecia variegata. The sequence continues at coordinate 129,315,936 of CM052440.1, forward strand.
ATCCTTCCCAAGCCCCTTTTTGAGGGAATATGACCCTGACAATACCTTGATCTCAAACTACTTGCCTCCAGAATTGTAAGCCAATGTTGTTTATACCGCTTGATTTGAGGTACATTATTATAGCAGCTGCAGGAAACTAATATTGTGCTTCTTTTATAACTGGTCAAGTTACAGTTTAGTGATCTACTTAATGCCTTCCTTCTTTTGTATTAATATTTACCAGGCTATTGCATATGACCCCCACTAGTTATTCAGGGCTGTATTAGTTTCCTATGGCCTATGTAATAAATTATGATAAACATGGTACCTTAAAATAACAGTAATTTATTCCTCAATTCTGGAAGCCAGATGTCTGAAATCAAGGTTTCAACAGGGCAGTCGAAAACTCTCCTTCCAAAGGCTCTTTGGTCAAATCCTTCATCTGCCTTCCAATGGCCCCAAACATTTTGTGGTTTATAATAGCATAACTCCTATCCCTGTCTCATTCTAAACCTGGCCTCCTCTTCTGTCTTATCCTCTTCTGTGTCTTGTCTTCTTCCCCTAAGAAGAGCTGTTACTGGATTTAGAGTTCACCTAGGTAATCCAGGATGATCCATGGATAAAAATTTTAGGACATCCTGCAGCTCATTTTTTTTTAGATGAAGTGATACCTACAATGTCAAATGATAACATGTACAATTCTACAAGACTATACAGAAGAGATAATCTGAGGTGAGATGGAGGAATATTAATTAGAATAAGTTTGGATAGAATTGGATATTTTAACCAAAACATTTAGAATACATTGTTTTGATCTATGACATATTACATTTTATGCTATGATAAATAGTTTCAAGTTACTGTGTAAACCTAGCCTTTCATTCCTGCACCCTACTATCCTCCTGTCATTTGAAGTGGTGGCTGGCTTGGCTTGCTGTCAGGAGAGAAAATCAGGCAGCAGTGTGAGGTTCTATTGGGACTGTCAAAAAGAGATAGTGATGAGAGTGCCAGAAACTTTTTTTTTCATCTTTAGAATAATGTGATCGAGGACTTTTTCACCTAGAAGAAATATAGTACAATCAGGGAACCAGACTGCATGAAATATTCTCAAAAATTTGTTTGGTAAGAAGTGACACAGCACTACACTTTTTGTAGGAAACAAAGTTGGTAACTGTATTTGGAGACCAATTACTTGGACAACCACACTAATGAATTCATATTCACTTGATCATCTACAAAATACCCTGTTTTCAAGTAAGGTCACATTTTGGAAGACACAATTCATTCCATAACAGTGCTGAATCAAAAATTGTATAGGAACATATGAGTAAATGTGCTACTTTAAAATTTTTAATCTTTTTCTTCTGTGTCTTGATTTGTTTCCTCTAAAATTTTCTCTTTAATCCTCTATCCTGCTCTTGCAAATACATATTTTTTGATCACTGAAATGTTTGCTGTTTTTTTTTTCATTATATAAGTTGACAACTATAGTAGTAAGGGAAGCTTTTAAAATTCTCTTATATGATAGTTGTGTTGATCTTGAAAATGACTCATTACTCTGCTATTAAAGGTAAGGAATGAAAACATTTAAATAGAAATGCTTAAAGTGTCAATCTGAAATATTAAGTAAAAAAATGAATAGGTAATGAATAATTAATAGAGGAGTAATAGAATAAGATATTGATTAATGTTATTTCCACAGGTATGTCATTTAGATGGTTATATGGAGTTGTCACAGCTGAAATAAAAATATGCTGAAAGCAACCGTTTTCTGGAAGTGATGTTTCAGTGGCAACTAGAGCTGAATGTCTGATGTTGTGACATCACTTCAGGCAATCTTTCATGAAGGGCTGTAATAACATGGCAGCTTTGTACAGTAGGGAATCCCCTTAGGAAAATCAGGTGTCAGGATGATATGCATACAACCAGAAAGTCAGATTATTCTCATGTCCAAGCTTACGAATACCAGAAAATAGTATGATAAAAATTCAGGACAAAAATGCAAAATAAATAAGGGGCATCTTACAAAAATGCAATTTTATACCCACTTTTCTTAGAGACAGATCCCAAAGCAATTGTTTCACTACATTACATCGTGAAAGCCAAACAACATGGAAAGAACTATCTAATTCTACCAGATGGCTATTAAGTAACCTAGAGTAAAAGAAAATCTTCATCATCTGTCAATATACTCTAGGGCAATATGTCACGTGTGCCATACTGGATATATGAATGCAAATCTGTCCAATGCACCTAAAAAGATTTATTTAAATAAAAATAAAAACAAGAAAAAATGTACTCAATAATAGAATATAAATAACAAGTACCAACCAATATCATAAGCAAACACAGAGCAAACCTAAATCATTTTTTTCCTGTAAGAACACAGCAAGACGTTTAAATTTGCTTAGCCAAGCCACTTGAGATTTAATTCTTTCTGTCATTTCATTTTTCTCATTTATTGTGCCTGCCCTGGGGCTTTTTTTCCCTTGTGTGTTCTACTAAAAGTAAAGAATATAAGATTTATTTTCCCATATATAAAGAAAAATCCAAACATACAAATTTATTCATTTCTAACTGCTATTTTCTAATCTTCTGTTGTCCCCCAATTATGCCCATAATGCATACATAATGTTGTATCAGTTTGCCTTTTTTAACATTATTTTTCCTCCATCACCTTCACCCCAATCTCTATGGATGACCACCTTCAGCTCATGGTATATACAAAACGCAACAGTGTTGCCCTCAACATGCAGGTCATTGCCATAATAGCCCCTCCCCACAATTCATTACACATGTCCACAAAGAGCTTTCCAGCTCTTAGGTTCTAGATTATGACATGTGCAATTGTCATTCCGAAAAGTGATGGATACTATCGTCACCAATTCTGATGATGCTCGTAATTCCCTAAATGTATTTGAGGATGTCAAACTGAACTGTATCTTCCTTTGCTCTCTAGTCTGCTTCTTCTTGGTGTTATAGCAGTATTTGCCTTAGAACCTGTTTGCTTTTACAGACCACCTCCACAATTATAGGTAGTATCTACTTTGCCTGTGTTGATTAGAGTCAGTTGCTTTTGAAAGCATTCCAAAACAGCAATTTTGTGTGTGTTTTTAAATAATATCTCATCCCGGTTAAAGTTATTTTAGAATGCTACTCAATGAGAGAGCTTCCTGAATACAGTGGTGAAAAGCTCAGACGCCTAAGTGGTGCTTTGTATTACAGCATAAAGTGTTTTTAATCCCTGAAGGCAAAAATCTCCTGAAACTTCCCTTGGATGAAAACACCTGAAGAAGTCGAAATTGCTCAAGGTGTACTTTATACATGCTGGCAAGGGATTTGGAAGTCTCTAAAAGCTAAGAAAAGCCTAAAAATCCTTCCTGAAAAATTTATAACTTCTCAGAGAAATTATTCTCTAAACTCTTGGTGATTTTTATTCTGTAGTTCTCTTTTTACTTCTTTTGAAGGTAAAAGTTGGAGTATTTTATGTATTTATATTAAGCTTCAGAAGAGAAATCTGTAAGACTGATGCATATCGAGAATAGCTAACTGTTCATTCTCACCAGGTAATTGTACATATGCATTTTCTAGTGGCAGTTTTTTTCCAAGAGAACAGGAAATTAACGTTCACTGTCTTGATTTTTAATCTGTAAAATAGCATATAGGTGAATAACAAAAAGAAAGTAACTTAAATGATGAATTTTTGCACTATAACCAGTCTGCCTTAATTTATTTTGATAGATACCTACATTTATCTATAGTTCTTTATTGATCTATTAAGCAATTTGTGAATATGTTACTTTACATGGCCAAAAAATTTTTGCAGATGTAATTAAATTAGGAATCTTGATTATCCTGCATTATGTGGATTAACTGGGTGGGCCCAGGGTAATCCCAAGGGTCCTTATATAAGAGAGGCTTGAGAATCAATCAGAGAAGATATGATAATGGAAACAGAGTTGAAGAAAGTTTTACAGATTTATGCCACTAGCTTTGGAGATAGGCCACAGGCCAAGGAAAGTAGACAGCCTTTAGGAGCTAAAATATCCACGGAAATGACTTCTCTGCTACAGCCTCCAAAGGAAATGCATACTTGAAGACTCAATTTAGATTTCTGGCCTGAAGACATAATAAATTTGTGTTGTTTTAAGGTACTAAGGACATAGTAATTTGTTATAGCAGTAATAGGAAACTATAATATATGTGTGTGTGCACATGTATATGGATATATGTGTATATATGGGTACTGTATATGCATAGATGTGTGTTTAGGTATATGCATGTGTGTATGTGTATACATGACTTCACAGATTATGTGTGCAAAGACAAAAAGAATAAATTAAGTAGTCCTTGCAAGGATTTTTATCTGCCTTCCTGTCATTAAATTATCTGAGTGTCCCCAGAAATCTCAAGAATTAAATTTGGTTTAAGAGAACAAAGAATGATAGCAACATAGTGCACCAAACAGAACTATCTGAAGGATGAGAAATGAAAACAGTTAATTATTAAAAAAAATGTATTTTTCCAAGTACAAAGTCCAACACAGTGATAATAAGAAACATAAGTTAACATTATCCTTGAATAAGTGTCGACTTATTACCAAGTGACAAAATGAGCCCTTCTCACTTATAAAACTCATTTTTACTCTGAGATCATTACATAACAAAATTCACAATAACTATATTCAAACAATAAAAAATAGTTTCAGTGATTTATTCCCCATGGGTTTTTCTTTATTCCACAAACCATAATTTTTTCATTTTTTAGATCTCTCATTATCTATTTTCTTCAGTATATATTTGGTATTTTTAAAGATATTTAAATAAGATAATTTTTTTAATTCAAGCCTGAGAAAAATTGACTTTCAGATATTGTCAAATGACCCCCTTGGCTCAGTTAGAATTCTATACACAAACTTTTCTTCCTTTAGTCTTTGTAAATTTTGTTCTATAACATTCTATTATTTGGATTTGAGAAGGAAAAGTTTGTTATTTTGTATTACCCTTTTTTGGCTACTCTTCTGCCTAGATTTATGATTTTTATATCTTTCCTTGATATTAAAAAAACATATTAAGATATGATTACTTATTTTTGAATATGTAGATTATGTTTATATATGGAATAAATGCATTCCCTTAGATACAACAGGGCCACTACAACACATCTTTCAGTCATACCCTCAACATTGCATTCTTAAGATCTTCCCTGACCATATTAGTTATAAGTGCAAACCAACCTTCTCCCCTTCCAGCATTTTCTTTATTTTCCTTGTTCGTATTTATTACCTTCTAATATATAATTTACTCTATTGTGTTTAGTTTCACTAGAATTTAAGTTCCATAGGGGTAGGACATTTGATCAATTTGTTCACTGACATATTTTCAGCATCTAAGGTATTTGCTGAATGAATGAGTACACAAATGGATGATTTTGTGAATGTTTTTATCATTTTTTTGCATTATATGAACACTATTTATCTGAAGACATAAATCTTTCTTTCAGATCATAGAAGCTTTCTTCTACTACTTCACTTTTTAAAAATATATTCAAGAGACTTCCAAGAGTCCTTTCATCTGAAATATTCTATTTTTTTTTGTTAGGGTTAGTAAATATTCTCTTTCCATATATAAATAGTTCAGTATGATTATTTGGAATACATGCAAAGATTTTTGGAACCGTATTCCAATACTTCATTTCAACCAAAGAGACTAAAATGTTTACATTAACTGGGTTATACTTTGTTAATTCAGATACCCATTAACCTGTAGATGACCAGGGAATGAGTCATAGCAGAAATCAGTCAATGCCTGATTTTTGACATCTTTTTTTGTTTGTCATGGCATCTACCAATTAGGTGAAACAATAGTTATTATTGCAAATGCCTGTCTTAGTCGTTCTAGTTCAAAATGAAAAATAGCTGTGCTCTACTTCATTCTTCTGTAGCTACTCAAGTGAACCATAAGCTTGGATCAAATTTCCCCAGGCTTCACCATTCTGAGTAGCCTTTGAGTTCTGATGAAGTTCTTTAAGATAATACTGAAAGCCATATATGATCTAAAACTACTTTAGGATCCGCTTAATTGGCCCTCTTAAGAGGACTCTCATTCTTACATTGTAGACTAATTTGTATTTCAAACACAGGTTTTTGCATTGAACTTACAATATTTTTTAAGTGATAAATATCTCAAAGTTTGTGGCATGTGGTTTCTCAGCATTTCCTAGTTAGTATGGAAATTTTTCTTGTTTGTTTTTTAAGCCCTAATCATAATTATAATAGACATCCTGTAGCTGCATGTGCTCATGTCAGAGGTAATGAGAAGCAAATGGGAACTTCATTTCATCAAGTATACAAATGTATGAAATTGTCTAGATCAGCTTAAGTGCTTTAAAGACACAATTCCAGCCTGGAAAATTGTATCAAACCATGTCTACATAGGAAGGCAGCCAGTTATTGTGAAATTAATTCTGTAATAGATCTTCAAAATTGTTTTCAATTGACTTTCCAAGCAATGCTGTTTTTGCTTCTTCTTTTTCCAATTTGGTAACACTCAACCACATTCCCCATTTTATAAAATACTTTGTTTTCTTTTATATATTTCCTTGACATTAAAAAACCATATTAAGATATGATTACATATTTTTGAATATGTAGATTATGTTTATATATGGAAAGGTGGTAAAAGGTATTTAATTTTATCTGCAATCTTTCTATTTATACATGTTTTCTTATGTTTACAAAATATTATTTTCTAAGTTCTAATAATGTTTAATATTTCTATCACTATTAGATATTCAATCATAATATTTAGGTCAGAAATAACAGTAAATATTGAATCAAAATAGCTGACCATAAATCTACATGCTAACTATTCGATTTTATACAAGCTGCTTAACTATTTTGATGGCGTGGAGACGGAAAAGAGGTAGTTTGTCCCTACTAACACTCAGTGGCATTCACTGGGTGGGGTCCCAGGTAGCTAAATATTTTTTGAAATGTGCATAAAGTCATTCACAAAAAAGAACTGTTTTCTCAATTTCTATAATTTTCCTTAATTTTTAAATCAATGTGGAAAGTTAAGGCCAAAATCAATCTAAAATGTATTAAATATTACATTATATGCTGAATAACTGAAATTGAGGAAGATGGTACCCCAGGTAACATCTTCCAAATGATTCAGACAAAATTTTGAAACTTAGTGAATAACTAAGGGAACATAGAACATGGGTATGACTCATGTATTTTGAAATAGAAATTGTGAAGTGTGATCTTGTTATTTTAAAACTGCCTATTCAGAGATGTTAGACAATGTTACATAGCACTTGAATCTGAATGGGTTGAGAAATCTTTTGTTCTTAAGTACTTATTCTTTAAAGAACTTAAGAGCAGGGAAAATGTTCAGTTATGCCCTATAAATTGAGAGGGCTGGACCTGCCAGATCTAAAGTCTCTGCCAATTCTAAGATCCTATGCTGTTAACTTTACATAGCAATGGCCAGGAGTGAATTTTTTTTTTTTTCTTAAGAGGAGGAGGAGGGGATGATAAATGCCCTTCTACAGAGAAAAAAAGGAAACACTGGAAAAATTTAAAAGCATAAAGTGAATTTTATCCTTTTTTTGGTATGAAGTTTCTAATGGTTTTGACTTCCTCTGTAACCATTTATGTCGTAATTAAATTGTAAGTTTATTGAGAACAATGTCTATAAATGTCAATATTTCCTTTCTTCATTACAGTCAAGGTATTTAAGAAATGTTCATCAAAATAACTGAACTTTATAAAACTGTTAATTTAGTAAGTTTTTACTTTGAAAAAAAGATCTTTAGAAACATTGTTAGGTAGACAGACAGTGAGGGACTTCCACTCTCCTGGTAACAAAGGTTGGATCCCAACAATTGCTGTACCTGGGGGAGGAGAGAACTGCAGTACCAATCTGCCGGTCAGAATTTAGTACACCAATCGCAAAAGAATGCAGAGGATGGGGGCGGGGCAAGCAGCAGTTACAATAAGGTCTGGAAGGTGACCTAGAACAACCTAAGGCTAATTATCATGTTATTACCTTAAATCTACATTGTGGTTCACCCCCTCAATGGGCTTTCTGAGAAGCTCATGGGAGCTCTGCATGCACAGTAAGATTCAGGTTATACAACTCCCAACTGTCCATCAAAGTGGTTCAATGATGACATTTGAACCATGAGGAGGGCCCAGCCTAGGCAATATAAAACAGGACCCCAGACCATAATCTGGGCCCTCCTGTTACAATAAGGAGCCCATTCATTGCCTGTGGTGAACATATCTTACTTTACTCAATAAACTTCACCTTGTGCTTGCCTTACTTTGGTGTATCTGGTCACTCTTCCAGCAAGAGCACACCAAGAACAGACTGCTGACCCACATTTCAGACTGTTGACCTGACAATTTCATACAATACCCTTAACCACTTGGTATTCTTCTTTCACAAAGGGTATTTTCCTAATGTATTAACAAGTTTTGTTGTCCAATTGGAATGGCATATAATTTTCTCAAAAATCATTTTTTTTAAAGTTGAATCCATAGCAGACATATTACATGTATCTCTTGCCAATGAATAGCTACTTTCATTCTCATGTACTCTGTCATATTATAGCTGTTTTGGACATAAGCTCCGATACTCATTCAAAAAAATTTTCTTTTAGCAATTTATGAATTGAAGAAAACAAAAAAAGATTATCTGGTGTGATAGGCAGAATGGTTCCTCAAAAATCTCCATGCCTTAAACAGGACTTTGTAGATGTAATTTTGTTTATAGACCTTAAAATAAGGAGATTATTCTCAATTACCTAGGTGGCTCCAATATCATTAGGTGAACCTTTCAATTCAGAGCACTGTTTCTGACTGGAGACAGAGAGAGCAGAAAAAGTCAAGATTCAAAGCTTGAGAAAGATGCTATCTGCCGTTGTTGGCTCTAAAATGTGGGGTCGTATTTCTAAGGACTGGAGAGAGGCCTCTAATGTTTAAAAATGGTTCCGTTAGGTTTTAGTCTGAAACTGTCTGTTCTTGGCAAGCTCATGGCTGAAGAATGACCACACACGCCAAAATTAGCCAAGCACGAAAATGAGGTTTATTGAGGAGAGAAAGATAGCATTATAGGGCAAGAACAAGATATAGGTTTACAGAGCATGGTACATACCCCACAGATGACCACGGGACCCACTGCCACAGCCAATGGAGAGCCAAAGGAAGGCCTCAAAAGAGAGATTGGCTATGGTCTGCGTCCTTTTATAATGCCTGGATAGGACCCTCCCTTGTGGTTCAGAGGTCACCATGGAACCACTTTGATTGGATACTTGGGAGTCACATGACCTGAGTCTAATTATGCATGCAGGTTGCTATAGGTCACTTTCCAGACTCTATGGTACCTGTGCTGCTTGGCCTGTGGGCTAGAGAGTCCTCTGCATTCTTTTGCAGCTGGCGGCCAAGTTCTGATTGGCAGATTCCTAGGGTATTCCCTCCTTCCGCAGGTACGGAGAATTAGGGTGGGGCAGGATGAAAACGGCGCGGTAATACCATCCACTTTCGCCCCCAGGAGACCCGGAATCCCTCACTATCTACCTAGCAGTTCCAGACAAGGTTTAAGAGTGACAGCAGGTAAGAAAATGGAGACCCCCTACCCCCAAGCTCCTATTCTACACTTATGCTAGATTTGGCCAACAACCTGAATCAGCTGGGAAGCAATTCATCCCCATACCCCTGGAAAGGAACACAGATGAGCTGATACCGTGAGTTCTGCCTTGTGAGATTCTAACATAGGACTCAGCTGAGCCATGCTGTACCCAGACATCTGACCAAAAGAAACTGTAAGATAATTAATTCATATTGCTGTAAGCTGCTAAATTTTTTGTGGTAGTTTATGACAGAATAGGAAACTGATACACCTGGTAAAGGAATATCCCAGACATTCTTTTCGTTCTTCTGAAATCAAAGTACTGTTAGGTTTGTTCCAGGTGGGAACCCGAAAAGTATATACAGAACAGAATGTGGTGAATACAAAACTTAGGCTTGTAAAACAATAGCCGCAGGAGTCTGGAGAGTCCCCGGACTTTGTAAATCTAACAGACAGCTGCAGCCAGCATTCCTTCCCCCTCCCTCACTGATAGAGACAAAGTTTATCTCTCCCTAGCGCTCCTGATAGGAGCGACGCCAGAGCTGAAGGCTGGATGTGACTGGGGCAGGGGTCTCAGGAGTTGGTTGTTTGCAGAAGAATTAATTGAAAACAGCTGTTAGGGCCCACTTACCCCCCCCCCACCACCACCGAAAAAACCCTCTATAAAAACGAAGGCTCTTCCCTTTTCTCTTGTGGACACTTTTTCGCCTCCACCCCTCTGCATCCAGATGCTCAAAATAGCATTTTGCTACACATGCGGTTTTGTGTGTTTGTGTCTCTCTCTCAGCTCCGGACCTAACAGTACAGTTACTGAAAATGCTGTTTAACACCATTTTTATTCCTAATATTGTGTGTTACTTCAAAATTAAAGGGCTATAATTTACTTTCATTCTCCGTAAGAAGCCTATCATGTGACTAGAAAACATAACTATCATACTTTAGTAGGATTTTTCCCTTAATTTTTTAAATAGTGTGGTGTTGCTTATAAAGTTTTTCCTCATAAATTTTAATTTAAATGAGTTAGTAAATGAAAGTGCTTAGTGTAATATTAGATTCATGATAAGCATTTTAGAAGTTTTACCTATAATTATGAGGCAAATATTTGATGATAAAGGAATGATAATTGTAAACTATTGTTTGGAATGAGGTTGAGCTAAACTAGAACTTGAACACTGAAAAAATGATGAGAGTTCTGCTAAGTGAGTGAGAGAAAAAAAGAGTGCTCCAGGTTTTTAAAAATGCATGAGATAATGTGTGGGGAAATAAGTACCACCGTTATGAGTAACAGAAAACATGCCAACCTAAATAAGGTGACTCTCATTGGAATTAGAAATTTTCAGTCTCTTACAAGGCAGAAACCATGATGAGCTTCATTTTAGGTAATGGTATGCTTACTGTGAAAATCTCAGCAGAGTAAAAGTATATACCCATTGTTCATATCCCATGTCTTTTGAGGTTTAATATTTAGCTGCTCTTTTGAGGTTTAATATTTAGCTGCTCTTTTGAGGTTTAATATTTAGCTGCTCTCAGATCTATTGTGTGGTAGCTCAGACAGGCTGCAGACCTTCTTGGTTGCCTTTATCTTTTACTGGTATTAATTACAAGCAGTAATGTCAGCAAAGTCTAGATCATTCTGTGGGTCTCAAATGACCTCACTTCCTATACCTAGCCCACTCTTATCTAACACATTTTTGTCAGGATGTTTACTTTGCAAAGGACAGAAACTCAACTAAAAGTAACTTGCACAAAAACAACAAAATTATTGGATCATCTTAGTGACAAAGCTCAGGGGTTTGGGCACAACTACATCCAGATTTTTAAACAATGACCTTATGAATCTCTCTTTGTTTTTTCATTTGTCACCTCTGCTCTCCTCTGCATTGGAACACTTCTGTCAGGTTTCTACTTAAGGTTGGAAAAATAGCCTCTAGAGTCAGAATGCTCGCATCATGTTCAAGCTCATGTTCTCAGAAAGGAAGAAAATCTTTTGATTCAAGCCATATTAATCCGTGTAAAAAGATTTTTATTTGTTCTTTTAGGATCATGTAACTGACATGAGTTCCCATCCCCCCCACCATCACCACCACCAGCAGCCCCCGTCTCATGGTTGGGTCCATCTAATTGCTCACTAAACAGAACTTTGGACTCATTATTTTTGGAATTATTTTTTCTTCATTCTCCACCTTTTAATACTATTTTATGATTTTCATCATTATAGGTCCTTAGAAGGGCCTTTATATTAAGAAGGCAAAATTCTAGAAAGATATGTATGTACAATACAGTTTAGGAAGTAATTGCTACAGTTTGGGATGTGAAACAATGAAAGTGAAGAGAAAATAGAAAAGATTAAAATATTGCAAGGAAAGATACAATGAGAATTAATTTAACAAGTAGATTTAAGTATTTTCTCTGTGTTCTTGGTATAAAGGTTATGACACTGAATTCCTCTGCCCTCTGCTTCTTTAGAAAGAGAAAACACTGTGCAAGCCAGTGAATATATAAGAAATGTAAACCTGGAAAGGATGATAGTGGGCCTCCTCAGTTACAAACGTATAAATTTTGTACAAAATATACAAATTTTTCTTAATCATACAGGCAAATTTTTGGTGTTATATTTTCCACATCTTTTTATCTGTGCCAAAATTATGATAGCAAACATTCGGTTACTTTAACCTGGATTAATTCTTTTCTTCAATTATTTGTATTTTTGGCCTTTTAATTTTAAATCAAAAAGGTGAATATCAAAAAAGAAAACTTTCTCCCTCTATAATGAAAGGGGCAGAAGGGGATATATTCTAGTCAGATCAAATCCACTTTCATCTTCTTCAGTTACACTCACAGGCTTTTTTCTGATTTCCTCCAAAATGCCTGCATGTGGTAGGTGTTACACTACATCTGCTAAACAGAACCAAATGATTATATCTCCCATTGGTATAATTCTAATAATAATATCTGACATTTGGTATATCCTAAAAATGTTATATTTGCATCTCTCTTTTCTGTAAATATCCCAAGCGCAATTAATGCCATTCATTGTATACTGGTGCTGTTTTATATAAATGTAGTTCCAGAAACTCATTGCTCAGTTTGCCCTTTAATGTCAGGTAAATCACAGTATTACTAAGAAAATAGCTTGGATCAAAGAAATTCAAAACATTCAAGTCAATTAATTCATGAACTTCAATAGCCAGTGGATGGTGAGTCTCTAATTTATTTTAAAATGTGACAGTTGAAGCAAAAGGACGCTGGTTTAGGAAGTGGTACGTGTGAAACATTAGCTGAAAGAAGTGCAGATTTTGACTGAAGCACCAATTTTGGAATACTTTTTAAAATTCCATTCAGCAGTATTAGGAAGACAAATGAACAAAGAAATATAAATGAATGTGGAAATATAAATTAAGAAAAATCTGATAAAGTAGAAGAATTAAACTTCACGGTTATAAATATTTTTAGATTTTGCTTTGTGTGTATGAGAGTAGACAAGAAGTTGTATTATTCATCAAAAGTGAAAGGGATTGAATTAAAATTAATAGGCCATAATGTTCCTTATTGGGTTCATGCTTTAGAAGTTTAATGCAGATAGCAATTGAATGGACATTTTCTATAAATAAAGGAAGAGATTTATTATTCAAACCCATATGTTAAGGGCCACTTCAGTGCTACAAACTCTCTGCTCTGTATTAAAGAAAGAAAAGTTTAAGACAAAGCTTAAATTACCTTGCTGATTTCTTATGTAACAATAATAATGTCTGTGCATTTGAAATATAATCAAAAATATTGCATGCTTGCATTTACAGGTTGCGTCTTTAACATAAATAATAGCATTTGAATGCTTTCGTGTTAAATTAACTATATGTAATATCAAAATACCTTCAGTATTAACATCTATAGTGATAGATACCTTCTGTCATATTGCAGATGGATTATCAAAACTAGAAATATTGAACCCACAGGGTGAGATGAGAGAAGGAAAGCATTGATGTGTCTTAGGATACTGGCCCGTGATAGAAGAACAGGAGAGACTATCTGGATGCAATGTTTACATATGACTGATAATGACAGTCATTACCTGGAGGAAAGCCAGGTAATATGGTCAAAGGTTCCCCTCAGGACAGTGTAAAGTGATCTTGGTGAAGTTCCAGAATGAGAATTCTGTGATAAGCAATGCTCAAAACTTGTTAGAAGAGTGTAATAACACTGTTTAATATAGGGAGGCATGAGAATATAATGATTCGGCTCATAGGCTCTTGAATCAGACTGCATAACTTCAGATTCTAAATTTGCCACTTAGTAACACACTGTGACTATAAGGAAAATAATCAACTTCCCTGATTCTCAGTTTCCTTTTTTACAATGATAATAGCAGAATTATGTTCCATGAAGCTTCTGAAAAGATCCAATGACATAATGTACATAAAGTCTTGGCTCATAATAACCACTCAATAAATGTTGGCTTTATTTTTAGGATTATCACCATTGTCACTACCATCATCATCACTTATTCTTGCAAGAGATTTGAATTTGACAAGATTTTTATCCAGAACAAAAATGTTTATTCCTGTATCATTTCACATAAAGTAGAAATTTGCAAGGTAGGAGCACAACATGACATCAACCTTTAATGTAACAAAGAGGATGGAGCATTTCATATTAATCCTAACTATTCACATTTTCACAGCCTTCCCAACTTTATCTACAAATTTTTGGGAAAAAATTTTGGCTATGGATGCATGGACATCTGAAGAGAGAAAAATATAACATGAAGATATTTCACAGGGTATTTGTGAAGATGACACACATGACATTTGTTTCATGTTTCCTTTTCTATACCCCTACCATATTTCTATATTTTCTCAAAATGTATAGTAAAGGATTTTTCATGTACTTGGAGTTCATGGCTGAATGTAATTGAATACATTCTGCTAGCAAAAACAAAGCCATTTGACTAATCTAATTTTGGTATTCTGTCAGTTTCAAGTCTTAAAATTAAAAATTTCCAAAAGTCTTAAACATCTCCTTGGTTTCACAAACCTAACAGGTACTTACATAGGTCCTGGATAGAAAAAGTGGTTGTGTTTCAGGAAAGATTAATACTTTGCATGACTTTTAAATTCTTGAAAACTTATAGAAAACCGCTTAAACAGCCTGCATACAATTAATTTACTGAAGGAAGGCATTAAGTTGCATTTGGACCATCCTTAATCTAAAACTTGAATACCAATACCCTAGTTCTATATTTTTTTTCTTTTGCAAAAAAGAAAAACTGACTTTCAGAACAAACTGGAACAGAGATTAATCCTACATGTGTTTGTGCTTTGGGGGTAAATCTCCCCTTCGATGAACCTTTCAATAGGAAAAACTTTCATAAATCTACAAATCTAATTGTTTCAACACAAAATAAAGGGCTTTTTTTTACCTTTCTTCAGGTAGTTTATACTAATATAATTTACAGTTATTTAATAATAGCTTCAAGGCTCTTAACATTTTCTGTTTTCTATTTTTATTGGTCAAATCAATAAAGTCATTTTTAAAGACATCATTCACTATATTTTTTCTGCATTTATATAAAACTGTAGTCCTACACATATCCCTCTCATTGGAGTGGGAAGTTGGAGAGAGAAAAATGCAATGAGACTTATAGGGAGATGATGGCAGTAACTCAGAGAAGAAAGGAGGGTAGCTTCAAATAGAGCCAAAACATTGAAAATAGAAGTAAACAATTCAGTAAAAGAAAGAATCAACAATGCATGATGATTTATTTTATATAAAGAGTGAAGGAGAGGAAGGATTTAAACTCTCAAGGATGGTATTTCATACACTGGGTGAGTGAATGAGCACAGGCAAATTTGATCATAAAATATTTAAAAATGCGAAGTCATCAAGATTTAAGAGTTTGATTGGAAATGGAAATTAAGGGAAAGAAATATAGAAGTGGTGATTATGAAACACACTTTAAAAAATGTGCATGAGGAAGGGAGATGACAATGAGGTGGAAGTCTATGGTGAAGGAAGACCTGGTTTAGAGACCTGGTTTAGTTTTGGAGACAACTAAGAAGAGAGTATAGCCAATAAAGAGAAACTAGTCAATGGCACAGAAGAGCAAGACAGTAATGAAAGGGCAAAATCAGTTTATGGGAATAGTGAAGGGGTTGATCTTGAACAGGTTTTTGTCTTAGAACCAAAGAGTTAATGAAAGGTGTATTTGTAGATAAGTCTGTGGACCCAGGAATGGAAAAGAAGAAAGCAACAACAGGAATGTGCTAACCTTGACCTAATTATCTCCATGCAATTGGAAGCAAGAGCTGACTGAGCAGCAATTACTTGTCTCTTAGGCCAATAGTGATATGTATATTTTTTCAATTATTTATTTATTTTATTGGGCAGTAGCTATGCCAATACAGTATGTTAGGAAGTATGTTACAAAGAAGGGATAAAACTTTTAACAGGGTACAACAGGCCTATGCTTTCAAGTAGCCCACGATCTAGGGCAATATTTGCAAAATCATGCTCCATAAGCAGCTGTAGTGTGATATTTAGGAACAGAGAGTTTAGAATGGAACACCTAGTTTTGAGCTTTAACTCTATTGCTTATGAAATTTGTGACCTTGGGATTTACATTCTTCTCTCTTTCAGAGTATTTTTTTTTTTTAATTCTGAAAAATGGTGCCTTTTTAAAATGTGTAAAACTGAGTTCTAGTGACTAAGATTAACAAGAGCCCTCTTTATTATTATTATTATTATTATTATTAAAATAGCATAAACTTTATGAGGACAGGAGTCCTAGTTTTTACAGATTTCTGTTTCTACTCCCTGGAATTTAGCCTGACACACAGTAATTGTTAGTAATATTAGCTAAATAAATTAATATTTATTCTTGATAAATTAATAAAGCAATTCATGTCTAAATTAAAAATGATCATTATGCTTTAAATGTGCCTAAATACTCCCCAAAGTTTTCCCTACACAATTTAACAAAGAATATGTTTACTATTAATTATATATAAATAATTAAGTATAGGAATATACTTTTATTGAAGACAACTTAATACAGTAAAAAATAGAGATATTTGTCAATACAGCAGGATGGAAGTGAGGATGGAAGTCAGAATGCTGTAAAAAGTGCACATTAATACTATGAAAAGAAACATTTTCAATAGTCTAATCAAAAAACTAAGTCCATTATTTAGTGATTTATTTTAAAATGCAAAGCAAATGTGAGTTAAATGATTTTAACATTTTGAAGAGCTAAATTTTTGAGCTCTGGGATACTGAAAAAAATGAAAGTTTGAGAAATGCCCTAAGAGCTAAATATGTTTTAAACTAAGAATGGAGAGGGAGGTTAGGCTGGGTTAGGAGGCAGCAGAGAAAGAAAGAGACAATTTTAATGTTGACAGGCTTTATATACTCTGAATTTACGAACTATATTAGGCTTTCAGAGCTATTAGAAAAATTGGACAGGGCACAGGCTTTGGAAAATTATATCTTAGCATGTGTAAGTGCAGCAGTTTTCCCCTTATAATTCTGCAAAGAAGAAAAAATAGTTGGGAGGTAGCAGGGATTATAGTTCAATTTAGAAAGCATTTGTGGGAGGAATTTTTAGGAGTCTTAAAACCACTTATCTTATTTTCTGAGACAGAAACGCAAATATGAGATGTTAAGTATTCTAGCTTGGTGGCGAAAGCTTTAGAGTTTTAGTAATTAGCTTTCTTTTCTAAAACAGTGTTATATTCCCTAACTTGGTAATTTTCTTAATAATGAATGACTATTGAAGGTTGTTAAACTCATTCTTTTGGTATGACAAATATTTTCTTATATACAAATAATTTTCTAAATAAGAAATATCTCATGTATCACAGAATGGCATTTTATCATCCATTCATTTAGTACACTGAATTGAGAACAAGCTCATTTAAACCACATACTTATTAAAAATCCAGTAAGGGACCAAAACAAGGACATGCTTACCCTTCTATTTTCCCTATAAGCACTTGTAAATTCTAGGCAGATCCATTATAGAAGCTATAGTATATTTCCTCTTCTGGACAATTCTCTCTCTCCTGTTGCAGGAGGAAAACTCCACAAAATTTTTCCCAAATATTTAAAAGAGATGAGGAATAAAATATTCTCAAAAACTCAGAAATGGTTGGATTTGCCCAATTTTTACCAAACTGAAACAAATTGAGTGTAGCTAGAAATCATATGTTAACTGTATTAATTAAATAAATTAATAAACTCAGTAACTATACAAATAAAAATCAGTATTAGTATTAATGATAGTAATAAAGCAATAACTAAGAATTTTCTAAGGACTAACTAAATTATTTACTTATCTTAAATTACTTCATTTAATTTTCACAACAGTCGTGGGTGTTGTTTCATTAATGCTCATTGTACAAATGAGAAAACTGAGATTTAGAAAGGTGAATATATTCAAAGTCAGAGATCCAGTAAGAGACACAGCGGGGGAGAAGTCAGACTGACCCTGAATCTTGTGTTCTTAAACATGATACTGAAAAAAGCATTTTAATTCCACTTTTGGAAAAAAAAAAAAAACTATTCTTAAATAAAATGGATATTTTAACTTTAAATCTATTTGCATGCTCAAGATCTAGTCTCTACTTCATAGTTTAAAGTACTTGGGCCAGTCCTCTGTAGCATTTTCAATTCTTTCTGCCCTGAGATGTTACCTTCACTGTGTTAGCTCAAGTGTCTCTGATATTTCTGAGAAGTTTTACCTATGGTTACTGGCTGTGTTCTGTCCTCCGAAATGCTCCATCAATTTAGCTCGGAGTAGGTGGGCTGGTGTAAGAAAACTCTAAAAGTTGGGGGGGAAAAAGAACCTTTTAAATATATGTGTCCTCTTTTCCCTCAGTCTTTGAACAAGATCATCTTTCTCAAATCCCACCCATAGTTCTCAGAAAAATAGAGCAAAATGAGATTTTCTTAGTTTAAAAAAACCTACAAACAATTCCTGCCTTAACAATGGATCAACTTAAACAATTTTTCAACTTTACAATGGTGTGAAAGCAATACACATCAGTAGAAATCATACTTTGAGTATCCATACAACTATTTTGTTTTTCACTTTCAGTACAGTATTCAATAAATTATATGAGATGTTAAACACTTTATTATAAAATAGGCTTTGTGTCAGAGATTTTGCTCCACTTAGGCTAATATATTAATATATGTTTTGAGCACATATAAGACAGGCTAGGCTAAGTTATGATGCTCAGTAGATTAGGTGTATTAAATGCATTTTAGGCTTACAACATTTTCAATTTACGATAGGCTTCTGAGAAAATAATCTCACCATAAATCTAGTTGCATCTTATATAGACTTTTCTCTTGAACACCTTAGTCCTCCATGGGATAATGGCATTTTCTATAACTGTTTCATTATTGTTTTATTACAAAAGATTGAAAATGTCTCCAAAAGAAGCATTCTTAGAACAAAGGAATACAAATTTCTCCTTCAAATTTAGTGCAGCTATAAGAGAATTACTTTAATTTAAGAATAATGGTTTTTTCCCTACTTTCTCTACATACAGGTTTCACAAATTCAGAATTATTTTGCTCTTGACTAAAAAATCAATACTTTTTGAAGATTAAAGATGCATATATCTCATTAGTTTTTGTTCAGAAATTTTTAATTTTTTTAGGTTGAGTGTTAAAGCAAGTATCCAGTTCAACACTATATTCTTGGCAACCATAGACAAACCCCCTTTCAAAGCACACCTATATACATTCTTACCAAAAAACAAGCAACCAAAGAAAAACAAAACAAAAACAAAAATACCTTCATGTCTGTACATGGAGGAGAGATTTGCCAATTCTCTAATCTTTACTATGAAATGTTTCACCCTCTGTCCCATGAGAACAATGTCAGAATAAGATGCCAGTTACCTTCTCTGCAGTGAAGACAGGACATCATATTTTCTCCAATCTACTAATTTATGGAACAGAAAATGTTAGCATTTTAAACTCTGATATTTTTCACACATGATAGGTCTGTGGCTGGGCATGTTGAAGATAATTTCTTATATAAAATTAATAATATGGAATAGAACTAAGAAAATTGTGGCATATTTTAGCTTAGTAGAATAATCTATGACAAGTAATAAGCAATATTTTCTTTAATTTCTCAACAAATAATGTTCTCAGGAATAATAGCAAGTCTGCTTATGATGCCTACTCTGAACCATAAATTGTTTAGGGCAGAAAGTAAAAAAAAAAATCAGAACTTTCTGTGTTAAGTCACTATAAATGTCATTTCATATTCATGATCTATTTATCTTCACTCAGCGATTGGATAGCACTCAAATTCAATGGCTTAGAGAGTTTAGGTAAATTCTCCACTCAACCAAAAACAAACAAAAAATAGAGTAGAAGCTGTAGTCAAACCAGAGTTGAACTATTCCAAAATCCACTCACTTTCTATACTATCAGCTGCCTTGAAAATAGTCATTACTTTTTGACCACTTAATATCAACAAGGAATGGAGGTTGAGTACTTTATATACACTTCCTTACATTATTCATTAATGAGGAAATTAAGACTCAACATGTTTAAATAATATATATCATACTAGAAAGTAAGCTCTACAAAGGGTTTGTGTACTTGTTATGTCAATGTGGTATCCCAAGTGTCTAGAATCATCTATGGCACATAAGAGATATTCAATAAATAATTGTTGAGTGAATGAACAAATAAACTGGCCTAGTTATTTGAAAATGTATCTTTGACTTCAAATTATTTGTTTTTATCATCTAAGTTTAAAATAGTTTCATCTTAGTTTCTTTTGCTATGTGTATTTTTTAAATTATTTTGACTTATCTGAGATTGCTGAATGTCTCAGAGAAAAGTTTAAGTTGTTCTGAATGCTTCAGAAACCACTGTCCCCAGAAGAGGGAAGTAGCTATAGGCAGTTAGCTCTGTATGCCCAGGTCCTCAGGATATGGATCCTGTGGCCTCATTTTCCTGGCCAAATCTGTAGAGATCTGAAACAAAGGTAACCAATTATAGCCTGGCTAGAGGTATTTGAAATTCGTGGGCATTACCATTCTGTCCAACAGAGCACATTGTCATGATTGCTGGCCAAGAGACACAAGCAATAGAGAGGATCAGAAATTCCCTCTTGGAATTGCTTTCAGCAGAAGGAGCTGTTTTGCCTAAGTCATGCCCCTTCCTGCAACAGCCAGCATCTCTGGTCATTGTGGGGATACAAAGGCCTGAGTGTTTGGGGATAACTTGAAGGACCATACCAACAACAGAGCACCTATCAGCTGCTCCCTCCAGCTGTCCTGTTTCCCTCCCTCCCTTATAGCTCTTGTTCCCAAAAGCACACCCACTTTTTTCTTCCTTGCAAACAATCTCCATCTCATTGTCTGTTTCCTGTAGAATCCAACCTGCTAAATCAGAATCTTTTGAGACAGGGACCTGAGAATACATATTTTCATAAAGTTCTTCTAGTGATTATCATACAACCGGTTTGAAGTAGCCATTTTTCTAAACAATCTGGCATTTGATTTGAAGATTACAATCTAGAAAAAGCAGATGATAAATAAAGAGGTGTTCAAGAGGGATATATGGAAAGATACAGGGATGAAATTTTAAGACAAAATATGCTAAAAATAAAACTGTGCTACAAGGAGTAGGCAAAGATCAGAAATTGCTAACAAGCTATATTTGTAACTTATTATTGCCATCATGTGATAAAAGATAGAAGATACATTTTACAGCATGTCCTAATTCTAATTAGGCCAGGTAAGAAACAACCTGAGGGCTACTTCTGCAGATACTGGGAAAAAAGTGCATGGCTGATTACTTATTTCTTCCATGGATGGAAAGAAGGAGCAGGTATTGGAGAAGATGGGTGGGATTTCTCATCTAGAAAACAGCAATAAAAAATTTGATGAATATCTATTTTCCTCTCCTGGCATCTACACATACATGTTAGACCAGTGTGTTAGTAAGGGGAGGACAGATAAGTTTCACATCATAAAGACTAAGATGAACTAAAGACGACTAAATTCATTTAACATCAACAGACTCAGTGGTGTTATTCTACAGAAATACCCTTGTTTACCAATGATAACTTCTAAAAGTACATTTTTAGGCACAGAAACTTTATATTCAAAAAGAGATCTAAAAGTTCAAACAACATACACAAACTACATTGCAAACTAAATATCAATGCATATCTCATTTATTTTTCACTGTTGAAATTCAATAAGTCTGTATCTGAAACCTGGCATAAATACTTAGATAAGGAAAGTTTAAATCACAAAGCAGAAAAATATGTTTCTTTTTATTGGGGTCTTATTTTTGAATGTATAATATGTACCTACACCTGCAGGTATTTGTTCCCTCAGCTGGCATTCTGGAAGCCAGATGTATTAAAGAAAGTTCAGATAATATGCACAGATGGTAACTGCTTAAGGTTTTTGATCTCCGTAGTAGTATTTGATTTATGTATTTTTACTTTTTAATCATATTTTAGGTGTTATAATAGATGAGATAGGTCATGCCGAAGTCTCTAGCAACTTTTGGAAACTGTTGAGGTTTTGTGGAATTAGGATTCAGCAATTTAATGAATTAGCCATCTCTGTTGCATGAGTAAAGTTTTCACTTTGTTTTAAAAGTTCTGATAAGCAGAGACAAATGGTGACAGAGACATTTTTAAAAGATATCAAAGGCAGTATATTTTATAAACACCCTCTCTTCTTTGCTTTGATGATGTTAAAGACTTTCCAGAGCTTTTCCTCGACTGCAGAATGGCAGATGGCATACTCTGAAGAAAGGCCAGTGGTGGTATAAATACAGCCCAACCTTGGACAAAAACATATTTTATCTTAGATCTTTTTCTGGAAAACTGCCTGCAACTCCATACCAAACAACACAATAGCCTCTAATCCCATGGATCATATTCTTTAAATCAATGACCTTTATTTTCTAGTTTAGTTTAGTCCTGTTGCTCACATATTTAAAATGAGATGCCAACTAGGCTATTTAATTTCATAGCCCTACCTCTAGATTATATGATGAAGGGATTTACAAGGATCAGTCTGCCATAAAATAAATAGTTAAACTCTTTTTAGAAAGAACCCAATATTTTCTGTTTACTTAACTCAAACATCTTTAAAACAATGTAAATAATTGCCTTTTCCTGTTTTTTTACTTAGGAATTTTCTCTCTATATCTCTTAAAAGAGTCTATTAATGTTAAGTGTTGATTTTGTCGTTTGTGGTCTTCTATGCTGTGTTTTATGATCTAGTTTTTATTAGAATTCTTTATCTAGGCTTAGGCTTCTAAATGGAAGAAGGGAAAAGTATTTTAGCACATATAACCAAGGATGAAATAAAAGGCAAACTGGGAGGGAAAAGAGTGAACACTTGCTTTGGAGAAGATATGACAGCTGAGGAATCAAATCACTAATTGAAGAGCAAATCTGTAGAGGGTAGTGAGTTGAGCGTAGTTTCCCACCCAAATTTCTCTTTAAGAAAGGCCTTGTTTGTCTATCTTTTAGGAGTACTGTGAGAACAAAAGCCATCAACTGTCAGCTCCTTCATGGATTGCCTCAACCGCAAACAGCAGTCTCATCCAGAGCCATGCTGTTTCTGGGAGAGCACATATTCAATTGATCATTCAGGTCTGAAGTCCCAGCCTTTTCCACCCAACATCACAAAACTATTGCTGGCCATCTGAGCCTTGGAGCATCCTATGGAGCCAACCGAGGCTAATATTGAATGAGTATTTCCACTTAACTTCTCCTGAACAATTCTTCTCCCTTTTTTTCTTTTGCCATCCCTTCTGCTGACGTTGATCTTAAAGTGTGCAACCAAATAAATATCTTGAACACTCACCTTACTTTGGAGTCTTACTTCCTAGAGAAGCAACCTGCAATAAGGATTGCCCAGTTTTTTTTCCTAATATTACAATGGACAAAAATAATCTAAAAAAAGATCTATGTTGGAACTGGTTGCTATTTTAAGAGTTTTTTAGTGAAAAATAAACCCTATTCTTCATGCATGTTTCCAAATTTTTAAATCACAGATACGATAAGATGATTCCATTCTTTACAGTTCTTCAGAAATGACTCCGTACCTTTCTATGGCGGTATTTCAGTGTGCTCTGCTTTTTATCAGTCCTGTGAGTGGCCTCAGGAACAAAGAGTTTATGATGATGTGTCTTTGGGGGATGCTGCAGTCTTGCTTTTTCTCCTGGTGATTCTTTCTTTGGGTAGGTTCCTTTACTTACTACTTCTCTCCATTCTAGCTTCCCAAAATTGCAATGAACTTTCTCCACCAAAATACTGGTTCTTTCCCCCTACTTACTCTTGTCCATCATTCACAGGTCGCATCTTCATTATGTATAAAAATGATAGGCTTGATAGACTTTTTCCATGTGTGAGTAACCAAGTGACACAAAAAATGCCCCCAGGAGTTGGAAGGTGTGTGTGTGTGTGTGTGTGTGTGTGTGTGTGTGTAAGACAGAGAGACAGAGAGAGAGAGAATGTGAGCACATGTGCATTAGGTACATTAGGGAATAGACTTTTTTGGAGTGGTCGGTTCTGATATTATAGGGTTTCCCTCCCTCATATATTTTAGATATCCACATCTCTTTTATCTCAGCTGTAGTTATTATGATCCTATAGAATTCCTGCACAGACAACAACTTTTGTAGGTGAGCCAGGGGAGGAGGAAGATCTATGAGCTAAACTCTAAACACCCAAGCATATTATGCAAAGGCAATCGTCATTTGGTTTTTATTGTTTAAGCCTGACATATTTTAAACAACCTTTCAGCCATCTGTATTCTGCTTCACATTTATGTGATTTTTACAACCTTTTTCCTTATTAGCATTATCTTGGCCCGTTTGGTATGCTACTATTCATCCTTCAATTCTCCGGATAGATGCCATTTCCTGAAGGAAGTCTACTTTTGCCCTGTAGGAAAACAGACAGTTCCGCCTCTTGTTCTCCCATAGCATGTTTTTAAATGTTTGATATGTTTTCCTCAACAGTGGTTACATTTATTTAAAAAAAAAAATTTTTTGGCACATTTCCCTTAACTCTAAATTTCTTCGGATAAATGGCTTTAGTTTTTTTCATCTCTGCATCTTTACAGCCTGGAGGAGCCCACATTAAAAAAAAATTACTTAATACAATGTTGGTTAGCAGGTTGAAAGGTATAAATTCACTCATTTAATAGACTTGGACTTAAATTCAACTAACAGTAACACCTTCTAATTTGCAAACACTACATGAAACAGGTCAGCAAAATATAGTCAATGTTCTCAAGTAGTTGATCGCTACGAATGAAGAATAATAAAAGTATAACAGAACTTTACACAAACACACCTGAAAAATAAGGCAAAGAAAAAGCACATTACTAAACAGAGTCATATATTTTCATCTAATACTCAGCACTGAACTTTCAAGCTGGTTAAAGCTCATATAGCTGAACAAAATCCTGATACGTGTAAAAGTCAAAATGGTAACAGCAGAGTGCTTAATGATGGCAGGAATATCAGAGCAAACACAAAAGAGATTAGCCTTGATATTTGATGAGTATACGCGTGGTGAAGTATGATTCCCCACTAAGTAAATAATTGTTCCTTAACCTTGAATATTTGCTTTTATTAATTGTACAAAAATTCTGAGGCTTGAAATAACTGATTTCTGATAACTAATTATATTTTGTGATTATATCAAATGGATCTTTATTTGGACTTTAGCAGATGATGTTTCTAGTGAATATGGACCACCTGAAATAGGATTTTATTAATGTAATCTTCTTTATAAAAATTTCCTGCACTCAAATATAAGGGATCAGTTTGTGTACATATGAATGTCACATCTGAGCTACAACCAAAGAATTCAAGATAAGCCTTCATATGTGATTAAATATTTCTATTTTTCTATGTTCTTCCACATGTATTACCTAATTTGTAAATGTATGTTAAAAACATTCTGATATTAAACCATAGCTAACATGAAGATGTTTTCTAAATTCTTACTGATTTCATCTCCAATATTATTATTTGTTTTTGTCTGTGACTCATTGCTTTATAAATTTAAATTGCTTTAAAAGTTCTGTATAAATTATTATTTATTTTATTTTATTTATTTTTTATTTCAGCATGTTACAGGGGTACAAATATTTAGGTTACATATGTTGCTTTTGCCCCGCCTGCGTCAGAGCTTCAAGCATGTCCATCCCCCAAATGGTGCACACTGCACCCATTAGGTGTGAGTATACCCATCCCCTCCTCCCCCCTCCCACCTCCCTGACATCCGATGAATGTTACTACTATATGTGCACATAAGTATTGATCAATTAGTACCAATTTGATGGTGAGTACATCTGGTGCTTATTCTTCCATTCTTGTGATACTTCACTTAGTAGAATGGACTCTAGCTCTATCCAGGATAATTCAAGAGATGCTAGATCACCATTGGTTTTTGTGGTTGAGTAGCACTCCATGGTATACATATACCACATTTTATTAATCCAGTCATGTATTGATGAACACTTGGGTTGTTTTCACATCTTTGCAATTGTGAATTGTGCTGCTATAAACATTCACGTGCAGATGTCTTCTTTACAGAATGTCTTTTTTTCCTTTGGGTAGATGCCCAGTAATGGGATTGCTGGATCAAATGGTAGTTCTACTTGTAGCTCTTTGAAGTATCTCCATATTACTTTCCACAGAGGTTGTACTAGTTTGCAGTCCCACCAGCAGTGTATGAGTGTTCCTATCTCTCTGCATCCATGCCAACATTTAGTGTTTTGGGACTTTTTGATAAAAGCCATTCTCATTGGAGTTGACATTTGTTTTTCTCTATCATTACTGGTGTTTTATTTCAAAGGCATTTCTTTTTATATCAATGGGCTGAGATATGATTGTGATTATATCAAGATCATGGATTCTTCTTTGTTTGGCTTATCATGCCCGAGCCTTATTTTTCTTCTTATTAATTTAAATCTAAAAAGTAGACACTTTGAAGTCAGTTTTGCTGTTATTGCTGAAGGGGTATATGATTGTTACAAAGTCATATAGATGATTTGTAACACTGTAACAAAGTACAAAGACACAAAAAGCCATGTACAATTTTTATGTATTTTCTGAAGCTATTTTTTGGAATAAAGTAGGCACAAAAAAATCATATTGGCAGAATATTCTGAATGTGTCCCATGCTCAGTAAGGGGTCCATCTCTGATGTCTGTCTGGCATGGCATGTATTATTTGGGTACTTTTAAACACAAAATTATCTTTTCAGAAAAATTGACGAAACTCAGAGTATTCAATTTCCTGACTGAAAAGAGAGAAAAAAAATAAAGTTAAGAAGGAAAGAAAGATGACATAATTTTAACATTTTACTAAAAAATGTGGCTCATTATTACTTTGATATTCATCACTGTGATGTATTACAACATATTTTTTGCACGTTTTTAAACATAAGGCATCAGTTTCATTTTAAAGCGTATGTCTTCAATTTACAATGTCTTAGTTCACTGAGGTTTATCTTTTCATCAAGGGACAAGCTCATAACTTGGATCTGTGTGTTTGTTCAAGCATCCACTATTATTTGCCCCAAGATATCTACTCCACACTTCATTTTGATGTTACACACAATAAACATTTTAGAAAAAGAAAAAAAAGAGAACAAGACACATAATAACCAAATGTTTTCCCATTCAAGAATGTCCCAGCAGATGTCAGTTATAGATCAGTTAGGGAGTTTCAGAGTGAGAATTTATTGAGGACATTGAAAAGATAGAAGAGAATAGTGATAGAACAAACACATTCAGTTTAGCTGGAAATGGAATCTGAAAAGAGGTAAGGGATTGTGAGCCAAGCTGATATCAATTTGGTGATGTCGCCCTCAGGGCCCTTGTCTGCCTTCTTAAACTGCTCTCTACTCCGATTCTTTTAGGATTCAGTCAATCTTATGAAATAAGACAGTCTTAGGTTTTTATGTTTCTTTTCTCTCTCAGCCTCTGCTATTAGTCAGCCTTTAATTACAATTTAGAAACCTATGAAGGATGATATAACATCTGCAACGTGACATATCAGGAAGGAGAAAGAAATTGTCTCTGGAATTCTCTTTTCTTTTTGTTCCTATGCTATACAATATTTCAATTTTTCTCTACTATCTACAAATGTATTTGCCTCCACATTTTCATATTCTTCTCATTGTCTCCTCCCTCAGTTAGGTAAATGCACCTTACTCTTCAAACTTTCACTTCTAATTTCTCTTTTATCACTTAGAAATCCTTCCTTTATCATTTATTCACTCTTTCTTTTCCTTACCTTCTCCCTCTCCAGTTGCTCCTTTTTTTTTTTACTTATGTAAACATGTTCATGACCCCTGTGAACTCTCATGACTGTCTTATCTATTCTCTTCCCTTCAAAATCAAGCTTTATCAACAAAGAATACACATTATTTTTTCTCCCTTATAATATTATAATACATACGCTCTATATCCCATGCAACCTGGTTTCTGTTCTCATCACACTGCTGAAAGTGTTCTTACTAAGGTTTCCAAAGACTTGGGATATAGCTAATACCTTTGGGCATGCTTTTGTCTTCATTTTATTGAGCTCTGTGTTGCATCTGACACTGTTCAAGATTCCACTCCTTAAATTTTCTCTTTCCTTGGCTTCTATAATATTTCAAAATTCTGGTCAACTTTCTCTATCTCTGACTGTTTTGTCTTATTTTTTTCATAGTAGGGTGTTTCTATGTCTACCATTTAAATGTATTTCTGTGAACAGCCCATTTTCATACTTTTTACTCTTACCCAAGGACATTCCAAATTCATATGGCTTTAAATATTTCTGCATTTTGATAATAAAATATCTATATTCAGAAAAGATGTACTTTTATGATTAGAAGTAAACCTTTACATGTTTTTGTATAATCATGTTTGTGTTCATTATCTTCTTCTCATACCTTAAAGTCTACCATTATTCTTCACTCTGTTAATAATGCCAACATCTCCTAAGTGAGAACCATAGGAAAGATCCTCACTTGCTACATGTTTTTTCTTCCAAATCCATATGGTCACTAACTATGTATTTTTCATTTTCTCTGTATGCTATATATTAAAAAAATTAAGGTAGTCTGTGCCTATATTCTAAGTAAAGTGCCAAGTAAATGATCTCTTCATTTTTTCTGCTCTTATCAGAGTTCAGACCCACATAAGCTGCCACACCAGGCTATTACAATGGCCCTCTAAATTATCTCACTGTCTCCAATGTTATTATTTCCACTTCTTCCTCATCTTAAACTAAACATTTTCTTTGCTATCAATGTCTTGAGCCTACACGAACAGTCTGAATCATACTACCCCTCTAGTAAATTTTCATCAACAGCTTTCTTTAGGCCAAAAGACAGAGTCCAGTATTCTTAGCTTGGTAAATAGGAGTCTTCATACTTCTACCCTTTGTCAACTTTATCCCTATTTTCTATGAAGTCCCCTTGAAAAACTGCACATAGACCAAACTGAGGTAATTAACACTTGCCTTAAAATTGATATTATTTCTGCTTTGTTTTCTGTACTTTTTTTTTTTCTTGGCCTACCAGGCTTTTCCCTCCTCTGCCTCCTAAGTATCAAGACACAGCTCATGGGTCTCCTTCATAAAGGATTCGTAAGTCCCTTCAGGCAGGAGAGATGGCACTATCTAAATGACTCCTCTGTGCCTTGTACCTCCCTATTTTAAGAATTTTCTCACATTATTTTAGAAGACTATAAAGAAAAAACAACAGAAGCTTGACTGGCTTCATATTGTGGGAATATGTGGGTATTTTCTTTATTTGTATGTTGTCCAGATTTTCTATAGTGATATATACCTTCATACTACAATAAAATGTTGCATAAGACATTAGAGAATTTACAGATATCTGGGTTTGTTCTAATGGAAACACACATGAACGTTATTCACTAGAGATGAATTACTTGTAGACAGACCTTTTCCTTTTTCTTCCTTTTTTAAAAAAATGATTTAACATTCATCTCTATTTCAACTGAGAGACTACTGATTAAAGAAAAAGGTGCAAATTAATAGTATAGTATGTCAAAATAATGAAACAGTACATGTAACTCAGCAAATGAGATTTTAAAAACATAAGCATGGCAAGTTTAATATGAAGAGCTTAAGGACAAATGAAATTTTAATATTTTTCTCTTCATATTTTAGATATTCATCTTGCTCTTTGTGATAGCATAAAACATTTTATTGCTATTGAACATGCCCCATATTTGATCTAATTTCTAAATTTGGGCTTTATTTTAATACAAAGCTTGTTTGCTTATTTATGTGTTTTAAAGTTCATCTGTCTCATGATGCTTTATACTATCATTTTATATTTATATTTCTTTTTTTTATGTGGTCCAGTCCTCACCATTTTGTCATAGTTTTTATTTTCTAAGCTCCTTTTCTGGGTGCTTCTCACATTGATCCCATGGTCCAGGCCCTACATTGCTTCATGCAAAAGATTTATTTAGTTTGATCTTCCAACATCTTCTGTAGGCACTCTGATATTAGACTTTTGTACTCCAAAGTTTCCTTTTGGTATTTGAATATTCACTGTTTCATCAAAAATTCCATAATCTAATACTATCTATTTTCACTGTTAGCTTACAGCTATTAGAAAAGGATCCTGAGATAGTTCATATTATCTTGTGTATTTTAAGAGTAGTTTTATGGATAATTTCAATATATTATTTTACCATATTACTCTAATACCAGTAAGAATATCATTCCAAATCATTCCAAATAAGAGAAGAATTTGTTATGGCTTTAATTAGTACCAAATAAATCACAAGTGGACCTTTTGATTGTCTTTCACATTTTACTTCATAAACATCAAATTATTTTTCTCCTGTATTCTGCTAATACAAGGTGGAGGAGGGGTATATTAATGAAAGGCAGGATAAAGGATAGGTATGATCATGATACACTCTTTGGAAAAGATTTACAATTATCATTTGTTTCAGAGAATGATGACACTATCTGTCAGCTGCAAAAAAGAATTATTAGGAACCTAAGTATCATAGAATAATAACAACAGACTCTAATAAATTAACACAGTGTCAAATGGCTCATTGACAAATGAAAAATGACCAGAACTGTTGGTAATACATTTGAATTTCAGCTGAGTTAGGTAATTTTGTTATGACTGAGGAAAAAAATAGAAAATATTATCCACTTTGATTTGTAAGTATTTTATCTACAGTTTTGGTTTCCCTAAACAAGTCATTGCATTTTTATTATATTAAAAATAAGAGAAGTAAGCAAACCAATTTCTTTTAATTCATAGTATTTGTTTCAAAATATGCATATGTTCTAAAGGGTCTGAGTATAAAATATTTATCCTTTACACTAAGTTGATTATCTATGACCAGTAAATTAAAATACAGTACATGACCATTCAAATTCTATAAAGTATTTATTATAAATAATAGAGATGTTTAGTATTTATCATTATTGAGAATTAAAGATTTTTTTAAATCTTTTAAGTAAAAATATTAAACTGTTCTTCCCAAGATCAAGAAATTACATTTCACAAACTGAGTACATAATTTTTTTTAAATTTTCAATATGGAAATACACAAAACAGTAAAACAATGAAGGATAAACTGAGGAATACAATACATAAATTTGCCAAAAGCATTCTAAATATTAATAAAAAGAGAAGAAATTCATAATAAAAGTACAAAATGGATCATCTTGGTAATTTTATAAAAAGTAAATATAAATGATAAATAACTGAAAAGTCTCTCAACCTCTCTCATAATTAGATAAATGAAATTTAAAATGGAATGCCATTTTCACTTAAAAATTAACAAATATTAAAAATATTGATACTATGTACATCACATTTTTAGAGTATTATTTGGCAATAATCAAAATTGGAAATGCTATATCCTTTGATGAACCTGGATAGCTCATGATACCAGCAAGTTAGAAATAAACAAAAAATCCTCAATATTTATCAATAATCCTCATATAGCTTGTTTTTGTTTGTTTTTTTGTTTTTGTTTTTGTTTTGTTTTTGTTTTTATTTCAGCTAATTATGGGGGTACAAAAGTTCTGGTTAGATATATTGCCCATGTCCCTCCCATTCCCCCGAGTCTGAGCATCAAGTTCTATTTTACATGCTTTTGAAATATTGATTCATTGAAACTTCACAACAACCTTATGAGCTACTCAACTGCTATTGGCCTTATTTTATACCATGGTCATAGAGCTATTGAGTGCCATTGTGACATTTTGAGTGCAGTGCTAAGATCCAAAACCTAGAAGTTGAACTCCACATTCTGTGCACTAAACTAATACACTGTGCTGCTTCTCTGAGTAGGTTTTATGAATTATGAGTCCTACATGTAGCTGTGATGAAGTAAGGTAGCTCTGGATAGGTCGATAGAAAATAGCTCCAAACTTCAATATCATGTGCAAAAACAAGGTGCTGGTACAAGTAGTTTAAAATTAAATTGGAGAGAAAAAAAAAAAAGGAGAGATGAAGGAAGAGAGAGAGAGGGAGCCTGCTGAAAACTTAGTCTAGAACTTTATCATAGTCTGGTCTTGGACAAGTAAGTCACTCTTCTCACTTGGGCCTCAGTTTTCATATACATAAATGGGAGGTAAGAGTAGAACCAATTTCATGAGGTTGTTTTCAGGATTAAATGAGATAATGCACGTAAACTACTTAGGACAATACACAGGATGTAATTTGGATTCTGGAATAGTAAATATTTTATCATTTGTTTTCAGTGGCACAGGGATTATCCAATTGTGAATTTTGTTTTTATGCACTCTTATGTCAAAAGAAGCCTATTTTTAAAATTGTATAATCATTTATGCTGAAATATTTATATAGTATGATTCTATTTAGTTGACATTCCCAGAGAATTCCCAGAATTAAAACCTGTTACATACAGGACACATTTCCTTCCCTATTGAACCTTAGGGAATTTTTAGGCTTACACAGAATTGGAATTTGGGGATTTGAATTAGTCTCAAGACTGCATTTAAACCTGTGTTAAGATAACTCTAACACAGCATCTTACTAATGAGAGAAGTATTGATCAGCTTATTCCACAATGGATCTCCTGAGCCTGTATTCTCCCTATCCAATAATTGGCAGGCACCGAACACGATGACCACTTTCAGATGGGGTAAGTGCTCTCTTTTTTCCCATGGTTTCCATTGTTCCCTGTTTTATAGCTGTCACAGATTTTAATAGTCTGCTCTCATTTATCATCATAAACCAAGCATTCTCGTTCAATGACAAATATCAGACATGCTGTGGAAAATCGAACAAGTGTCTAATCATTCAATGATCTCTACACCCCTTTTATTATTTTTGTGGTTCTAAATAAGTAATAAAAACATCAGATATTATACATTTCAAGAATAAAAAAAACAAATTTTCCATCTGACTTAAGGGGAAGAAAAATACTGAAAGAGTTAAATGGATTATTCCAGAAGAAAAAGTTCAAAAAAGATCACGCAGGACTTTAGTTTAGTGAGATCATAGAGTATGACACTGTTTTGCATTTTGGAGAAAGAGCTCAACTTCTCAACTCTAATTGGGCATATTGTTTTCTCTGATATACAGACCTTCCGTTTGTAAGAATCTGTGTACCCTCACTTTCCATCTCTGAAATATCTCCAGCTGTGAGCCTTACTTTTGCTTTTGAAATAGGCATTTAAACCATGTCTAATTTGAAATTTGGCATAAGGCTAGAAGAAAATAGTTGCTCAAGTTGCAATAATGTTTTGTGTTTTATCTTTTGTTAACTGATTGTTAGCAAATATACAGATCAGTGCTGGTGGCATTTGCTTGTTCCTGTCCTCCCCAAACAACACATGTGAAAATGCTTTGGTAACCATTTTGAGAACTTTATTACTATGAAATGGTCATGAAAACAAAGAGTCATAATTTAAGTATGTGTTTGAGCAAGGCAATTTTATATATCAAGATGAAATTTCAGCAAATGTACTTGAAAATATCCTGCAGAAGTTATCAGCAAATATACTCAAGAATAAAACTCTGAAAATCTGGGAAACTAATTCTGCTGATAAACTGGAATTTCTGAAATTAACTCCAAGAATAGTTGTGGCACAAACTGTTTAGCCTGAACCACAAAGCTCTGATAAATGTTGATGGAAATGATTGTCCTCTTTATTTCAAGTTAATCAGAGAGCAGCACAATTCACTTAGTCAGCACTGAGGGCTGACATGCCAATGATGGAATATAGTGCTCTATGCAAATACTCATCTATTACTCAATCATAGTTTGTAGAAGGTGACAGTAAAGATCGATGTGCATACAGTGTGTACCTTTTTAGTTTAATAGCAGGCTTGGTGCTGAAGGACAGGTCCTGCTATTTATATAAGTTCAATTTAGAGATTTCTTCTCTCTCTCTCTCTCTCTCTCCCTCCCACTCTTTTAATTCTCTTTATTTTCCCCTATTACCACCCATAAAGGATACCCATGAACAAAATAAAAAATACCCAGTATAATATTTATGATTATTTTGAATAAAAAATGCCATGTGTTCTTTCAGCATAGAATTTTTAGAAATGTAAGAATGGATTTAATAGTTATTGATCTTCTACTAGGTACTAAGTACATTGCTAGCGTTTCACATTCATTTAATTCTCAGTAAATATTATGAAGTTAGTAAGGAGTCTTAGAATGGGCTTAGAAATCAGATCTCTAAGGTCAGTCTCTTCTATGCCACTGGTTTGTTCTGTGACTTTCAGCGAGGAATTTAGATGCTCTGTGTCCCAGATTTTTCATCTGTTAAAAATAGGAATATGATACTTGAATCTTTATGTTGTTTGCGAATGTAATGAGAAGAGTTTCTATTATTAGCGTAACTCAAAACCTAACTAATATACCACATAGTAACTATGTATTATTATTATTATTCACACCCTGCAGTTAAGGAAACTGAATTCCAGAGATATCAGGCAACTTGTCAAAGTAACAAAGCAAATGCTTTACACTGGAATTCAAGCTAGTGTGTGTTTTCAAAGTCTACACCTTTTCTCTCCAGTATACTCTTGATACTTTCATTGGAGAGCTATGATTAATGGAAAACCACTGCATATTTAGGTAAAGGTATTAATAACAATTACATTGAACTCCAAGGAAAAACAAATGATATCTCCTGTTTCCTTCTCACTTTCTTCACAAAAGTCTGAGCATTTTATACACTATTTGTTGTAAATAAAGTACAATGTAATGCTTTTACATGGAGTGGTAATTTGACATAGGTACACTTTACCCCCAAGGGTTTCCATCATTAAACACCTTTTTGAAGAGATTTATATATCCGTATTACATATTTGCTCCCAGCTAAAAATTGGCCTACAAGTTCTCAACCCAATTATTATTTGATTTTTCTTTCTAACATTTTTCCCTGAATGAAAACATTTATTATAGTGAATATGTAGGAAATTCTATAGTGCAGTCTTTTCTACACTTCTTAATTACTAACTCCTCAGGCACTGCTGGTTTTGCAGGATATTTTTCTGGAATGTATGCCTTTTAGTGATGCCTTTAAGGCTACATTACCATAAAATAATAATGTACCTGTATGATCATTTAGTTGGAACCCTACCTTTCTAACAGTGAAATTGTGTTTCTTCTTTTGTTATTTATATTATGCTGTCCTTGTATTCATCATCTATCCTGTAGTGTGAGAAACAGACATTAAACAATAAGCCTGTAGAAAAATAGTCCATATTGTAAATGAGCTTGCTTGACAATAGTTAACATGGAAAAATAGAATATTTTTCACCATGGGAAATCAGTAAACACTACAAATCAGAGCTTTTCTTTCAGAGAACCAGGTGTTAAAACCTTTACTAGCATATCAATTTATATAAATAAATAAAACTCGTGTTTGCCTTGGGCAACAAGGGAAAGGAGTGAGAAATTTCTTTAATGATTCTTTAGCAGTGATGCTACTCACTCCTTCCTACATAACTTAGTGGTCCAGACTCATCCTTGTTCCTCAATTTTTCCTTCTTCTTTCTGGCCTAACAGGTGAGAGTAAGTACTAATTGACTGACAGTTAATCAACATTTCTTACTCTTGAGAGTGTTATAGTAATTAACCTAGCCAAAATGCATAGTTTTTCAAAAAGAACGCCAGCAATAACACAATTAGAAAGAATTCAAGAAGTACTGCAGCCAAAAAGAGGAATAAGTCATTTGTGGAATGTGGGGCTTTGTTCTTTATCACCTTCTGCATAGATTTACAAGTCAATTTAAATTCATCTCATTTAACTGAAAAATCTAAAAATATTTGTATAGATTTTATTTACTTAATAAAACAATATTTTAGATAAAAGTAAATGTGTTTGCTTAAACATTTTATTCAAATGACTTTTCTGATGTATTTTGATATGTCAAAGATGATATAAAATTTTTTCAGTAGCACAATAAATCTGCAAAGTAGATAAATATATAAATATATTTGAATATTATATATAAATATATATATAAACTGCAAAGATTTATGTTTTAACTCAACTAAAATATGGCAAAATAATTTGGGTTAACAAACACATAATATGAAGTATACATATAAATTTCTTATATTGCCAATAAAATAGCTAATAATTTTATCACTCTCTCTTAAAAGAGACTAGATGCAAAGTTTCCAAAATGAAGGACCACCATATATTTTTTAGCACACGTTGAATAAAGATTTGACCATGTGTCTTTAGTACTTAAATAATATATAATTTCATTCATTTAATCAATATTTATTAAGAATATGCCATGTGTTATAGATTGTACTAGGCTCTAGAGTTACAGAGTAAAAAACGGCAGCTCACTACCCACAAGCATTTACATTCCACTGATTACATATTCCAATTCTACCTCTTCATAAGTGAGGAATATTAAGACTCAGAGAGGAAAGTGTTAGCCTCCCATCTCCACCAATTTGAAGACTATTTAAATTTCTCTTCAGTTTTTTTCTTTTAAAATTTGAATAATGAATAATTTTCATCTTGCTTGATTGTCATATTTCAGAAATGTTAATCATCCTTGAGATTCTCATTTAATTCTTCCAAACTTTGTCAGAGTTTTAGAGTTGGTGATTATAGTCACAAAATCTGAGAATAATAATTATTCATGTTAACTTTTTTTTTTTTAAGAGAGTTCTCTGTGTCACCCAGGCTGGAGTGCAGTGGCACAATCAGAGGTCACTACAACTTTCAACTCCCGGCCTCAAGCCATCCTCCTGCCCTGGCCTCCCAAAGTGCTGGGATTACAGGCATGAGCCACCACCCTGGCTCATGTTAACTTTTTATTACATCTTCTAGATTTTGTGGATGACACAATTTTGTATCACTCTTCTCAAATTAAGAAACATCATTAAAAAACAAAATAGAACAAAAACTAAACAAAAACAAAACACAAGTAAACTAAAAAATCACGCCTATTAATATTAAAGAAGATTCATTAATATACAGAAAGTATGAAATACTTTTACTATATGCACAATCAGTTAATGCAGTTATGGTTTCTAGATGAAAAGCTCTGAAACTAGCTGACTGTCAGAATTTACTGGGTCTCGAGAACCACTTAAAATCTAATGCATCAGATTCTCTGTACACAAAACTGTATTTTTAAAATATAGCACCATGGAGAAACCACTAATCTAGAATTTTACTGGTGGTCCACACATTAAAATACATGAAATCACCCACAACCTTCCTGAACTCAAAATTAATTATTCCCATTATTTCCCATTTCTTGACCAAGC
This sequence comes from Varecia variegata, assembly GCA_028533085.1. Lineage (NCBI taxonomy): Eukaryota > Metazoa > Chordata > Mammalia > Primates > Lemuridae > Varecia > Varecia variegata. The sequence goes on from CM052440.1 coordinate 129,353,359, forward strand.
TGTTAAAATCAAAAGCAGGTAGTTTGCTTTGGTGATCTCATCTGCATATTAATTCTGACTTTCATAATCTGCTATGTATAATACTAAATGTTTAAACTGCTTTTATTTTTCTTTTGATCTTCTTAATTAAAATATCCTTCCCTTAATGTGTTCTTTCTAGGCAAAAAACAAGTTCATTTGAAAAAAAAAAAAAATCTGAATAGACACTAAAACTTTGCTCTTATGGGAAAATTTAAGAAAAAATGTAATTTTATATTTTGGGCAATTCATAGTAAGAATTAGAGAAATATTTCACTTTGGATAAAAATATAAAATTTTAATTTTTGGGTTTTTGTTAAATTACTTGTCCATATTGTCCTTTTTAATGTATCTGACTAGGGCTATAGAGTGAGAATTTGAACTACCACTCCATTTTCCATTGACATTGCAATTGATGCATCAGATTGATGCTCCTTGTTACAAACATTAGTAGTTACATATGATTTATTCTATTTTGTTTGAAAGTGCTATTTATATATCTGTACCCTTTCTTTGCTACTATTCATCTCTTCTAGGAACCATAACTACTTAGTTGTCCATCAGGTCTCTGTTTATTTCTTTTTTCATCTGAAATTCCCTGGTTTTTTTCTCATCATGAGCTATTTTGCACAAAAATTCTGAATCATGGTATGGAAGGCTACAACAAATGTTGAGTTAGGAAGCTGCCATAGGTTTTTAAGTACATTTTGATATAATTTATAGTAGATAGGACGCTTCTCCTAGTGGACTTCATTATTATTTTTTGAAAATATAAGGATATTGATAATATATTTATAGCAGGACCTGAAAAGACTAATTAAGATCCAGGCAAAGATGCTTTCTCAAAGGTTTTACTTTTTGTGCTTGAACACTAACATGGTATATGGGCTACAGTCTGTTTTTGAGCAAGCTAACAGAGATGCCATATTGCTTTAGGCTACCCATCAAGGAAACCATGAACTTACTTCTGATCTCATATCTAACTGTTGCCCATTCTCATCCATGATCAGCTCAGCAACGTGGATGCTTATTAATTACATTTCATGAGCAAAACAGTTACTGAAATCCAAGAATTGGTGGATCTTGTTTTGCCACTTACGATTCTTTTGGATTGCTTTTAGCTGGCATTAATAAATGATATCCCAAGTAGACATAAATTTAGATGTCACAGATTTATAGGACACTATACAGTATGACATTGGGAATTAAGGAGATACTGGGCTTTAAAGAAACAATGATATAATTATTTTTCTATAAGGTTACCACAAAATAGTTTATGACTCTTTTTTTATTAATTTATATCTCATCAGTTGAAGAGCATATTGCTAGACAACATCCAAACAAAAAATAATTATGCTAAACCTTCAGGCTTGCAGTTCTAAAAAATGTTGCAGTTCATATGGAGATTTCCAAATGCAATATGTATTATAATGTGAATTTTTGCTTATTTTCTTAATCTTTTGTTTTTCTTTTTTAAGTACAGAATTATATGCATGTGCATGAATTGTCAGCCCTTTGGTAAATGGGTGAATGGTGTTGCATCTATCTTTTGCTGGATGAAAGTTTGTCTTTTGTTTAGACCTCCATACCAGCATATACTGATCTTAAGCATGCTTAACGAAATAGGGAATTTTAAGTCTAAGTACTTTGTGTACTTAGACTGTATCTATGCACTGTATCAGAACAAATGAACAAAGAGGTAGTCAATTTTTTTGCCAGTGTTTCAAATATACTAGTTGGCTTAAAAAAGCTATAGGTAAGAAAACCTGAGTCATGGATAATGTTAGGTAAATTGTTTAAAGTAACACAGGGGCAAGGGGCAGAGCTGGGATTAGAAATCCAAAAGCAAATTCTTTCCTGCAATCTAATACATCATATTTAATAAGTGCTTAGTACTAACTCAAATTTATGTAAGTGGATAACAAAATAATACTTAATATCTTTCTATTCTTGACTGATTTTAAAAAAAAATTTATGTAGCTTTTGGCTGAATAAAACATGATATATAAAAGTATACATTTCAAAATATAAGCTAAAAGAATATATAATTTGACAGATGCCCTTTGAACAAATGTTCTGTTTGCACTTACACCTAATATCAAGATTTTGTATGCATTGGATTTTCTTTTTAATAAGATACAGTTGTTTTCTCAATTTGACCTTTAGTTATAATTTTTAAAAAAATTAATGTTTTAATGTTCAACGAGTAACACTGAGAAACATTAAGAAAAAAAAACCTTTTGAAGTATTCTTAGAAGAGTTGGTTTGATGAGCAGTATTTCTGCATAAGTAATTAGTTATAAAGATTTTGGCCATATTGTTACATATGGCCTTTGATGACTCAGTTTTATGGGACTTACATGTAGTAAAAATAGAGCATTCTTTATTAGAAACATTTCAAGCAATTTTAACTAAAAAGTTATTTTTTCAATAATATGAAAAGCACAAAGAAATAGAAGGATGATGCATGTGACTAATGTAACTCTAATAAGTATTTTTGCTATTGTTCCTCATATATATGAGCAAAAACTGTTCACATCAAATAAACTACAGCAAAGATAACTTGCCATAACTATTGCCAAACAAATGTTTAAAAAGACAGTTCCTGAAACAGGGATTTCTCTCTCAATGCTGGCAGCTGAGTTGCACACAAAATCAGGTACACATTAAAGTGTCAGCAGGAGACCTGAAAACAAAGTCTTCATTGAAATGTTGTCCTAAACACTTAGAAGAAGCAGAATTTAAAGCCTTCAAAGAATTTGAGAGCAGATGTAAAGTACTATAGGTCTTTAGAAATCATGTGTGTGTGTGAGTGTGTGTGTGTGTGTGTGTGTGTGTGTGTCTGCAAACTGGTGTATGTGTTTTTGATAAATGTTGGATGATTAATAGAATTACTAAGAAAGTGGATGACAGGATATATTTTACTAGACGTAAAGATTTTATTTAGCACTTGCCATATGAGCTAAAGACAACATAGCTGAAAGATTATCTGAAAGGTTTTTCTGCAGTTGTTCACATTCTATTTCTTGTTGGATTTGGGCAAGTTATCGAAGCATAGCACAAACTGTTGCATGATTCAGTTTTCAACTTCAAGTGTTAACTAAAGATACTTCAAACTTTATTCCCCTTGGTGAGCCATCTAGAACTACTAACATTGGCATACACTCAATTTTGAATGAAAGCCAGAATTTGGTATCTATTTTTAAATATTTCAGGAAACTCTAACACCAGTCTTTTCAGGTAAACGTTTTTTAAAAATTCCATTATATTTAGATCACACAGTAAGACAGACATCTTACAGCAATTTAGTTCAACACATTTCCACAAGAATTAACAACTGGACTGTACTAAAACATTTTGTACAAATAACATAAACCAAAACAATCTTATATGACTAGCAAAATCATTATCAAGCATAAGTGGATATAATTTAATTTGTATTAGTTGAGCAAATCTTAGCTGTATAAAGTGATGTGAATGCTTTCAATGAATTGTACATAAAAACTGAATTTAAATTAAAACAGCACAAGTGAAAACATACCTGTATTTGTGGTAGAAAAGAAACGTTTTTTAATATTATCCTCATCAATAATATGTATGCAAATCTAGCTCATACAAAGTTAGGGAAAGATTAACACAAACAAATTAAAGAGTATTAAACAGCAGCAAATAACTCTGTGTTCATTCTTTCTTTCAGAAATTATTTATTTTGGATCTGCTAAGTACCAATTATTGCTGTTCATACCCTGGGAAGTAAAATAAGCGATTACAAAAAGATACTATCTATCCAGAGCTAACGTGAGCTGGAGAGCTGGAGAGCTCAGCTTCCAGGTGGCCGAATAGCTGATTAAACCCCAAGCCAGCAGGGAAGGAGGAGTGAAGCCCTTAATCAATGCCATACTATAAGCAAGAGGCTAAACGGAAAAAAACTACCCCCACCCAGTTCCATTTTTCTTCATGGAATGGCGGTGAGAGTCAGAAAGAATCTGTGCAGACCTGGACAATGTCTCACTCATGAGGCAGCCCAGAAAAAACATCCTGCCATTTTATAGGCCTGGGGGAGGGCTCGAAAGGGAAAAGTCCTGAGTAGTTAAGTCTGAGTGGAAAAAAAAATGTCTTTAAGTGTCTCCACTTCCCCATGTGCCTGCCTTCCTCCTGAGGTGGTCTCAGAAGAGGCAACTGGGGAAAACCTTGGTCTAAGTCTCTGACAAAGAGGCTTCCAAATGGAGGCAGCTGGGCCAGGGATACAGATATATATATATATACACACACACAAAAGCATAGCACAGGAGGGCCTGAGTCCTTGGATGCAACTCCCTTCAGAGATTGCACTGCACTAGCTGTGCCAAGTCTGGTGGGGAGAGAGCAGCTTCCCCAGGAAAGGCCTAGCCAGGAAAGGTTTTGTAATTGCCCATAGTGGGGTATAAACACACACATACTGCCTCCCCCCGACACACACAGGGTTTTGTTCTAGAGCTGGATTTCTCACTATCCACCTAAATCTCAATACTAATTTTTTGAAGAAAAATATTTTTAATTACTTATATTCATTTTGCCTCATTTTTAAAAATTATTTCATAAATAATACTTTATTCAAATAAATTGGCATATAAATATACTATTGTAGGTAAAATTCAAGCAAAATAAATGGGGATGGCTATAACCTAGAAATATTTTGTAAATAGTTATAAATTAGGCTTAAAATAATGAATTGACATAAAATTACATATGAATAGAAATGTGATGATCAAGTCAAAACACTGTGACTGCCTTTTAAAATGATTCAACCAAAAAAATGAATTGTCCTTCTGTAGGAAATTTCAGAACCAAAAATAACATGTGGCAATTAATATATACTAAATTCCGCTTAGTGCTCAATAATTTTACATCATTGCCATTTGATTCATTTAATAAATAAAATAACAGTAAATGTGCCAACTGCTTTGATTATTAAGATGATCATAATTATTGGTATGATAATTAATATGGCTTGATGGGGAAGCCAGAAAGGAAGATGTTGGGAAATAGCATGTGATGCTTGTAGGAAAATGAAACAACCACATTGGATAGTAGAAAAATTCACACTTGGAGATTATATTAATTTTAAAGGAAGGGATATTAAATGTCAGTAAATTTTAATTTTATCTGGAAGACAAGTAGAAGACCTAATAAAACTTCATTTAAGGAAGCAAAATAACAAAGTGGATATATAGAGAGAGAGGGAGAGAGAAAGAGAGGTAAGATTCAATATATATGTTTTTTTGTTTTTTTTGTTTTTTTTTTGAGACAGAGTCTCACTCTGTTGCCCAGGCTAGAGTGAGTGCCATGGCATCACCCTAGCTCACAACAACCTCAAACTCCTGGGCTCAAGCAATCCTCCTGCCTCAGCCTCCCAAGTAGCTGGGACTACCGGCATGTGCCACCATGCCCGGCTAATTTTTCTATATATATTTTTAGCTGTCCGCATAATTTCTTTGTATTTTTAGTAGAGATGGGGTCTCGCTCTTGCTCAGGCTGGTCTTGAACTCCTGAGCTCAAATGATCCGCCCGCCTTGGCCTCCCAGAGTGCTAGGATTACAGGCGTGAGCCACCGCACCCGGCCACAATATATATGTTATATATTGAATATATATAATATGTATTATTCAATAATATATTGTTCATATATTATTGAAATAAAATTTACATACCATAAAATTTATTCTTTTAAAAGTACAATTCAGTGATTTTTAGTATATTCATAGAGTTTTGCAACCATCACCACTGCTTAATTTCAGAAAATTATCATCACTATGAAGGAGATATTTTAGAAATATTAACCTGGTAACAGGATACTTAGATAAAAGAAATTATAGAAGGTGTATTAAAAGTGATAGAAAGCAAATTGAATGGGCCTTAACCTAATTGCTCATGAACTACAAGGAAAGATTGTACATTCATGGAAAGGGCAGAAATATTAATACATCTGGGTTTCAGCAACAACTGGTCTTTAAGATTTGTACTGCTCCAAGACATTCTTTCAGTTCCTCACCCCTGCTTCTCTGTTTGCTGGGTCAAATCCTCCTCTCTCACTGCTTTGATTTGGGCTTTCTTCTCTTGCCAAGAATAAGGATGCAGACTAGGCACAAGTTGTATACCTTAAATTCCAGTAGAAAGAGAAATTTATCATGTTCTTTGTTGTAGTTAAAAAAAAATCAGTGGAAACATGCACTTTTGGTAATGTACTAGACATGAATGGACCTGCCCTCTATAGGTAAGGGTAGAGGATGAGTAGGAAGGGGCATCATGCAGGGAAATAGCAGAATTCACAAATCCACATGATTGTAGTGAGGTAAGGGATGCTAATGACGGAAAGGTGCAGGTTTCTGGAAGTGGGGAGGTGAACAGCAGCTTTGAGATAAAGCAGTAGATAATCTATAGCTCAAATGAATTAATAGGCTGTATTTATGTCATGAAATCATGACAATTTGAAATGGGTATATGAATACACAAAATACTAGGATTATTGTTAGCTCTTATAACTTTTTGCTTGACTGGTCTTTTTTTTTTTTTTTGTATTTTCTTGTGGATAAAACTTATTGGCAAATGAATTTCTACAGTATTAAAAGAAGCTCTGGTCACTAAGTTTGGTACTTTGACTAATTCCTAGGAGTTTGAAAAAAAATTGCTGATGGTTTAGAGAGCATGAAGTCAGAATTGGAGTTCAAAAAGAATAATGCTGAGTTAGGATATAGTTATGAGTGAGAACTAACTTTAATAATGGTGCAGAAAACACAAAATTACAGTTATAAAGGTGCATAATAATGTGTATTCTATTCAGCATCATTAAGTAGTTGTACCAAATAATGTCAAAATGAGCAAGATAAATAATTAGTTGCTGAATTGGAGCTACTTGGCTAGAAACCTTGAAATGATTATGATCAATTAGTAACATCTTATTTGTTAGTCATAGAAAAGTTAAGAAATTGTCTGAAATTTTCCCATTGGTATTGAAAAAATAATATCTCAGAATATTCAATGTAGTTTTTAAAACTTAGCTTTACTTTTAATATATAAAATGAGATCATGATACAAATCTTACATTTATTTTGAAAAATCTAGGTTATTTTATAATCTATGGAGGCTGCAGGGAGAATGAGATATGTTGCAATTTGCACAAAAAAGTGTACTGCCAAGTATATTCAACATTAATTGCAACTGCTAGCTAATTTTGTAACAGAAATAAGAAAATGGGAATACCTATTTGGGTAGTTAATTTTCTGCACATTATGACTTGCACAAAGTAACAACTCAGAAAATATTTATAAATGGAGCTTAATAGAATGAATTGATACAAAACTATATATCAATGTCAATACACTGATGGAGTAAAAGAATATTGTTGCCTTTTTAAATGTTCCCCAACAACATACTTTCTGTTTGAATGAAATTTCAGAGCCAAAAATTACATGCAGCAGTTAATATACACTAAATTCCAGTAAGTGTTCAATAGTTTCATATCATTGATATTTAATTCATTTAATAAATAAAAATGACAATGGTAATGCTGTGATCATTCTCTGCAAAATATATAGGTTATTTTCTCAAGTCCTCAATTTCCTTTGAGCATTTAAAAAATAATTTGATGTTCCATTGCTTTGAAAAATATGCTATTATAATTTAGTCTTGTTAAATTTTTGTTTACGAGTGTTGCTATTTATGTCAAATTTACTTGTTTCCTTAGCACTTCTTCATTTAAATAAAAAACAAACAGCTTCTTTTATCCACTTATTTAAATTTGTATTTATGTAGTGCCAAAACATAAAAATTTAACACTTTTGAATTGATGGAGCCTGCTTCCGAGTGAGAAATATGCACATAAAGGGCAATGCAATTTATTCTTACTTTAGAGAATTTAAGTGGAGGAGAGGTGGAATATACTGCTATTTTGTTCAGATCTGAATAAGCAATCTGACCATATAACAACAAGCATCCATCACTGTTACACACAGTGATCTGGGCGAGCTCTTGTTTAGGACGTGCATTCGGGCAATCTTTAAAATAGGGATTTCTTGGTGAAGAAGTGTTAATACAAAGTTTTCCATTTTCAAAACCTGCCCTTACTTTAGGAACACATAATAATTGTGCAAATTTGACTTTTTTCTAGTGCTGATTTGATTTCCAACCAAAGCATTGCTAAAAAGAGTAAGACATACGCTAGGAAGCAAACTTCTTGCCCAACAACTTTAGGCTATTCTTTTTACATGTCAAACTTCTTGACCAATAAGTTTGTGTGAGCTGGAGAAGTTGAGATAGGGAATAGAAGAGATAGGGAACTGTTCCAAAACAGTTAAAATATAGTATAAAAGGAATTAAATTATGCATATATAATGACATTATTTTCTCAAATGCACAATAAAATAATAATCAAACACCATGAATTAGGAATGATAGTTGTGGTGGTATAATGTGATTAGGTTAGGTCATTTCCATGCTTTTTTGTTGTTATTTTTTATTTAAGTATATTTAGGGGGTACAAATGGTTTCTGTTATGTGTCTGTATTACATAGTGAAGAAGTTTAGGCATTTAATGTACCTGTCATCTGAATAGTGTACATTGTAACCAATAGACAATTTTTCATCCCACACCTTCTTCCCACCCTCTCTCCTCTGGGACTTTTTCTTTCATGTCCTCAATTACTATTTTTTTGTTTCTTTAGGTTGGTTTTTGACTTTCTTATTCTATCCCATTGAGCTTACTTGTGATCCATATTTTGAATTCCATGCCTGACATTTCAAAGGTTTCCTTTTGGTTGGAATCCATTGCTGAAGACCTAGTGTGATCCTCTGGGAGTATTAAAGGAACCTGTTTTTTTTCCATATTGCCAGTGTTCTTATTCTGGTTCCTTCTCATATGGAACCTCATCCCTCAGCTTGAAGCAGATAGCTTTGCAATATATCTACTGTCCTCTGCTGGGAAGTCTATTCCTCAGTGTACAGAGGGAGACGTGCACTGCCTTTCAGCTCATACCAGTAGTTATCCACTGCGTTGTTGCTGGCAACCTGGTTCAGTGGAAACTCAATGCCCTGGGAGGGTGTTCAGGCCCCATTGGTGATGGACTAAGTTCCCAGGCCCCTGGGTGGTGTGCTTGATTCCTACTCTTGAAAGAGTGCTCAGTCAGGAGATGGGCAGATGCACCGTGGGCCTGTAACACTGCTACTCTCCAGCATCTCCCTATTCCTCTTACATGGAGGTGCACCAGGGGGTGTAGTACACCAAGGACTACACCGTGCATTCCACTGAGACAGCCAAATCTCAAGGATGGTGAGCATATTCTCTATTGCAATATGAATAAGCATGAACACCTTGTGCTGTTCTGTGAGAGCTGTGACACCCTTACCTGCTGAGACTGCCAGATTAATACCCACAAGGACCACCAGTACTAGTTTTTAGAGGATGCAGTGGGGAACCAGTGAAATCTCCTGGCCTCACTGGTGAAGTGTCTCGGGGACAGACACGCAAGCTTGCAGAAGAGCACAAAGGAGGTTCACAGATGGAGCTGCCAGGTGCCTGACATACACATGCATGTGCAGGTGGATGTGAAGATGGCCATCCCACAGATAATGAAGGAATCAAACAAGTGGGGTTGTGTGCTGGTCAATGGTGCCCAGAAAGTGACAGGGGCAGCAAGAGCACCTGGTGCAGCAGTACTAGAACATGACCAAGATTAAGAAGCACCAGGAGCGCATCCTGCACTTTGCCTCTTGAGCTCTGGAGAGTGACAACAACACAGGCTTACTGCTTTCTAAGAAGTTGATCTACTTCCAGCTACACTGAGCTCTTAAGATGATTGTGGATTCCATGGAACCACACAGTGAAATGAAGTTTCAGTGAGACCTCAACGCCTGCACCAAGAATGCTGAGGCCTTTGGCAAGACCATGGCAGAGTGTCCTGGCACCAACTTGATGGGACCTGTGCACACAGCCCCTCAGAGAGCCCCAGGGACCCGGAGCAAGCAAGGCTCTGGCAGTGGCCAGCCCATGATGTGCAGGAAGGCTATGGCTTTGGGGTTTGATGATCCCTACTCAAGTGCAGAGCTCTATGTGTCAGGCATGAAATAGACCCTCTCAGATGATGGCAAGATGAGTGACCTCATGCACAAGGTGCCATGAGTCAGCCTGGAATGCCTTGACCAGGATCTCACAACTGACAGCCAGCCACTAACCTTCAAGGTCTTCCTAGGTAGCACCACTGAGGACTACAACCCTATCATTATTGAGTGGGGTGCTGCCGCTGCAACTGCTGGCTAGCCTGGGACTGTGCCCCCAGGAGCCCCTGGTGCCCCACCATTACCTGGCATGGCCATGTCAAGGAGAAAGAGACAGAGGCCAACATTAGAGCCCCTCCTGCTGCCACTGAGGGCCCTAAAACCAAATCTGTGCTGATGGCTCTGGCGGTGGATCCCAGTGCTGAGGGTCAGATGTGCCTATTGTCACACTTCCAGCAGGTGCTGGGGATGTTTATGTGAAGGTGCAAGCTGGTCTGGTCATCAGTCTGCTGCTGAGAGCTCAGGTTGGGGCTGCTGCGAGGTCCCTCTCTGTGGTGACAGCAAAGGTTGTTGGTGGTGGAGGTTTGCTGGATCCTGGGTCCTGCAGCAGCAATAGCAGCAAGGCATATCCCCCTAAGTGGTGGCCAAAAGGGCAGGTGGTTGGGGGGTTTGCTCCTGCCCAGGTCCCTTAGCCACAGCAGCAGTGGCAGGGCAGGGCAGGGCCCCCTGCACGACATCAGCAGGGGCAGTGGCCATGGACATTTACTTTTGCCTGGGTTCCCTTGCAGCAGCAGTGGCAGTGGTGGCATCAGTGGCTCAGTGGAATTTGTTCCCTGGTGCACACCTAGCCTCCCAACTCCCTCCCTGGCCTGGCAGCTGTGATGAGGAGGCAGCAACCATGGACCTGGCCCTCAGGAAGATGCAGCGCTCTGGGGCTGGGCTCTCAGAATGGTGCCTGCTACAGCGCCCAGGGCTCAGAAGCCCGCAGGGCCCCGCTGTGCCTGCTCTCCAGAGCAAAGCCATCATGCAGTCTCTCAACTGCTCCCTGTGTTGGTCCAGAGGCCCACAGGTGTGAAGGGGCCCTCTCATAGCTCGGGGTGCTAAATCCATAGGGGGGATTGTGGAGCTCCAGAGTCTCTCGCCTGCCCCTTCCCCACGTGCAGGCGCCTCCCATGGCCACCTCCGATCTGGCTGAGAGGGTTGCCTCACTTCCCTCTACTTGCTTTTGGTGCCTCTCGTCACTTCTCTGTTGAATCCCAGCACGCTCTCTTAGACATCCATCTGAAGGTGAATATCTGCTTGCTACTTTTGATCCTTTCCATGGGAGCAGTGTGTGCCGGCTGCTTCTAGCCCATCATCTGGGCCCTTCCACCCCCATTTCAAGGTTTTTATTTACTTACTATTTTTTTAAATTTGTTATCTTTCTGATGTGGGTGCTTTCATCCATCACTGGGCAATCCCATAGTCAATGCAGGATTATTCAATTACTATATTATATACCCCCCAAATTATTTTAGAATTAATAATAAACCAGAATAAATCTTCCATATGTACTAAAATCCCTTTAGAAGTCCCAACTTAGAAACCAAATTTAATCAGTTTAGTTGACTTCAATGTTTTGTAAAAATGCAAAAGGCCAAGAGGGTTTTATGAAACTGTTATGTATCCATCTCGAAATATTTCAGAAAGGCACCACTCTTACATATAAAAAAAAGTCATTTTGATTGCACTTTGGAATGAAGGCATTAAAATGTACAGCTAGTGTGACTTTAGTTTAATGGGCTGTCAACCATCCAGGCAGCTGCAGTACAAAGCTAGGCATGCCTTTAATCTTCAAAGAAAAAAAAAAGTTAAGAGAGTAAATTCAGCTATTAGCTTGAAGGTAAAAACAAATGAAAGGGGAAGGTGAAAACAAGCAGTATTAGAGTTCATAGTTTTCTTATTAGAAATGTGAAATTATATTATCAATGTTTGGTAAATACATTACCTTATAAATTTATGCATATATAGGTACAGTCATGCTCTGCTTAACAACAGGGCTATGTTCTGAGAAATGTGTTTCTAGGCAATTTGGTCACTGTGTGAACATTAGAGAGTGTATTTACATGAACCTAGATGGTATAGCCTACTACACCCCTAGGCTATGTGGTATAGCCTATTGCTCCAAGGCTACCACCCTGTATAGCACATTACTGTACTGAATCCCGTGGGCAATTATAACCCAATGGTAAGTATTTATGTATCTAAAACTAAATATAGAAAAGGTACAGTAAGAGCTTAAAAAATGGTACACCTCTATAGGGCACTTACTGTGAATGGAGCTTGCAGGACCGGAAATTACTCTGGGTGAGTCAGTGACGGTTGAAATTAACAATTGCTATACCATTATTTTTACTTTTTTCCTTTATACATAGCCTGGTAATTTTCCCCTCTGTTGTCTTATAATTCAGTTATTCTTTCAGAACCAATAGGGCTGGGCGCAGTGGCCCATGTCTGTAATCCTAGCGCTCTGGGAGGCCGGGGTGGAAGGATCGCTTGAGATCAGGAGTTCCAGAACCAAATTGGGCTAGATTGGAGAATGCAGGTTGAATCAGAATTGCAAGCTCTCTGCCTTTATAGTCTTAAGTGTGAGAGACAAGAGACAAATAATCACACAAGTATGTGTGTATAAACTTCCATATATTTCATTAAGGAAAACTGGAACATTATGGTAGTGTATACAAAGGAGACCTAATTTAATGTATGGAACAGTTATACCATATCATGCAGAACCTTCTATGTTAAAATATTAAAATTTTTGGTCTATATTCTAATATCATTGATATCAGCTTAATATTTTTACACAGTGAGGTGACATGTTCACAGTGTCATTTTGAATAAAAATAACTCTAGCTGTAATAGATAGAATGAAAAGGGCAAAAGAAACATAGGCATGTAGGAGGATGTTGCTTGCAATACAGAAAAAAACTGGGATGGTAGCTTGGATACAAGTAGTGAGGATGGAGATGATGTTTAAATGCAGAAGTGAAATTGGAAATATTTGGTGTGAAATTAAATGTGGGGCTATAAAGGAAAATGAATTGGCAAGGAATGACTCCACCCTTCTCGATTTTGGCTTCAATATCTGAACAGGTGAGAGAGCTAATGTTAGTTTGATGAAGAAGATAATGAACCCAGACATGTAAATGAATCTGGGGTTCCTTTCAGGCATCCAAGTTTGTGGATGCTTAATAAGTACTTGGATACACTGGTTTGGAATTCAGTAGGTTCTCATGTACATAAGAGAAGTTTGAAAATTCCAGCTTCAAGAAGTGACAAAAATTGAAATATAATACTTAATATAGAGGAATTAGGACTATGGACAAAATTAGTTATATAATTTTGAAACTATAGTTCCTTCCAAAACTTTCCACAAATAGGTAATTATCAAATAAATTAATATAGAAACATGCAGAGAATGTTAGAATACTATTTTAGCCTGTCTGAATTATTGACAAAGAAAGTTTAATGTTTTGGTGTTTATTTTTATTTACTGTGTTTTTCAAGATAAGCTTTAGCTCACCTAATATAGTTTCTTTTTTATTATTTTACATTCCATAAGTATGATGAGTTTGTGACAACAAAATAACTTTTAACTCGTGGTGCACTGGTGAAAAGGAAGAAAGGTTAGAGGATTATATGGCATAACTTGATGTAGAAATGTGTGCATGATTCCATGTCTATGTTAACTTTTATTTGAGTATTGAACCTAGACAAGGCCAGTCTCTATTTACTCTGCTCCACATGGAGTAGTTCAAAGATGGGATTTCTCAAAGCAGAGCTTTGATGCTTACTCTGAATCAGCAGATAGGCATTTTATTCAGAAGTCTAAAGTATGCTTTCACTTCTGTTATTTATGATTGCTGTCACACAGCATCGTCACCCTACATGAAGCATTGTATCCCTCTGACTTGTTGCAGTCAGTAATAATGCAAAAATATATGTGATAAAAAGTGCCAAATAAATCCCAAACCAGTAAAAAATAGATACTAGCTTTTTACATTGTACAATTTTCCACACACATTCTGTTCAAATTGTTCATCAAGTTTCAATAATTTATTCAAATTTAAGATCAATGCTCCCTAGCATGTCTACCTAACCTTTAATATTAAAGGGAGGTTATGTTTTCACTTACAGTTTTATTCTTTACAATCTCTTTAAGTGTATTTTTATGTAAATTTTATTTCATTTGAAGGAAAAAATTTCCCTTCTTAATAGGTGATTCCATTTTAAATTTTAAATAAGAAAGAATACAATTAACCTGTTTTCAAAGTGATGGGATCTGTGTTGATGAATAAAACCCCAAGTATCCTTTTGAAAAGAAAACATCATGCTTTTTCTTAAAGTGTTATATGCACATATATACATATAAATGTACATATCATCTGTATATTATGTGATGTTTGAGAAGAGACCTCAGCTAACATCCTTAATGCTTTAATATAAAAGTGGGAGATTTGATCAAGGTATCAGTTATTTGAATTTTAAAAATATACACTGTGAGATTCATAACTGAAATTCTAGAGCTGACTATGTTAAGGATAATGGGCAATACTAATACAAGTAAGAATGCATTCTTGGATTTAAAAAAGGATAAAGAGTCAATCATTTTTGTTTTAAGTCTCTCCTGTCTAAAAATGACAGAGAATTCATCCTTCTTAGAGAAGACTGTGCATGTGAAGGGTTAGGACTATGGAAAAAAAAATGAAAAGCAAGAGAAAGCAAGACCAGACCCAGAGCACAGTCTGATTTGCATTCTATCTAGAAGTATACCCTGATAGCTGTTCAGCCTTCTCTCTTGTGCTACAAAGTTCCTCCAAGTGTCTGCCCTGCTCCTCTTAAAATCTACACAACGCACCTTTAATAGATATTTCAAACGGATCTCTGTTATGTTTGTGAAAGAATAAACAAAAAGGCAAATAACTGAAAAACTCAAGCAGCAAAGAATTTCTAACACTAAGCAGTACTACTAAAAATAGCCATAATCTAGCTCATCACATATTTATCCATTCATTCATTTAACACCTGTTACATGTCAGCTTCATTCTAGGTGCCTGGAATACATGGATAAGCTAAACAACAGTTTGTGCACATGTGAAACTTCAATTATAGCATGACATAGAAACTATTTCATGTTCTTACATTTCCTGGCTGTATTAAAATATATAGGCAATGACAAGTATCATAGTAATCACTATAGCGAGTGACTAAGGTACCTTGCCTTCAGTCGTCGAGATCTAAAAGCATTGTTCTGTACTTGGGCATCATTCAGAGTTCATCAATGTCAGGGGAGCACTGCCATAACTAAAGGAAGAATGTACATATTTGAAGACATATATAGTGAATATCTGTATGTTGCCTCAAACTTCATGTACCAGGATCTCATATTATACAATAATGGTCATTTGAAACACTATATGCAATAGTTTTATAAATTCTTGCTTTAGATACATTTAGGCTTTTTTCTTTCTTCTTTTTTTTAGGCTGTCATCTCTGTTCACAGTCTAACACAGAGAGTTTTGTATTGGGAACATTGAAGACAGATTGCATGGTGCAGGGGGTGGGAGGAAGAAATATTTGGCTCTATATATTCTTAGATTGTTCCTAAAGCCTGTGGAAAGAAACAGGGGAAAGGAAATCATGAAGACAGGAATCTTAAAGAAAAACCATTATTTACAATGTCAATAAAATACAGCATGATGCCCTGTGCTTTTGTTATGTCGTAGGGAAAGACGTTTAAGAAGACATAAATTTATGTGAACTGGTGAGATTTTCTGACAATTTTTATCTCTTTTACCTTGCAAGTGTAAACAAGATAAAAGAAATATTATTCTTGCATTACTGTAGCATTGGCAGGGATAGATTTTATGAATGTTATTGCAACTAAAGTTCTTGATGTTGGTCATTGGAAGCAAATTGCTCAAGTTCAACATTTCAGATTATGCAAACCAAAGAAGGAAGAGTTACTTTCCCATCCCATCATCCTTCCACTTAATTATAAAGTACCTTCATTTATCTGATGATTATAAGCAAATTAATTCATATAGTAAACACCCAATGCCTATAATATGACAGGTATCATGGTTACCTGCCTTGTTTCTTTTTTTTTTTTTTTTTTTTCCAAGACAGAGTCTCACTCTGTTGCCCGGGCTCGAGTGAGTGCCGTGGTGTCAGCCTAGCTCACAGCAACCTCAAACTCCTGGGCTTAAGCGAACCTACTGCCTCAGCCTCCCGAGTAACTGGGACTACAGGCATGCGCCACGATGCCCGGCTAATTTTTTCTATATGTATTTTTAGTTGGCCAGATCATTTCTTTCTATTTTTAGTAGAGACGGAGTCTCGCTCTTGCTCAGGCTGGTCTCGAACTCCTGACCTTGAGCTATCCACCCACCTCGGCCTCCCAGAGTGCTAGGATTACAGGCCTGAGCCACCACGCCTGGCCACCTGCCTTGTTTCTTATAAAGTTTCATAGAGCTAAGAGAAGCCTTCTATTCTTAAATTATTCATTTTTTCTTGTGTAAACTAGATTAATTGGAACAAATAAAGGTCTCTTCTGGAAGAGCTCTGATATTTGGTGTGATTTCTTAAGAGTCAGATGAGATTGATAAGATTGATGGAATTTCAGTGTCTTTATTCAACTGAGTAGAGGCAGATAGATTTTAAGAATGAAAAACAAATGGAACACTGTTGAAAATAGGTTTTAGCTGAAAATAGATGCACACATTTTGGAGTCAAACCTCTTGCGTCATAATCCCAGCCCTTGACTCTGTCACTCCAAGCTCTTATCTTACATGAAAACAGAGATAAAGATTACATCTAACTCCAATTTTTTTGTGTGAGGATTAAATGAAATAATATAGGTAAAGGATTTAGCACAGTATCAGGAAGTGGCAATACATTTTATTTGAGTTGTTTCTGTTATTTTTGTTGGAATTCCTAGCAAAAATTTGATAATGATCTTTGTTTTAAATGCCCTTAGCCTTGGGTTATTCACAGCACTATGGAAAGCTGGACTTAATATTTAACTAAAATTTTCTAGGTGTTTCATGTTTGCTTATCTACTAATTCAATCAGTTAGCAAAATATATATTCGGTGCCCACTGTGTCAAATGCCACAGCAGAAAATGGGAATGCAGAGATAAAACACACAGTCCCTTGCTTACAATGAACTTACCATTTATTGCCAGAAACAAATTGGTTTACCAAACAATGTGATGAGTATTATGATTACATTTTGTAAGTACCATTAAGAAATTATATTCAGACAGAAACAGAGAAAGAGTATTTCCCATATAAAGGACATAATTTCATAGTTACAAATCAGGTATGTATGAAAGTAAAACTGACTTTATTGTATAACTGCCCATATTTACTTGATTAGAAATTCTTCATATTTTCCACATAGTGGAACACATAACAGTATTACCTTCAGTTAGTCTAGTAATTTCTGTTTTATTTTTTTCTATATCTTGAGTAAAGGTTTTGTGAATTTATCCAATGGTGAAAGTTCCTTCTCTCAGTCCTTTCTCTTCCCACACTTCTTTTTCTTTGTCTTTCCTGGATGACCCATCCTGACAGGCCCTCTGATAGACTCAGTGAGAAGACAGGGAGAGGACCCAAGTGTCTGGGTGCCATATCCTATTGATGTTATTGATCTCTGCTGGCTTCTGGGACCTGATCATTGGCCTTGACAATCTGGCCGCAGTCACATCAGGGACTGATGGGGAGGTGGGAGGAGTCCAGGATTCGGTATGTGCCTGGATCTGGATTGATTTTCATCCTTGCACAGTTGTTTATAGGTTCTTGTCCTCAACTCCCTTAGCATGGTTTCTGCTTCTGGCTTTACTGTAGAGGCCATCAGGCTACCTATAGTTATCCTGCTGGATGACCTGAGCAACTTCCTGGCATAAAAAAATTTAAAAACACACTTTCTCTATCTTCCAAATCTTCCAAATTGTTCACCCAGCAGCCTTAGTTTTCCAGGCTTCTCTTTCTTTACTGGGCGCCCTCTCTAGTGATTGGAAAACCAATTCATGTTTCTGATTAATGTCCCAGGTTTGCTATGGCCCACGAGAAAACTACTGACATATGTACTGTGTGCTGCTCTTAGGCTATCCCTGGAACTTTGTGTGGTTGCTCCTTCCTACCTGGAAGTGTGACTCTAACATCTCTCAGGCCACTACCTCATAGGAAGACAAATCAAACCTCCTTCCAGAAGACAATGCAACTCACTCATTTAGTCTCTAAATGCATTTCTCCTAATTTTCCACCCTAAATTCTTTTTCTCTCTGGCCCAAAGACCTTCTCAATCTTTTAGTTATATTTGACAGAGCCTGATAGAAGGAATAGAGCATCCTCAATTGGACAACTGTCAATACAGGAATAACTGCCACAAAATTTGGTGACTTAATTCTGTAGGTCAGCAATTTTGGCTGGGTTCACCGGGAAGTTCAGGCATGAATGATATAAATTGGGCTCTCTCGTGCAACTGCAGTTAAACTGGGAGTCTGCTGTGACCACCTGGATTATGATGGCTGAGACATCTGCAACCAACGGGGTCCTCTCTATATATGCTCTTTCATCCAGCAGTAGCCCTGCTGAGACTCATTCACATGGTAGCTTCAGAGTTCCAAAGAGGAACATGAAAGACAGGCTTAATACACAAGCACTTTAAATCTCCACTTACATCAAGTTTTCTACTGCTCTACTGACCTAAGAAAGTCATAAGGCTAGCTGAGGTTGAAGAGATTTTGACACAGACAGACTCCAACTCTTGATCGATGGAACTGCAAAATATTGTGGCTTCCCCCCGCCCCAATCTACCATACTCCCTCTAAATAAGCCATATGGAATTTAATATCTTAGATCTCAGATGCCCCTGTATTGGTGTAGTTACATGAGGGTGGGAGAGGCACTGAACTCATTAATACAAATCTCAACATATTGACATTAGATACAAGTTTCAGCATGGGCAAAGATGCAGAGGAGTAAGACAACATAACCTTTTTAGAAAATTTCAAATATTTTGATACTCTCTTAGTGAAGAAAGTAAGATTAAAGTTGGTAGGTAGAAGAGGCTTTTTGGAACCAGAAATGAATAATGAGGCTTAAGATTGGCCAGGCTATGGATGATTTAGACGTCTCTTAAAGGACTCTCAAAGAGTTTTAATCAAATAGCTGCTAAGGTTTATGTTTCGGAAAGATCATTCTGGCTGCATCATTTGGTAGTGATCAAGACTGTAATTCAGGAGAGACTTAGTAGACTGTTATTTGAGTAAGATACTGTAGTAGATGCTATTGATTCTCCATGCAGACCTCCTGTTAGCAGGCTGATGATCCATCCTCCAGGTATTGTTAAATGCTGCCTGCTAATGGCTCACAGCTGCCCTCTTTTCTAGATAATTGCTTCTGCCAGCAGAAACCACTTTTGTTGGGATGTAATGCATCCACCTACCCGTTCTGGGTCAGTCTCTGTCCGTGAAAAACTGGCATAGGGGTACCTATGCTTCAAGGGGGCAAAACTTTGAGGTAAGATTTATATTTCAGAGGCTCCATCTTCTGCTCTGGACATGGCTAGACCTCATCAGAGTTTATATTCGTGCTTGACCCCTTCTCTTTTCCCTTTCTAATTATATTTTTTGTTAAAAGCACTCCCTCAATATATCACTGGTACCCAAATCCCTGTCTGAGGCTCTGTGTCTAGAAAGCATGAACACTTGTTATTAGCTCCTAAAGTAAGCTATTATAGATGCATATTTTTATCATCAAATAAACTATACAATATGTGAGTACAAAATACATTCTTAGACTTTCTGTTGTGTTCTCTCTTGGTCTGATACAGTGAGGATTTCTCATGAAACACTACTTATCTGACTCATTGAGCACATGTTCTGTGATGGGATATGCAAATTTTTTCTGTAAAGGGCCAGATAGAAAATATTTTTGGCTATATAGGCCATAATATCTTAGTCACAACTAGTCAACTCTACTGTCATAGTGTCATAAGAGCCAGAGATAATACATAAACATTTGGATGTGACTATGTTCAAATAAAACTTTATTGACAAAACAGAAGGCACTTGGGTATGGTTATAGCTTTCTAACCCATGTTCTATGGCATCAGTGTAATTTTCTCAGTCCAAATCACCAGGGGTTATGCCTTGATACATTTTTATGAAGCATCAAAAATAATTCTGATTTGCATCCATGGTTAAAATCTACATATTTGCTGTTATGTCCAATCCCCTCTCATAAACATTTCATTTGGGAAATTATTTTTTATCTTTTGCATTCTTAAACTGCAGCTCTGCTATTATGATGGTTAATGGTTTTGCGATTTTTCTTTAATTATTTTTTAATGTTGCTTGTGTTATATCCTCAGTCTCTCTTTCTTGTTCAAGTATTTCTATTCTCCTCAATTCTAGTTTTTGACAGTTTTTGATTCATTGTAAAAACTATATAGGTACCTCAGGAAATATGATGGTGAAAGTAGATTAGGAATTAGTTGGATGTTTATTCCCCAAGGAAAATAACAAGCTTTGCCACTGTTCATCTATGGAGTGCAATGTTGTATCCGGCTTCCTGATTTTTTTCTGCAGCAAAATATTACAGGCTTATTTTCTTTTATTGTGGTTCACTTCATAGCCTATCATAGATGTTGCATTTTTTACAAATAGAAAGTTTGTGGCAACACTGTATTGAGCAAGTTCTAGAAATGGAACAACAAAGCCTGGATGACAACACATACGTTTAAAGAATAATGTACTGCATATTTTAAAACCACTGTTGAGACCTACTGCTCAGAGAAAGAGATTCCTTTGAATGTAGTACCGCTCATTGACCAAGCACCTGGTTGCCCAAGAGCTCTGATGGAGATGTACAAGAAGAATAATGTTTTCTTCATGCCTCCTAACATAGCATCCATTCTACAGCCCATGGATCAAGGAGTCATTTTAACTTTCAAGGGTCAGTATATAAGAAATACATTTCAGAAGCCGATAGCTGCCATAGATAGGGATTCCTGTGATGTATCTGAACAAAGTAAATTGAAATCCTCCTGGAAAGGATTTACTGTTCTAAATGCCATTAAGAACATTTGTGATTCATGGGAGGAGGTCAAAATATCAATATTCACAGTTTATTCTACCTCTTATGCATGACTTTGAGGGGTTCTAGGCCAGTGGAGTAAGTAACTGTAGATGTGGTAGAAATATTAATAGCAAGAGAAACAGAATTAGAAATGGAGCCTAAAGATATGACTAAATTGCTTCAATCGCAGAATAAAACTTGGGCAATTGACAAGTTGCTTCTTAGGGATGAGCAAATAAAGTGGTTTCTTGAGATGAAATATACTCCTAGTGAAGAATGCTGTGAACATTGTTCAAATTACAACAAAGGTTTTAGAATATTACATGAACTTAGTTGATATAGAAGAAGCATGGTTTAAGAGGATTTTCTCCAATTTTGAAAGAAGTTCTACCATGGGCAAAACGCTATCACACGGGCATTGTATTTTACTGAAGGCTTAGATGATCATTAGCATTTTTAACAATGAAGTATTTCTAATTAACGTGTATACACTGTTTTTTGATATAATGTCATTGTACACCCTATACACTATAGCATAAACATAACTTTTATATTCACTGGGAAACCAAAAACTTTGTGTGATTTGCTTTAATGTAATGTTCATTATATTATAGTGGTCTGAAACTGAACCCACAATATCTACAAGGTATGCCTGTACTTCCCTAAGACTATTCGTTTTGGGGTTTATAGTATAGGGATGTGTAGCCCCTTATTATCTGATATTTATGTAGTATTTTAGCACATAATAAGTATCAATAAATGTTGCATGAAGAAATTCATCATTGAATCACTCAGCCTATATAATCACCTAGTCTGGTGCTATTGATTTGTGGGGATCTCTCTTCCAGATTTTTCTTTCTATAAATGGGATACTTTATACTTAAAAATAAATAAGATTTTGCTTTTATTCTTTGTTTATAATCAAAACTCAGTCATCCACATCTTTACTGAAAAATATTCTGTAGAAATGTACATTATTCCTGTTTCTAAGATTTTTTAATTGGATACACTATCATTTCTATTACTGTGACACTGACTTGCTCCTGACAAGCTAATGTGTGTATATACAGATCTTACTAAGTTTTCATTTTTTTAAATTTTCACAAATATCATTGGTATTTTATTGGTAATGATGCACTATGTATTTCATATACTTTCTTGCTGGCCATATGTTTTATATTCATTTTTTTTATTCTGACGTGAAAATGCTAAAAATTAGTCTTTCTTCTTTTCCTCCTTATCTTTTGATTTGTGAGATTGAAGTTTTGGAAGATATTCATGATGATGAAATAAAACCAAGGGAAATAATTGAGCGAAAAATCCAAAATATTCTAATTTAACTTCAAAAGTATGTTTGTAATCCTCACGTAAACCATTTAGTGAAATTATACCATTTAACATCATTAATACATTTTTGTGACAAATCTTTTTTAAGCTTCTTGATCGACTTTAACTTAAATAATTAAAAAAATTTATATTTTATATTTTTTCTAATAGCTAAATAACCCCCTCCTAAATTAAGGCCAAGCTAAAGACATAGTAGTAAAGTTTTCTTCCCAATTCATGTTTTTAAGGATATGGAATATTGCTAAGCAGACATTAGAACCAAGGGAGTCTGAAATGCTATGAAACTTTGTAAGTCATAATTTTATAACTGTGTACTTTAACAATATGGCATTTCATATAGTGAGCTGTTTTTATTTTGCTCACTCATCAATTTATTTCTACAAACAAGTATGTATTGACAACTATTTACATGTTACTTGCTTTAGATGCCACAATGTGAAAAGAAGGTAGGAAACACAAAGATTAATAAAACATTAGTCCTTCACTAGAGGAATTTAAAATCAAAGGCAGGAAAAAAGATGAAAAACAACTCCAAACTAAGGCAAAAGGAAATGACTAGAAAGATTTACAAATAAAAGGCATGAGGATTAAGAAATTGAGGAGAACACACCAAGTTTAGAAATCAAGAAACATCTTTGAAGAAAGCAATGTTAAGCTTCATCTAGAAAATAAATAACATTTCACCAAGCAGAGATATTAAAAAAGAAGTCCGGGGTAAAAGAGTGACCCTAATTTAAAGCACAGGGGGAATTCAGCTTGACATATATTAAGAAATAACACTTACTACAGTTTGGTACAAGGACAGCATTTCCAGAATGGTGGCATGAAGAGTTCTACAGATCCTCTTTCTAGAGTAACAACCATAATTGGTAAATATGAAAACAAAGCAAAAAAACCTTTTAATATCTGAAAATTATTCTATTTATAGTATTAAATTAATATTCATTTTACTTATATTAAATATCTAAATCAGAATTATAAATATCACAGCACCATTTCCCAATGGTCTTTGAAAACATTAATATCTGATTTCCATGTTTTTTATAGCAAAATATTATATATAATCATACTTTCTTAATCTATAAAAATAATATTTTAAAAATCCTGGATTCTATTGGCCAAGAATAAAAAAATGTGCTATCTAACCAGATGCACCTGTTCCCTAGCTCATGTTCTATATTCAATGGTTTACTGATTTGAAACAATAATTTCTGCTGAAGATAAAACTGGATTGGATGGTCATACAATGCTGAGGACCCTGGAGGCAAAGCTTGGCAAAGACGGCAATTGTTTCACCTGCATAGCCCGGGAAGCCTGTAAAGCCTCTTCAAGCAGCTGTGAAGGCTAATTTGAACAATCCATCTACTTCTCTTTGTGCGTCTCTACGACACCTATTAGCATAGTTTTTATGCGTTTCTATGATAACATATTAACACAGTGTGGAGATGCAGAGGCAAGAAGCTTTCAGAATGACAGAGAAGCCAGTCCTCTTTTTTCTATCTATGGGCAGTATGTTAGTTGAGAAGAAGTGTTGATTGGAGGTTGGTATATGCTGTTTGATTCGATTGCTTATGAAAAAAAATAAAAACATGCTTAAGCCTAATAATTTGCTGGTGAAATGAACTTGGATTTTTCTAAGAGAGTTTCATAAGCCTGGCTAATCACTTCGCCAGTGGCACACACCATGTCTTATAACAACTTTAGGGTCGTAGGATCATGCTGTTCTATATTTAGAGCATATGGCCATCTTGAATGAGATGAAGGTTGATGGGTCTTGCAAGTCATTTGCAGCACGCGCTTTTCTGTTTGCCCAATATATCTTGGGTATTTACTGGAAATTGAGAGTTTTGAAAGTTCTGTGCTCTTCAGATATTTAGTATTGTTCCAAGAGTAGTCTTAATATTCACCATCATGAATTAGAAAGACCATCGGACTGAGAAAAAACAAATATTCTCATTGTGGTACTGCCACTAACCACCTTGGTTATATAAACAAGTCTGCCTATTTTCTGGAACATACTTCATTCTGTATAATGGAAGGGAGTTTAGGCTGGATAATTTCTACCATTCTTCCAGTTCTAAAAATTTATTTTACTATAAACATTTCTAAACATTAATTAAAAGTTAAAATGTCTTAGGTGAATTCTGGGCCAACAATAAAGGGATAATTACTTTTCTTAGCTAGACAACCTTCTCCCCTAAATTTATAGGTTATTTTAAAAACTATGAGTGAACAATGAGTTATGTCTTAAGAGAAAGGCATAAATAAGAATGGCTCTAGGGTGAAGTTCCCTTATAATTTTTACTTGCTATACAAGATGCAGTTCTTGTTGTATTTCATTTACTCTGTTCATAGGTATTTGATACATTCTCCATCTTATATCAGATAAACAAAAAGGAGATACGATCCCAGTCAAGCTCTTTGGACTAATTTTTTCTCAATTTCTCTTTCCTGGAGTAATGTCTTTTAAAAACCAAATGGTTAGCAGCGATGCCGTTCAGCTTTAACTTTTTAACTTTTTCTTATTTGGGCCCCTAACAGGCAGGTTTTCCTTATTTGTTAACAAAATTCTTAAAAGTAAAAAAAAATAAATAAAGAATAAATTCTCTTAACATATTTATGTTATAAGAAGAGTGACTCGTATTTAATTTTCTTTCTTTGTTATAAATTACCTTTTGGAAATCGATAATCTAAACCATGGTAGTTTTACCAATTCCAGATTTTCACAGATGAAGGAAGCAAGGAAGCATTGTCACAGGGCAAATGGGCAAGGAAACCCCTTCAGCCTAACCGGATAGGATTGTGCAAAGGCTTCCTGCCACAGGAATATAGCAGAAAACAAAAACGTAGCACTGCTCTCAAACAATTCACAGCAAAATCTGGGGAGATAGCACCAACATACACTAAACAATAGCCAATGGAATAATGTAAGATTGGGTGCTGAATTGTACAGTACAAACTTTCAATATTTCTGATGTTAGAAAGCAGCTCTAAGTTAAATTTCATTTTATATATATATATATATACTTAGTGTTATATCTATATAGATTAAATCTATGTTCACCAATATGCATCCACTAGCCACATGAGGCTATTTAAATATAATTTCTAATCAAATAAATCTAGTTTTTAAATATCCTCAATTGTACTAGTCACATTTCATTTGCCACATTAACTAGTGTCTACAATATCAGGCAATAAAAAAATTTAAAAACCTTCTATTATTGAAGAAATTTCTATAAGCCTGTTTAAATTGGGTGTCGGACAGAGGTGGGGGGAGGGGATGGGTGTATATCTACATGATGAGTGTGATGCGCACTGTCTGGGGAATGGACACGCTTGAAGATCTGACTCGGGGTGTTGGGGGTGGGGG
>CM052440.1:129379752-129423655 GCA_028533085.1 Varecia variegata
GTGTGTGTGTGTGTGTGTGTGTGTGTGTATTGTTATTGCTATAGGTATGTGTCAAATAATATATTAGGTGAGTGATACATAGTCCCCTACCAGCCATCATTGCATTCTTACATATTGGGTAATTTGAAATACATTTTATATATATAGAAATTAGACCTGAAAAGATCATTCATGTAAAATTCCAGGCATAGACTGCAATTTTTATTTAGATTTTCCTAGCATAGAATTTCTTGTTCCTTTCCACTGGATTATATTTTCTCCCTGGATTAAAACGAGTGAGAATAAGCCATGTTATCTGTTTTGAAAAATGCTAAGGGAAGAATCTGCTATTTATTAAGCATTTCCTATCTGTCAGACCTTATGAATTTAATCATCAAAGAAATGAGGTAAGTCTCATTGTCTCTAATCTAAAGGTTATTTAGACTCAAGAGTTTACGTCACTTCTTAAGCTAACACAACTAATAAATTTAATAACTGTCTTAAACACCACAGTTTGCTCTCCTTTCTCAATTTCATTCCTTTTTCCTGGCTTATTTGTTTATTTTTCTGTAAGGTCAAATCTTTTCTCATTCTCTCTCTCTTAAATCTTTTCTAGTATTTTACAATATTATCCTGGTATTGCTATATCAAATAATATTACTCCAAATAGTATATACCAAATGCAAATTGTGAAAACTTAAAACAAATAAATTAAAATGTATATATGTGTGTTTTCATATTTATACATGCAAATATATATACATATATGGTCACACACTCCATGGCTATATGTTGGTCAATGATGGAAGACATATACGATGGTGGTCCCATAAGATTATACCATCATAATTTTACTGTGCCTTTTGTATATTTAGATATGTTCAGATACACAAATACTTACCATAATGTTACAATTGTCTATGGTATTTAATACAGTAACATGCTGTGCAGGTTTGTAGCCTAGGGGCAATAGACTATACCATACAGCCTAGGTGTGTGGTGACTATAACACCTAGGTTTGTATAAGTACACTCTATAATGTTCACACAGCAACAAAGGTACATAATGATGTATTTCTCAGAACATGTTGCAGTTGTTAAATGACACTTGACAGTATATGCATACACACGAACACATACAAATTTTACATGTTTAAATAGAATATCAACTACAGACATAGGTACAGCAATTCTTTGTTAAATGGAATGAAGCATCCATTAGTTTAGCATTGTTTGGAGTTCCAGAAATAAAGACAGGCTATTTGCATTAATGAATATAAAATGTGCTAAGATGAACAAAAACAAGACATAATTATTAAATGGGAGTGACAGGAAATAGATTAAGAAAAAACTCCAGAATGTTCGTTGGATGCAAGTTAAAAAGAAAACAGACATATTCAGCTAAACAAAATGCAGATGAATATCTGTTACATTTTTTTATTTTAGTAAGTTTATGTCAACATATTTTAACACTAGATGTCAATATTTTAAATTCACAGACCAGTGTTTGCTAAAAGAGATTTTCCTGATATTTTTCTAGCATCTACTGCTAGAAAATATAATGAAACATGTAGTGTTAATAATAGTTAAAAAATGTTACTGGTTTTGTTTTATATTAAGTAATTTTATGCTTAGAATGTTTCCAAAGATGGGCATTTGACCACTGAGACTGAACGTAATGACCAATGCCAGAACAGCTGTGTTTGAGAGGTTGTAATATCACGCAGATTATTGTTCAGCCTATATTTTTCTCTTCTGTCAGCCACAGGAACTTGTCTCCAAGAATACTCTCCTGGTATACAAGTCCCCTCATTTCCCACTTTCCTTCTAGTGACAGTTTGGAAAAAGAAGCATGTGATGTAGCTGTTCTATTCACCTCAACCTTTGCACCTGTTCTGCGAAAAGCGCTTAGCCTTCCCAGCTTACTCTGCTTTTAGCCCACTTAACAATTCCTGCCCCACTAATAAAGTCTTTGAACAAATTTTATTTTTTGCTTTGCATTTTGATCCTGCATCTGCTATAAAATTTCTAACCATGTGAGTTATACATACAAATAATAGGAAGAAAATTTTAAGTTTATCGCGTTCATGGTTCTGTGTCTAGCAGATAAATTTCACATTAATTTTCTAGTAAAAAAACAGTATCTCTGGGGACACATTTCAAATAGACCTTTCTCATTGCCTTCAACATAATGAACACAAATAGAAAGCTAATGAAATTAATTGACAAACTAACAGTTTCAATCCTGATGAGTATAAACAAAGCTACAGTTAAAATAGAAAAGTAATGACTTATCTATTTATCATTGTGATTCCTAGTTGAAACAAAATTTCTATTGTATCTACCCAATTATTTACACTCAAGATTCTTTAAGTGTGCTTATGCAGTATCAGTTATTTATAATTGTTTTTCAGTTTAAAATACCATATGAGTTTTACAGGTACTCTGTTCATTGACAACAGTTTTATTCAGGACTAGACACTGTGTCATATCCAGATCCTTATTTCTCTTCTCTTTCTCACAGACCTTTAGAAGGTATAAGGAAGCCATCCCTGGGTTCTAGTATACACTCTGCTGAATTAAAGAAATGCCAAATGCAGATACACATATGAAATGAGCCAACATAAGTTATTTTAGTTAAAGAAGAGATACTAACAAAACAAATAGAATCCAATGTCTAATATATCCCCACTTAGGGCAATAAACTATTATGATACAACATTGTGGGCATCCTACATCTCATTGTTTCATTTTATTGTGAAATTTTTTATGAAATATTCTGGCTACATTCTTATCATATATCTTTTTGGGCATCCCTATTCCCAAATTCAGCTTTCCTCAGTCAGCCATGCCATGTGAATGTCTTATAAAATCGTATTTCTTCTTCTTTCAGTACTTTTTTCCACATTTAATTTTTTTAATAGATTTAGGAGGATGCAAGTTTAGTTTTGTTACATGGATATATTGCAGTGGTGAAGTCTGGGCTTTTGGGGCAGTCATCACTAGAATAGTGTAAAATTGTACCCATTATGTAATTTCTCATCTCTCACCCCCTCCCATTCCCCACCTTTCCAAATTTCCAGTGTGTGTTATTCTACTCCCCATGTCCATGTGTACACATTATTTAGCCCCCACAGTTAAGTGAGAACATGAGATATTTGGCTTTCTGTTTCTGAATTATTTCACTTAAGGCAATGGCCTCGAGTTCCATTCATGTTGCTGCAAAAAACAGTACCTCATTCTTTTTTATGGCTGAGTAGTATTCCATGGGGGTATTGTTTGTGTGTATGTGTGTGTGTGTGTGTGTGTGTATACACACATGCACACCACTCATTTTCTTTATCCAATACTCTGGGCACTCAGGTTGATTCCACATCTTTGCAATTGTGTATAGTGCAAGTATGAGTTGTGTTTGGCAAACTTTTATTGAGCTCTTGCTTTTCTAGATGTGCTCTAAATACTGATGACACAAGAATGATTAAGAACTGATCATGTTCCTGTTTCTTATTGTCTTGCCAGGAAGCAGCCACAAACCCTTTTATAAAAATGAGATAAATATAACAATAAAGAATAGGAAGGTACAAAAGGGGAAACCGTGGCCTAGCTTCAGTTGACTGTGGGTGCATTAGGGAAGGTTTCTAGAATAGGATTCAGCTTAGTCTTAGCTAATGTCAACTGATTACAAAGATTATCACCATCAATTCCTCCTGTAGGCGTCTACCACTTATTCCATCTAGACATGGAGTTGGCTTCCCATTCCTTGCATGTGGGCTGGTCCTGAGGCTTGCTTTGACCAACAGAAAGTGTCAGAAGGTCATACTGTGTGACTTTTAGGCCTAGGAGTTAAGAGAGCTAATAGCTACGGTAGTCTTTGCTAGAAAGGCAGTCATCATAAAGAAGTCTGAATACCTTGGTGGAGAGAGAGCTCTTGGCCTAGCCACAAGAGAGGTCCTGTATGATAAGAGACTAAGAACAGAGGGGGAGACAGGCCCAGGCATCTCCCAGCCATTTCAGTGAAGCAGCAGACCTGTCAGTAAAACCACCTTGGATCCTCCAGCTCCAGGTGAATTGTCCCAGATGACACCACATAAAGCAGAGATGCATGAGCTGTGCTTATCTGCCCAAGTTGCTGAATAATGAGCAAATAAATTTTTGTCATTGTAAGCAATTAAGTGTGATGATTTCTTACATACCAATAGACTGGTGAAATTGTGAGTATGCCCTGTAGGAATGGGGGAAAGGGACAATTAAGCTACAAAGGTAAAAGGGCATTCCAGAAGTAAGAGCAGGAATTAAGGCACAGAAACATGAAACAATATTGCGTGTCCAGATCCCTTTTGGGGGTCTATTAAGCAAAGTGGCTATTAATAAGATGATTAACCTGAAAAGGCTGTTTTTTGTTTTGTTTTGTTTTTTTTAAAAAAAGGAAATGTTCTAGGACTAAATGAAGAGATGATATCTCTGATAATTTCATTGCTAAGATAGTTGCTGATACCACAGTAATTGATAGAAACTTTCTGCCTTTATAGTAACATGTGTTTGTGTGCAATAATGTAAAATATCCATTTCAGCAGGGATTATAAAGTATAAAGTGTGGTCTAAGGCCTAACTTCTGGCCTACTTTGTTGTGTCACTATAGGAAGTTACTTAAGTTTGCTGGGCCTCAGTATGTTTTAATCTATAAAACAAGAAAATTAAAATAAATTGTCCATAAACCTTTAAAGGATCTCTGAACTCTAAAATTTGAAATGTACCAGTAACATATGACTATGTTACCAGTTATTTGTTCTAAATTATGATTTTGATGTAACGGAATAACTTGAATTTCTTTATACAGCATTAGTAGACAGACAAAGCTCTTTTCAGTAAATCTGGCTGTGTTTTTCTCTATACATCCTTTCTTGCTTCACCTTATAGATGATTTCACTCTAAAACACATCTGTCCTGAGAATTTCCAGGTGCTCAGGTGAGGTGGGTTAGAGGAAATGAAGTAACAGATTTGCATTCTAAAATGTTATCTTGAAAACTAATAAATCTAACCTTTCTAGGCGGATGTATGGAGTTAAAAGTACTAATTGATCATGTTGGCACTAAGGTGTTGTTCATTCTGCAAAGGCCACGTTAATTCAAATTGATGTGATTCAAATTAACCTTAATCAGCTTCTACACAGACTGTGATTCCATTACAGGATATATTGCAATTAGACTTCTCCTGTCTTTATCTGCCCCATGGCCTTATAAAAGGGTTTGCATTTTTTATTTTGGCTCTTGTGATGTAAAAAATTATAAAAACCATTCATTTACACATATCCTATTATTGCTGGCTTCAAGATTGACTTTTTGCATGTTTACTTTTTGGTTCTGTTTATGCTAAAAATATGAAAATACCCAGAATATTGTGACCTGCATTAACCTTAGACAGCTTCTCTTTCTCTGAATGATAAGGTGCTGTATGAGAAGACAAACAGGCAATAATGTATGCCACCTCTCCTTTTACATTAACAAACCCAATACACTATATTTAGAGATTCAGGTATAAGAAATGTATATAAAGTTGAACATAAAATAGTAACATATAATAAGTGCACTTTTAAAAACATAAGTGTGAGTGGGTTAAGAGAGAGATGACTGGCCTCTGAGAAGCATGTCTATTTCTATTTTACTTACATCAAGTGATCCAACTTTTATGTCATTCTTTCTATTTTGTTCTTACAGTAATGTCCCTGGAGTAATTTTGGAAGTCAATACATTCTTTAAGGATGCTAAAGTCTTCTTTCAGAAAATAGAAAAACTGAAAAGAGGGATAACAAACTGCTCTTTTATCACTTCCCATGATCAGAGCATGGAGATTAAGTCATGGGCCCTAAGAATGGGTGGACTCATTTGCATGTCACTGCACACAAAGCAGTGCTATCTTGAATAAGTTGCTGAGCTTCTTCCATGCTTCCATTTGTAAATGGGTATAATAATGTCTATTTCATAGGATTGTTGCGAGAATGAAATAAGTGAAACTATGTATAGTTCCATTTCCCAAATAAAAAGTGGCTTGCCACAAATTATAAAGCAACAATAAACCAAGTTAATTGAAATCCAGTACTTCATTCAAATTATTAACTGAATATCTGATATTCATAACTCAAAATTGAAAATCATAGTATATAACAAAGGAAATATTCCTATGGGTGGATTTTTTTCTATGAAAATCTAGCAAAGATAAGTAAATTAAGACACATTACCTATTATATAACAAATCCCTTTCATTGCATAGAATGTACTTTTGAGAACAAAGTCCATTGGAAGTTACTGAAATTTGTAAACAGTTCAGTGAAACAATCAGATGTGTGAGATTTAGAGAGATCAACCTCCTCCCGTGTGGAGAAAGAATGGGAGGCATCTGGGAAGCACAACAGGGAGCAAGGAGGTGTCTGTGGCTCTTGCAGTAATCCAGTGAAAGAAACCTCTCCTCTACCAAGGGTGGTGGTGGAGCACAGGCACAGAATCGGTGAATTGTGCAAATGGGACAGCAATATAAATAAACTAAATTAAGGCAACCTTGTCTTGCACTGCCTTGGAAGAACAAGGCTCACCAACTATTGTAAGATTCTACTTTAAAGTGCTTTATATGAATTTCATAACATCTAGAGCTGCAGTCCCCAATCCCCAGTCTGCAGCCTGTTGGGGACCAGGCCATAGACTTCCACCAACCATCACCCCCAGCCCTTGGAAAAATTGTCTTCCATGAAACTGGTCCCTGATGCCAGAAAAGTTGGGGACCACTGATCTAAAGTTTTAGTTTTGTTTATTCTTAATATGCTTCTCCCAAATATTATATGTTTCTCATATGTGAAACACTCATATAAATACGTTTCTCACATGTGAAACACTAGAAAGATGAATAGTGGATGTTTAATGAATTTCTTTTTTGTAAAATTATATATTTTACAAGCTTATTTTTATAACATATCATAAATATGTTCTTTGATGTTTTTAGGTCCCTGGAATAATAGCCTAACTTTGATATTTTTAATAATTTGTTCTGTGAATACTGTTTGGAAAGACATAGGGGGGATATGGGCAGAATTTATAACTTTAAGGATTGAGCAGTTTTGGTGATGAAAGTCTATGGGAGTTTGTAGCTCAAGTAGGAGGGGTTGTTTGGGGATGCAGATTTCAATGAATAAGACAGAAATCACCGGATATCTTGACCATGTGGACAGTGCAGTTATCAAGAATGAGATGAGCACTTGTGGAAGAAGGGAAGATTTCCAGCTACATGCTACCTCACTAGTGAAATGAAGAAGAATGCCTAATAGGAACAGAGGGGCATGAGTCAGATGGCTCAAGCATCTTCCACTTTGAGGGATACAGAAAAAGCACTAAGTTTAGGGTATAATCAAATTTAAATTAAAGTCTGAAGGTGAGAGTAATATGCAATGAGAGGAATGAGAATCTAGCCATGAGTTAACCATGGAGCAGAGACCCAGTGTTAAGACTGGGAAGAATCATATGAGATAATAGATATGTATTTTCTGGCAGTGTATAATGGGCTGGATTGTGTTCACTCAAATTCATGTTAAAGTCTTAATCCTCAGTACCTTAGAATGTGATTGTATTTGAAGATAAGATATTTAAAGAGGCAATTAAGGTTATGTGAGATCATTGAGATGGGCCCTAATCCAATATAACTGGATTGTAAGAAGAGGAAATTAGGACACAGGCTCTCACAGAGGAAAGATCATATGAAGATGTGTGGAGAAGATGACCATCAACACAGAGGCCTTCAGACAAAACTAACCCTGCCGACACCTTGATCTTGGACTTCTAGACTCCAGAATGTGAG
This sequence comes from Varecia variegata, assembly GCA_028533085.1. Lineage (NCBI taxonomy): Eukaryota > Metazoa > Chordata > Mammalia > Primates > Lemuridae > Varecia > Varecia variegata. Next base: position 129,387,571 of record CM052440.1, read on the forward strand.
AAAATAAATGTCTGTTGTTTAAGCTACTCAGTGTGTAGTACTTTGTTAGAGGAGCCCTAGAAAACAAATATAATACATAGCATAGCAAATGCTGTGTGTTAGTTAGATGTTTATACACACCCCATTTTATAGCATTGGTCTCTTTGCCAACTCCCAGTTGGCTACATCCAGACCTGGGCATGAGAACATGATAATTAAAGAGTGTGTAGTCATTGACCCTGCTCTCTAAAGTTTGTCTCCATTAAGTTTTTCTTTAATTCAGAAAAACTTAATCTACTTGAAAATTGTCTGAAAAGAGTACTATTCTAATAACTTTATTGTTCACTGAATTCTGAAATTCTTTGAATATCTCACTGTGTCATAATTTTCTAGTTTTACATTCATCTAACATGTCATGTTGTATATAGTAGGTGATAAATAAATGATTAAAAGATGTGTGCTTGAATGAATACATGTCATGGTAATATCCATAGGCTAGAAAACAAGATAAATATTAAAAGGTGGGTTAACCTTTTCTCACTTCTTTCCAAATTCTGCATAAGCTTTCTTGAAGCTATTTACTTTTCACTCTTTTCTAGATTATTTGCTTTTTCCACTGTGCCAGTCTTCATCATAGCAATGAGTTGGAGTTTTAATTAAAGGAAAAAATAGCATATCAGGTCAAACCTACAATTAATTGCATGTGGCAAACTGCTCAAAGTGTACATAATGTATTCAGCAAATAAACATGAAAAATAATTATGAAAACAACTGCAGTCAAATCCAATTATATTACAGTCTACTTAAGTGATGTAGTCAAAATGATATGTATTTATAAATTAACAAAAATAAATCTAATAGAAATTGCATAAAAATATCTTATACAACACAGAAACAGGAAAATTGATTGCCTTTAATATAAATTAAGGGAGATACTATCTACCAAATATTTTTGAGTCTGTATTTTCTTAAAATAAGTAATATGTATTTAGTTAAAACCATATTAAAGAGCAACATTTGTTATCTTTAAACTGGTGTTATATATAAAATAAGCACACTACTCCAAAGTTATATCAGTATTTTATATATAATATATGCATGTGTATGTGTATATGTACTTATATGTTTAAGGGTTCTAAACAATATAATCACAGATTCATGTCATAACAGTTATAATAAGGCACTTAGGTTGACTTGCTTAACTAAAAGCTAAGTATTGGGTTTTTCAGTATTATTAAAAGTATAGAATGGAAGGAATTTTGAGTATGGAACATATCTTACAAAAGTTATAACTAAAAAAATTAAATATTTAAACCCTCTATTATCAAATTTGCTAAAACTTAATCTCTCTAGGATTAAGTTTGTCTTTTAAACAAGTAAAAAAAAAAAGCAAAAAGCAGGTTGAGCCAAGCCAATTTGGGGGCTGTAGCTTTCTATAGATGTTAACAAAGTGAAATAATCCTTAATTCTGAAATCATATATTTATGTCTATTATAAACATGGACACATATGAATAAGACTTTCTACACCAAAATTAATCTTTGCTTTTTAATTGTATTAAAAATATTTAACATTAACAAAATTGGTAGAATTACTAAAACTTGTATACCACTTTTAGAAATTATAAATAAATGATATGTTTGAAGTCTTCACATAGATGGAAATTGTGAAATAGTCTTTACCATCTGGACAACACTTGAATAATTAATTTATAACCTTCGCCTCAATTTACAAGATAAGTTGCAACCAGACAAATTTAACATTAAGGACAATAATCAAGGCAATCCGACAGACAAATAAGTCTGCTCTGTACAACAAATGTGTATGCAAAGCCTTTGTTAGCATGATGATATATCTTAATTTAGATTAGACAGCAACAATATTTCAAATGTAAAACAAACAATGCACCTCATGCAGCATTGAAGTATTATTTGGCTTGTGTTTTTGTAAAGTCCTCCAAAACCGTATATCCAAACCCAAATTTAAGAATAAGACCAATGAATATAAAATGTTATTTTTTCCACAAAGAGAGGATATTTAAGAAGCACAACACAACAGGATGTGAATTATGACATAATAATTCACACCCTTTGCATTGTTAGATATAAGACTGTACTGAGCTCCAGTTAATGCACAAGGTGTGAATTATGGGGCAATAATTCACACCATGGAATAGTTTATTGTGCTTATAAACAAGTCCCCATACAATTTTTTTTATTAAAAAGAGCATAATGTTCAATTATAATATGTTTTTAAAAGGAAATGTGAGAAAACAATAAGAATGAGAATTAAAATAACATCAAACTTTTTTGAGTTTTAAACATAATACCTTTCTTTAACCAAAATCAAAACACATTTTTTGCTTTTCTCAACTGACGTTCAGACCCAGCAAGTATTTGAGCAGCCAAAGCAGTTTAACTACACTATAGTTACCAGAGATCCCCTTGGAATTATCCCTTTTTTCTTTTTTCTTTTTTTTTCTTTTTTACCATTCACCTCCCCTGCTAGGATTTTTACCATTATTTCAGAGCCACATCACCCTCTGAAGTTTCACTTGTACTTTTTGAAGTCTGCCAGTTTAGTTCTTGTGCACAGGAAAATCATGAAAGCCTCCCAGCTTGCTTCTATCAAGTTCTAGATGGCATGAAGGCAAAATGGGTGTTTACCTTTGAACTTGGGATCCCTGTTAACGCTCTTGATTGTGGGCAGTTAACTCCACTGGAAAACAAACTGTCACCATCCTAAGCCACAGCAAGACGTTAAGAAATTTGGTTTATGGTGGGATTTTCTAGTTTTTTTTTTTTTTTTAATATGGGTTTGCATAAAAAAGCAGGACTGCTTTTGGATGGTAAGCACAGGTTAAGCAGAAATCTTGTTGAGCAAAGGCTTCAAGTAATTATAGAAAATTTCCCCAAAGTTTTCAGGGAAGAAAGCTCATCTACAACCACTCTCATATACTAAGTATGTAGAAACATCAACATCAAGGAATCACAGCCTTCTACTTTTGGCCCCTCCACTTGGTCATGAATAATAAGGAAATAAAGATGACAGGCAAAGATACGAGTAATGAATGGGAGAATATCCATGATGACATCTCAACATGTTTGAGGGCCAAGATCAGTCAGAGGGTATTGAGGAATATGAATTGAAGTTAAGGAAAAAATGTGAATGGTAGCCAGTTTTATTAGCCTGCAGGATATTTTGGAACAAATCCAATAATACTACTTTTGTTTGGGGTGGTTTTATTTAATTTTTTGCATTTTTATTATGAAAAATATTTATAACAGAAAATGTAACATTTTAACCATTACTAAGTATACAATTCATGGTCTTACCTGCTTTCAAAATGTTTACAACCAATACCACTATTCATTTCCAGAACTTTTTGATCATCCCAAACAGAAACTCTGTAACCATTAAGCAATAACTGCCCATATTCCTTCCCCCAAGCCTTTGATAACCCTCTATTTTATTTTCTGTCCCTATTAATCACTTTGGTTTTTAAATGGTTTATGGGATTATATAGTTTAGTATAGGCATTGTGGAAAACAATGTTCAATAATCTTCCTGTTGAAAGCTAAGCCCCAAACTTTTCTTTAAAAACCATTGACTTAATTTCTTAAAACTGTATGTATTTGTAAAAGATAAACTTAATGAGATATTAATAGCTTCAAGTAATTTCCACTTTGATATTTTTAGTAGGAATATTTTTGTTTTCTTGTTGGGCCATGTTACACAAAGATTAGTTAAGGAATACTCTATAGATTTGAATTATCTGAGAGATTAATATGCAGATTTTTCCTAATAGGGAACTAGACTAGCATTAAGAGGAATATGATTTCTATAGGAATAATTAGTACACAGAGTAACTCTCTCTTGTTAAGTAAAGTCAATGTGAATTTGTCAGTATTATTTTGTCAGTGTCTTCTAGATTTTTTTAAAAGACATACTTATTTGGATATATTTTATAATAGCCATATCAATTATATGAGTTGCTTTTTAAGGTATATAAGTTGGACTATTTCTATTTTTATATTGCACCACCCAACTAACATATTTTAAAATGAGGTTTATAGTCATTGTTAAATATCATCAAGAGTGATGTCCAAAAGTGAGAAAAGAGAATTCCCAGTTTTTCTTAGGTTTTTGTATACTATTATTATTTTAATTAAATAAAGCCTACTGTGTTTGTTTTGTTTCTAAGTTTTCTGCTAGTCTATGGTATTGAAAAAATTCCATGGCATCGATAAAATGAAAGGATTTCTGCTGCATGAATGAGTCTGCTACTGAAGCTCTCTATTGAATTTTCAGTTCTGTCATATTCTTCAGCTTCAGGACTTTGGGTGGGTTCCTTTTCATGGTTTCTATTTCTTTATTAAACTTATTTTGTTCATGCACTGTTTGCCTAATTTCATTTAGTTGTCTATCTGTCTTCCATCTCTCTGAGCTTCTTTAAGATGATTATTCTGAATTTTTTCAGGCAATGCATAAATTTCTATTTCCTTGAAGTTGGTTACTGAAGTTTTATTACATTCCTTTGCAGTGCCATGGTTGCCTCATTCTTCATGATCTATGTAACCTTGAACTGGTGTCTGTGCCATTTAAGGAGAAAACACCTTTTTAAGTCTTGTTTTGGTAGGTAAAGACCTTTTCCTGTTGTGTCCCCCAGCTGATGGGATTGCCTCCAGTATAGGGTTCAAGTGGGATTGGAGCTAGGTCACATGGCTGCTGCTGAGTCTATAGTGGAGTCCACAGACCTGTTTATAATTCATATGTAGAATAGTATTTATTTATATAAAATATGTCACCAATTTCCAGTATACCTTTTTTAATGTGGTGGCATTATTCTTTCTAGCCACATGCTGTCCTATGAATATACATCTTTCTGAATACTAATTCTTAGATATCCCACAAGTAACTTAACCTCAAAAGCTATATACTATGTAATATGTCTTCTGCTTCTGGCCTAAAAATCTGCCATTCCTGTCTTATTCTTAACTAAACTAGTAGATATAAGAATATTACTTATCCCAAATCTCATGAAATTCATCACTAATTCTTGTCCACTTAATCATGATGTTTCTCTGTTTCCACCTCTGAAATACTCCCAAAGTCATTCCCCATGTTGCCATTCTAAGTGTGCTTTAGGTATATCCTCAATAATTCCTTATTAGACCCTCATTTTTTAATTATTGCAAAATTTCCCAGAGCATCTACCCCATCTGGCCATCAACCAGAGCTTATTATGACTCATTCTATTTATTCCATAGGCTGTAAAACAAAGTCTGCTTGGAACTGTGCTAAGTCCAACTAAATGATTATTAACATTGAATATGATATCCTCATGATATTTGTTTTTTAAAATAGCAAGGTAATTTCCAATGTGTATATATTTTAATTAAAACAATAGTCAAATCTAGATTGGAAGAGTTTTGAGAGCAAAATTAGGTCTCAATCACCATGTAATCTATTTCCCCCAAGTAATATCCACCCTTAAAATAAGTGAGTCATGATTACTGCTTCTTTTCATAAGTATTTCATTCACTTAGTAAAGTATTATAGTTTTTAGCAAAGTTTTATGCATACTTTCATATGCAAAATTTTCCCTCACAAATCTCTATGCCTTAAGAAGTAAGACAAGGTCTCTGAAAAGACAAATTATTAGTTCTTAAGCAAAAGTAAATAATACATGAAGTTAGAAACCTGAAAATATACTCATTTGAGGCTACTTATTTTAGGAGTGTTTACATAAATTTTATTATTTATTTTCAACTATATGTTTCAGTATAAGGATATAACAATAGTGTTCTTTTTAATTACTTAAAAGCTATGGTCCAACCAAAACTTTTGCAAGGGTCTTCATCTTTGACATAGGTTCACGACTGTTGAGGATAGGGATAAATACCTATTTGAAAGCTCCCAGAGCACCTAGCTTATGTAGAAAATTATTAAAAACACAATAAAACATTGTTGATCAAAGGTACAATATTATGCTTCAGATAAAAACATTGAAATAGACCCCAGTAAGTCCCCATCTATAAATGAAATGCAAAATACATTGTAGATTATTATTTCAGAACATCTAACAAGTCACAAATTTATATAATTTTACATTAATAATAAATTAAAACTGTACATCAGAAGTCCACTTAAAATTAGAATATTTCTGTCCCTCAAATTCGAAATTCATTCTTATAATTTTTTGAAAAAATTAATTAAAATATAATAAAGGAATTAAATAGAGCTTCTTTTCTCAATTAAAACAATGCAATTAGAAACAATGATATTCTCTTTTACAGTCTTATGTAATGTAGGCAAGAAAAATGTTTTGTAGGAGAGGTTATTAGAAAATGTGTTCTGGTTAAATGGAGATGTCTGCCTATAATATATTAAAATCATTTTAAAACACGATATGGCCAGACATATATTCTCAATTACATATAGTAAAATCAATATATTGAATAATGTAGGCAAGACAACTAATATTTTATTTTACACAATTATGGTATATTAATATTATCCATGCTTACATTTTTCCACTAATCATTGCTTTATTTTATGTTGCATTTTTCTTAATTAACTTGAGTTTCTCATTCAGTGTTTTATCTTTTGCATAAATAGTTTAAATGCGCCATTCAGATTGAAAAAAGATCCATAGTATAAATGTGCTAGCTTGCAGTTTCCTTTTCCTTGTTTTCTCTTGAAAATAATTTAGCTCTAAAATTTATTTTAGATATGAAATTTCTTAAATTTTATTATTAGAAATATCTCTTTTAATAGTTAGAATAATCTGTCAGTGTGTTGCTATAAAAGTAAATGTAACAAAGAATATATAGACTCTAGCAAAGTGCTTATGCACTTGTTTATTTTTCACTCACATCCATTAATTCTACATTTTCAAGTCAGAATTGAATGATTTTCACTGTAGACCAGCCCTTTGGTTGATAGCACAAAAAGGAGTTACTGAGAAAGTCTGATGAGGATTATGGAGAAAGCACAAATACAAATTGCTTATATTTTCATGAATTTGTTCATATACAGGTAACAATTGCTCAAAATAAACTTTATTTTAGGGAGGAAAAGCAGGATGGCCAAATAAAACTCTACAGTGATAGCCCCACTGGAGGAACACCAAATTGAAAAACTATCCATGCAAGAAAACACCTTCATAAAAATAAAAAAATCAGGTGAGTGATCACAGTACCTGGTTTTCCCATACTATCAAGGAGAAAGACATTGAAGAGGATGTGAAAGACAGTCTTGCATTGTCAACACCATCCTTGACAGAGCAGCACAGAGAGAGAATCTTTGTGGTTAGGGGAGGGAGAGTGAAGTGATTGTGGGAATTTGCATTAGAACTCAGTGCTGCCTTGTTACAGCAGAACACAACACAGCAGAATTCTGCCAATGCCATGGATGGAGCATTTAGACTAGCCCTGAGCGAGAAGGGAATTATTAGCCTCAGCAGGAGGAAACTGAGACTCATCTAACTCCACCACTAGCTGAATGAAGTGACCTGGGGCCCAGAATAAATTTGAGTGGCAATCAGGAGACCATGACTGCAATCCTTGGGCAAGTCCTGGTGCTGAGCTAGGCCCATAGGCAGTGAACTTGGGATGCTCACCACCCAGTGGTCCACCTACTATGGTGGCCAATGGAGTGCCTGGAATCATCTTGTGTCTACCATCTGAGTGAATGCTTCATTGTGCATTGCTGACTCACCATAGGGTGCTTAACAAAGACTTTCCTTCTTCATTTCTTTCTCTGTTAAAAATGTACCTCTGAATTAACGTGATCAAGTCTATATATACAGTTCTTCATTGAATTGACACTTCCATTTTCACCTGAGTTCCTCTTATTCTGTATCCATGTGCTAAAATGATGCTTATCTTTAATTTCAATATTCAGCGATCTGGTCTCATGAAAATGATTCTGTCACTTGTTACTGAGACATCCCTGATATTGATTTTTTAAAAATCTTTTTAGTATAAAATCAATCAGCTCAAGACGTACTGCTTGAGCTTAGAAACTTTTTTTAAATGTTAGAATTTTAAAGTATGGTGCAAACTTTAGGATGCTGTATACATGTTACTTATTTTAAATCATTAAATTTAGTGTATTAGAAATGATAATTATTCCATCTCATATAATTGAGAAAGAAATTCCTTTGTCATGTCCTTTCAAATAAATACATAGCATGCATATCTAATTTGTAAAAGAAAATATATAGAGAGGTGAAAGAATAAAAATTTTAAAGCTTAAGTTTCTACTATAATAGGCATTCATGTTGGAAAATACTGACATCTTGCTATTGATAATAGTACAGAAATTTCTAATTTGGAGATTAAAAATCACCATAACTGGGCATGGTGGCTCATACTTGTAATCCTAGCACTTTGAGAAGCTGAGGCAAGTGGATCACTTGAGGTCAGAAGTTCGAGACCAGCCTGAGTAATATAGTGAGACCCTGCCTCTTCCAAAAACACAAAAATTAGCTTGGCATGGTGGCATGTGCTTGTAAGTCCTAAATACTCAGGAGGCCAAGGCAGGAGGATCCCTTGAGCCCAGGAGTTTGAGGTTGCAGTGAGCTATGATAATGCTGCTGCACTCTAGTCTGGGCAACAGACTAGATCCTGCCCCCTTCCAAAAAAAAATCACAATAATAGTAAGGAAATCCTATTGATTTATTTTAATTTCTCAAACTTATACTTATTGTCCACTATTTAATTTAACAAGATTTAATTGTCTAAAACACTTTTCTAGGTCAACTTATTTGTATTCTTCTCAAAAAAAGTTTTATCCGTGTTGCATTCTTAATTCTTTATGGCTAATACACCCTTACTTCTGATATCTCTTTGATGACTTTAATTTGTTGAATTGATTCACAATAGATATCATAAATGGGACTAAAAAGTAAATTTCAGAGGTCTTTTTTTCTACTTTCAATAAGAAAGAACACTTTTGTGATGAGATCTTCTTAGTTTTAATGTAAAACATACCTTAATTTTGCAAATGGATATATTTCATATATTTTAAGATAAGATTATTTAAAATTTTCCTTTTGTTTATAAAGTAAGGTAAAAATAAAATTTTTAAAAACATGGAAAAATATTTTGTTATGCTATTTTAGTATTTAAACATATCCAATGATAATTCAACTTCCATTACAAAATAAGGCTATTCATAAGAGTATGTTTAGATATTCTTATTGTTAAATACTTATAGCAATGTAGGTCTGTGTGGGGAATGGATAATGCCACCATAAGGTACAAATATATAATTAATTACTTTAAATCAGCTAATAAGAATTCTATAATATCCCAAAATTGTAATGAGTGTATGTTTAGATTATTATATTTATACCAACCACAAACTCCACCTTTCTTTCATCTCTCATTTGATTGTTTTATCTGCACTGAAACCCTAACTCTGAAGTTTTAGCAAAATAGCATATCTTGAGATATTCAAATTTTTATTACTTTTCACATAGACAAATTGAACTAATTTTCGAAATTATAAAAGGTAGCAACTTTCACTGGGTGTCGGGCAGGTGGAAGGGGGGAGAAGGGGATGGGTGTATTCACACCTAATGGGTGCGGTGCACACCATCTCGGGGATGGACACGCTTGAAGTTCTGAATCAGTTGGTGCAAAGGCAATATATGTAACCTAAACATTTTTACTCCCATAACATGCTGAAATACAATATATATATATATAAAATAAAAATAAATAAATAAGTAATGAGTGGATTAATAAAATGTGGTGTATGTATACCATGGAGTACTACTCAGCCACAAGAAACAATGGTGATCTAGTACAAGAGATATAATTGATTTCTTATGCTCCCTGTTTAAGTTTTTATATCTTTATAAGGCAAGTCTCTACTCTCAGAAGCCATTTCTTTTTTGCTTATGCAAGTATTTATTTGAGTATCATTTATATTTCCAGTACTGTGCTAGATGCTATGGAAATAAAGAAAAAACACTCTATGTTTTCATGTTGCTTTGTCTAATACCAGAAAAAGAGGTATATGCCACCCATTAGAATACTTTGTGACACATTTAATGTTATGTAGAAGTAGTACATAAATTGTTAATTACAGTTAGAATCACAGAGATAGCAAAGAGATTATGAGCAGGAGTGATGGAGGCATAGTATTTTGCAAGATAAAGATAGATAGGAAAAAGATCAACTTCCTAAGGAGGGATCATGCCTGCTGGTGAAAAACTGGATGGAACTGTTCAGGGAATTCAGAGTGGTTCATCATTGTTGGGGACAATGTTCAAGAGGAATTGATGGGGGTAAGGGAAGGAAAAAAAGATAGAGGCCAGGAAATCCCATGATTCTCATGCCATTGGAAAGGGTGTGTTCTTTACTCTGCAGGACATGAGGACTCCTTGAAGGATTTGAAATGGAGAAGTGATAGCATCAAATTGCTACTTTTCAAAATGTATTCAAATGGGACCACAGTAAATACAATTGCTGGAAAGTCATATTAGATATAAACAACTTAGAAGATATAGTAAACATTGAAACTGTTGATGACAAGAGACAAGAAATGGACTTGAGGAAAGAACAGAAATAAATACTGGCTGTTTATGCTAGGGATTAAGAAAAACAGTTCAGATGATGGCCTGATTTCTTTTCTGGGTAACTGGGTGCAGCAAACTCGAAGAGAATGAATAAAAGAATAATCTTATCTGGGATCCTGGGAAACGAATCTAGTTTTGGGCACATTGGGGTGCCAGCAGGCAGTTGAATAGCAAGTAAGTATCATGAGCAAGTCTTCTCAAGAATAACCTACTTTTTCAGAGTAAGGAAAAGAATTAGGCAACTAAAACTTAAATTTATAATGCCTGACATAAGGAAGTATTAAAGTAGGTATTAAATGTCTGTAAAGCTGTCTAGTCTATTCTCAGAGACCATGCTGAAGAATAAAGTTTAGTGAGAGGCTCTTCTTCACTTGACTTTAACCTCAACATTGCTGCAAGATAAATTTTTGTAAGGCAAGCTCAGATTATGTTGTACCTTGGCTGAAAAACTCTTTTATTTTTTTAATGCCATGTGAAATACAAACACTTTGACACTCTGGGCTTCATCATGGCTTTCAAACCTTATCTCCTTCTAGTTTTTTCCACATACCATATGCTATATTACAAATGAAAAACCAACTGTTCCCTGAACAGCCAGTTAATCTTCTCTCCCTGATTCTTTGCCTTTGATTTAGAATGCAGTATCTATAAATCCATGAGTAAAATCCTCCTTGCATATGATCTCTTTCTTGGAACTTCCTTAATTTTTACCAGTTGTACTGATTTACTCCAAGCTTTAACACTATGTGGATATTTACCCCCCTATTAATTATATATATATATGTGTTAGGTCACCTGCTATGATAATTATGCTATGATATGTGAAAGGCTATGATAAACGTTGTGAGATCTTGAAATGGAAATGTTCATTTTATAAGTAAAATTGTTAGAAACATTATTTACACAATTATTTTGCAAGGAAGTACCTATCTATTTAACTAAGATTTTTGCTATAACAGTTATTAGCATATGGAAATTTAGAATGAAATTGCTTTCATGGTGATAAATGCACAGCTATAAATAATGAGGTTGTCCTTATAACATTTAAATATTAAAACAATCAGTTTAAAATTAAGGCATATCATGTATACATAGACTACATTTTAGAAAGCAGTAAAGATAAACTGGAATTTATTTATTATAAAGAAGAGATTACAAAGGTTTGATGCAGTAGTAAAAGCACAGATATTATAACCAAACAGAATAGAGTTAGCGTCTTTGAATTAAAAGAGTTAAGATTTTGACTTCTCTGAGCTTGCACATCCTCATAAATAAATGCATTTGTATCTTGGAAGGCTAGAATGAGGGTAAAAATCCCCTGTAATGTAACTAGTACTTTTTTGACCCTAATATATAAGATGATTACTATTACTAATGTTTGTTATCCTAGAGATCATTAATTCTAGTTCATTGTATTAGTGATATATATGTAATATATAATGTGTGCCTCATATGTCCATTTGCAAAAATATGAAAAATGCTTATTCATGAATGTAAGTACAAATTGACTAACATATCAATATTACATATAAAATGCATGTTTAAAATATAATCAGCTTGTTTATTTTTAATATTTCAAGGTATTTTCCCATTTATATTAATGTGCAATATCACAGATTAGTAAAGTAATTACATATATGCACTTTGTATTTTAAAATCAGATATACTCTATTTTAGTAAACTGGGAAGTTGTTAAAATGCAAAGCATAATGCTACAGCATCACAACTCAAAAGGAAATTAAATAACTGTTAAAAAACACAAGACTATGAAATGAAATCATACTTATAAAATTTAGACATTGCTTATTATAAGACAGTTTCTATTAATATCAGCTAGTTTGATCTTTGGTTCAAAATTTACGAGTAGATAGCCTAAGAAAGATGACGTAGCCTTATTAGGAAGTCCAAAAATGCTGTCTGTGCCTCTGTATATTATAAATTGTCTATCCTACTCCATGGAATATCTGCTGGTCTATCTCAAAAGACTAGTACCACAAGGACCTCTAATTTATGAAGCCCTAAATCAAAGTTTGCAACCTAAAGATACTATCAATTTAAATCCAAATATTTTAAGATGATTTTGAAAGAATTAACTTATAGTGCATTGCTCTCATTCTGTCCTTTAAGAATTTTAGTAAAGACCAAATTGCTTTACTTAAAACACATCACAGAGTTTTACTTTATCTTGCCTTTTTACTTGTTTCCTTTTTCATTTCAAGAGCAAAATCTGTTCTTTGTTAACAATTAGAGAATATAGAAAGTGTACATTAAAAACTAATCCTCTTAACTCTACCATTAGTTATTTTATCTACCTTTGAGGAAGTCATGGTTATTGTTACTTTAGTTGAGGAAATAATATAGGTAAATGTTTTAAAATACAGTTGATCTTTGAACAACACAGGATTAAACTGCATGGGCCCGCTTATACATGGATTTTTTTCAATAAATATATTGATGAACCCATGTAGCCTAGAAATATTGAAAAAACTAAGAAAAATGTTGGATATGTCATGAATGCATAAAATATATGTAGATACTAGTCTTTTTATCATTTTCTATCATAAAATATACACAAATCTATTATTAGAAGTTAAAATTTATCAACACGTAGGCACACGAACACAGACAGTATATGGCGCCACTCATAGTAGAGCGATCACATGGAGGCACTGCTCAAGCTCCCAGGGAGTCGCCCAGGCTTCTGACTTTAGGCACTTGTGGGCAGAGACAATCAGGGAGCCCTTTCCCCGATTCCCTAAGTCCTACTGTGAGGCCACCACTCCCCTGCTACCAGGCCAGGGAAGGAAATGGGAACCCAGGCAATCTCCGGTGTGCCTCAAAGTCAAGTTTCACTGCCGCAGCTGTGGGCCACTGAGGGACCAAGATGTGTTTGGAGTGTGAGTGCCATGCCTGCCAACCTTCCCCAGAGCTGCCTGCCTGGCTGGTCCCACAGAGAGGGGTATACCCCTCCTGGTGTCCAGACTGCAGAGTAACTGCAGGTGACCTGCTTGAGTGTTCCATGGGCAGTCCAGGACCAGCCCGACTCTCCCTATCATGGTCAGCACTTGAAGTCAGAGGGCCTGAGGGCAGGTCCACTGGCCTGGTTCTGTACTCCCAGGACTCAATCACACCGCTCAGTGGTGTGAACGATAGATTTGCAAACTGATCTCAAGTGGGGAGGTAGCCTGCACAGGCTGTACTCTGAGAGTAGAGTGTGGCATGAGTTAGTGAGGTGGCACATGCATGGGGTGCCCCTCCCACACAGTAACAGCCAGGACAGATGCACGTTTTGTCCAGGGCAGGGAGGCTCACAGCCTGGGGCAACTTTGCTACCTAAATGCAATCTCCTTTTGACTAGCCTGGCTGGTTTGGCCTGCTGACAGTAGCTGGATGACAAAGGTAGTATGGGGAATGGGAGCTGAGTGAATCTCCACTTCTGTCTGCTGGACTGTGGATTCCAGGTTGCCCCTACCTACCATGCACGCTCTTTAGCTCATCAAGGGCATCTCTGTCTCTCCATGGAAGCTTCCCACAGAGGCCTGTGAACTGACCCTCAAACTCCATTGGGATGGTGCTCATGCCTACCTCTGGGGAGCCTGGACATGGGCTGCCCAAGCCAGCCTACCAGGCTTTGTTCCCCCTTATCCACCTGCGTGGTGGAAGAGCACAAGAAGGGGTCCCCTGGGAGTTCCAGGGTCCCACCCATCACCCAGGATGTCCAAGTGCTTCTCCTGGTTGATTAGGGCCAGGCGTCGGTCTCACTAACCCCAGGGCAGCTGGCTCTCTCCTGCAAGTGCCACCTACTGGCAGAGAGGTCAACTTGTATAGCTCATTACAATGGTGTCTTTATCCGACATTATCAGCAGTCCCTAACCTTTTTGGCACCAGGGACCGGTTTCATGGTTTCACAGAAGACAATTTTTCCATGGACAGGAGGGGAAAAGTGGTGTTGCAAGCAATGGGGAGCGGCTGTAAATACTGATGAAGTTTCTTCCTTTACTTGCCCAGCCGCTCACCTCCTGCTGTGTGCCCCCCACTTCCTAAGTTTCATGGAAGAGAATTTTTCCATGGACAGGGGTCAGAGTGGTGGGTAGGGTGCGGTGGAGCTCTGTGGTTCAGTCCCTAATAGGAACTGGGCCGCAGTCCAGAAGAATAAGCACAAGGCTTTGTTTTGTTTTTAAAAATCAAGTTTAATAAAAGTTTAGATTTACTCATAATAAAAATTACAAAATTGTTATATAAGCAATTACTATAGTATCTATTTAACACCTTAGAGCACACAAATATATATGATTATATTTTCATAGGTGTTTACAATTATTTTAAGATTTTTAACTTTGTAATTTGTCACTTTGTGTAAGCATAATAAAAATCTTATCAGATAGGCAGGGCATATTTGTTACTATTTTCCACATGAAGAAACTGTATGCTATCAAGGTGAAATTTAAGAGAAGACCTAACATATATGGCAAAGCAGAAAGGTCAGAGTCAAACTGTAGGAAAACTTCAGGGCACTCCAAAATTTTCAGAACTAATTTTACCTAGGGACACCATGTGCTATCTGGACTTTGTCTTTCCTATACATTTATTTTTTCTGTCATATGATATTATATATAGTTTTAGAAACTGCTGAAAAGGAATGAGGATGAATATAGATTGGAAATCAGATATGTCAATAAATTCAAATCTTGGGAATATATTAATAAATTTATGAAAGTTTTTAGATTTAAATTTATTTCTTTGTGAAGAGATTTGAAAGCATTGACATTGCATGTCATAGCTCTAAAATGTTGTTGACGTAAAAGAGGGATCAATATTAAATAAATAATTTAACAGCCAACATTGTCAGAGCTGTTACTGTAAAATTTAAGCAAAGTCACATATCCTATTGATATTCTCATACTTCCATTCTTTTGGAGCTTCTGAAATAACAGATACCCAGGTGCTACCTCAAGCTTGTTGTCACAGTTAAGCCATTGGCATATTTTAACAGTGAGGTAAAATACAGATGTATACATTCCTTCTTAGGCATCATTATAATTTCTTACCTATGCTGATTTTTTGTTTAAGAAAATTGATAAAAGCCATAATTGTGTCATTTAGCATATTTATTTTTCTAGCCCCAGGGTTTTTTCAAGTCATATGGTCGAGCAGGGCCTCTCAACATTTTCATACCATGGTATACATAGAAAATGACACCAGCACCACGTGCTGGGGGAAATGGCTGGAACAAACAGGACTGGGACATAGGCTGCTGCTCCAGGGACTGGCTGAAGAGAAAAATGTCTGAGCACATTTCTAACCCATCCAAGGCATCAGTTCTAAACAGCATGTTGTATTTAAGGATGTGAGATTTGGAATTTTCCAAATGGATGTTCACATCCAGGCTCAGACACCAACTATACAATCTTGACTAAGCAACTTCATTTCTCTGACACTCTGTGTTTACATCTGCAAAGTGGAGATGATAAGGATAACAATTTCAGACAGTGGCTATGATTAGATCAGATTTTACATTCCTTAGCCAATTACTTTACAAGTGCAAAGCACTCAATAAATTTCATTTTTACCCTTCTTCTACCTACCTTCTGACAAGTTCAGATCTGTTTGGAACAGATTTGAAAAATGCTGTTATGGAGGACTCTTAGTCATACATGAATTAAGTCTTAGAAATAGAACAGAAAACACATGTGGGAAGCAAGGAAGTGTCATCAGGATCCAAGTGAAATTTGTCAGTTGGATAAGAAGAAGTTATTCATCTGTTTCTTATCCAGGCTCATCACAATCTGATGCCCCTGACTTTGGTTTTAAAGATTCTGCTACCAGGCTTCTGTCAGCTCTCACATTATTTTGGCAACTAAAAACCAAATCTCTTTCCTCTGGCAGTAGAACTTCCCCATTGGTCTATCTCTGATACTTTGACAATGTTGCCCTTGTGCTTCTAATACATCTCGATAAAGGAAAGTGTCATTTCCTATCATGTATTCAATTATCATCTCCATACTCAGTTTATCATCAACATTGGCCTTTAATATTTGAGAAGATTTGCTATGTGAGCTCTATGATATTTGCAAAGAAAAAGGCAAATGCACAAAGAACAGAGAAGAGAATGTTAGAGTTAAATGCAGTGATGTAGTTTAATCCATTCTTTCCCAAGCAACATACTGTCTCAGATAGAATAAATTATTTGCCTGAGATCATCTAACTAATGAGTGGTAGAAAAAGGTCTCAACGCAGAAATTTCATCTCATTGGTCAGTGTCTTTTCTAAATTATGCTTTCCTCCCTAATAGTATGTTTTCTCCCAAGGGCAGTTGAAAAAATAATGTTGCCTTTATGAAGTCTGTCATCAAAGGGCCACACCCCTGGATTTAAAGAGCAATCAATGGATTACAGAGAGTATCTTCTGGCAGCATTACAGGCACACCACAAAGATATTACCAGTTCAGTTCTCGATCACTGCAATAGAGAGAATACCACAATAAAATGAGTCCCACAAATTTTTTGGTTTCCAAGTGCATATAACAGTTATGTTTACATTGTAATGTAGTTCATGTAGTGTGCAACAGCATTATGTCTAAAAAATGTATGTATCTTAATTTTTTAAAAATAGATAGCTAAAAAATGCTAATTATCATCTGAGCCTTCAAGAGGTCATAATCTTTTTTGTTAGAGGAGGGTCTTGCCTCAATGTTGATGGCTGCTGACTGATCAGGGTGGTTGCTGCTGAAGATTAGAGTGGCTGCGGCAGTTTCTTAAAATGAGACAATGAAGTTTGCCTTATCAATTAACTCTTCCTTCCAATAAAAATTTCCCTATATTATGCAATGATGTTTGATAGCATATTCACCAACAGTAGAACTTATTTCAAAATTAGAGTCAATCGTCTCAAACCCTATCACTGCTATATCAAATAAACATATGTAATATTCTAAATCCTTTGTTGTCATTTCAACAATGTTCAGAGCATCTTTACCAGGAGTAGATTCCTTCTTAAGAAACCACTTTCTTCATTCCTCCATAAGAAGCAACTTCTCATCCATTTAAATTCTATCATGAGATTGCAGCAATTCAGTCACATCTTCAGTCTGCTCTTCTAATACTAGCTCTCTTGCTATTTCCACCTCACCTACAGTTACTTACTCTATTGAAGTCTTGAACCCCTTAAAGTCATGCAGGAGGATTGTAATCAACTTCTTCCAAACTCTGTTGATATTTGACCTTTTTCCATAAATAATGAATGTTCTCAATGGCATCTAGAGTGGTGAATCCTTTCCAGAAGGTTTTCAGTTTACTTTGCCAAGATGTTTCATAGGAATCACTCTCAACAGCAGCTGTAGCCTTATGAAATGCATTTCTTAAATAGTAAGACTTGAAAGTTGAAATCACTCAATTGATCCATGTGCTACAGAATAGATGTTGTGTTAGCAGGCATGAAAACAACATTCATCTTCATTGTACATATCCATCAGAGCTCTTGGATGACTGGATGCAGTGTCAATGAGCAGTAATATTTCCAAAGGAATCTTATTTTCCTAAACAGTAGGTCTTAACAATGGGCTTAAAATAGTCAATAAACCATGTTATAAACAGATACGCTGTAATCCAGCCCTTGTTGTTTGATTTATAAAGCATGGGTCGAGTAAATTTAGCATAATTTTTAAGGGTGCTAGAATATTCAGAATGATAAATGAGTGTTGATTTCAATTTAAATTCACCAAGTTACCAGCTACATTATCCCCTAACCGAAGCTTTGAAGCCAGGTATTGACTTCTCTTTAGCTATAAAAGTCCCAGACATCTTCCAATACATTATAAAGCTGTTTCATCTCCATTAAAATCTGTTGTTCAGTTGAACTACCTTCATCAATTATCTTAGCTAGATATTCTGGATAACTTGCTGCAGCTTCTACAGCAACACTTGCTGCTTCACTTTGCACTTTTATGTTATGGGAACATTTTCTTTCCGTAAACTCATCAACCACTTCTGTTAGCTTCCAACTCTTCTTCTTCAGCTTTCTCTCCTCTCTCAGCCTTCATACAACTGAAAAGAGTTAGGGACTTGCTCTGGATTAGGCTTTGGCTTAAGGGAATGTTGTGGCTGATTTGATTTTCTATCCAGACTACTAAAACTTTCTCCATATAAGCAATAAGTCTATTTTGCTTTCTTATCATTTTTATGTTCACTGGAGTAGCACTTTTAGTTTCTTTCAAGAACTTTTCCTTTTCAATCACAACTTGACTAAGTGCTTGGTGCAAAAGGCCTAGCTTTAGGCCTATCTCAGTTTTTGACATGTTTTCCTCATTTTTAGCTTTTATTTTAAAGTGAGCAACATGTGACTTTTCCTTTCACTTGAACACCTAGAGGCAATTGTAGGGTTATTAATTGGCCTAATTTAAATACCCAGGGATTGGGTATTTTTGTCTCAGGGAATAGGGAGGCCCAAGGGGAGGGAGAGAGATTGGCCAGTCAGTGGAGCAGTCACAATGCACAAAATATTCATCAATTAATTTTGCCATCTATATGGGTGTGGTTCATGAATCCCAAAATACTTACAATAGTAACATCAAAGATCACTGATCATAGATCACCATAACACATATAATAATAATAAAAACATTTGAAATATTTACAGAATTACCAAAATATGACAGAGATACAGGAAGTGAGCACCTCCTGGTGGAATAATATTGCCCAAAGATTTGCTCAACATGGGGTTGCTATAAACCTTCAATCTGTAAAATATGCAAATCTATGCAGTGCAATAAAATGAGGTATTCCTGTATTCCCTAAAATCACAAAGTAGATCAGAGAAAAATGCATATTGCCTACATATGTGTAATGTCATGTATGAATTAAATAATTCATAAGTTTTATTGTAGCATCAGCAATATGAATGGGATAGATAGTACCTGTTTATGAGGGTAGTATCATAGCAATTCAAGTAGAAAAAAGAATTGATAATGTAAGAAATACCTCTACTGCTAC
The DNA here is from genome assembly GCA_028533085.1 of Varecia variegata. Taxonomy (NCBI): domain Eukaryota; kingdom Metazoa; phylum Chordata; class Mammalia; order Primates; family Lemuridae; genus Varecia; species Varecia variegata. The sequence continues at coordinate 129,407,131 of CM052440.1, forward strand.
CATTTATTTATCATTTACTCTATGTCACTCACTATATTAAGCTGTTTACACAAATCTCATCCAATAATCACAACAACCCAATAAAGAGGTCTTATTAATTAATTTCATTTTAGTGAGTAAATTGAGCCAAAATGGAGAAGTTAAATGACATGCTACAATTCATACAGACGTTAAGAAGTAAAGTCGAAATGTGGACATATGCCTGTCTGACTTCAAGTACAATGTTCCTGTATCTATGCATATCATGTCACAGATATTAGAATATTTAAGAGAAAGCTCAGCAAGAGTCAATTTGTAGTCTACCTTTGACCCTTTTCAACAAATATATTTTGTGTTTTTCTATAATTCTTTGTACACAGTTAGCTATCTTTCTTTAGTTCTTTAAATTATTCCTGGGGTGGGGGCGGGGATGGGTGTATACCTACAGGAGGAGTGCGATGTGCACTGTCTGGGGAATGGACACGCTTGAGGCTCGGACTCGGGTGATTGGGAGGGACATGGGCAATATATCTATGCAGAACTTTTGTACCCCCATAGTAAGCTGAAATTAAAAAAAAAATTAAAAAAAAATAAATAAATAAAAAAAAATAAAAAAAATAAAAATAAAAAAGGAATTTGAAAAAGTGAAAAAAAAAAAAAATATTCCTACAAGTCTGAATCATCAGTGAAGAAATTTTCAAAGATTTATTAGAGGACTCCCATTGCCCAGCCACTTAGTCTAGACATAGTATCATCGTGGTCACTCTAGTCCCTTTATTACCATCTCAAGTGGGTCTTCCTTGTACACTCAATACCTAAAATATGTCTGTGTAAGCATGCCAATTGTACAGGTAAATGCAAAGAGTAACAAATTATGTGGCAATGAACAAGACTGACAAGCTTTACAATGCAGATTTGTCAGAAATTGACAAACACTAACAGTATATTTCTATACCGAAAGAGTGTTTGAAAGTAGTTTATATTATTATTCCTTCCTTTTTAAAATTGTTATCGGCTATCCAATGAGAAAAAAAAATCAGTTGGATCCCCATTATATATAAAATGGTGGATACACTAATATGTGTAATACACTAATATGTAAACAATGTTTACTTCTTGTTAGATGGATTATCAGTGGCATTACCTTCTTCTGTTTTCTTTTTATTTCATATTTTTTCTAAAATAATTATATATTGTTATGAATCATGTATTATTATATTTATAACCAGTGAAAACAGTTTGATATGACTAAATGTCAAATTTCATTAAAGTTATCCTGTCCTCTTCTTCCTCCTCCCCATTTCTCTTTTCCTCTCCTTGTTCTTCTATGTTTTTTCATAAGAAAGCTTTATTTTGCTCCTGGCTAATGAATAGTTGGAGGAAGACATAATAAAACACATGATAGACTCATATGACCATGTAAATCTGAAAAAAATCACGGCTCTAAATTCAAAGTGATAATTTCTCCTTGGTACCATATTGGTAGAGTGTCACTTAAAGTTTTTCTAACATTTCTGATAATGATAACAAGGCACATAAATTACTAAATGTAGACTATTTTTTCTTCAAGAATAACCTTAGTAGAACTATGGCATATTTGGGGCTTATTTAAAGTCTTTCTGAGCTCCTATGCATATATTTTATTTGGAAATATAGTCTAGAAGAAATGCATGAGGTAGAATTATCTGATTACATAATTATACTGTAAAATATCAAAGGCAAGGAGATGCTTATGAGGTGGCATAAAACCAATAAAATTGCAAGCACACTAAGATTATAAGTGACCAAGTGACAGCAGTTTTAAAGTCCTAACAATGGGTGACAAATAGATTTCCATTGCCAGGACATTTCTATTCATGTGGGAAAGGAAAAAAAAAAAAAAAACCTTCATGAAATCCAACCAAACAATAGTAATGACTAAATTGTAACACAAAGAGAAAATTCTGCTAAGGAAGATGACAATAAATTGAAACAGCATCTGTAAAATGAAGTCAATTGTGAGATTTCAGATTTATGCAATAAATTAGCTTTGTACAGTCAGAGCATTTTGTAATATATTGGAAAGGTAGTACATATTTTGTTTGAGTGACAAGTTTTGACAAATTATATAGGATAAATTTAATAGATAATTGTGAATAATAAATTTTAATATCTCTATGAAATAAAGTGATTGTTAAAAGAAGGCTTCATGTGAATTTTGTTATCTTGTTTTCTTTTAATAATGCAGCTGTCTTTGACTTCCAGAATAAAATGAACAACAAAAAAAATCTTAGTCTATAGGGTCACTCTCTTTCTCTCCAGGTCAAGAGGAATCTGAAAAAATTAATTTTCAAAGATATTTTTAAAAAGTTATTTTCAAAATAATGCCAAGGTTAAGGAAAGTATTTTTAAAATGATAGAATTTTGATATCTAATAGGTGCTTCAAATTTGAAATTTCCCAAACCAATATGTTCCTCTGCAATCTCTTCCCCATGTATATATACATGTACCACCCATTCAGTTGTTACAAATAGAAACCTGGAAGTGTTTCCTGGAACCTCTCCTTCTCTCATCCCTAAACTTCCTACACTGGATTCACCATCATGTTACCCATGTCTAAAGCACACACTCCATCCACCTTCCTCCTGCAGGGCAGTAATAAAAGCCAACCTGGAGCACAGTGGTAATAGCCTCCTAACAGGTCTCGCTTCATATGCTCTTGTCTTACTCCTAACTACTTTTCACTTGATAACAGGTAAGTCATAGGATAGTTTTACTTAAAAAATACTTCAATGAATTTTCTTTGTACATAGAATAAAATGCAAACACACTGCAGTGGTGTACATGACCTTGTCTGATCTGGCCCCTTTCTAGGTCTGCATCTCATCTCGAACCCATGCCCTTTCTCCTGTCTATGGCCAACAGCATACTGTTCTCCTTTAAGACCTGAGAACTGGTCAGTCTGGCCACAGGGCCTATGTGTCATGATATTCCCCTTGTTTCAAAATTTCTCCTCCCTGCCACATACTACACCCACCCTCCATCACTATCTAACCAACTCCTCAATTGACCTTCCTTTTTGCACATTTTATGTTTTGCTTAAAAATAACAGTGGTCGATAACAGCATGTCAGTTTCTCAAAAATCTTAACAGAATTACTATAGGATCCAGATATTCCACTTCTGCATATATACCCAAAATAATTAAAAGCAGAGAAATGAATAGATATTTGTATACCAATGTTCATAGCAGATTCATTATCGCCAAAAGGTGAAAGCAACCCAAATGTCCATCAGCAGATGAATAGATAAGCAAAATGTTGACTATACATAAAATGGAATATTATGCAGCCTTAAAGAGGAATGATCTTCTAATATGTGCTACAACATGGATGAACATTGAAATATTTTGCTTAGTAAAATAAATCACATACAAAAGGACAAATATTCCACTTATATAATGTAAAGAGAAACAGAAAGTAGAATAATGGTTGCCAGGAACCTGGGAAGAGGAGGAAATGAGAAGTTATTATTTAATGGGTACAGAATTTCAGTGTGTGATAATTAAAATTTTTAGAAATTGATAGTGTTGATGGTGATTGCACAATAATGTGACTGTACTTAATGCCACTGAATTGTACACTTAAAAATTTTTAAATCTATTTTGTGTATATTTTACCACAATAAAAAAACTAAAAAGATTATAGAGGCATTTCTTTCATAATTTTCTCTCTTAGCAACTTATTTTTTCCTTATTAAATTTATCATTAAAATTTAAAACTAAAATATTTAGAATTTATATTTAATTTTTGATTTTATGGGATTTTTTTTTCATGTGATTAGTTAATCTTTTCCATATGAGCCTGTAAGATTTATGAGAGTAGTAACCTTGGTTTCTATATTTTCTGAGTTGTATTGTTTGGTTTTATTTCCCCCACTGCCTGCATCGTGCCAAGCTCAGGGACCAGCACCAATAGACATTGAATCATTCTCTGCTAAATGAAAGAATAAAACTTATATCTCTGGTATAACAAAATGGGATATATTTTTAAATAAACATTTTATTTTAGATTTGCAATGGATTCCCATATATTCTTCACCCAGTTTCCTCCAATGGTAACATCTTATATTATTAGGATGCATTTTCAAACTAAGAAAAATAATCTTGATATATTACTATTACTTAACCTCCAGATCTCATTTGGATTTCACTATATTTTCCATTGATTCCTTCTTCTGTTCCAAGATCTAATACTGAAAGGTGATACTTTTGATGGTACCAATGTAGATTGATAGCTTTCTGGATTACCCTAGTAGTTTCCTGAATGAGACTGAAATGTCATTAGAGAAAATAAATATATATGTATATACCTCATGTATCATAACATAAAGATGTCATTTTTCATTACTCTATCATGGCTGGGTTTTATGTTTCGTTTGTGCTAATACATTTTAAATATCCCTTAAACTCCAAACACAGAATGTATAAAACAAGGATATACTTACTTTTCAAGCTCTTTTATCCTTTTTTCCCAGTGTTTACAATTTAAGCATTTGTATCTATATATCCATGTGCCACATACTCTGATTCTCTCAGACTGGCAGGTGCTTAGTAGAGCAAACAGGTGTGGACAGAATCAGGCAGCAGCATCTGTGAGCAAATGTCACACAAAACAAAGAACATTTTCCAACAGCTGAACATCAGTTTGAAGACATCAGAGGAATCACATGAACTTCATATATTTTAGAGACAAATGTCAATTCCAATTTTTTTAGGAAAAGCAAACATTCTTTCTACCATTGTCTTCTTTCTTAAAAAAGCCAAAACCAAAGGGATATTTTATATGTATTTAGTCAAATGTTTTAATATAAAAATGCTTACAAAGATTTCAGTGTTTGTGCCTAGGGATAAAAATCAACAACAACACTACAGAACTTGTGTTATAATTTATATTTACTTACATATTTGTTGACATACAAAAATTTTAATTATTTAAAGAGAGAATATCTATGGGTATAGTGTTCAAAGCTAACAATTCTACACATATTTATGATTTTATTGCATTAAGACTTAATAACCTATGTATCTAAATATTTCTTCAGTGCTATACTAGTAACAAAATCAACATCCCTCATACCCACATGAAATATTCCCAAAAATCATTTTTTTAAAAACTCGCCCCTAACTGTGTTATTAAGATGCATTTGTATTATGAGTGTGATAGTACTAATCCTTTGGCAATTGTTCCAAAATTTTACCTTGGCCTCTTTAACAACTAAGTAAAAATAAACTGTATTTTATTGCTACCAGTAAACTGATTTATAATTATAAATCTAATTTTTCATTAACTAGAGTTCACAGTATTAATTGTTATTCGACAACACATACATTATTTACCCTGTGATTGTGGAAATAACATAAGTTAATATGAAAAAGATATGAAAAAGAGAAATGTGACTGCTTTATCTTGGAATCATATATACTACTCAATATGCTTCAGTGTTTATATGTAAAAAATTAAGAGAAATGATATTTATGACAACAATGTAAGGCAGTGACAGATCTGGAATCATCAAATGAAAATAAAATTTGACTCAAAATATTTTATTGCCTGAGAATGAAAAATACATTTTCTACAGGCTTTTAGAAGGACAGTTTAAATGAAAAAAAGATTTTCATTAATTTCAAATTAAAAAAAATATCCCTTTATACAAGCATACCCATTAACTCCATTACTTATTTTCTATTGCTTTGCTCTCAGAAGTAAGGGAATATTTGATCATTTTATTCCGTTGGTGACACCTTTTTATGTGAGTGATTCTAATTTGTGTTCAGTGCATGCCTTCAAAATTTAATTTGTTTATTTATCAACAAAATGTCATCTAATACAAGACAGAATAATAGATGTGAGCCTCTTATTCTTTCATGGAAAGTGTTACACTGAAGTAGAGACCATTACTTCCATTAATGATTGCATTTTATTCTATTCAGAGCAAGTGAGCAGAACATTTACACTACCTGGGATTTAGAAAATAAAAGATAAAGGTTATAGGATGGAGACGTCTATTTAATTTCATGTTTTAAAAAGTTTATTGTCAACCAATTTAGCTCTTAGATCCATGAGAAGTTTTGTATATTTTCTTTGAGGTTTTCAAGCTTCTCCATGATATAATAAATACAATTTTAAAATATTAGAAAACCAATCAGTATTATTTTCCATATATTTTGTGACTCTCTCCACAAACTAAAGAATTCTTGATCCCAATCCCATTAGTCTGCTCTTTTGTTATAAAATGGTTAGTTATGGCTTTACTTTTAAAAAATTAGGCTACTGGGTCTTGAGGTTCTGGATTGAGACATTGCTTTTACTTAATATTTTTATCATGCCTAACTACACAAGGGCAATAGTCAAGTTACCTTAATAGCCAGAAGAAATGCCTCTAATCCAATTGGTCACAGGGCAGTTATCACCAAAACCAATTTCTTTATAATTAAATGGTGTTCCCAGGCACTGTAAAAACTTGGAAGTTGCCCATGGATTTGGGAGAAGTAGGGGGATTTTTTTTTCGTAGACAGCAACCACATTGAAGCAATTTCTGAAACACACTGATAAGCTTTGCTTTTGAATTTACATTTAAAGAGCTCAATAGTTGCTACCTGTGAGAACAGCTCATGCTTCTAAACTGACTTATGTCCTGTAGAGATTAAGGACAGAGGCCTCTAGAAGATTAGCACGTCACTTGGTTTAAGTGACACCCAATCCATTTTATTGACATGGACTCCATCCTGCAAAACAAGCACTTTTTGACTGAAACACAATGAAAATTTAGTGTGGCTTTATAGACCAGCGTACAATATGTTTTTCCACATTAGTGCTGGCTAATGTAGGCAATGCCTGTAAATGAAACCAACAGTCCTCTTTATGGATGGTGGGTAGACACGTGCCGCAGAATACTAATTCAGTAGAGCATACTGAGGAGCTTTACATTACTTTTTAATTTTCCCCAAGTCTTGCTATGGTCCAAAGTTATTAAGCCGTATTCATTGAATTCGGCAGGCTATTACTTTGCATTGTTACGATTCCTATTGCATCTCAGCATTCAATTGTGAAGCCAAACAGGCTTTGATTTGATTTCTAATTGTTTGTTTTCAGCAACTTGAACCTGGGTTTGTTGCTTCTGTGTAGAGCAGAAAGAACATCAGTGGGTAGGTGAAGAGTTCTCTCGTTTAACTTTGAAGGCCTTTCTAACACAGAATGTGGCCTGGATTCTGCCTCTGTTGGGAAAGAGCTGCATAACAGAGATGTGAAACATTATGGAATTTAAACTGTGCAGCTATATTGGAGAACTGACATTTCATAATGTTTCTGCCAGCTACCTGGACTCCATTATTATGGGAAAATAGGCGTTTGGTAACACCTTGTAAAATACTGCTACCATGCTTTGCCTTTTTTTTTTTTTTTTTGTCTTTTGTTTTTGATCTGCGACATAAAATCACTGCATGTCCCGAAATTAAAACAGAACGGCAAACTGGCCTCCCATGGCATTATGGGAAGATTTCATTAGAGAAAACACAATATGCAGCATGAAAACCATCATTTCTGCAGATTATCCACAATTTAAAAAATTTTGTAAGTCTATTTATAGACAAAGGATAAGAAAAAAATGCCATATCAGACTTTATGTTAATCACTTTAACTTAAATCACTTTAATGTAAGTTAAAATTAAATTGCAGTAATATATTATTAAAAATAGTTTATAACAATTGAATTTTTGAAAAGTTCTTTTTTAAGTATCCACTACTTTTACAATGCAATAATTATTTCCATGGTTATTTCCAATAATAAAGCCCATGTTTTGTTTGTTTCCTCCTTCACTTCATTTATTACATCAACATACAGAAGTTTATCCTAAGGCTACTGAGCGTCTGAATACTTGTAAGCAATTTCCATTAGTTACTTCTTTTTTTTTAGTTTTATCTATTAGAACTAAAGTTGTTAAGCAGAAAAACTAAATATGGGCAGGTGAGAGCAAACTAGTTCATCTAAAGTAAGTCCTTCACCTTTGATAGTTCCTTTCACTTTAAACCTTCAACAACAAACACTGATGATTATACATGGCTACCTTTCTGGACAGGCTTCTTGGGGTCCATCCAGATTTAGTTTTACCTTGGACTATTGTTTGATGCAGCCTACTATTTCTATGGAATCTATCTCATGAGGTACATGGTTATTCGTGGATGTTCTATTCACCAGCATGGTGTAGTCAGAGGAAATATCATGAGATCATAGAAGAATCTGAGTTTTGCCATAGTATGTCTGTTATTAGACAAATGCCACTTACCATCTCTAGAATTCAGTTTCCTTGTCTATAAAATTAGCAGGTTTCATTATATGACATTTTATCATAATAAAACTCTATCATTAACAATTACTTCCTATCACAAACGAAATCAGAGCTATCTTTTGTAAATTAATGAGGATCAAGTTATCTATGCAATTCATTCCAATAATCTCATCAACCATGAGGTATGTATTCACTTAGAATGGAAGGCCACACAATGCAACAACCTCGGACATTTTTAGGTCTAATTTAAAGGATTTTTATTTCTTTTTGAAGAAAATGATATATTGTCACAAAATGGCCACAAGCAGAGACTTTAGGGAAATGGCTCAAACTCTTTAAGCCTAGTTTCCCATCTGCAGTAAATTGGATACAAAAATAGCTGTATCATAGGGTGTTGTAAGGATTTAATAATATAAGGTGTTCAAAGTTTTGTGCATAGTAGAGCTCAACTTATTTCCTCATCTATTTCTTTATTCTTTCCATCCAATTTTTTTTTTTTAATTAGTGAGGATTTGACAGAAACTGAGAATCAAAAGCTGGAGTTAGGTCTTGAGATGAGAGTGGGATGTTCTGAGGGAAGGTGAAACTTTCAGAGAAGTGATCAGGAATTGCAATATTTCTTCTCCTGAGGTCATTGCTCTATTAATGGATATTGTTTGTTGTGTTTTTAAAATTCATCCTGGTCCTGGATTATCCTCCTTACACCATCAAACCATGACATCCTGCCTCCACTTGCCATCCACCCTCACAAAAAAGAAAATCCCTCAAGGTGTTCACTGGATTTTGCCAATTAATGAGACAGTTAAATGAGGAGAGCAGTCATGTAGTAATGAGACAGTCAGGATGATCATAACCCTTTGTCATTTTTCCATTAAATGATGTAATACTGTGCAGCTGTGAAAAACTGAAATTATAAATGCTGATACAAAATGCTTTTATACCCACTGAAAATGTATGTGACAATCTTACACAATAAATTGTTAACAAGGATAAGCTCTGATAGTGATAATGTGGTGAAGAGAAAGAGGCTGATGAGGGAAACATTCAGTTTTGATTTTATATGCCTTTAGAATATACGTTAAAATTCTAATACTGCAAGTATCACTTTTATAATTACAACAAAATAGAGGAAATTCTATCCACAAGAAAGAGAATTTCTCTTAACCTTTTTATTTGCTTGTTTGTGGAGGAGCGGTGCTTTTGAAATGACAGGAGGTAGAATGTGACCTTGAGTCCTGATAACTCCTTCTCCACCAAAATTTGGGTGTCAGCAATGAGGAGGAGTTACTGTACGAAGTAAGAGAAGTAATTGTTTCTCTTCATTCTTACCATGGATTGTAGACCATGGATTGTAGAAAGAGTAAGAGTAGCAGAATCTGTGAGGACCCAGTAAAATAGAAAAAAGGCATTAGGAATTTAGAGCAAAGATGAAACATCATAAAGTCGAAAATCCAAAAGATATTTTGAGAAAAGTATGTTTGAGCTGCTGAAATACAAATTCTTCTTTGTCATCTCTGTAAATTTTATTTAAACCTCAGCAACTCATGGCCTGGGAAATATCTATCATCTATTCGTCTAGTTAGCTAGCTTCATATCACCTGACACCAGTAAAATGGATGAAATTTTTTTCTCTACAATGATATGTCACAAAATAAAAACAATATATGTGGTTGAGAAGACATAAGGACAGAAGATACCTCAAGATCATGATTTTCTATAAATCCAAAGAAATACAGAGAAATCAGTAACATCTCCAAGAGGTAGATTTATGCAAATCTATCTAGATTTAACGGGATAGAGAAAATATATCTGCTACGTAAGTTGCATTAAAAAACAATTAAAATTAAAGTTCCTTTTTAAAAATAGAAGAAATTTTGAATATATGATTATCATAAAAAATGAAAAAACAAATTGAAGGATAATAAAATACATAAATCTTTAAAAGCAGGATATTATCCACTCAAAAAGACAGAGAAGTTCTTTTCTTCTACCATTCCTCCTAGGTAAAGAAAAAAAGAAGAGGGAGAAGGAACATAGTAAAAATAATGGAATAAGAGTGAAAACAGGTCATTATGAATTTCTGTGGGCCTTTTGACTCCAAAGTTTTGGTGAGTAACTTTATTTTCTTTTGAAGAACAAATAATGTTTTGTTTGAGAGGCAGCATTAATTTGGGGAAGTGAGAACATGATGTTTGGTTTTCCATTCCTGCGATATTTCACTTAGGATATTGGTCTCTAGTTCCATCCAAGTTGCTGCCAATGACATCATTTAATTACTTTTTATGGCTGAGTAGTACTCTATGGTATATATATATATATATATATATATATATATATATCACATTTTCTTTATCCACTCATGAATTGAAGGGCACTTAGGTTGATTCTACACCTTTCCAATTGTGAATTGTGCTGTGATAAACATTCGAATGCAGGTGTCTTTTTGATAAAATGACTTCATTTCTTTTAGGTAGAATCCCAGCAGTGGGATTGCTGGATCCATCAAATGGCAGTTCTACATTCATTTCTTTGAGGAATCTGTTTTCCATAAAGTTGTACTAATTTACAGTCCCACCAACAGTGTATAAGCATTCCATTCACTCTGCATTCACTCCAGCATTTATTGTTTTTCACTTTTTGATAATGGCCATTCTGATAGGTGTAAGGTGGTATCTTATTGTAGTATTAATTGCATTTCCCTGATAATTAGTGATGTTGAGCATTTTTTCATAGGAACATGTTCTGATTTAAAGAGTCCACCCAGGGGCACTGCCTTTTCCCAGTCTGGATTAGGAAGTGCTAGTTTCTCCACTGCTATGGACCTATGAGAGATTGTTTCTACCCTGTTGAGATACCTGTATCATTGATTGTAACCTAAATATCAGATAGCCCACTCCACCTTGATTAAGAAGAAAAATGATGCTTAAGAAGCCAGAGAGTTACTCTAGAATATTGAAATTTAAAGAGGAAAATGAATACCCTTTGGATAAATGAAATAATTGGCAAGTGTTTTATAGGCACAGAATAATTTTAAGGAAATTTACTTTTATTCCTGATTCTCATCTTCCATACATATCTTATTTTAAAACTGCTTGAGAATTCGGCTTTCAAGATGTGACTTCTTCATTATACAAAATAAAAATATAACATGTTGGCACATCCAAAATTTCACTGTAAAACAATGTCCAGAGTCTAAAAATGTGCTAAACAAAGGATCATATTTATGTAGTTATAAGTATTGAAGCAGTGGAACATAACTGAGAGAATGATATATTAAAGAATGTCTTCAGGATATATACCTAAACTGAAAATTATTATCCATAGAGTCAGCATATCTTCTACTCTATGAGACCAATCCTGTTTTCCAAAGTGCTTGTAGCAACCTACCATTCAACTGGTAATGGATAAGAGGTTCTGTTGAAGTTTGATTGATGGTGTTAGCAAGATGGCAGAATAGAAGATCCTCCCCAGCATTACTCCCCCAAAAGAATACAACTAGAAACTATTCAAAAATAATAATGCCATCCGGAATGCACAAGAATTTGGGCGAGAAGCAATGAAACTCCTTGGGCCTACAGAATCAAAAGGAATAGTCATTTCAGACTGTGCTACCCTTCCCCTGGCATACACCCCTCACAGAGAATTTCCCTAGACCTATGGTTGCTGAGGGAAGAGGAAGGAATTGGAGGTGAATGCTCCATCTCCCTACTAGTATAGAAATCTTCCTTGGGAAGCCCACTCCAGGCCCGTCTCATGAGAATCACTGGGAGTGTCAGCAGGGCTGACCCACCTGGGATAAATTGGGGGCAAAGAGCAGAGTGCTGATCACAGCAACTGCTATACAGAACTTGGTGGCTAATCTGTGCTCCAATCAGTGAAGATGTCACATTGAAGAGACAGCCAGCCACCATAGCTCTGCAGGGAGCACAAGCTGTGGGAAGGCCTGAATCTGTAGCTGGATTTTTCACAAAGCCAGGTGCTTATGTGGAGACTTTCTCTGGCCCAGAAACAACTAAGTGGGGATTAAATTCAGTGCCTATTTAAGTGTTTCCTAGACTGGGACAATGATGGGGCAGCAATATACTTTCAGGAAAGTGTTTAAGCTCAAGTGTTCAATTTCTTGCCCAGACCAAGAAACAATGACAGGGGAACAAGTTAGTTCCAGTAGAGTGTTTTAGTTTCTGTGCTGACTATAAGTCCTCTTCAGAATGGGAAGCAACCACCAGCCAGTGTTTAAGTTCTGACACAAAGAAATGAATGTTTAACACCACCAAAAATAATCTGCAAAATGACGGAAGAGGTGTCTGTCTTCTCAAATGCACAGATAACAACTTAAGGATGCAAGGATTATGAAAACTCAGGGAAATATGACACCAAAAAAAGGAACTAACAGAGCTCCAGTGATGGATCCAGAAGAACTGAAGATCTCTGAAATGTCTGACAGAGAATTCAGAACAATCCTCTTAATGAAGTTCAGGAAATCACAAGAAAATATGGATAGAAAACTAAATAAAATTTGGAAAACAATCAAGAAACAAAATGAGAAAATTGACAAAGAAAAAAAAATAATTTAAAAAGAGAAATCCTAGAAATAAAGTCTATAATTAATATTTACTTTTATCTCAAGGAACATAGTTATTATAGCTGACTTAAGTTTTCATTGATCAGTCCAAATCTGGGTTTTCTTGGGGCTGGGTTTATGCTAGTTAATAGTCTCATCTCCTGCAAAATACTTTTGCAATCGGTAACATTTTCCTCGTTTTTTATACATTAAGTCAGAGTATTGTGATGTGAGATTTTCTGCCTGCTAAATTTTCTGGAGAATGCTGTGAGTTATTTTGTTTTTGTTTAGAAGGCAATAAACATTGTTTAAATCAGACTACAAATACTGTATTTATGTTTTGCAACCTGTGTTTCCAATATGCATTGAGGTTTCAAAGATTTTGTTCTGCTGCTTTTTATGTCTCCCATACATGTTTCACTCACAGATTCGTCTGAGACTTTGGCAGTAAGCTATGTCATAGTTCAGTTAAGTTCTTCAGGCCTTTGCTGTGTGCCTTTGGCCTTGTGTGCCATTGTACTTAATCTTCAAAATAGTTTCATAGGGTAGGTTTTATTAGTATTCTCGCTGCAGAGAGAATGACACTGAGGCTTAAAACTGTTAAGTAACTTGCCCAAAATTTATCATCAAGTAAGTGGTAAATACAAGATTGAACTCAGATCTGACCCTAATAATAATCTTCACCTCTACACTATTCTGACCCTAAATTCTTTCTTTCCTTTTTGTGCTTCTGAAAAAAAAAAAATTGATTAATATTTGCATACTAGTGTATACTGTACTTATTTTCAGGATTGTCTAGTTTAAAATTCTGTTCTCTACTAGAGTACTGTGAACCTTTTGAGAGAATATTTCAAATCCTAGGAAGTATAGTATAATGTTATGTGTTGTCAACTCTGAAAATAAATTACATAGGTTCAAATATGTTTTATATCACTTCTAGCTATGTGACTCTGGGCAAGGGACTTAACTAAATCTCAGTTTCCATGTGTATAAAGGGACAGGCTTTTAATATAGTGTTTGACATTGAGTAGAAAACCATAGATAAAATTCAATCAACATTAGACAGAGGATGATGTGTGTGGGTATGTAATTTATGATTGTTGCATGAGTAAATGAGATGACTATAAAATGTCAAAAGTGATTTTTTCAAACATGTACTAGCTTATACTGTATATTCTATTGAACACTTTAATTCAATGGAGTCACTTGTAATAAAATGCATTTATTCCAAAAAATTGGATTAAAGATAAATTAGGACTTTCTCTTTTGCTTTTAGTCTCAACTGATGAGTTAAACAAGAAATTCTGCTTTGATACTATATATTTACATAATATTTTTATTATCTCAAATTATAATATATACTTTTATTCTCTATCTCTAGTCATTCAGACCATAGTCACTAAATTCAGCCTTTAGTGCATTAGAACTACCTATAAAAATAAAATACTCAGCTGTTATAAAAAGTCAAATGCTGCAGCACTGAAAACATTCCTAAAACAGTTCCTAAAATGCTTTGAATAATATTACCACAGATATGAGAAAAACTTCCCAGATCATGTACATTGAGATACAAAATATCTACATAACATAAAATTCTTGGATGTTTCTGAAGAAGCCAATAAAACTTCATTTGCTTACATTATGCCTATGTCTGAATGGTTCCATGGAAAACTAAATTCAATCTTAAAATACAAATGGATTTTTATAAAAGTTTATGTGAGAATTTGTTACATATTTTCTGTTTTTTAGACATAATTTCTTGTCCTTTTATTGCTTTCTCTTTTGCATCCAGCAAAACAAATGATAGTAGTTTCAAATTAATACCAAGTTTCACTTCTGTCTTACTTGTATCACACCAATATTACCTTATTCAATCCAGTCAGACTTACTGGAGCAGATATGGGCTCTAAAAATGACAAAAGTCCTCTAAATTTTCTCTACCTATTTACTTCTATTAAATATGTACTTTCAGTAACCCTGGATTAAAATTAAAAAGTGAACATGTTTACATTTTTAAAATACTGTATTTTCCAAATTGTATCTGTTAAGCACATACTTGAAAGAAGAAATGAATGTGAAAGTATATGGGCATATCATCTTCAATTACTTGTTAGGAGGCTGCTTAACTTGAAGGAAACCTAGAGAAATTGATTTTAGAGTACCCTCATTTTGCGGCAAGATTTGAGCCTGTCCTGGCACCTCTTTTGAGATTCTGCTTAGCTCCTTCTAATATGCCAACAGCAGCATCTTTAAGTTACTGTCATGTAATCTGTGACATGATACCAGCCAGAAGGTTTGTGAGTGGTCAGAGAAACTGAGAGTAACAGTTCTATCCCAGGCAACCATTAATATAACACCTTAGAGTACTCCCATTAGAGAATGCAAAGAACAAGTCTTTATTCTTGTTTTCCCTGACACACTAATCATAGGCCATTTTTAAGTCCTCATTATGCGATAGGTATTGTTCTGAATGCTTAAATTTTTATATTATTAAATTTTTTGGCTTACTTAAAACAATTAAATAATGCATAATTAATAGTAAGAGAAAATGAAGAATTATTTTTTCTGTGTTCTTTGTCAATTTATAGTATCAAATTTAGAGACAACTATCATTTAAAAAATTTTTATTATAATAAATTTTTATTTTACTTTATTTTCACATTTACAAAGAAGATGCAAGAATAGTACAGAGAGCTCCCAGGTATCCTTTACCCAGATTCACCAGTTCTCACACTTTGCAGCATTGATTTTAACCTTGTCTCTATGTATATAATTAATATTAATACATACAGAATTTTTCTGAACTATTTGAGATTAAGTTAAGGACATTGTACCCTTTTACTTTTCAATACTTTACATGTATTTCCTACGAACAAGCATATTCTCCTATATAGGTACAATACAATTATCATAATCTGGAAATTTAACATCAAAGCAGTACTATTATCTAATCCACAGTGTGCACTCTCAAAGTATCTCTCCAGAAATGACTTATTATTTACAGTGGGGAAAGAGTTGACAGTTGAGAAACCTGACATATTCTTACCTAAATAAGTGCTTAAAGTTAACATCACTAGTATTGCAACAAATTGTGCACAGTGGGCTTCCTGAAAGGATGGCATACTATCATTGCTGGGATAACCCTGCCAAAAATGCAGACTGAATTTAAATATTCCTCATATTGAAATATTGAACATGAAATAAACCCAACTTGAGTGGTTCTATCAGAGTGGCAGTCTGCTCTTGGTTCTTGGTGTGCTCTCCGCCAAAGAATGACCAGACACACCAAAGTTTCAGGTTCAGCCTCTAGGCAGACTGTCATCCTAGTTCTTTTGCAGCTTGTTTGGAAAAAAAATCACAAGCAGGGCGGGTGCAACCAGAATGACCATAATCAGGAAGCAATTTAACACCAGTAGCTTTTTATTATAAAACGAAACAGGTCTATCTCCATGAGTAGAGAGAGACAGACTCACTCACTGACTTACTGACTAACTGATTCTCTTTGGGAATTCTGGAGTTGTTTCCTTTTACTGGCCTCTTCCAGGGAAGGGTTTTCAGGAGGTATGGGATGTTGACCAAATGATTAACAGGTGTTCTCAAAGTTGTATCTGCTTAAGTGAGCTCCTCCTCTAAAAATCCTAAGGGTAGGGGGATGGGGG
>CM052440.1:129424155-129459773 GCA_028533085.1 Varecia variegata
TTTTTTTTGCATTCAATGAATATTGGTCATGATTCATAATTTTTTGTTTGTTTTTGTTTTTTAAATCAGTATTTCCGATGGGATTTTCTTATCTCAGGAAGCTGTATCTGACAGTCTGTAGTGCATCACAATTTTGATTTACATTCCATTTCATCTTTGCACGTGTGCCAACGGCATACCAGTGCACTACAACTTTTGATATATTGCCAATCCTAGTTCCTTGAAGTTAAAGTAAGCCTTTATAATAGTAATTCCAGCAAATCTTTGTTAAAGAAATGTTTCAATTTGAATACAAGCCAATTCTTAGAATTATAACTTGACTGTTTTGACACATTTTACAGAATTTCCATAGGAGGTATTAGAAAATATAATCTAGTATTATTCACCATTGTATTCACTAATATTTTATACATAGTACTCATACAAATGACATTTACATTGTATAGATCTGCGGTCGGTCCCCAACCTCCAGGGCCATAAACCGGCACCTGTCCATTGCCGGCCAGGAACCAGGCGCACAGCAGGAGTTGAGCAGCGGGCAGGTGAGCGAAACCCCACCTGCACCCACAGCCATTCCCCATCACTGGCACCACCACCGAAGCCTGCCCTCCGCCCCCGTCTGATAAGCAGCCGCGTCAGACCCTCATAGGAGAGGGAACCTTACTGCAAACTGCGCATGCGAGGCCTCCAGGTTGCGTGCTCCCGGTAAGAATCCAAGGCCTGATGATCTAAGGTGTAGCCAAGGTGGCTAGACACACTCCTGCAGGAAAAACTGTCTTCCATAAAACTCGTCCCTGGTGTCAAAAAGGTTAGGCTGGTATAGATTACAATTGGTAAAAAGCCATCACTGTTGACATTATATGGTAATCTCATTTTTATTTTAATATTTATTTTGATTTTAACCAAAATTACATTGATACAAATTTAATCATATCATTCTCTTGCTTAAAAACCTTTCATGGCCTTCCCTTAGTCTTAAAGTCAGTTGTAAATCTTTACTGTGGCCTTCTCTGTTCCCTGTGTATTTTTAATCCTTTTTTTAAATGCTACTCTTTCTCTTGGTCAACAGACTGGAAATAAAGTGGTCTTGTTTCAACTCCCTTAAACCGTCAAGATAAACCCTGTCTCACTCAAAGCTTTCACCTTTTAACAGATAGGATTCTGTGTGTCGCAAAGGAGAAATACAATCTTCCAACTGGTTTATGAAAAAAAAAATGGTGGGGGGATTTATTGCCTCTTAGATAATAAAAATTCTGGGTGTAGGTAGCCAGGAAACAGATATTATTCCAGAATTCTCAGTGGAAGTTTCATTGATTCTGTTTGGATGACATCCTTTTTCCTAAGCAATCACTGTAGCTAAGGTAATGAGATTTGCTGATTAGCTAGGCTTTGGTAATGTGTTCCAACACTGGGCAAAAATATCCTTGCCTGAAAGAAGTGGAGGTTGTTTTTCTAGTAAAAATCAAGACACAAGGGCCAGGAAAAGTGTGAATTGATGTAGAGTGAACCCTTCCATCCCAATATCTTTGATAAACAAGCTACTGAACTATTCCCTGGGCCTGTAATACTCTCCTCTAATCTTACTCTGACTGACTCTTGCTTGTCTTTTTCTGTTTATCTTTCAGGTGCTGTTTTAAATACTATTTTCATGCAGAGAGCCTTTCTAACTCTCAGTACAACCATTTTACTCACTAC
The DNA here is from genome assembly GCA_028533085.1 of Varecia variegata. Lineage (NCBI taxonomy): Eukaryota > Metazoa > Chordata > Mammalia > Primates > Lemuridae > Varecia > Varecia variegata. The sequence goes on from CM052440.1 coordinate 129,425,851, forward strand.
TTTTTGCCAGCATAGCACTTATTAAAGGAGCAGAGGAAGACTTGCAAACACCTCCACTCCCAAGGGAGGCAACTTCACTCTTTTTTTTGATTAGTAGCTGTGTTAGTCTGTTTTGCATTGCTATAAAGGAATACCTGAGGCTCAGTAATCTATGAAGAAGAGATTTATTTGGTCCACAGTTCTGCAGGCTGTCCAAGAAACGTGGCACCAGCATCTGCTTCTGGTGAGGATCTCAAGAAGCTTCCAATCATGGTGGAAGGGGAGCTGCATGTCACATGGTAAGAAAGGGAGCAAGAGAGAGAGAGGAGAGGAAGGTGCTAGGCTCTTTTTAACAGCCAGATCTCATGGAAACTAAGAGTAAGAACTCAATCAATCCCATAAGAATGGCACCAACCCATTCATGAAGGATCTGCCCACAGGAGAAAACACCTCCCCCTAAGCTCCACCTCCAACAATGGGTATCAAATTTCAACATGAGATTTAGTAGGGACAAACATCCAAATTATATCAGTAGCTGGCTCATTAATTAGACCTCATTTACTAGCTGACAAATATCTAAGTTGATTTAGTGTTGCTATAAAGGAATACCTGAATCTGGGTAGTTTATAAAGAGAAAAGGTTTATTTGATTCATGGATCTGTAGGCCGTACAAGCAGCATGGTACTGGCATCTGCATCTGGTGAGGGCCTCAGGTTGCTTCCACCCATGGCAAAAGGCAATGTGAAGCTGGCATATGCAGAGATCACATGGCAATAGAGGAAGCAAGGGCCAGGGGAGGTGCCAGGCTCTTTTTAACAACCAGCTCCTGCAGGAACTAACAGAATAAGCACTCACTCACCCCCAGTGCAGGAAGGGCATTAGTCTATTCATGAAGGATCTGCCTCCATGACCTATACACTTCCTATTAGGCCCCACCTAAACATTGGGATCAAATTTCAAAATGAAGTCTGAGGGGACGAACATACAGATTATATCAACAAACTTATTGCACTTAATTACTTGCTCTTTTCTCTTCTTCACTTCGTGTGATTGACTGGCAATGCAATATATGGCCTAAAAAGTTCTATCTTTTCAATTTTTTTTACTATACATGTACTATAAAAGCATGAGATCATAAGAGTTAAATTCAGGAAATGATAGAAGAACATTCTTAGGTCTCAAGACCTAAGGCATAGTTTTTATCCATTTTTATTAAAACTCTACACTTTATCTCATCAAACATTTGTATAAATAATAAACAAGTACTTTCCTTCCTCTCTGCCTAATATTTTTTTATGTTTCTCTCTTCAGACTCTTGTTGAGAGGTGAGAGGTGAGGTTTTGGGCAAAATCCAGGCATTCTTTTGCTTCTGGACATGCTAGCATTAGAAGCCATCCAAAGCCAGACTTGATTAATTATTAATGCCCAGCATGGGCTTGAGCTCATGTAGACAGTCTAGAATTTTGGAGCCAGATCAAGATAAGTAAGAGGACTTTTTTAAAGAATGAAAATATTTTTCTTTTCTTTCCTCTCCTCTCCTCTCCTCTCCTCTCTTCTTCCCCCCTCCCCTCCCCTCCTCTCCTCTCCTCTTTCTCTTCTTTTCTTTTTTCTTTTCTTTTCTTCTTCCTCCCAGAGGGCAGGGAAGGTTCCCTAAAGAATGTTAAAGTACAGAAACAGGGATAATTTTAAAAAATTAGACCACATGACATAGTGTTATAGGGAGAAAGGGAAAATCTTTTGGAAAATCCAAGGAGGTTCAGTTTTAAATATTTAGCATGTTTTTAAGAGTATTTCATTATTATTAATTTAAATAATAGTTTATTCTCCTCCATATTTGTGCTTTTTCATATTTTAGGATATAACATTGGTATATTTCTTTGTGGGAGATCTAATCTCATATTAGTAGGACCATTTGAAGGAAGCGCTGCTGCATAGTGAGAGAAAAAGTAAAATAAGTGTTAAGTCATCAACAAAATGAAGTATGGGGTAGGGAAAGAATATTCGGCAGCAAATCACTGTATCTTATCAAGTCTTTTATTGGTTATCAGCTTGGGAAGTGCACACACAACAGCAGCATAGACCCAAGAAAGTATAGGCAAAAAAGTTTGCAGAAAATCAACATATTGATGAGGGACATTTATTTAGTTAGTTTTTCATTATTTAGAAATTGTATTAAAAAGCAAAATGCACATAGAAAAGTGTAGAAATTTTAAGCATATAACTTGATGAATAATTAAAAATGCATATTTGTGTAATTACCACTGAAGTCAAGAAAGAGAACATTACCTATACTCTTCATACTCCCTCCCAAACACTTTCCTATTCACTTATTCAAATATAAACTCTATCTTGACTTCAAACTGTAAAGATTAATTTTGATTACCTTAAACTTTATTCAAATGGATTCATAAAGCATGCATCCTCTTGGTCACACATTTTTACTCAACATATTTTAGAGATTCATCCATGCCATTGAGTTTAATAGTAGTGTATTTATTGTGATGGTCATATTATTCCATTTTGTAACAATACTACACATTATTTTTTATTGTGAATGGACATTTGAGTGGCTTTCATGTTAGAATTATAACAATGCAGCTTTTAAAATTAACATAGATGTCTCTTTTTAACTGAGATATAATTGACATACAATATTAACTACTTTTAAGTATGCAATTTAATGGTTTTTAGTATATTCACAAGGTTGTGCATCATCAAGACTATTTAATTCCAGGATATGTCCATCACCTCACAAAGAAACCCCATGCTCAGGAACTCCCCATTCTCCATTCTCTCAAGCCTTTAACAACTATAATGTAGTTTATGTCTCTAAGAATTTGTATATTCTGGGCATTTCATATACATAAAAATATAAATTGTATCATATGATACACGACTGTATTCATATTCTCATACCTGGTAAAATGAACCTACAATGGATGACACCTAGTGCCTAGGAATATTCTAGGAAAACTATTGTACTTTAAAGAAAAGGCAAACAGATTCTTTGAGAATCCAGGCAATAAGTTCAAGTCACTTATAAATGAAATAACATAATAAAATAAAATAAAATAAAATAAAATAAAATAAAAAGGTTGATTGATATCAACCTTTTCAACAGTAATGTTTTCTGTCAGAAAACCATGCAGTAATACACTTAAGGTTCTAAGGAAGGAAAGTGTGCCAAAATGACTTTATATCCAACCAAAATCAACCATCTGGTGGAAAGACAGACTTTCAGAATATGACAGTATTTGAGGAATATTGTTCCCATTAATCTTTCCTGAAGATTTTACTAATTTTTTTTTTTTTTTTTTTTTACAAAATGAGAAGAATTGAGGACTCAGCTTAAAATCTGATAATAAACATTATATATACATATATATATATTTATTTATTTATCTGTAGAGGAAAGACTGAGTCAGAGACATAAAGAAGACAATTAAGTATGTATAAATACTCTGACATTTTAGGTAAAGTAACATGATCAAAGGTGGTTTGGAAAATTGAGAGAGTGTATGGAAAGTAGAATGAGTTCACTAATTCCATTACAGGTTGTAACTAAGTGAAAAACAGAACTTCAAACTGGACTTGGAGGGAAAGGGATAGGAGGAGGAAGAAAAGTTTGCTAGTTAAATTCAATTTTACTCATAGAGGGAAACAACAAACAGAATTCAAAGAAGTTAGAGGACTAAGGATGTTCTGAAAAACATTTGCATGAAGTTAACCTTTTGTTTAAAATTGCAAACTTTTCTAAATATGAAAATGTATGATGACACAGAGAACAATTAAATGACCACACAATGAAATATCTATATGTGAAAAAAATATTAAACTATAAGAGAATTGAGGCTAAATATATTAATTGTAGCATAGTTAAATGAGCTTAAATCACTAGGAAAAAAATGTTTTCTTACTGACTAAAAATTTAAAATCCAAAATTCTACTCTATACAAGTAACAGACCTAAAAAAAAACTTTCAAAAGTGATAACAATGAAAATATACAATGATATGTGGTATACAAATGCAGTTGAAAAGAAAGTAGGGGTTAAAATCTTGATATCTAGAAAGGTAAAATGTAGACCAAGGAGATTATAAAATGATGAAATTAGTTCATAAAGTTAAAAACATTCCTCAGTGAAGCCATTAAGTCATTAATTTTTATGCAAATAATAACATACCGATGACTTTCATTAAACCGCAACAACAGCAGCTGCAAGGAAAACTATACAGAGAAATTGACAGAAATAAAATTTAACATATCTCTCGATTCAATGCTGATCAAGTAGACAACAATATAAAGACATAAATATAGTACTAAACATTTATCAATAATTTAATTCAATTTAATAATTCAATTCATATATTGAATTCTTAACCCAGATTATACTATACTTTAAATGCAACCAAAATGTTCATTAAAAATGACCATTTCATGCCAAAAATGAAATCTTAATACTTTCCAAAAAAATAGCAATAATACAAAGAGTATTTTCTGAATTCTTTTCAGTAAAACTGGAAATTTATAACAAATTAAAAAGCAAAAAATTCTTTCCCCTGGAAATAAAACACACAGTGTTAAACAACTCTTAGATCAAACTGAAAATGTGAATAAAACCACACTACTTCTCAAAATTACAGTGGGGCTTATCAGAATCTATGGAATACAGCTAAAGTAATTATCAGAGGCAATTTGATACCATTAAATATATGCATCAATAAAAATGAGAAAAAATAAAATTAATACCAATTTTCAAAAGATATTTAAAAATCAACAATAAATTAAACCAAAAGAAAATAGAGAGAAGAATTTGAGAGATTGTCACCTAAATTAAATTGTACCTCAGTACTGTTTTAGGTTATTGGACTAAAGCTGTTTAAATAAACAGAATTTCTACCATCATGGAGCTTTCAGATGATTTGGATTTTAAAAAATGACCAATTTGTGAAGACAGGTTGATTTCTTTTCTCCCCAGTGTTGCTGTGTAGGGTAACAATTATTAGCACAATATGGCCACAGTTTGACTATACAAATATAAAATTTTAATACTGAAATATTTGATTTATAGATGGAGCTAGTATTTATGAATAGCCACCAAATACATACCCCATTCTATATAATTTCCTCATCTTGATAGTTTACAGTATATTTCCATAGTTTACAGAATATTTCAGAAGAGTAGTTGTTTTTATTTCCAGAATATATTGAAATATTATTTTTTTCTGTGCATCTACATTTTACATTTTGAAGAACACTTTGATGGATATGATGGTTTTTGTTTGATCAATATTAATTTAAAGCTGCTGAATATCCTTGGAGAGCTAATCAAGAAGGTAGAAATTTTTCCACATTAATGTTGTCAAGTGACAGTAGATTTAAGAGGTAATGAACACTATTTACTTAAAAAGAAAATGTTTTCCCTTATGCAATTACTGTTAGAGGAATCATTAACCACAACAAAAGCTGTATGAGTCAGTTAAACATATGTTTCATTCTATAATTTATACTTCTTCTTAACAGTCTGTGATCCCTTGGGTCAAGATTACTTTAGAAATACAAAGAGGACCCTAAAACTAAATAATTTCTATTATAAAATGAACATGTAAATTATCTGCTAAATTACTTGTACTTAATTAGTAATTTTGCATAATGACATACATTCTATTTGGGTCTCTTCAGGCTCTGACAGATAACACTTTACAAATGTTATTTAAGTTCCAATTACAGCACAAACCTTGTAGAAATGTACTATTAATCTAAATATGCAAACATGAACAATCCTGGTATTCCTTAGGCAAACTGTAATTCAACATTTCTGCTAAAGGGTGCCTTAGTTCACTCTGAATACAGTGCCTCTCACTTCGTTGCTTACATGAAAGACTAAAAAATGTCAGTTTTTTAAAGTTAATAAGTGTGTACACATTGTATGATTTCTAGAATCAGCTCATTTGACTTTTAGTTTACAAAATCAAATTACAAAAATATTTATCTTCTGATTGAAAAGCTGCCCTTTTTTGGTAGTTAACGTTAAAATAACCATGGAAGACAGCTACTACTAATCGTACTGCCTTGTTCTACTTGAATTGTTCTAATCTTGCCACAGTTACTTTGTGGCTTAGGCTATTACATAGAATTCACTTGGGAAGTACATTTAGTTCAAATTAAAGAATGAAAATAAAATTTATTTCTCTAACAAATACTTAAGGAGTGCCTACCACGTGTAGGGGAGAGAGCAAAGAAAAAGACAAGGTTCCACTCTCAGAAGTTTACGTTCCTTCTTCCCTCTGTGTGTTTTTGTGTGTCCTCTCCTCTGTTTATAAGGGTATCAGTCACTGGATTTAGGGCCCATCCTAATTCAGTATGACACTGTCTTATTTAATAACATTTGCAAAGACCTTAATTCCAAATAATGCCACATTTTGAAGTCCTGGGTGACATGAATTTTAAGGAGACACTAGTCAATCCACTACAGTTGCCAATCAAAGTTTTTGGATATATTTACTATATTTGTAGATCAGAGGTATACAGATGCCTCTCAACTTATGCTGGGGTTATATTTCTATAAACTCATTATAAGTTGAGAATACCATTAAGCCAAAAAAGCACTTAATACCCCTAAGCTATAGAACATCATAGCTTAGCCTAACCTGCCTAAAATGTGCTCAAAATATTCACATTAGCCTCCAGGTGGGAAAAATAATCTAACACAAAGCCTATTTTATAATAAGGTGTTGAATATGTCATGTAATTTATTGAGTACTGTATTGAAAGTGAAAAGCAGAATGGTTTTGAGTACTCAAAGTACAGTTTCTACAGAATGTGTATTGCTTTCATACCATGGTAAAGCCAAAAGCCACGGTTCAGCCATTGTAAGTCAGAGACCATCTGTGATGTTAACACAGGAAGTAATTTAACGCTATATAATGATATCATTACAGGGAGCTATGGTGACACTGTTTTATAACTTGTTAAATGAAAATTCACAAAGGTTTCAGGAGTAACATGGAGTGCAGTTATTTTCTTTGGCTTTTTTCTGTAACACATTTACATTAATTATTTTTCTGAGGGTATTAGTTGCATATTGCATAAATGTATTTATAATGGGAAGCTTAATGAGATTATTAATATATTAAATTACTAAATTAATTGTGAAAACTAGCCTTATAGGTTTTCAGCAGAATATGCTGATGAAACAATTCTAAAAAGATAGAGTTCAGTTTTTTAAAATTCAAATTCTATGCACAGGCTCAAAAAAATGTTGTAAAAGGACAAAAGAAATGATTTAATAAGCTAACAATATTAGAGTTTTTAGATAACTATAAATTAAATATAAATCAAATGTACGATATGTATTAGTGTTTCGCAAAATTGAAATCAAATGCACAATGACAAAATCACATCCACTAGAATGGTATTATTAATAGAAAGATAATATTAAGCACTGGCAAGAATGTGTAGAAATTGGAGCCTTCATATATTGCACATAGAACAGCCACTTTAGAAAACAGTTTGGCATTTTCTAGGAAGACAGAAATTTAGAATATTCCTGAGCTATTCCACTTCTAGGCATCTACCCAAGAGAAATGAAAACATATTCAAAAAAATATATAAACCACAACATAAAACAAATGAGCAAAAAGAAAAGACAAGAAACCTCATCATGGTAAAACTACCCAAAATGAAAGACAAAGAGAAAAATCTCAGAAGTACCCAAAGCAAAACACACACACACACACACACACACACACACACACAACTTCAAAGAAGCAACAATATGACTTACAACTAAATGTATATATTCAGTGAAAATAACATTTTTAGGCAGATGAAATGAAATAGATCAGGTGAATGGGCCAGGTGTGGTGGCTCACATCTGTAATCCCAGCACTTTGGGAGGCTGAGGTGGTAGGATTGCTTGAGATCAGGAGTTCAAAACCAGCCTGGGCAATAGCATGACCTAATCTCTGCAAAAAAAGAAAAAAAAATTATCTGGGCATCTTGGCATGCACCTGTAGGCTCAACTACTTGGGAGGCTGAGGCTGGAGGATCACTTGAGCCCAGAAGTTTGAGGTCGCAGTAAGCTATGATGATGCCACTGCACTCTAGTCTGGGCAACAGAGTGAGACCCTATCTCTGGAAAAAAAACAAAAAAAGAAAAAAAGAAAAAAAGAAAGACAAAATGCAGATCATTTCGGCCAAAAAATGTTATTATCAGCAAACTTGCATTATAAAAATATTAAAGGAATGTATTCAAGGAGAAGGAAAACTATCTCAAAGCAAATGTGGAAATGCAAGGATGAATAAAGAGAAAAGGGGGCAAATATAAATGAATATTAATTGTAAAAAAATGTGTTCCTTGGGGTTTAATATATGCATAATTAAATATCTTGAAAATGATACCAAAGAGAGCCAGAAGAGTGGTAAATGGGTTTAAATAATTCTAAGCTTCTTGAACTCTTGGGACATTGATAAACTAGATGTATGCATTGATGCATTCCTTAGTCTAATATGCATGTTAAATTTTACTATTAACTGCTAAAAGATGAGATGTATCTCTAATGAGTTAATAAAGAAAAACATGCTGAAATAATAAAAGAAATGTATATTTTTTGAATCCAAAAGCAGGCAAAAGAGGAGAAAAAAGGAACAAAATCTCAGAGCAAAAAGTAATAAAGAAGATGGTGGATATAAATCAAAGTAAAACAGTAATTACATTAAAGGAAAGAAATGAATATTCTAGTTAAAACAAAAATCTGCTATTATATTTATGGTAGAAATATCTTCCATATAAAAATAAAGAGTTTAAGATAAAAAAGGGTGGAAAAAAGAGATAATGAAAGCTTGTTTATCTGTACTAACATTGGAGAAAACAGACATCAAGGCAAGAGTCAATATTAGAGATAAAGAAAGATGTTTCAAAATAAAAGTAAAAGTTAATTCATTAGAAAGCTTTCCTAATTTAAACTCCTTGTGCACAAACAATATAACATGATGATATTTTTAAAATATCAATAGATCAAAAGGTGAAATAGAAATATCTACCTCTGTCAATAGCTGATAGAACAAGCAAATTATAAGTAAAGTTATAAAAAAATCTAAAAAGTAACACCAAAGTTTAGCCTTATTAACATACTTGATTTCTTTAAAACACTATGCCCAACAATATCAGATTTCATTCTTTTAATGTGTACACAGAATATTAACCAAATTTATAAGGCTTAAACAAATGTCAAGGTGTAATTTTCATTCAAATGATGTTCTTTTATGGCAATGAAATTAAACTGTAAATCAATGGCAAATAATAATAATAACATACCAGTCAATACAAAATTAAGCAATAGACTTCTAAATAAGACATTAGTCAAGAAGAAATTACATAGGAAATTTGGAAATAATTTGAACTGATAAAAATTAAAACTTGTGAGATTCTTATACTAGTGCTTAGAGGGAATTTTTATTTTAAATATATATATGAAAGAAAACAAAAATATAAAGTTAAAACTAAAATCAATAAAATAGAAAAAAATTTATAAAATTAGCAAAACTGAAAGTTCTTTGAAATTATTTGTGAGATTAATAAACCTCTGTAAGACTTATCAAGAGAGAAAACACAGATGAACAAAATCAGGAACAAAATAAAAGAGACACCACTCAGAACCTACAGTCAGTAATAAGTGAATAATAGAATATCATAAACACATTTATTTTAATATATTAAGAAATTTTTAAAATATTATAAAACCCTTGAAAAATATGACTTACAAAATTGACACAAGAAATAGAAAAACTAAAGTGTCCTAGCCCACTAATGAAACTGAATTCATTATTATAATCCTTTTACAAAGAACATTTTAGGACTAGGAATCTTAACCAGTGAATTTTTCAAAATATTTAAATATGAAATCTCAAGAATCTTACATAAAATCACTTAAAAATTCAAAGTTATAATATACTTTCTAACTTACTTTATAACATAGCACATTCTTGATACCAAACCTGAAAATAATGTTAAGAGAAAAGATGTTTACAGCCAATGTCTCTTTTAGGTAACCATGCAAAAAGCTTAATTTAAGCAAAAAGATTATCATAGTAAGAAATTATTTTTTATCAATAGAAACATTTATAGAAAAAATGCACATCATAGAAGGATAAAAGTAGTTATAATACATATCTCTGACATACGACCTAATTTCAGATTATATAAAACACTCCTACACGTCAAATAAATAGATGGCGACAACCCACTAGAAAATTGAACAAAAGACGAGAAAAGGCCATTAAAAATATTCAAATACATATGGATATAAAATAGAATAACCCTAGCACTTTGGGAGGCCAAGGTGAGGATCGCTTGAGCCCAGGAGTTCAAGACCAGCCTGGGCAATAGTGAGACTCCATCTCACTATCTGCCCCGATAGTCCCATATACTAGGGAGGCTGAGGGAGAAGGATTGCTTAAGTAAAGAGTTTGAGGCTGCTGTGAGCTATGATCACACCACTGCACTCTACCCAGAGCAATAGGGCAAGATCTGTCTCAAAAAAAAAAAAAAAAATCACAATATGACACCACTAAACCCTCACTGGAATTGCTAAAATGGAAAAAGGAAAACACTCACTGGAATGGCAAAAATGAAAAAAAAAATATCAAATATATTCAATGATAAGGAGAATTAGGAATCTCATGCATGCTGATGGGAGTGTAAGTTGGTAAAACTCCTTTGAAAACTATTTGGAATTATTTATTAATGTTAATCATTCCTATATCTACATATAGTTATATACCAAACAGAAATAAGTACCTAACGTTCAAAATAAAGAAATTATTCAAAATATCTAAAACGTGGAAACAACCAATTATTCACTCACTAGATGGATTAAATAGATTTTACTTTTATTCAGTGAAATAATGGCATCAATTAGAATGAAAAACTATACTTACCCTTAGTAACAACTGTAAATTTCACAAGTATGTTGTTCAATACAAGAAGGCAGAAACAAATAAATAGATAGTACTTCATAACTTCATTTATATATAATCTCTAAAAAAGAAAAAATTCTATGGTGCTAGAAATCAGTATAATTCTTATCTCTAGTGGGAAAGAGTGAGTGGAGTTGGGAATAAAAGAGGCTTCTGTGCGTTAACAATGGGTATTATGGAAGACAACTATGCTCATCACTGTACCACCAACCTCGTTCAGTACATGGGTATTATGCCAAGTTATCAGTATATACACTTAAAACTTGTTCACTTTTCAAAATGCTTGCTATACTTTTCTAAGGGTTTAATACAAAAATTATAATTATGGATAAACTACTTAAGGAAGTAATAAACCAGGTTGGATAAATACACATATTGCTAAATAAAATTTTGTAAATAAAATTTAATATATGTTTTCTCTTGTTTATAGAATATTTCTATATGTACATTTTATATACATTTTTCTTATCTAGTAAATACAAATTTGTCTTAGAGCAATTGGACTATAAATATATAATCAATATTTAAACTACAACTTTTTTCTCTTTCCATGAGAACACACTGTTGTTAACAATGGAACCTCTTTTACAAAATAATGAAAATCAAATCTAAAAGAAACTTAAAAAACATATATCTCAATGAACATATAGCTTTTAATAAAGCTAACAAGTTCTGATAATAAGGTCAAAACATATATATATATATATATATATATGGCTGAAAACATGATAGTGATACCTATAATGATTCCTTAATTAATTGTTGATCTTGATCTTGTAGAAGGAGTTATTTCCTAAAAATGAAATGTTAAGGTAAAAAAGTGATTATTCCAAAACTTAAGACTAATCAAACCTTGGGAAGAGGAATTCTAGTTTCTATGTCTAGCCTTAGGGGAATGAAAGATAAGAGGGGCAAGAGAAGGTGAGAGAAAAACTTTTGCTTTTGAGGCTTTCATTTTGAGATAATGTTTTCTGAGCAACATCCTTATTCTGAAGACAGGGACACTTTTACCCAAAAACATATTAAGGATGCCACCAAACTTAAAATTATCAACTCATTTATTTTGAGCTCTTTATGGCAGTAAAACAACAAGCAAAAAGGGAGTTACTATACTGGCAGGAATAACTGACTGCATTTATGACAAGTTAGAGTTGCTGCTGTGTAACGGGTGGGGGAAGTATGTCTGCAGCTAAGGAGATTCTCTGGGGTACCTCTTAGTGCTTCCACTGAGTAAAATTTTAAATGGCGATTGCAGGAGACACAATCTGACAAAGCAATTGGTAACCAAAGGTTGGAACCTTCTGGCATGAAAGCGTAATTTCTCACAAAGAGCAAGTACTCTTGACTAGCTGAATTGCTGGCACGATTGGAGGGAAATCTTATATGAACGCTAGACAAGGGTAAAGAATATCAGCTGCGGCCAGACTCAGGACCAACTACAACAGCAGGGTTAAAGCTTGTCTTATTCACCATCATCTTGTAATTTGTTAGTTTCGTTTTTGTTTAAAAAAATTTATGACCAACCTTTAGCAGTAACATTAAATGAACTATGAATTCAATGTAGTGCCTGTGGGGGTCCTGAGCAATGCAAGGTGAAGACAGGAACATTTATAGCAAAGCCCTGCCCAAATACTTCACATTGTTCAGTATATTATGGCTTGTTTCCAAGTGCAATCTCCGCATCTCCGTGCCTGAGGACTTCCTTCTGGAAGCACAAAAGGCTGTTATTTGTGCACACAGAGTGCTGGGAATGAATGATTGTGGAATTCAAACTACTCTGGGAGCAGCCCTCAAACAATGATTTTGGAAGTTGATAGATAAATATACCAGCTCCCTTGCCTCTCAAGTGGGGTAATTGTGACGTGTGATTTTGTTCCATTTTCTAGAGTTTCCCTATGGGATTAAGTTCCAGTTGCCCACCATGATAGCTGACTTTATAATTCACCCTTTATGACTGCCTTTTCTTCCTTATCATTTTCTCACATCTCCATCAGTGACATTTGAACTTCAAAACAATTATTTGCACACAAACTCTTATCTTAATATCTACTTCTAGGAAAAAAAAATAAGACACACACACACACACACACACACACACTGATCTCTGACCAAAGGAGGGGGCAATTTCTAAATCTTCATTTTATGGACAATGATAGTCATCTGTATAATTATTTTATTGGATCCTAATAGAATGGTATTTTCAGAGCAAATTGAATTTCCTTGTTTCTCTTTTAGTTCATGCATATATATAATAAATATGTGGTTTTGATATAAATCAGTACAAATATTATTTCCTGTATAATTAATAAACCTTGATTACTTGCTTGACTTTAGTCTCCTAGATACATTTTGCAAATGTCATTCTTCAAAAATAAATATTAGCAAAATAGTTAATTCCTTGGTAAATTGTGCAGGATCCAAGTATGTCTTGAAATTAAATTAAAAGAAGTTTCAACATCATGCAGCATTTCTTAGTGAACATTGCTTTTACTTTAAATTCAAACTGAGAATAAGACTCAAGCAATTATATTTGCTACTTAATATTTGCATTATATTTTTATAATAAAGTTGACAAAACAACTGAGTTCTAATTTTTAAATTTGGCCAGCATGTGATTAAAAATACGGAACTATGACTTATTGCTTTCTATCTTACACAAGCTGGAGTTTGCAGTTTAAATGTGAATAAAATAAACAGCACAATCAGTTATGTGTGAAATGCTAATTCATGGAACAAAAGTGCATTATTTTGTGTTGATAATGCTTCCCTTGTATTTTAATCAAGATGAAAATACAGCATATTTCATTGATTTGATTACCATGATCCTGGCTTTTTAAAATCTTTTCATAATAATAGATTTATTATAAAGAAAAATGTACTCATTTTTAAAAATAACTATATTACATTTCTAACTAAACTTGTATCTTTCATTCACTTTATAGTTTTTATCATTTTATCATAAGTGATATGGGCATTAGACATCAGAATGTATTAACTTGAATTAAAATTTATATAACCTCATTGTATTATTTATGCTAATAAATTTATTATTAAAATTTATCATGTTAATAAATGATGCAAAAAACCAAGTTAAACCCAAAATAAAAAGTATCAGAATTTTGAGTGACATGATTGAACAAAATATGCATGTACATTTCACTCATTTTATTATTATTTAAATAAAAAAATTTCATTAATCAGCAAATCTATAACTATATTATAATGTCTTCGGTACAGATGTTGATTAGTCCTTAATTGAATGTATAAATGTCACATAATCACTCCTATATTCAACACGTAAGGAAGTGGCTGTTATTTTAGAACCACTGTTTCAATAATTTCTTCACTCTTTAAATTTTCAAGATTAAATGTTTTCAAATGTCTAATCTTAGGGACATACTCATTTGATATAACAGGTATAATGAATATTTATTATAGGTTTATGGAATTATACTGTCCATGAATTTCCATCCTAAAAAAAGTTACCCATTTTACATAAACAGACATTTTAGAAAGTACTGGGAATCTGCTTTTCATCAATGTTAGTATAATTTCTATCGCATCTCAGAGGCCAAATGAAAACTCCATCTTAGCCCTTAAGTACTTTTTTCCCATGACCTTCAGAGACCTCTTTGATTGTTAGCATAACATTTTCCCAACTCTTGGGTATCCATTTATGCTTCAGTAGTCTCATTTACATTTGACTTACTCAGCAATACTGCAGAGCTTCATAGAAAAAAACAGGCTGAATAGGAATAGGAAAACTAAGCAATAGCTCTATATTTGTGTGTGTGTGTGTGTGTGTGTGTTTATTTTTTAGTGTCTCTATTTTCATTTCCATCAATATCCTTCTTAGACTTAGCCCTTTCCCTTTATTTGTTGTTCATATCATTCTACTTTTCTCCTCATATTTTTATCCTTCATGCCTTTTCTTTTCCACATAGGAGTAAAATCTGTGATCAGTTTTATCTTGTTTCCTTTCTTTTTAAGTCCTTTGTTCCATTTGAACAATATTTATCTATAAAGAGTCTGTTCTTGGAATTATTTTGCTAACATCTTAGAATGACTGTCAGGCTCATCAAGTCACCAGAGTATAGTATATAATTAAATACTAATTATACTTGGGAAAGACCAAGCAATTTGTTTATTTGGGTCTCCAAACACTTGAGGGTACTATGGAAAGTTAGATCATTGATGTTAAAATCATTTCAAGTAACTTCAGACTGCCTCCTGGCAGTCATTTTATGTTTTGTCCTTCACGGAAGTTTTAATTAGAGGGATCAAAGTTAGTTCTCAAATCATAAACAAGAAAAAAAATGAAAAAAAAAGTCAGCATGAGTTTTTTACCCAAACAAGGACAGAATGATTCAGATTAGAAGAGGAGAAAAAGAATTAGGAGATGCAGTTTAGATTAAAAATAACTTTAATGTAATTGAATTGAGATATGCAAATATTCTGTGAAAACTGTCTGACAAAAGTGGATCTAAAAGCAAATCCTGAATAACAGCAGAGTCCTCACTATAATAGAGAAGTCAATGAGAAAAATAATTATAACTGTAAATACATAGTTTATAATGGACCTAAAGAAGTATTTGTTTCATGTAAACAAGGCTGAACTGCTTCTATTAAGCTATTGGGCAATGGCTTAGAGAGAGTTCATTCGGCTGTTTCTTTTTTCTGTGTCCCTGCTTCAGTTGGATGACAATTTAATTATGAATATGATATTTATGAACATCAATAGATACATATTAAAAGTAACTTTGTGTCTTTTAAAGTGTAATTTGTATTTAATAGATGTGTTTACCTATGGAAATTCAAATGGAGATTGTATTTTATGTACTAGAAAACAGTAAGTATAGAGATAATGATAAGGAAGTTAATATTTTGTCTTCCTTCAATTGTTCAATTGAACTCAATTATTTATCTCTTTCTTTTCCAAAGTTATTGCTAGCACTTGTGAACTGATTCTGAGTATCAAATATTTTTATAAATACTTTCAAGGAAGTTTCATGGTAATCTTGAATACTGCAAAGAAAAAGCTAACCTAAGATGTTTTAAAAATAAGTAAGTGATGAATTCTGATATGACATGGCATCCAAATCTTGTACTATTTCAGCCTTTGACTGAGAGGTTACCTTAGCGATTAAGGCACTTGATCTTTTCAAGTAAAGTCAATTGTCATCAGAATATCTATTTTGCATGTTTTTTCTTGAACATTTCAGTTGTCATGAGTGAAATATGCAGGTGCAATGTATAAATAATAAAACTAAAGACATTAAAACCCCAAGCCTTCCTTTTTGTCTAGTGGTAGAAAATATCAATCATTGAACAGAAGTTTAGACGCATCTGCAAAATTTCAGGAAAGCAACTAAAGGTATTTTTTAAAGTTTTATTTATTTAATTATCATGATCTATTATTAAAAACATTTGAAGATTTTCTTTTAATTTAAGTGATTAATATATATTTGTAATTTACTTATGGATTCTAATTGGTTCAGAACTGAGTTATAGTGGTAACTTTTTTTTTCTTTTGTTTTTTCCCCGAACAAAGGCTTATTTTGGAATAATATGCAAGAATCGGAATTGCAACTTGGGGCACACAAACCAGGGTAGGCCCTAGATGTGTCTCAAAAATAAAGGAAAGCCTGGGGTTTTACTGGAGAAAAGAGGAAGATTACATAAGTTGTTTTGAAAGAAAATTCACTGGTGCCATTAGTGTCTTTCAGGAGCTGGTGAGCTCTTACTGGTGAGTGGTGGCAGCACAGTTGCTTTTATTTGATTTATTTGTTTTATCTCACTTAAAACAATAGAGTATTGAGAAACAAAGAAATTATGCCTGGGAGTGTATATGTATAAATAAAAACATAATTAATTTAGATGTGGTGATCTTAACACATTGTGACACAATAAGAAACATATATTAATCTCTACCCCTGGTTTCTTCCACAGACCTCCTAAATTCCTTATAATTTCCTGAGTAATGTGGATAATAGGTGCATCTTACACAGAGGTCCTAAGTCCCCTGGAATTTTCTAGGAGATAGGAATGTCTTTTGTCCTAATGCTACAACTCATGATGGGCCTTGGATAGCTTCAGGATGGGGGCTAGATACCAGAAAGACCAAGCCATAACCAAAAGCTTGCAATTTTTAGGCCCACCACCAATCCCTGGGGAGGGGCAGGGTTAGAGATTGAGTTAATAATCCATCATGTCTATGTGATGAAGCCCTCTTAAAAATCCCAGAACATGGGGTTTGGAGAGCTCCTGTGTTGATGAATGCATCCCTGTGCTGGGAGGTGGTGCATCCCAGCCATACAAGGACAGAAACTCCTGTGCTTGGGACCTTTGGACCTTATCCCAGGTACCTCTTCATCTGACTGTTCATATGTATCTTTTTATAATATCCTTTATGATAAACCAGTAATCCTAAGTAAAGCATTTGCCTGAATTTTATGAGTTGATAGAGGAAATTATCAAACATGAGGAGGGCTTTGTGGGAACCCCTGATTTGTAGCCTAGTCTGTGAGTATCCTAGGCATTCAATACTAGAGGCTGCAGTTCGAAGTGGGGAAGTATTGCGGATCTGTGGGATCTGCAATAACTCTGGGTAGTTAGTGTCAGAATTGAATTAAATTATAGGTCATCCAGTTGGTGTCCATGGGAAACTGGAGGATTGCTTGGTGGGAAAAACCTACACAACTGGCAATAGAAATATTGTAAGGAAAGAAACAGTTTTCCTTTACACATTCTTCTATTTTGAAAGTTAAGGTTATCTGTTTTTCAAGTGGGCCTACTCATTATGACATTTTTAATACTTTTTCACAATGAATGGAGATCTGGCAAGAGGATACATCAGTAAAAACAACAATGGATAATATTTTTAAGAGCTATTAAAAAGATAAAACAGGCCATGAAAATATGCATGGAAAATAATGTATATATATTTTATTTTCTCCTTTTTATAATTTTTATTTTTATAGATTTAGTGAGTACAAGTGCATTTTTGTTATGTGGATATATTGTGTAGTAGTGAAGTTTAGGCTTCTAATTTACCCACTACTGGAATAGTGTACATTGTACCCCCAGGATACCTGATTTAAAATTCAGAGGAGCTAAAGTAATTTTATTTAAAAACGCAATAAATAAAAAGATTATAGTGTTTGTTATCTTATGCAAATAATGAAACAAAGGGGAATAGAAGAGCTAAGAAAATATGGAAAGAACACATAGAATATTCTCCAGGATAAAGCATCTATTAGGCTACAAAGTAAGCCTTAATAAATTTAAAAGATTTAAAATTTCACAGACTTAAAATTTTAAAAAGATTAAAATCATACAAATTATCTGAAATGAAACAAGAAGTTAAGAAATTAACAGCAGAAGGAAAACTGGAAAATATAAAAATGTACAGAAATTAAATAACACTCTTATAAACATCCAATGGACCAAAGAAGAAAACAGAATGGAAATTCAAAAATACATTGAGATGAATGAAAATAAAAATACAACATAAAAAATGTATGGGATGCAGTTAAAAGGGAAATTTATACCTCTAAACATTCACATTAAAAAAAGAAGGATCTCAAGTCAAAAATCAGCCTTCATCTCTGAAGGAATTAGATAAAGAACAAACTAAATACAGAACTAGCAGAAGAAGGAAATAATAAAGATTAGAACAAAGATAAAATAGAGAACAGAAAAACAATAGAGAGAAATCAATAAAACCAAGAGTTTGTTCTTTGAAAAGATCAACAACATTGACAAACGTTTAGACTATCAAAAAAAGAAAGAAGATGAAAATAATTAAAATCAGAAATGAAAATGGTAATATTAATTTTACTGAAGTAAAAAGGATTATAAGATAGTACTATAAACCAGTGTACACCAACAAATTGGATAATCTGGGTAAAATGACTGAATTCCTAGAAACACACATATTTCCAAAACAAAATCACAAAGAAATAGAAAATCTGAATAGACCTATAACTACTAAAGGAGATTGGATCCGTAATCAAAAACTTCCCAACAAAGAAAAGCTCGTGACAAGGTGGTTTCACTGGTGCATTCTACCAAACATTTGAAGAAGAAATAATGTCAATCATTCTCATATTTTTCCAGAAAATTGAAGAGCAGGGTATATTTTTTAACTCTGTGAGGTAAGCATTACCCTGACACCAAAGCCAAACAAAGAAACTATAAGAAAAGAAAACTACAGACAAATACTCTGGGTGAATATTGATGCAAAAATCCTCAAAATACTAGGAAACTGAATTCAACAGCACATTAAAAGAATTATACACCATGATCAAGAAGGGTCTGTTGCTAGTATGCTAGGATGGTGCAACATATGAAAATCAATCAATTTAATACATAACATTAATCAAATGAAGGGGGAAAACACACAATCATCTCAATTAATGCATAAAAGCATTTGACAAAATTTAATACTCTTTCATGATGAAAACACTCAACAAACTAGGAATAGAAGAAAACTACCTCAACATGTATAGGGCGTATATGAAAAATCTATGAGAACAGATAGTTAAATTTTATGAAGAACAGAATCAGCAATGTGAATTATTTGAAAGAAGATTTCTATGGGATTGCAGCATTTCTATGTGATATCATGTCACATCAAAATGGCTTGAATATTTCCTTGCAAAGTAAAACTAAATTTATATATGATAATGTGGCAAAAAATCCAAGTATTTTGAAAAAAGCTATCTTTTTCAAAAGACTTCTTCAAAAGGAAATTTCAGATGAACATTATCCCCAGTTAGCAAAGGTCTTTGATGAGCAGGACGATATATGCAAATCATTTGAAGAATATGCAGCTGTTATAGATTTATTAATTGGAGAATACAATGAAAGGTTCACTGACTTTGAGAATCATGACATCACACTCAAATTAACATTTCAGCCTCACCTCCTTGATATCACCAAGGTACCTAAAGAACTGCAGATGGACTTGAATGAGCTTTTAGTAGATGACATTTTAAAGTCATTGTTTGATGTTAAGAAAGAGCCAATGGAAATATGGAAAAATGCAGAATACCCAAGCCTTTGGCAACATGCCTGAAAAATGCTTTCTTGATTTTCAACCACTTTTTGCTGCGAATCTACGTTCTCCTACCTGATCCAAATCAAGATCCACAAACGACTGATACCCATCTAGAGGATCAACTGAATCTCCATGCTTCAGCCAAGTATTCAAATACTTTTCAACAAATAGCAGACACCACAAAGTCATTAAAATGTTAGTTAACTTTAAAGTTCACAAATACTTTTCATTTTTTGAAATTATTAAGTATATAGTAGTTAGATATTTACAAAATAGTGTGAAATTTTAAGTATATCTAATTCAAGTTTCTTAAATACAGGCTTATTTGATTACAGCTAAATTAATACAGCCTTCCAACACAAAAGGTGCCCCCACTCCTGCTCTAGACTTTGGACTTTTGAGTTGATATTAGAACAGTTTAAGAGTTTTGAAGCTATTGAGATGGAATAAATGTATTTCTTATGTAAGAAGGACATGAATTTTGGGGGGAAGGGGTGGAATACTATGGTTTGAATATCCCTGCCAAAACTCACATTGAAATTTAATTGACAATGTAATAGTATTAACAGGTGGGGCTTTTAGAAGGTGATTAGGCCATCAGGGCTCTGCCAGCATAAATAGATTGAGGCTGTTATCCTGAGAGTGGGTTAATTATTGTGGAAGTGAGTTCAGCTGTCATTTCCTCTCTGTTTCACATGCTGACTTCTGCCTGTCTGCCATGCAATGACCCTCAGCAGATGCCAACACCATGCCCGGGGACTTTTCAGCCTTCAGAACTGTAAGAAATACATTTCTCTTCTTTATAACTTACCTAGTCTCTGGTGTTCTGTTGTAAAAACATAAAATGAACTAAGACCAGTGTGTACCATGCAAAACTTGGGTAATATTTATATGAAATGTTTTGTAAAACATATACAAAATACAAAAAATTTAAAAAAGAAAACCTATTCTTTGTTTACCTGAAATTCAAAATTTAGTGGGTAACCTTTATTTATTTCATAACCCTATCTTTAGAGCACCTTTTTCAATCTACAATGATATCATTTATTATATCAATATTTATGTATTGTCTATCTTTCCTACTAAAATGTAAATTTCCTAAGGGCTTAATCAATATAACATCTCTTGGGCCTAGCACAAGATAAACTTAGTAAATATTTGTTGAATAAAATAAAATAAGGCTGCATCTATTACCACCACTTTTTAATGCTGCTCTGTAATTTTTACTCAATATAATAAGACAATATAACAGAAGAAAATGAAAAAAAAAATTGAAAGATGATATTCATATTCTATAAGAAAAAATACAACTGAAGATGACATTATTTATATATAAAATCAAGGCCTTCAAAAATATTCAAAATTTAATATGTCATTTGCATTGATCACTGTCAAAGGGACAGTAACATTTATCTGGTATCTAGTCATCTTTTGATTTACGTCAATGTACCTCCTTCTCAAGTTTCTTGATTTTCAAGTAAAACGCATTCAAATACTTCTACTAAGGATTTCAATAACAATTTTCCCTCAAAGTATTTTCTCTATATCCTACTTCTGGTAGGTATTTTCTGTAGTAATATATCTAAAAGTATTTCTGTAAAATTTGGTGAGGATCATTTTGGGAAAATTTATTTTATTTTATGTAAAATATCATTTATTTTAAATATCAGTTATTTAAAAATAATAACTGAATATTCTAAATGGAATAATAATAATATGCATGGATTAAATGAAGAAAATTATTTATTCCTCTTTTCAGGCTATAAAGGGAACCCCCTCATTAAATTCTACTTCAAATTGTATGTATCAATGAAAACTACACAGGGTTATCAACTTTTTATCTTTGCCAATTTTTATCTTTTCTATACTTTTATTTCAATCTACTTTATGCCAATAAAATAAAATTCAACTGAATAGAAAGCTACACTGTGGTCACATATTAGGAAAAAATTACCATAAAGATATGCATTTATCTTAATTTTGTATATTAAGTTGATATAATTTCCCTAAAACTCCAAGTGACTCTTTATTCAGCTGGAGCAAACATTTTAAAAATCCATCTGAAACAACGAATAAATAACAATTCGCGAAGTAATTTAAGCAGCAGAGTAATGAGAGTACCAGAACAATAAGCTTTACCAAACATTTGTAAAGATACCATAATATGAAATTTTACAGGTTCAGAATAAATAGATCAATATCTCAGGAAGCAATGTTAGCAATTACATAAAACAGCTAAAATATCTTTTTATTGATGATGAATTTTAGAAAAAAATTTATGAGAGCAAGTAATGATTTATATTTTCTAGTAGGCCCTCTGTGCTTCCCTTGACAAAAACAGAAGGAAGATGGAGTGTTTAGAAATGGTCATTAGGCAGATAAGTGATGTTCTAAAAAGAGGCAGAATGGTGTGTATTGGGGGTGAAGAAGAGAGAATGAGGGGAAATATGAGAAAGTTACTTTAGCATCTGCCTTGAGGGGAAACACTTAAGGACGAGAGAACTGAATAAATAGGATGTTCAATGAGATTCCATGAGAAAAACCTCTTTAAGGAGATTTAGAGTAAAGCTCTGCATTGTTCATTAAGCTTTCTAGTTTTGATTGCAATATCTTTGAAACAACATAGAGATTCGATCATGAGGACCCCAAGTTTCTATTTATATTACATGTGTTTTAAATATTATTATTTAAAAGGGTGATATTTCAAATAATTGCAGAAAACTAAATATTACTCAGGTAGCTCAAGACATTGGGAAATTTTGTACTGGTTATATTGATAGAAAAAACATACCTTAACACAATAAAAGCCAGATATGATAGACTCACAGCTAGTATCACAGTGAATGGTAAAAAACTAAACTAAGTAGACACTGAAAGGTCTTTTGAACATACACTTTTGAAAGAGAAGACTGTAATTTCTCCATCTAGTTCTCTAAAAAGATAATTCTCTAGATAACGAAGGCCCTTAACTTGCACTTAAAAAATAGGCAAGCAGCTGCTTACCATGTACCCCTTTGCTGCTTACCAGCTATGCCTTAATAGCTATTTAATAACTTGAATCTTTTGCCTCTTCTTTAAAAAGAACTCATGGGAAACCTCTGAGCCTCAGAGCACCAAATTGTTTTCACCTCAAGGCATTTTGTTGTAATGCTATTTTCATTTATATCCTTAATACCTCTCAATGTCACCACATCAGGGTGTCCTTCCCTGATTACTATAAAAAAGACACCTAACTGTCACTTACTGTTCCTTTACCTTGCTTCTTTCCCTTCCACATCCCATCATCTAGCAGTATGATATGTGTTTATTGTCCGCCTTTCCTTCTAGAAGTAAGCTCCATGCTGAAAGCAGAGCCCAGCAGTTTGTAGAAAAACATTTGTTCTGCAAATCAATAGGCTACATACTCAGCAACTTCTTCCTATCACTCACATGAGGAGATTGGGATATACTTACATGCAGTCTTATCTAAGGATCACAATAAACATAAATATTCTGGTTCAACATCAGTCTTAGAAAAGGAAAATATTTTTAGATTAGTATTCATGCACTAGGTAGCTACCCATAATTTTACAAGTCTTATAGAAAACGTTTTATTTTATTTTTTTAGGAAGTATATTCCTCTGGGTTTCCCAACCCATAATGGCAGATAATAGACAAAATCAAGACACACAATAAAGCCAACTCTAAGGAAACACTGATTTTTCTTTTCTCTGTTGTAGATTCAATGTTTTCTTGCTATTTTCTGGTGTTTCAGGATGCATATGCCTAATAGTATTATGGGCAGAGATATATAACAAAAGTAAAATTCTGGAAATATTATACAAAATCATGAATTTTTTGAAAACTGAAATATCTATAAAAATTATATCAATATTTTTATCATATTTTCGTTCATTTATTTTTATTTAGTAAACAACTATCTTCACAGACTATCTTTGATAAAGTAATCAGTTCTTATTGCCTTTTATTTAGAAAGGTTTATCAGTTGCTATTTCATAAATCTGAAAGAAATCAAGTATGAATATTTTCTAGTGTCATATAGCTATGAAAGGTCAATATTATTAGTTTAAAGTAATTCAATATTCACTTATAACTCTTATAGCTCTGTATGAGAAAACTGTAATTTATTTTCAGTTCACATAAGAGTATTGCAAGCCCACGTCTCATCCGTTTTTGTATATACAGACAGATATGTATTATATAATATTTACTATATGTAGTATATATCAAATATTTCTTATTGATAATATATTAACATGTATATCTTATCAATAATATATAACTTATCATTATAATAGAATTGTTATCTAATAGTATATTAATACAATAGAACTTGTCATACAAACTCTGAAATTTTATAGTATATCATTTGAGAAAAACAGAGTTCATGTATTTCATTCATTTATGTGTGTAGTTTCTGAGATACCAGGAAGTTTGTGATTTTTTATGGTAAGACTCCCTGACTCTCACTCAATGTAAATATTTCAGTAAACTGTGTCAAAAAAGTGTCTCAAGTTGATAAAGAGAGAGCAATTGACTAGATTGGAAAAGGCCCCACAAAGATTAGGACAATAGAAGTAGAACCAGCTAGTAAGGAATATGTTAAGAGCTATTCCAAAAGCTTTGTGCTAGCTTGCCATTTCTTTTATATTACTGTGTTTTCATTAGTACTCTACTAAATACCCTGGCAGTTTATATATCTCTTAATTATAACAATGATCACTTGGCATGCAGTATTTTTAGTTGTATACATGACCTGTATCTCCCATTATATTGTAATTTCTTGACAACAGGAAACACAATATTATTATTTTCTTTTTACTTTGAACAGTTCATAGAATATTGGATGATCAATAAGTGTTTCTTTAGTTGGGCAAGTCTTATATACAAATCTTAAAGACACCAGGTAAATTTATCAATTTTGATAATTGCTAAGTAATTTATATTTTTATAAATATCACTCACAGTTCACATTGATTATAAGAAGTTCAGACTATGTTTTCCTTGGATAAAATCCCTTTCATTACTCTATGCTAGATGACAATTCTTACCTCTTGTACATTCACCTGTACAAATGACTGGTCAAAGGAGATATTTATGAAAGATCAGCAAAAGTAGGTATTGTGGTTGTTGCTTTAAAAGAAAATTATAGAGTTTTCAAAATCAATACTCTGTTTTTGCTACTGGACAAGGACTGCAGCATTTGAAAAATTTGGGATTATTTTATTCACTTGATGTTTCTGAGAGCTTCATGGGGCAAATAGGTATTTTTAACTCATTTATGCGGCTGTATTCTTTTCTAAATTCACTTTTTTTCTTTTGCATAAACATGAAATGTGCCTTTCAATCCATATTGTGTATCTTCTGCTTATACGAAGGCAATTGTCAGTGTGAGGAAAGACAGATAAGGTAGACAGTTATTTTTCAAAGAAAGAAACGACAGTCTTTTGTTCTGGAATGCCTTTTTCATTTATGAGATATTTTCTGATGTGTCTATCAGAGCTGGTTAGCAGTGCAGTGCTCAAGATTTCAGAATGTGCCTGCATTCCCCATCCCTGATGACCTTTTGACATGCCATTTAATGTGACTTAAAGGAAAGGTTCTCAACCTCTCCATCACCCTAGTGGCTGGTATTTATAAATATATGGAAACACAGAAAATATAAAAATGAAAATTGAGCATTTGTGCATTAAATTTAGGAAGAGGAAGATAACATGAATGAATAAGGTTTAATTGCTTTCAATTAAGAACTGAACATTGATTAGGAAACTTGTAAAATGTTAACAGTAACACAATAATTGCCTGAAATATAGAGATTACCCACCTCCAAATTCACCAGATTTTTAACTTTTAACATCAAGTAGATTATATGTAGATTAAACAAGATTTAATTTCACTACCTTTATTCTATTTGTGAATTTTTTTTATGTTTCTAACATTTTTTCTTATGGTAAGTGTACCAATAAATAAATATACACAAACACATACACACACACAAAGAAAGAGAGAGATATTTTCTTTTTCTCACTTTGGAGAAAGTGAGCCCATCAAGGTGATAGAAGAATACACAGACCTTTTTATTTTTTATTTTTTTACTTTGTATCCAAGTTTAACCTTTCAAGTTTTGGTAGCTTTATTACTGGGAATAAATTTTGCTTACCAATTCTCTGTTTTCAACCAGACACACTTCAAAAAAGCCATAGGGAGTAGTTTTCACCCTCTGTCCATGATGTAGGTACTGTTTCTTTGGGGACTGCATGACTTGGAATATCCATATTTGGAGTGGTTTCATTATCTCCCATTGTTAGAAAAATTATATAATTCTAAGGGTTACTTTACACTGTGTACAATGTGGTTTTCCATTAGCTCATTTTCTGCTTCCATGGAGGATAAAGTTCTAATTCTCTCCTTCCAGAATAAAATGCACACACCCTGATTTCAAATCTAAGCATGTTTGTTTTACTACAAAAAAGTATTTCAAATATTTAGGATAAAACTAATTATTACACAGTGTAGCGGAATGAGCCCTAGGTAGATTTTGAAGGTTTGGATCATGTCTTAGTTTAATATTTTTTTCTCAAGTACTTATTTTATTTCCAATAATCAGTGGTCACACATCACCCACTAATATCTTCCAGCCACCCTGCAAGTGCATTGTCCAAAACTATGCTCAATATAATCAAACTAGTCAAAACATCTACAAATTGGATCCACAGTTATCATTACAAATAAATAAAAGCACATGCATATCATATCTCCTCTAAATTATATATAAACAACATACATCAGGGTTTGATAATTTTTAATTTGATTAAAAATTCCTACATTTATCTGCTCTTATTTGAAAAAACTAATTAAGTGACATGTGACTAATGAACTCTACCCTTCCTTATTACACATTACTTTAATAAAAGCAGTAACAACAATATGGCTAAAAGCCATCACAGTGTGCTTCACACCACCCTGTTTTAAATGTATAAATGGTTGAAGAGGGTCATCATATAAAACTGTATAAATATTGATGAGAAATATATAAAATTGATTATTTATTATATGAATTTCACCCTGGATTTCAGTCTCGTTATTTATTAAATTTTTTATTATATATATTTAAGCTATGCAAAATGACATTTTAAGATATATGTATATACACACTGAAATGATTATTAAAGTCAAGCAAATTAATATAACATATCCATCAGCTCATATAGTTCTTTTTTGTGTGTGGCAAAAGTACTTAAAATCTATTTTCTTGCTAAATTTCCAGTATCCAACACACTATTATTAACTATATTCTTTATGCTGTATGTTAGATCTCTAGGTTTATTTATCCTATATAACTGAAACTTGGTACCATTTGACCTCGGAGGTCAGAATAGCACTTCAGAAAAAGCAGTAAAATAGCCTACATTTGATTTTGCTACTAAAATTATCCATGTCTTTTTTAAACTAAAAAAATTAACACAGTGAAATGTTTAAATGCATCATCATAAACAATTCCTAATTTTCATACTACTATGATTGAAAATGAATGTACCATTTTGTAAGAAACATTCTGCATTCTCAAGAGATCCAATTTTCCATGCTGCATAAATGCTATATAAAATCGTTTGAAACTTTTCATACCATGGCACCTTTGTTTGTAATGTTGTTTTAAAAGTATGAAGGTTAAGCCCATAGAACATTGCTTGTAAAATTAGCTTTGCACACTAATTATGTGACTCTACATATATTCATATTTTTTTACTTAGTAATACTTAAACAATAAAAAGACATTGTTTGGAAGGCTTATTACCGAATATAGTTATGAAGTTTGCTCTTTGATTAATGAATAGATAAAGCATTTTAAGTCTTCACTATTTGTGACTGCCCCTTCACTTATAAACTGGCTGACACAGTTCAATTATAGCTACCTTATTTCTAATTGCTACATGTCACATTGATTGATTGTTGTCAGTTACTAACAGTCAGCAGCAATGCTTCATTGTTTTATGTCAGGAATATGTATATATTTATTTGATTTCTTCCAAAGCAGCTGCTTGGAAATTCTATTATTATCATGGGCCGCTCATTATCCAGCTCAGTTGATCTGAGATTGAATAATTATTACTTTAGATCAGGGCTAGTGTGCTAACCTTAAAGTGAGGAGCTTTAGCATTCATACTTTCAAAGCTAACTATGAAATGGATAGTTAGTAAACTTTTGTTGAATGGATAAAACATACTGTGAAAAGAGTATATTTCTATGTCTTTATGTTGAGTCTCTTGCTCTTCTTGTGTACTTTTGCCAGGCTCTAACTAGAACTCAGCAGAGTCCTTGCACATCCGTGGGTGATAACTGTCTAGTGGATGGATGAAGGATTGTTTATACTACATAAACACAGGACTGAGTCATGGAAATAACATGTAATTTGAGGTCCTTAAGACTTGAGTTGCAATCTTTGCTCCATCATTTAGTAGCTGCATTCCTTTCCAATATTCCCTGTGAGCTTCTACAGCCTCATTTATTACATATGTCTCTGAAGGATTTTTCTTAAGATTTAATGAGATTGTAAATGAAATAGGCTTAACATATTGTTTGCCTATTTTCTTACTTTCCTTCACCACCTATCTGATAATGGTCAGTTTGAATGATTGCAAGACAGAAATTTGATATTGAAATTCAGTATCTAAAGCAAAGTTAGTTGTAGTATTACCACAAAGCTGACTTAGAAGTTTATCATAACACCTTCCTTCAAACAGAGTTATAGCTCTTTCAAGAGCAAAAGGCCACTATTATTTATTTTAAAGAACACAAATGTTTCAATATACCTAATAAGCTGTGAAACACATTGCTTACATATATTGGAATCTAACTCTGGCTGAAATGTAGTTTATAATTTCAAAAGAAGAAAATTTAAAATTAGGATGAACAATAAAGTCAAATACCACTGGGCCACTAGAAGACACACACAACTCTAAAGCAGGGAATTCTAGATCCCCTACCACTGAAAAAGCATATATATCAAAAGAAATATTAAGTGAAAAAAAACCTTGAAATGCTTCAACGATACTAAAAAAAAAAAAAAAAAAAAAAAAAACCCTACAAAACTGTAATTAAAAATAGCCCTGTTGGCCGGGAGCAGTGGCTCACGCCTGTAATCCTAGCACTCTGGGAGGCCAAGTCTGGAGGATTGCTTGAGCTCAGGAGTTCCCGACCAGCCTGAGCAAGTGAGACCCCATCTCTATTAAAAATAGAAAGAAATTAACTGGACAACTAAAAAATATATATAGAAAAAAATTGGCCGGGCATGGTGGCACATGCCTGTAGTCCCAGCTACTTGGGAGGCAGAGGCAGGAGGATCCCTTGAAACCAGGAGTTTGAGGTTGCTGTGAGCTAGGCTGATGCCACGGCATTCTAGCCCAGGCAACAGAGCGAGACTCTGTCTCAAAAAAAAAAAAAAAAATAGCCCTACTTTGTCAGTACATACAATTATTAGGTAATCACTGGAGTTATTGATTGGGAGAAACAAGACAGAGGAAGTGTTTTTTGCAATATGACACTTAGATATCCCATTAATTTGATTTTCAATTCGAATACTGAGTTGTGGGAAAATGAATAATTTCCTTTCATTTTATTTTTCTCCCAGTTGATCAGGGTTCTCAACATTAACAAATGTCTAATGAATAAATGTAGTTCTTCTCTTATTCATATTCTAATACAAAATATCATCATTAGCTTTTGGTAATAAATTCAGGAAGCATATATAGCAAGATTATTATTTTTTGATTATGGTATCATCTGTTAGAAAAAAATAGCTTTTTTTTTTTTTTAAAGCAAGTTGCCTTTAGTGCTCTTTTAAATGTGGATTTTCAAAATGCATGTATTTTAACTGTTTGAAAATGGAAAGTATCCACTATACACATATTAGCTTAAACATTGTATGAATAAATGGAAAGATATTTAGAGTGGTGGAATGGTAACAGAAATGGATCCTGTCATATATGGGCTCAGGTCCTGGTTCTGTCCCTGATTAGCTGTCTAATTTTGGAAATGTTTGTAATAACACAAAAGCTATAAAGTATTTGAGGATTAGAGAGAGAAATAAAATGTATTTTGCATAGTAGGTATCAATAAAGGCTTATTTCTTCATTATTTTAGAAGGTCAGGGGATTAGTGATTGAAATTCTAGTTAGGAGGTTTGCCTGATAGTCCATTATAGAAAGAATGTAGGCTTGAACAAAGAACATATAATTCAGAGATAAAAATATAAAGAGCCATTGAGCTATTTTCAGGCAGAGAATTGTTGTGCGTTGATGGCTGATTGGAAGTTGCATAAAAGCAAGAAAAAGGAATAAAAAAGAACTGCAGGGTTTTGAACTTTTGAGACTTTAAGGACAGTGGTTTCAGATTGGCACAAATGAAAAGCAGTTTGGAATAAATAATGGTAATTAAAGTTTGGAAATTCTATTTAAGAATGCTATTTGAAACTCTGTCCCAGAATTTGACTTTCCCAATACTCAATGACAGAAGCTAAAGGTAGTAGGATCAAAATAAAATAAAACAGCTCAAGTGGCAATCAAAGAAAGGTGAGCACTCTAATGTCTTATACTTTGTAACACTGGATGTCATAGTAGGAGAAGATTCTTGAATAAAGAAGTAGAAGCAGAGTACTCCACTACTTGGTCCCACAGAGTTGAGTTCACAGTACCTTAAGAATCTTTAATACTCCCAAATCTGAGGAGAGACATATCATATGTTTTTCCACTTTTGGTTAAGAATTATTGGAAAGAGCTGTGGGGAATAAGTAGGTAGGCTGGGGAAAACAAATGAAGGAAATGATTCTGGCTGAACAAAATAAATCCTCCAGGGCTATTTTTAAACAGGTTAAATAATTGGGATCACATAAAAGTTGGTCTTCTTTCTCTGCCCTTGATACTTATGGGAATTAAATTCTGTACAGATATTTTTAAAACTCTCAGAAGAAAAAGCATAGCCCATTTATTCTAAAATAGACTGCAGTTTTATGTACTCAGCTAAGATTTTCACCTCCTCTCATCATCCGTTCCAGGGCATACTCAGCCCTAAAACTATAGCTCAAAGGAGAAAACAAATGTTCTCAGATACAGTGGGAAGGATGACAAGAATTCTCACACAGTCATCAAAGCAAATTCCAGTGTCAGACAGAATTTGAAATTTATAGTTAGAACAAGAAAGAAAAGATAAACCACTAAAAATCAAATCATTGTCACAGTGTAAAGGCTTGAGATGATCAGAGTTGTTGCAAATAACATTTAAAACAAAACATTTAGAGCAAACAAAGGGATATCATATTTCTAGAATGCAGAGATCCAAAATGGAAAATAAAATTTATTTTCTTAAAGTAAAGAAAGAATTGAATCTAAATATCAAAGTTTCCTATATTCTAAGGAATTTAATAAAACTGAGGCATATTCCAGTACAGCAATAGTTTTCAAAGATGGAAGAAGGAAAAAAAAAAGAGAATTATTTGGTAATCCAGGAAAGAAAGCAAATTGTTATATAGGAGAAAATTATCAGTAAGTCCCAAATCTCTTAAAAAAAAAAAAAAAAACACAAACAGAATGAATGTCAGAAGACAATGTAGCAATGTCTACAAAGTCAGAGGGAGAAAATACCTTGAGAAGTTTAGAATCAGCATATGAGATATTCAGGAACAGAATCCATTGACATGCTTGATGAAATGTGACAAAATTAATAAATATAGCACCCTTGAGCTCTTCTACTGAATAGAATGGGAAATTACCTACCTGACCACTATGTGTATTCAGATAAAAGATGAATTTAAATATTGAACTTGGCAAAGGTGTGGCTGATTTGGGTCACCATCGTTCCTAATTTGGGTCATGAGATTTGGTCTGATATTTCACCTTCATTCCCATACTTTTTGAAATGTTTGAGCTTTTTATAATAGGAATATACCATTTTTACAAAAATAATTGAGTAATTTTGTTTAAACATAAAAAAATGGTAGCAACTATACCACAATATTTATAGAAAAGAAATCAGGTAATGGGGAAATGGGTATTACACTTTTATTTCCTGTATTTTATTTTTAAGAACATATAAAATTGAGAAAAACTTTCAAAAATTAGTGGAAAATATGTTAAGATTGAGATCCCTTTAAGATACTTTGGTGTAGATGTTTATAACGCAATTGGGAGAGTAAACTGAAGGTCAAGTTTTGAGAAATATATTTGATAAATATTTAACCAAAAGTAATAAATGGAACTGAGGGAGTAGCCATTGTTTCAGAAAGTACCAGCAAATGACAATAAGAGTTTTGAGGACAGAGACCTGAGGCCATGACTGCATTTAAGAAGCAGATGATAGAATAAAATCAGAAAATACCAGATATGTTGCTCACTTATCCCTTTAATTTGTGGATAGGCTGAAAAATCATGAACAAAAAAGGCAACAGAACAAAGTTTCTTTTTCTGATCGTGGTGTATTTCCTACCTCCAGAAAATGTATTTCTTCTTTATTAAGTAATGGTGTTTTAGTGATGATTAGCTTAATCAATTAAGGTTCAATAGATCTGCAAATGTTTTACCATTCAGTATCAGTTTTAATTCACTAGATATCATTTCTTTCTGGTTGTAATTATTTGCTAAAATAACTATTAGAATATTTAACCCACAGAGCTTCTATAGATTTCTGATTCCCCACATTAGGGATTCCAGTTCTGTCCTTCAATTTAATCATACCCTGCCATACTGGGTGCTCAGAAAATTTATTCAGCTCCCTCTCAATTCAGTTCCTAGGAGAAATTTGACCGAGCACAAAGAAGGATCGATTTCTCAGGGTTTTTTCCCCTAAAACAAATATAATTGCTATTTTCATTGATTATATTATAAAAATGAAGAAAATGAAATAGATTGTTTTATATAAATTTAATTCATATTTTATAGCTCATTTAAACTTTGGTCAACATCTTCTATTTTAGTTATCTAAATATTATAATATGCCACAATTTTACTATAATTTTATTTAAAAAGGATACCTTTAAGCACTCACTTTGGTTTATTTAGGTGAAAGGCCTTATTAGATTTGAGCACATCTAGAATTATATTTGTAATTATATACTCTGTTACATTAACTCTGAAATAAAGCCATTTTATTATTGAAATAATCTGTTTTATTATCCAAGTTCTTATATAACAGATAAATGTTTGCAACTGACCATTATGTTAGGATCACTTTGTTTTATTGTTTTGAAAATCAGACTATCTTATTTAATTTAGCTTTTATTGGAAAACTAACACTAAGCTATGGGCTTCAATAGCTAAGAATCAGTTTTAAACTCATATTGTTACCCAGGTGGTTAGCATTAAAATCAGATAATTAAAAGAAAGGAAAATTAAATATCTCTCTTTTAATATATGAAAAACTCTTAAATTATAATTTGAATCTTATATTTAAGTTTCTAGTAACTTTTACATTATCAATGTAAAATTGATATTATGAAATTATCAATGAAAGACATGTAATGGCTCAAATAGGAAAAGTAGTTTTTTCCTTCAATGTAACATTTAAATTAAAAATCGAGAAAAGTATCTCTTTTACATTGTTAGGCAAATACTACTTTTTATATAAAATTAAATATGACAACCTTAATAAAAAACACAATCCTTAAACCATCAATGATCTAGTCCTAGCCAAAATAAATACTAAAATATTTAAGGGGAAAAAATTGCAAATTGGAATTTTCATAGGATGAAGATTTTTAAAAAACACCTCTCACAAAAATTAAATCACGGTGGTTAACAGACTTAAACCTTAGGTGTGAAACTATTAGAATTCTAGAAGAAAATGTAGGAAAGACTCTCACAGACATCGGCCTAGGCAAAGAATTTATGAAGAAGACCCCTAAGGCAATCACAGCA
>CM052440.1:129460273-129487112 GCA_028533085.1 Varecia variegata
AAAAAACTAAATAGAGGTAAGACTGGTGTGACATAAATTCAGTAAGAGACATATAAATGCATCTGACAACAAAGTATCCCTTAGGACCTATTTAATTGGCATAGAAAGTAGCACCAAATCTTGAGGAGGACAATAATTCAAAGTGTCAGATAAAGATCCAGATACTTAATCTGGAGTTTCAAGAAATATTCAAAAAGACCGTGGTAGGTGAGGATGTTGATTCTACTAGCAGCGGCTAAGAACTAGTCTCCAATCTTTGCAGAACCAGACATTGAGACTTGGCCATTGTGGCCCAATGGTCACAGACAGTGGGGACAGATGCTGAATTTCAAGATTCTCACATTTGTGCCCAAGGGGCATACCTAATTCAACCCCCCAAATACACCAACTTGGTTGTAGAAGGAAAAATTTATTATTTGTTGTAAATAACCTAAATTATACATGGGCGAATGTGACGATATGGTATTTGTAGGTAGGTTGATTATATGAGGCTGGATATATGGGACTGTCATATTATTCTCTCTGTCTCATGTGTGCATATGTATATAGGAAATAAAATGATGTTTTTATCAACTTATTTATTAAAGAATATAAAGCCTACAAATATCCAATATTTTCAACATTCAGGGCTTAATATTGAGGAATCTACTCAAATGCTGCCAAATCCTAGTGGCCTGAAAGTAATCTATTTCCTGAGGTACTGGACCCCGCAACCCCAGAGGATGTGTGTTTAGCCCAATGTGCACTTAAAATAAGTAATAGCTCTACATGTGGGTGTGTGTATGTAGGTGTGTGAATTAACACTACAATGCAACAGCTTTTTAGAGTAGCAAATAAAAGGCTTTATCAATTTAGCTGTTAATTTTAAACCCTGTAATATTTCTGATTTTGAGGGGGAGCAGTATCCAAGATTTAGTTCTTTTATTGATATATATACATATTAAAGGCACATTTTGGATATGATTGTTAGAATGACATTAGATATGTATTCACACATTTAAAAGCAATATTTAGATTTGAATTTTAATAAAATATTTTGGCCACTGATAGATCAACATGACTAATTTTTTTTTGCTTCATATAATGATCTATTTAATTGTTTAACTTTCATTACAAGCTACAAAATCCCTGTGTAGCTTCTTAAACCAGGCCATAGTTTATAGCAAAATGTATATCCAGGAATTTTGAATGTAAACTTTTCCACAAAGACTAGAATACACATTATCATTTTTAAGAGGAGGAAGTTGCTAATTTTTGAAGGATGAATGTATAAAAGCACAAACAGGCAAGTCATTACATAAAATGAGAGGGAGTATCCAGGTTCAAATATAGAATTTTAGTTTTTCCATCAAGGTTTCTTTTTTCTTTTTTAAGTATTTTCCATTTATGTAGGAAAAATATGCAACCTGAATCTGAATATTTTATGATTATGCAGTATTTATTTCAAAACCTCTGTTTTTTGCTTAGAGATATATTTTAACACTTTAGGGTTAATGTGGGTTGTGTCCTTTAGTCTTCCTACTACTATGTCCTGTGTGCACAAAAGATTAATACATGAGCAGATGACCTGTGTGGTCTTCAATAACATATATTACTATATTATAGTAGGGATGACACAATATGAGTTATTTGGAATACTTTTAATGCTTTGCACTCTTGAGAAAGAGAAAAGCAACCTGCCTAGTAGTTATCCCTGAGGCACTGGTCTTGCTGGGAGATGGCTTGGTGCTCACAGTTAGGTCTTGGTACTCTCCTATTGAATATATGAAATTTTGCAAAATGCCAGACTCTGACCAGGCCACTCTGTGAACATGATAGATCAAGGTAAAAGGAGAGTTCGGTATAGTTATGACTGAACTTAGATAAGGGAAAGAACATTGTCCAAATCACAAACATAACCAAACATCTTCTTTTTCTGGAAGAGTGACCACTGCCTGTGTATTGCTGAAGTCAAATAAAATATAGAGACACATCTCTAAATTTAAAATATTTTATTTGGGAAGTAAGAATTGCAATTTGGGATATAAACCATAGATTGTGTGGTCTTCAGTACGTCTATAGAAAAAAGGGAGGGTTAGAGGTTTTTATAAAAAGGAGAAATGTCACATATTGTTTACAAGAAAGTTCATTAGCACTAGTAAAGTTTTGGGGACCTGGCAAGTTCTGACTGGTAAACAATGGTGATGGGTAAAACTAGTTTTAGAGTTGCAGCAGGTTGTTTCAGTAGCTATTAGATAAAACTGATTTCAAGTTACAGCAGGCAGTTTCAGCAGCCAGGCTTGCAGAGAATTACATCCTTAGCAATATTATGTGCCCTGAATGTTTTCCCCCTGGCCCTTTGAATCTGTTTTAGTTGTGTATATCAAGAATGACCCAATTCATACAATCAACTTTCATGATACTGATTATAGCTTTAGCTTCACTATACTCCTTCCCACAATTTCAGTAAGATGTAGTAACATAGCCAATCATAGAATTACCCCTGATTTCTGATTGCCTACAATTCAGAGCAAATTATCTCTTCTTTGAACTCTCTCCATAAATTATGCAGAGTAAGGCCAAATCATATATGTAGTTGTGAACACTTTTTACTGAGACATTCTATGATTTCCATTAATATGTGTTCTCCCTCAATGCCACAAGCCAACAAATCCAACATTTTTCAATTGCAGGTCTGTGTCTGGCAGTCTTTGGCTAGAGATCATTGATACCTCTTTTGACAAGTTTTGGGTTTTTTTTTTAAAAGAACTATTGAATTTTTACAATGCTCACATCTGAGATGTCTTCCAAATCTTCCTCTTAGGTATTTTAAAAAATTAAAATTTTCATATTAAATGTTTAAAACAATGTTGGTCAGGCTTTCTTCACAAGTCAAATGTTGTTAAGATGGATTCTCTCTTGCTCTCTCTCTGTCTCTTCCCTTTTGCATTGGTATGCTAGTTTGCAAAACTGCTATCTGTATTGATAGTGAGGTTAAGTATATACTGGGACTCAGAAATTCTACTCCAAAATACAATATCAACAGAAGTACATGTATTTGTATATGTACCAGACTATATGTAAAAAAAAATGTCCAGAGAACTAATCAAAACACTCCAAATTTAAATATTACTATCAATGTTTGAATGAATTAAATAGCCATGAAGGTTAGAATGGATTAAAAATGTGATCTATTTAGTCAGAATGCAGCAATGAACATTCACAAAATTCTGCTATTAATACAACTAGATGACTGTATGTTCCAAACACAATAAACATTAAGAGAAGGAAACAAAACATGAAAGAGGATACTCTATATGACATCATTTAAATAGTATTCCTTAAAAATATAAAGACCAAAACTAGTCTCCTGTAATAGAAGTCAGAGAAGTGAATATATTTAGGGGAGCAGAATGAGGAGGAGAGGGCATACGAGTGATTTCCGAGTACTTGGTGATGTTTAATATATTGATTGGGGTGATGCTTACTGGGTATGTTTGCAGGGTACAAATTCATTAATCTGTACATGTAAGATTTGTGCACTTTTCTTTCTATTTTGATATTAAAAGGTTACATAAAAATAAACTGATGTAATATTGTGAGTAAATCACCCATCTTAATATGCCTCACTTAAATGTTTTATAAAAATAAGACATTATTCTCTCACCCTTCTTGTAACATTCTTCTGCACATCCTGAAAGACACTATTCTTTTGAAAAGAGTTAAATAATCAGAAATAATTATGTAAGGCCAATGAATAAAAAATAATGTGAAAGAAAAGGAGAACATGTCTATTTCTACTTTAAAAATCATTAAAATTATGTTAGTTTGTATTCAGGAAACTTATGCATTAAATGTAGCTCTTCCTTTAACTTTATGTGTGGTAGTGTGTGATATTGGGAAACCAATCCCTGTCACTTGTCTTTAATCTGTAAGATGCAGAACGTTACTATAAAATTACTCAGTTTCCCTCCTGCTCTAAGCACATTAACATCTTACATGTAATTATGTGGTAATATTTGTTTAAAAGGCATATAATATGCCAAATTTCATAAACAGATACTTGAGAATTCGAGCAGATACTTCACAGAGGGAAAAATAGTGCCACTACCTAGTGATTAATAACTCATCATTAATAAGAACTATTGCATTTATACCTTAATTGTGAGGAGTTTAAACCATTTTAGGAAAAAAACATGCTGTAAAACAAGAAACTATAATCATATTGTTTTGAGACACAAGTAATTTACTTTGTAAAATTTTCTTGAACCATTTTGCCCCAGTCTACATTTAAGTTGATGAATCATATTACGACACACGAGAGACAGCCACATTCTTTTAAAAGCAGATGGTAATTGTCAATTACTAATAGAGAACTTTCCAGTCCACTGAAGCAAAGTAGGGAATACACTTTTCAAATGGAAGGTAGAAGTTAAGGAAGTAAAGAACAAAGAGACGGCCCTCTGTGAATTCTAATGCCAACAGATGCGATCCAGCTGCAGATAAATCAAATTTTAAAACATCAGCAATAAGGGAAAATTTATGTTTTCCCATTTATTTGAAACTCTTGGTCAATAAAATAATTAATTAGCTATCTAAATGTTGCCCTAGATTGTCACTAATACTTATCATGACTTTCTACTGTCATAAAAATATCATTTAGAAAATTATATTTTAAATCAGTTAGTTTTAATTTCTCATTAATCAAATAGGCAGCCTATACAACCATGAAAATGTAGTGTTCTATACCACAGACCTGAAAATCTATAAAAGTTCAACTGTGATAACTGCTGCATTGTTCCTTGACTTTCCACGGTAAGTTGAGGCAACCTTGATAGGAACTGTGCAAAGTCTTGAATTTTAACCTACTTGTAAACTAACAAGCCAGACTGTCAGTGTGTCATGGGTGCTGGCAAAAGGCAGGACACTACTGGGTCAGAGACACAGGACTTTATTTCTCACAATAAAGAGTAAGCAGCATGAGCATTATGTTGGCACCATTTTCCTTAGGCTTTCTAAGTCCTAGCAGGGCAGCACAGGTTGGCATAGATTAATACCTGTACATGCAGTGGGCTGTATTATAGAAGGGAAACACTGAGCTTAGTGTGTTTTATGGAAAGCAAAAGCAAACCTGCTTTTATTTTTAAAGAGTCATTATTTCATCCCTCATCATTGTTGTGTGCGAACGCTATCCTAGAAAATGTAGTTCTGGCATATGCAGCAAGAATGTGAAAGAATCCTCTGAGCTTCCCAAAGCATAATGTGTTTATCTCTGTTGTTGAACTCTTTGCGTAGTATTATCATTTCTGATATATTTATTCTTTTCCTTACAACCAGATTGTGCAAATGTTGGGGGGGGGGAAGCCATCCATGTTTGTAGCTTTAGCATCTATGAACACTGACATTAAATTAGTGTTTTCCCTGCTTCTTTATTTCTGTATAATGAATCACCCCAAATTTAGTGGCTTAAAACAACAACAATTATATTAACTCTCATAGTTTCTATGGTCAGGACGTCAAAAGGGGCTTGTCTGAGCAGTTCCGGCCCAGGATCTCTCGCATGGTTGCAGTCACGTGGTTGCTACAGCTGGAACTCGGGGAGCTTGGAGAAGATAGGGGCTGCCTGAGTATTTCTCTCCTTCCATGTAGCACCGGGGCTTTCTCATGAGCAAGTGTGTGGTTTTGGCTGCCTTATGGTACTTAGACTGCAGAGATGAGTGCCACAGAGAGTAAGACATAGAAATGCTTTTTCTCTGTTAGGTAGGTTTAAAAATCATTTCCTCCATGGTAGCAACCTACTCGGACACAAGAGGAAGAACATAGGACCCCTCTTACCATAGCAGGAGTGTCAAGATTACATTTTAAATGAGAATGTGGAATGAGAGATATCATCATGGTTATGTTTTGAAAATGCAAATACCACATTGTTTTATACATTGTTGTTGAAGGAACGGAAGATAGAAGAAAGGAAGGGTAGAGGCAAGGAAGAAAAGAAGAGAGAGAAAGAGGGAAAAAAGGAAGATAGAACAATAGTAACAGCCCAAATAACACAGAAATACAATTGTAGGAACCAGGTAAAACCATAATATAAAACATACAGAGATCTTACTGTGAATACATACATTTAATTATATTATTCATCTTTGGATTACAATTGTCAAATAAGTTTATATCAAAGGAAGGATCTAATGGATGAATAGAAGATTAGAAAACTATTGAAATCTAATTGTTTGGGTAGTTTAAACATAAAAATAACACATGAATTTCTTCATTCTAAAATAAATTTATACATCTTAATATTGTTATTATTTTTATTTCCATTGTTAGCAACATTATTTTGTTCTTACTTAACATTGATTGGTACCAAATAGTTTGAGTAAAACAAAAATTGCTGTTTTATTATGAGCACAGATAGAAATAAATAGAGAGGCCCACGTATTCTTAAATTTAGTTGGTCAACAGGTTAGGCTTTCTCTCCTACACTAGAGAGATTTTAGTGACTCCAATTGCCTTTAGTTCTGAACAAAGGGGTTTGTGGATTTTCTAATACATTTTTGAGTACTTGAAAAACATCAAAGAGCTATAACTTAAAGTAGGTACTATGTCTGGTGGCATAGTCAGTCAGTGGGCTTTTTATTACTTTTCTTTTGACCTTTTCATCATTTCTTGAGGGGTTTCTACTGTTGCAGACTGATGGGCAATTTACTTACACGTAATGTGACTCTTCCACTTGGCCCTATAATTGTAAACTTCTTTGAACACGACTGGGCACCTTCCTGAGTGGGTGTGAGTGACAGGTCTGCAGATAATGGAGGTCACGACATGTGGAGATGACGGGCTCCTTCCTTCTTTGCTGTCCTTGATGCACCTTCTGCCTATTAATTGTTCTTCCTGTCTTTGTTTCTGAGTGTGGAACCCTTTGTATATG
The DNA here is from genome assembly GCA_028533085.1 of Varecia variegata. Classification (NCBI taxonomy): domain Eukaryota; kingdom Metazoa; phylum Chordata; class Mammalia; order Primates; family Lemuridae; genus Varecia; species Varecia variegata. The sequence continues at coordinate 129,467,181 of CM052440.1, forward strand.
AGCAGATAATCCACTTACGCTACAATTATACATTTATTTTTCAAATATAGTATGTTCTCTTTCCTAGGCAAGTATTTTTAATCCATTTAGTTAGTTTTTAGCCATCACATTTTCTTTTTAAATCTAATCAGGGAAAACTTTTATAGAAATAATATTTACTTAATTCTATAAAAATACCATTTTCACCTTCTTCAAGTGAGTTTCACATTCGCTATATTCACAGATGTGATAATAATAGGAAATATTACTCTAATTCAGATATTCTTTCTTAAGGTGGAGTTTTGCTTTAAAGTGTATCTCAGTGTCACTAGGTGATTCTTAAGGCAGTGTTCTTCGTATGGTACCACAATATTAAATATGACATTCTTGATAGCAGTGACTCTCTCTGTCTCGCTCCACTATGTGTTTTCTAGCTAAACTCAACTTTACTCTTGGAAGTTGGCATTTTCTGTTCTGCATCAGGACATTAAAGAAAGTCTTTCCCTTATTCTGAAAAAATTTTAATCCCCCTGACCCCAGTGGTACCTGGATAAACTCTTGTATTCTAGATCTCCCTCAAAAGATTATTTCCTCTGTGAAGGCCGATGCTAATTACCTAGTTATAAATTAGGCTCCTATTTTATGATCCTATAGAAATTCAAAGTCTCTTTCTCTCTCTGTTTCTCATCTGTCTCTCTTCCCTTCATTCTCTCTCTCCATACATGCGTGTATGTGTGTACGTGCACATTTCTTTAATTGACTATCTTACATGGTAGACTATAAGCTCAGTGAGGACAGAGACCAAGTTTGCCTCATCACCATGGGATCACCAGGACCTTGCACAGTACCTGGTCCATTGCAAGTGCACAGGAAACAGTGAATAAGTATATTTTGGACTCTGGGGTATCACATTAATCTCTATTCCTATCCTGTATCAGCCCTCTGAAAATGTGTTCTCCAGGAAAGAAAAGAAAAAGAGAATCTGAGTAAATACAAAGGGAAGTGAAGAAAGAAAGGAGAGGTCAGTGTCAGCCATGGAAAGGGACAGTAGAAATGAGAAATGTTAAGGGGGAGTACACAGTGGTCCATTCCCAAAATAAAGAAAATGAGCTGTAATCCAGGTGACTGAAAGGAATGTTCAGTGCCTAATATCCGGGTAATTAACTCTCTCCTCTCTAAAATTGTATGAAATAAATACACTTTAATGTGTTCATAACGAAAGGATGGATATTAACTGCCCTATAAAAGGCAAAGTAGAAATTTTATTTTAATGAGAAGCCTAAGCTTACTAAGATTAATACCAAAGATATTTATATTTTTTGTAATTTTGTAAAGTGCTTTGACACATCTTAAATAATTTGTCCTTCCACAAAAGTTTGAATGAGATACACATTTTCTAACCTGTGTGATCACTGTAAAAAGAGTCTCTGAGCGTGTCCCCCACTGTGTGCTTTGCAGGGCCACTCCTGGCGCTCTACAGAATCCACTCTCTTCTTATCATCATTTCCCCCTGCTTAGCCCAGCTATTTACCCTGTTCAAATAGAAATTTAAAATAGCTTCCACATCTCTCTCCACTTGCTTCTTGCCCACTCCATGTCCTCCAAAGCGCTTCCAAAGTGTTCTTCTGAAATTTATCATAACACCCAGACTTAAATCTTTCTGTGGCTTACCGTCACACTTAGCAAAAGGTTGAGTATAATTTGTTGCCTGTCTTATTTATATTCCTTTTTCCATTATGCCACCCTCTTCTCACTCCACTTTTGATTATTTATAGATGCTTGAAAATGACCTTCTCTCTCACTCCTCTGGGACTTTTTACAGGTTTCTACTGTCTAGCATGACTTTTTCCCACATTTTGCACTTGGTTAAATGCCAGTTATGTTCAAACACACAGTTTAAGCATCAGCTCTGGAGTTTTTTGTAATCCCTTTAACTGAATGTGTTTCCTCTGTTTCTTAAATTTTTCAAAATATGTTTATTCTATCCTGCATTGTAATACAGACATGTATTGCTTAATGAAGGGAATACATTCTAAGAAATGCATTGTTAGGTGATTTTGTCATTGTGGGAACATCACAGAGTGGACTTATTCAAACCTAGATGGTATAGCCCAGTACACACCTAGGCTATATGGGATAGCCTATTGCTCCTCAGCCACAAACCTGTCCAGCGTGTTAATGTACTGGATACCATGTGCGATTAGAACACGTGGTAAGTGTTTGTGTATCTAAACATATCTAAACATAGAAAAGGTACAATAAAAATATGGTATAAAAGATGAAAAATGGTATACCTGTCCAGGGCACTTACCATGAATGGAGTTTGTAGGAATGGAAGTTGTTCTAGGTGAGTCAGTGAGTGGTGAGTGATTGTGAAGGCCTGCAACATTACTGCACACTACTGTAGACTTTATAAACATTGTACACTTAGGCTACACTTAATTTATATAAAAATATCTTTCTTCAGTAATAAATTAACCTTTGCTTATAGTAACTTTTTTTTTTTTCAGACAGAGTCTAGCTCTGTTGCCAGGGCTAGAGTGCCGTGGCGTCAGCCTAGCTCACAGCAACCTCAAACTCCTGGGCCCAAGTGATCCTTCTGCCTCAGCCTCCTGAGTAGCTGGGATTACAGGGGCACGCCACAATGCCCGGCTAATTTTTCTATTTTTAGGAGAGACAAGGGTCTCGCTCTTGCTCAGGCTGGTCTCGAACCGAGCTCAAGCAATCCTCCTGCTTCAGCCTCCCAGAGTGCTAGGATTACAGGTGTGAGCCATTGTGTGCAGCTGTAACTGTTTTACTTTACATACTTTTTAACTTTTTGACTCTTTGATCCTTTTGTACTAACACTTAGTTTAAAACATAAACACCTTTTACAGCTGTACAAAAATATTTTCTTTCTTTGTTTTCTTTCTTTATATCCTTACTTTTTGAGCTATTTTATTTTTAATTTTTTTTTTTTTTTTACTTTTTAAATTTTTGTTAAAAACAAAGACACAACAAACATACACATTTCCCCAGCCTTCCACAGGCTCGGGTTGGGCAATACCAGTGTCTTCCACCTCCATATCCTGTCCCACTAGAAAGTCTTCAGAAGCAATAACACTCATGGACTGTCATCTTCTGTAGCAATGCCTTCTTTGAGAATACCTGCTAAAAGACCTGTGGTTAACTATTTTTTTTTTTAATAAATAGGAGTACACTCCAAAATAATGATAAAAGTACAGTATAGTAAATACATAAACTAGTAACAGTTTTTTATTATTATTATCTTCTTTTACTGCTGGGATTATTAGTATTTCTAAAGACACATGACTACTATAAAGCTCCCAGATTACCAAGTTATTTATTTCCTTTCTCTGAATTCCAATTCCAAATATCTATGAGAAGGAATTATTATGAAAGTTTCACAGAGCTTGGATCAGGTGTCCCATGGCCATCCTTTCTCAATCAGTAGTGTTCAGGTAGCTCTACCTCATGTGACACATGTAATAACTACCTGGAACATGGTAATTACCTGGATGGGATCCAGTTATTTGCAGTAACGACTCTCTTAGAGAAAAAGGATTATTACAAGCTGAGTAGATAACTTCAAATTGATCACCAGATTGTTGTATACAACCTAAAATCAGAGAAAACTTACTAGGGTATACCAACATGTAGAGTGAAAAACTAAAAAAAAAAAAAAAAAAAAAGAGGAAAAGTCAAATCATCTGTAAGATACGAAAAGGTAAAACCATTACGAGATGAAATGCAAACCACTTTTTAACTAGTATTTTTTCAAAATTAGAGTTTCAATGTATGTATGCTTTACACATTTATTTCTAGCCATTTCATATATTTTGGATTTTTTATTTATACATTTTTAGCCTAGTTTCATTTGGCTTCCTTTTAGTTTTCTTTTTTTTAATTTCAAAATGTTAAGGTGGTACAAGTGTTTTTGTTACATGAATATCTTGTATAATGCTTAAGTCAGGGTTTTGGTGTGCCCATCATCAGACTGATGTTTGACCAGAACTGGGTATTATGGCCTAGTTAAGTTGACATAAAAATATAACCATCACAATAAAATATCTGTTGCTAATAAGTATATATAACATGCAAATATATGAGGCATGAGATTCTTTTTATCTACATATATATCATTTTCAATGCATTGATTACATTACTTTGTTCCTCTATGGTTTTACTAGAGTGTTTCAAATCTAAAAGAATTACATAAAAACTTTGAACTATATTTATTTTTAACTCTCATATTTAAAAAATATTATTTGCATATTCAGTTTCTATGTTCATATTGTTTATAACTTTTTATATTTTTCTTATAACATGATCCTATTGGTTATTTTATTCTTAAATTTTACTTTATCTGTTATTCTAGTATATTTTGCTTTATTTTCTTTCATTCTTTCACTGGTTTTATTCCTTATTCTAATTTGGAAGTAGGCTTTTATGGGAGAATTCAGTCATTTCACATTTAGTATAAAAAAACTGTTAAGTATAATTTTTCTTCCATCTTTACTTATTATTTTTAAATTTTCATTTTTTTCTTATTATCCTTATTTTGTGTTTTAATCAGAAGGTGTTCAATAAATTTGCATTATCTTTGCATTCTGTTCCAAATAGAAATAATGTCCATAGTTTTAAATCCATGGTGCCTCCAGTTTTTACCTGGCATTTTATGGAAACATTTCCATTATTTCTTTTAATTAAACCAGCTTGAACTAAATTCAAACTTAATATTGTATTATATATGAATAAAAGTGTTTATTAAGCAAATTAATAAGGTAAATATAATATTAAGATTCTTATATGAGTGAAGAAAATATTAAAATATTAATCATAGTTTCCTAGCTTTGGAAGGATCCTTACAGAACAAGTATCTACTTACTTTATTTTATAGATGAAGAAACAATGGTAAAATGATCTTTTCAAAATTGTTTTCCTATATCATTCTTATGTATTTATGAATTTTATATGACTATAGGTAAGTCTTTTTAGCTCTCTGAGATAGAAAGGGAAAAAAAGTTAAATTGAAAGACTGTGTTGAGGATCCAAAAATGACACAGTATTGGAATGTGCTTTAAAAAACTTAAGCTGTAAAATGAATATGTTATTATTGATATATAATAGGTTTCCCTACTAGGTAAATTCTCCACTTAGTTTAGTAGACTAAGCTACTTACTTAGACTTGAAAGAAGCATTGCTGAATCTTTGCCAATGCTCTATATACCCACTATATAAATAGGTTAAAAATGGCTCCTATACATTTGCCCTATATAATTGGCCTCTATATGTTGGCCTATCATAGGAAAAGTCCAATGATGGCAGTATAAAAAAAGGAGGCAATCTCCTACACAAACTTCTAAATAAAGCCTACATTTTTTGAGTTTCAGAAAGAATAGGACTAAAAAAGGAGTCATATAAATTCCTTCTCATTGCATAAGTCTCATCACACATGTTACTTCCCTCAGAAATCTTCCTTGATTCACTTTCTTACCCCTTAGTCTTAATTAAGTTCCTTTCTTATGTCTTCCATTGATTATAGAAGTTATTAAATTTTTAAAATAATCTATTTCATGCTTTTATTTCTCATTAATTGTTAAATTCAACAAAGTCTTTTATCTCTTTATTCCTCTGATCTGTTATATCTCCTTTTATTGTTTCTGGTGTAGAGTACTTCAGTTTTCTCTTTCTTTCATTCTTTCTTTTTGCTTTCTTTTTTTAGTGTATGCATTAATGAACTAGTTTCCTTGAATTTTCCCTTTTCAAAATTAGTTTTAGTTCCATTCGTTAGAATAATTCTATATGAATATTCAATTATCAGGTAATTGGGAAAGTGCAATGTGCATCATAGTGAGGATGAGTAAAAATAATATCAGAGCATTCTAATTTTTTAAGAAAATTAAACTTAAACAGAAATTGCAAAGCTTGATCAATCATGGCTTTCAGTAGAGATTTTTGGTACCAAGCTCTGAGTTAATAATGATAATATTGATCATGATACAGTAGGGGTAATGAGTTGGCTAAGGAATGTATTTAAAGAAGCAACAGGATAGGAATAATATGACTTTAAAGAATAATGAAATCATTGTCTAAAAAATGTAAAAGCAGGAAAACGTAAAGAAGATTATGTTCTTTCTTCTGGATTTTTACAGCTGTCTTTTGACAAGTCTTTTTTCTGACTCTGAATTATTTAAAAGCCTCTTTATCGTTTCCTCTAAAGTTAACTTTTCAAAACATAGGTCACATAATATTCCTTCCCAGAAACCTTTTATGACTCACCATTGATTACAGAATAAAGTCCTCTAAAAACTTTCTACAGCCTGCCTTTCTGGTTTTAACTTATTATGTCTTTTACCCAAGTGTTATTATAAAAATTGTTCTTTTTATGTACTTTGCCGATAATGAAGTCCAATGACATTCTAGAAACAAGCAACTCTTTTATCCTACTTTTTTTTCAAGATGTGTTTGTGTATAAAGAACACATATTTAAATATTTTAAATATAAATTTAATTTTTAAACCAAACCTTTTCCATTTTAAAAACAAGTCGACATTTGATAAAATGGAGGCATCTTTGGAATCTGGGATATTTCAGTTTTGGTCTGTTACAAATTAATTAACCATATATACAGAAAATAATTGAAAATTTTAATATTAACACACCTATTATTTTTTCCTTTTATTTATTTATTTTTAATTTTTTTTTACTTCAGCATATTATGGGGGTACAAATGTTTAGGTTACATATATTGCCTTTGCCCTGCCTGAGTCAGAGCTTCAAGTGTGTCCATCCCCCAGACGGCACACTGCACCCATTAGGTGTAAATATACCCATCCCCTCCTCCCCGCTCCCACCTGCCCGACACCCTATGAATGTTACACCTATTATTTTAACATTTTTTAAAGATGTTTTTCACTTGTTTTGTGATATAGTCAGGCATGTTTCAAATGCTTAACCAAGTCCATTTCAGGATTTCAAATCTTGGACTATTTTTTATGAAGAAAAAACTTTATTTACCTTAGAGATATATTTTTAAATTGAAGTGTGTACATCTCTGTAAGTTGGAAATATCTTTTTTAATGTGTAAAGAGAAGTGTTCCAGAATATGATGTTATTTGCATTTGATTTTCACTAACGACCTCATTTTTCACTCCTGCAGGTAAACTCTAAAATAGTCCTGTCACTGTGATTCATTGATAGAGACCTACTTAATCACATGGTTATATTAATAATTTTTGTTACACTTTATACTTTAGTGATTTTAAGAGGTCAACATTTATCATTCTGTATCTTGTTGGGCAGCACTTCTCTGAGAAAAGTTAAAAATTAAATTGATTTCTCAACTTTATCAAGACATGAGCACACTGGTGATGTGTAATTGGTCATGCCTGTCCTCCATTTGCATTTCCCTCTCAGTGTTTACTTCTGTGCAGTAGACATTTTTGCTGTAGATATTTTGTGTAGTAGATATTTTGCAGCTTGCTGTAGATATTAGATATTAGAAATCATGTAAAATAAAATGGCTGAGATTTGAAGATGTCTGGAAAACATTATGTTTAATATAAGAGAAGTGGTTGAAGGCACTAAAGAATTTCAACCGGAGAAGATAATAATTAAAGGGATATGATAATATTTTCGAATATTTGAGAACCAGGAATTTAGAAGAGGCATCATACCTTTGGTGTGTGAACACAGATACTGTAACCAGGTAGGTACCTAGGGTTTAACCAACAGAGTTGGGAAAGGTGCCAATTGATGCTGAGCTCCAGAGAATCATAACATCCCCTCAAAAATTAGAGGTTTCTAAACTTAAATGTGCGTATGAATCACCTGGGTGTCTTGTAAAAGTGAGGATTCTAATTTAGTAGGTGTTGGGTGGGACCAGAGAGTATCAATTTTTAACAAGCCCTTAGATTATACCAATATTGCTGCTCCAGACAGGACACTTAGATGTCTGCCAAAGAGTTACCGCCTTTGTTCACCTGAGGGTGATCAGGGTTGGGAAGGAGCAGGAGGAGGGGAAGCACTTCTTGAAGATCAGCACTCACTGCTGATGCCTGCCAAGAAGAAAGCTCTATTGAGGAAGCCAGCTTGGGAGTTTCCAGGGAAGTTTGAGGCTGCCTAGAGACATTCACATTCAGAAGAAATCAATGGCTTATTTGATTCTGATTGGTGAGATTGGAGGACTAATTAGAATCAGAAATCATGAAGGTTATTTTGGGGATTAGTAGAAACTTGCAGGGTATCTTTGAATGGCACTGGTTTAAAGAAGCTAAATGTCTAGGCAAATGTGGAAAACAGTAGGACCCAAAGTATCCAGTCAAACCACATAGAACATAAAGTTGATCTTGGAAAAAAGTCAAGTGGCATCAGTATTATGTGGGGAAAAAGTGATTAAAAAACAGTTCAGACACAAATCACACCTGAGGACTAACAAATGACAATATTTATATTTTGGCACAACTAACAAAATTAATTGATTTCTCCCATGCACACACCACTTTTTGGTTATTAAATGAATTCTATTACTACTTGCCTTGGTATTGGAATATATTTTTTAAACCTAGTTATGGAAATAGCAGAATTAGGACCAGTAGATAGAAAATACAAAAAAGTCCATTTCAGCTCACTGTAAGGAATTCTTTTCTTAAAACATAATAAGTGTCTCATACAAAACAAATAAAAAAGTCATAGTAGAAGGCTTCACATTATAGCATATCTTGTAATTTTTTGAAACATTAGAGCCACTCTATCTTTCATAGATGTTAGGAGTTTCCTGTTTTAGGTAAAACAGATAAATTTCAACATTCTCTTTCTTAATTTACAATTCTGTGGTGCTAAGGTTGTAAATGAAAGTTATGCATTGTTTGGTACTTATTATTTTATGACTCCCAACTGATCTCCATTCATGCAGAGTGCCACCATAGGTTCACATAAAAACATTTCTCAATTAAGCATGTCATCCTCAGATTCGGAAATTTCCAATAGTTCTCTTGCTGGCACTGACAAGACACCTTATATCTGTAATTATTTGTATATAATAAAATCCACCCTTCTGAAACTATCCCTAATTGTCATTATCTTATATAAATATTCCTTTAAAGGCATGCATATCATTATTTCTTTACAGTCATTTGCCTCTTCAGCTAAACTATTTATTCATTGTTTTCTGAACTGATTTGGGCTTTTATACTTCTTCACTTTACTTACAAAATTACTTTAAGAAAAATCGAGTGACAAGTGTCTTCATTACCTTTCGTTTCCTGAAAATGTTTTGTCTCCTGGTTCTAATTATCTGGTTATCTATCTGATTATTTATTCTTCTCTATTTGTTACGGGGCTGAGTTGTCCCCCAAAATTCATATGTTGAAGTGCTAATAGTACCTCAGAATGTGACTGTATTGGAAGATAGGGTCTTCAAAGTAGTAATTAAGTTAAAAAGAGGTCATATAGGTGGGCCCTATTTCAATATGACTGGTGTCCTTATAAGAAGAGGAAATTGGGACACAGATAACACATAGACCAAAGGACAACCATGTGAATACACTGTGAGAAGGCAGCCACCTACAAGACAAAGAGAAAGGCCTCAGAACAAAACAAACCCGCAGACACCTTGATCTTGAACTCATAGCCTCCAGAACTGTGAGAAAATAAATTTCTGTTTTTTAAGTCACCCATTCTGTGGTATTTTGGAATCCTTAGCAAACTAATAAATTACCCATCACTGCTAAAAATTCTTGAGAGAAAATACTTTGAGAAAAACCTAATTTTCATGGGTCTCTGGCTTTCTCTGCTATTCTAGGGTGGTGACACCATAATGAACATATCTTGAGATTTTTAAGGGGTATAGAATATATTCTATTGTATTATAAATGATAATCTATATTTTTAACATTGCTGTAGAACTTCAAAGACCTAAATATTGGTCTAGACCTGACTGAATATCCCAGATAAAAGGAATGTCAGAAATACAGACCAATTTCCAAGGGCTATTATAAACCTTTCACATGCAATTATAGAAATAAACAATATAGAAATAAAAGCAATGTTTTAGTGTATTTCCAAAAATATTTAATGTGTCCTATATGCCTCTTTATATATCTATGTGTAGGTAGATTAAATATATTTATAGATAGATTTCATAATGCATGTGCTTATAAAGATGCATAGACCTATATAACATACATATATTATGTTCAAATTCTACTTTTTGCCTTTTTTTAGACATCATTATTTGGTTTACATTTTTATGTCACTAAATTATCTGGAAATTGTATAACATGAGAACTAGATCACTTAAAACCTCAACAAAAATGTTTGATTGTTTGAATTGTTCCATAATTGGCTGTTAAACTACATTTCTTACATAAGTGATGTCCAGAATAGAAAACCAAACCAATCTCTCTTCCGTTGAGTTAGACCTTTGCTAACTGTCTACACATTATTATTACCTGTGGAACTTTTTAAACATTATAATTTTGAGGTTACACATCCAGACGTTCTGATTTAGTTGTTCTGGATGTATCATAAATATTAGTATTTTTTAAAAATGTCCTAGCTGATTCTTATAGTCAGCCAAGGTAAAAACCTCTGCTCTATAAATGGATTTTTAGTTCCATACATCCTTTATTAGCTTAGTTAAGGTAGCAACTTATAACATCATTCATCATTTTATTTATCTTAAAGATCATTTTACTTCATCATATCTAAGTAAAAAAATGTATTTTGCAAAAAAAATCATGCAGGAGATTTGGGGACGATTGAAGGCATATAAATTATTTTGTTTAACTACTGAGTTAATGACAGTGTTTGCCAATTTATGTGCAGAGGTCTAGGGAGTTTAGGGATACATTAGCACAAGAGGGATGGCATTACTTAGTATTTGCAGGTACAATAAAATTTTTCAGGTGAAATCAGATTTGTATGAGCTGAATCATATTTGAAATAAATTAAAACAGAGCATTTGAGGAATTGAGTATTTTTAATTCTGTAAAATGAAAAAAAGGCTACTCTTGGTACGAATGTTGACATATTCTGAGTTAAAGCACAGGTTGAATGAAACATATACAATTTTGTGTATAACCTGAAATCAGATGGGAATTGAAAGGATACTCTATTTTTAGCTATGGTAGAAACCTTACCATATACTTATTTGGGACAGGATTTACAGCCTTGTTTCATATTTTATCCACATATACAGTGAATAAATGACACTATTATAGTTCTAGCAATCAATCTAAATACTCAAATGACTGAAAGCTGCCACAAAAGAGGTTACTGCTGCTTTTCCTTTTCCCGACTTGATTGGTTGTTAATTCCCAGAGCTGTACAAAAAGAAAAATCTTGTCTATAATAAGAAATTGACAGTTTTGAGCTTTGTGAGAGTTTTTTTTTTTAAAAAAGATGGAGAAGATTCAGTTTCTCTATACAATTTTCAATTTTATCTATTCAAGTAAAATACCCATGACACCTTCAAATGAACCCAAGGAAAAAGCTTCTTATGAATATATAGTCTTTCATCAATCAGAAATTGTGATGTTTGGAAGCAGAATTTGGGACAAGTTTATCACATGCAAAAGAAAAATTTCTGGCCTGAACTGTGTTAATTTCTTAAATGAAAAATCTCAGGAGGATCAAATTAAGTAGTCTTTGATATTAAAGTTTATCGTAATACAATATTTCAAAATGCAAATACTGATTATCACACATTAGAGGCACAGTATTACACATTTAGGTTAAATGCTTCTGCATTTTTATACCTGGATAACTCAATTTTCGGAATCCAAAAATATCTTTTTTTTTTTTTTTTTGAGACAAAGTCTCGCTTTGTTGCCCGGCTAGAGTGAGTGCCGTGGCGTCGGCCTAGCTCACAGCAACCTCAAACTCCTGGGCTTAAGCGATCCTACTGCCTCAGCCTGCCCAGTAGCTGGGACTATAGGCATGCGCCACCATGCCCGGCTAATTTTTTCTGTGTATATTTTAGTTGGCCAGATAATTTCTTTCTATTTTTAGTGGAGACGGGGTCTCGGCTCTTGCTCAGGCTGGTCTCAAACTCCTGACCTTGAGCGATCCACCCGCCTCGGCCTCCCAGAGTGCTAGGATTACAGGCGTAAGCCACCGCGCCTGGCCCAAAAATATCTTAATAAACAAGAATATTCAACTATAGTTAGCAACTTTACTAATTATTAAATAAAATCTGTTACAAAATTATTTATGCAAGTTTTTAGATTTGCAAAATATAGACATTCCCAAGCTGATCCAATATGTTAGATGCTATTAGTTTTCCATTGTTTCCTTCCAATAATTTTGATTTTGGCAGGAAATACATATTTTCCTTAGAAAACAAAAGACTGATTAAAGGAAATGTATAATGAAAAGTAATATTTTATGTCTTCATTTTGGTTATAAATAAACTTCCAATTAAGGCTCTATCATATGTTTATTCTTTCCTTAAGTGATTACTTGATAAAATTTAGATATCCCTCAGAGGAAATATCCTCCAGACAATAATTTGAACTGTAATTTACTGACCTGACACTATAAGTAGTGTCACATTTGGCTTTGTTTTGAAGTAATGATTTACCTTTAATTGATCAACCAAATGAAATGAGATACTTGAGCAAGGTGCCTAAGGATGTACAATCTAGAGTAAAATTTGATATGTTTAAAGGTACATTTAGAAATAGTAAAAAATGTTTCCTTTTTTTCCAGCTGTTTTATGAAAACAGAATAAGTTCATGTGCATCTAGCCTGCATTATCATATTCAGGCATTCAGTTACAAACATTGAATTATCTTCCAAATATGACACTTTGAGGTGTGGTTAGCGAATGACTGAAATCAACTTTTCTCTTTGAATTTCTCTTTGGATCTCTTTGTTTGCACAAGGGATCCAAACAAAAGATAAGGGTTTGGGTTAATCAAATCTCAAATTTAAATAAAGGAAATGATATGTTATTTAGTTTATGAATTTAAATGGGAGTGTCCTGAATACTTAAAAGTTTTGTATTTATAAAAATTCAATTTTCAAAAAAGGTGCAGCTTCTGTTCGTAATTCAATCAGAATGAATTTATATTTAAACAGAAGAGATGAACTGTAATTATAAAGTTGTTTGATACTCTCAACCCAATTCATGTGCTGATGCTTGGAGTTTCAGCCACATTATTAAAATGTAGTGTCTGGCTCTTGAATTTTCCAAAGCAATAAAGGAGATCTCTGAAGGACAACAAAGGAATGGGAAAGGAGCAAGTTTGCTGCTGCTGCAATGAATGCAAATGGCATCTCCATTCATTTCATTCACAGCAATCTGTCACCTTCTAGTTTCTCTTTCCAGATAGAAATAGGGGATAATACTGGAAATAGTAATGCATAAGTGGACAGGGCCCGACCATTAAAATGTTTACCATTTCCAGAATGATGCCTGCAGATGTTACAAAATTGAAACTGGATAGGTGTTAGAATTGCTGCCGGTTTCTATTCATTTGAATGGCAGCAACCCAGAACTCTGTTTTACGGTTTCTTGCGGAGGGGCAATCCATTATCTTTTTTCCCCTCCCTGGGATCAAATAGTATTTTTGTGAGGATTACATCCCTGTAGTAAGCAGCAGTGGAACCAATACTATGAGGTTTGAATGTCAAGCTTATTTCTAAATTCAACTCCTTTACAATTGCAGTGTTGACTTAGAAATTGAAATCCCAGTTATGTAATTGATTTTTAAAAGTTTTGAATAGAAAACTCTTCTTTCAAAATAAGCATTAAAAAGACTCATAGGAAATAAAAAGTAGAAGAAAAAAATATGCTTTTTTTATTATCTGGAATTCTTGAAAGATTGTATGGATGCCAAATAACCGATATTTACATACTAGTTTTGTGCAAGTAATTTTGTCAGCAGTTTCTTTGTAAATGAGGAAAATGAAGCATAGAAAGGTTAAGTATGTTTTTCCCAAAATTCTCACACTTAGCCTGCGGTTATAAAACTTAGTGATTTTTAGAGACAATAGTCTATCTGGCTTTGAATGATGCACTTAACATAAAACCCGTATAAAGCAGTCATATTTGTTTTAGAAAGAAATCATTTTTTCTATAATAAGGGACATAGTGAGTTCCATAGTAAAAACATTGCAGAATATTATTCCCAGATATATTTAAAAATATTATAGATTATTAAGTCTAGGAAACAATTCTTAACTCTCATTTGCAGAGTAAAATCAGATTGTGTATAAATGGCTTCTCTGTTTCTTCCCAACCCCTCTTTAGTGTAACATTCTGGAAAGAATTGTCTAGACTTGCTGGCTTCAGGTTTCCTTTTCTTCTTTCCAAACTCCACTTGCATCAGGCTTTTATTCCTAGACATATGTAAATATTCTCGGCAAGGTTATCAAAAAGTTCCATATTGTGAACTCCCATGCTCAGTTCTCAGTTCTCACCTTCCTTGACTTAGCAGTATTTGACTCAGTAGATCATTCTTTTTTCCTGAAACAAATTCTTCACTTGGCCTTAAGGACATCACAATCTCCTGGTAGTTGATACTCCTATGATTGTAACCATTTTTTCTCATTCTCCTTGTGCTAGTTTCTCTTTATGTCTTCACCCTCTAAACAGGTAGTCTGACCACCTTTTCTATCTGCATTCTCTCCTTAGTGATCCTCTTTCATAACTAAATGCCATCCATATATTCATAATACTTCACTAACTTTAGGTTACCTAAAACCTGGACATCGTCTATTAGATTTGTTATATAACTAATTGCTTGACAATTCCATTTGCAATCCTAAATAGGTAACTCAATATGTTTAAACTCCAATCGAAAACTTAATTTCTCCCTCTTTGCCACCAATCTTGATGCTGTTCTATAACAGATCATAGTTAAAGTAAAAAAATTACAGAATATTACTCCCAAGTATATTTTAGAATATTATATCCAGAAATGTATTAACTTCTATTTGCAAAGGAAAATCAGATTGTGTATAAATCAGCAAGTCATATTAATGTTATGCTTCTATGTAAATTTCTGTAATCAATATTACACTATATTTAATAAAATCGTTCTAGTGCTATTACCTTGACACTAGGCAAATATATTTAAAGTTAAAGGCAAGTCACCTAGCCCTCTGTCCAAGGAAATTGCTATTTTTAAATTCCCTTATAAATAGCATGGAACATGTAAGACTGCTATAAGTATTAAGAGTCTCAGATTTTAATGAATACCTATATTTTTCCAGATCTTAAGAATCAGAAATGAATAACATCATTTAAAATAATTAAATGCATTTCTGAACCTCTTCCTGTCAGGCAGAAACTGAACAAGAAGTAGGTCTAGCTATTGTTTGTCATCAGGATTTGTGATGACAGAATGATTGTAGTAAGTCCAAAATAGTTTCTCAGGAAAAGATGCAAAAAAAAAAAAAAAAAAAAAAGAAAGAAAAGAAAAAAAAAGAAAAAAAGAAAAGAAAAAAAAGCATCAAATGGAAATAAAAGAAGTCATATAGTTGGAAAAGTTAAGAGGAAAATGTAACAGAAGTATTCAGTGGATGGTAGTTTGCATAAGATGGAGCACCAAAACCTTTTATAATGTAAGTCAATTTAGCATAGAGTTATGTGTTTTGTCTTCTGTGTCCATTGGTCTAAGAAGGATGCTGACACTTGACAGCCATTCAAGCTTTTGCTGAATGAATGAAATGTTGCAGTGACCTATTCCAATCCTGAGCATGCATTTGCACATTCATTCTAGCTGAATCAGGAACCAGAATCCAAAACTGATTTATGAGCATGTTATCTGAAAGAAGAAAATATTTTTGGAAAGTCAGGTTTTCTCTTTCTTTTCTTCCTTTTCTCTCCCTTTCTTCTTCTTTCTTTCTTTCTTTCTTTCTTTCTTTCTTTCTTTCTTTCTTTCTTTCTTTGTTGTTGATTGATCTGCAAAAAGTAAAATATGGCAAAAATGATTTCATTTGGAGTTTGTAAGTTATTTCAAAGACATAGCAGCTTGTGAATAAAAATTGTTTTTTTTTTTTCTTTCTCAAGTCTGATGTTCAGCTGTTTAGTGGATATAACATGAGTTTCTTTTGAGTTGCCTTCTTTCATATAATCTTTGAATCTTAAAAAGTATGTCAAGAATATCTAAGATTCTAATTTTAAATTGTCTTCAAACATCATACATAAACTGAATTTAAGCACTTTTTTGACTAATAGGAAACATTTGCCAAGGTGTTTTTTTTTTTTCCTTAGTAACTGCTTATGTAGACTTAGGCAGGTAATCAAATTCTGATGAGCATTTTCTCCTCAACCAAAAATAATAAAACAATTACAACATACACTACTTGCCTCCAGATTGCTACCATTGAACAGGATGAGGTGATTTTTCCACCATCTGATGTTTTAAGCATCCATGGATAATTGCTCCATATTCTTATATTTAAATGATCTTTAGAAGATAACACTTTCTAAGTCTTCTTCCCAGAATATTATGCAAGTAGCATTTTTACATAATCTGCATAAGAATATAGAGCTTCACAAAAAGTTGTTGGATACCAAATGTGATTTAAAATGTGTTATTAAAAATGTAAACTCAATTTGACAATAATATATTTCATTATCTTTTCCATTGACTTGGAATTTATTAATTTTGTTTCTAAAATCCTGTTTTCCTTGAGGCTAAGCAGAGTCTCTACTTAGGGATATAACGAAGTGTTTGAAATGTTTACCAAAAGGCACACTAATATCTCATGGGACATATTGCAAATATTTTTGTATAGTTGATAATGACATTATTTTGGAAGATGATAGACATATTCTCCTCATTCCCTTAATTTTATGATTTAATAGTAAACCATTGGAGGTATAGAATACCCAAAATGAGGTTTATTATATTATCTGAAAATGACATGAAGTATACATTGTATAGAAAGGATGAATGAACTTCCAATATTTTCATGAATTTTTTTTCACTGTAGTTTAACACTTCCACTTGCTTATCCTCATTTAATTGAAAGTTCAAAATTTAAGCCTGTGTTGCTCTTAAGGCATAAGTGGTGATCCATTAAAACAAAACAAAACTAATAATTTCACATATCCACATATTAATAAAATCCATATCGTGCCCCCCATCATCATCGTGAGTTACCTCACATCCCCTGTATGTTTATCCTTCAATCTAGCCACTTTCATCTTGTAACTTACTATGAAGATACCACTTTTTTCAAATTATTTTGTTGTATTTGCTACATAGAAGATCAATAAAATAAAGAAAAAAGGAATAGGGGAATAGCACATGTACTTACTCAAAAAATGCATTGACCACTTATATTTTGCCAAGAAAAGCTTTAGCACCTGAGGACACAATAATAAAGAAAACTGACAAAATCCCTGGCCTCATGAAGCTTACATCCTCATGGGGCTGACTAATGATAACCATTGAAAAGTAATGTCAATTAGGGATCAATCACATTGAAGAAAAATAATCAGAGTAAAAAGACAGAATGTGACTATCTAGAAGTGAGGTTTGGGGCAGGGTGATCTAGAAAGAGTTCTCTGTGGAGAGGAGGCAACTTTTGATCAGAGTCCTGACTGAAGTTTAAGAGCTGGCCAAGGGTATATATGGGAAAAGAAAATTTCTTCTAGAGGAAACAGCAGATGGAAAACCTTGAGATAGGATTATGCTTGGGTATTTAAGAAAGAGCAGGAAAGCCAAGGTGGCTGAAGGAGAAATAGCAATGGAAGATGGTAGACAATGCGACAGTCAAACCATACTTTGGGCTCAGGATCTGAATGCTATTATTCGCTTTGGAGGGTTTTCTGAAGTGGAGGGATAAGATCTCAACACTTAAATTCATTAATTTGCTGCTCCACAAATACATTGGGTTCATTATTTCAATACAATTTTTCATCGCTACTATACCAAAAGTAGTATTTTTTCATCTGGTATTATCTGTGCATAAAACAGAGAATGGCAAGATGACAACGATGATGATTTACTGAAAATGTCATAAACAAGATAAAGCAACTAAGATAAAATTAATATCGAAGGGTTAATTTATGAAAAGTGAAAATTTACCAAGATGATGAAAAACTACTCACAGGCTTAGAAGTTGATAATTTGGATATCAAAAGTTATTTTAGGCCAAGGATGCAACGTGTGAACACTGTCAGTAGGTATAAAAAAATATGGACTGGAGTTTATCTATTCAATATTCTCTCTGCCATCTGAATATCATTTTGTTCTTATGTTATTTGTGCAGAGAAGAATATAGCATGACCATAGGAATAAATAAATATGTACCAGTATAAATATGCATTTGTCTGTATGCAGACAGCAGGTCATTTATGACTATTTAAAATTTCCTTTTAATCTATAGCTATGATATTACATTAGTGTGAATATTTCACTTTGTAAGACCACTCTATGGCAAATATTTTTGAGAGATAATAGAGACTTAAGTCTGTTATACATTCAGAATAATATCATCAGATGGAAGACATCTGGAGTATATTATCAAACTCTATATTACAGATCTCTCTTAAAATCAGAAGGTAATTAGGCAAAGGAGACAAAGAAGTAAAAGCATGTTTATTGGAATAAGTTTACCAAGAATATGGATAAATTTGAAAGAACAATCTGTTCTGGAAAAAAAATGTTACCTTGAAATAACAAACTATAAGAGGTTGTGAATTTTAATGGACTTTTCTTAAATAATCTTTGTTGCTAATTCTTATGCAAAATGCTAACTTAGTTTTTTATATATAATTAAATAAATTGTTTTACCTAGCAATTTTTTTAAGCAGGTTAGCAATTTTTGTGTCCAGGAAATAAAAGAACCTACAGAAGAAAAATTACAGTGCTTTTTTTTCTCATAAGCAATTTATATTTCACATTTTCCTATTAAGAGTAACAGAATCATTTACCTTGTTGAATATTACTTCAAGATCTGCCAGTTTAATTCGGAGGTAACATTATTTTAAAAGAAAAATGCTGCCTTTAATATAATTCTATTAATAGCAATTTATTTGTTAAATGTCTGGCATGTATTTTTCAGAGATCTAACCATATTTTTCAGTTACTTGGCAAATAGAAAAATCTGTTATCATAAGCATAAATGAGACTTATATAATCCGTAGGCTAAGAAAACTATAATGCTATGTCTCTGTATCCGGAAAAACTTTGTTTTTAAACCAATTTAAAACCATCAATTCAACAGAAGTGCTCTATACCCTCAATTGCTATATTCTATTACTTTGAGATTTAAGTGAATTTATTGCTCAAAAAACAATATAAAATAGATGGTTACAGCTATAATATCTTTATAGAGCAAAGCAAGCAAGCAAAATATTTAGAAATGTTCAATAAACAGAGTTTTGATATCAAAACTTGCTTGCTTTATACTCTAAGTTTTGGTCTATATGTTTTAAAACATTGAACCCCCTTTTGCTGCATGGGGCAGGGCAGGTGTAAGTGATGTGATAACTCAGGGGTTGAGGATGCCTTTTAATAAAAATATGAAAAAAATAAGTAACACAGATATTGGAAAAAGGAGAACAGATATTTATAATGTTTCCTCAAGCTTGATAACATCTTAAGGTTTGCTATTTTATAACTTATGTTTCCCAAAATTAATTACCAATAAAATCATCAAAATTAAAACAATTTTTGCACTTCTCTCTGCAGAGAAAAAGAAGCTTTTCTTTGGAGATGGATTTACAACACATACCATGCATGGTGGCTGATTGAAGAAAGAGAGGAAAGCAGTTTAAATCCCTGGGCTATGAAGTAAGAAATTTAAAAAAAATAAATATGTATTATAAATATATATTATGTTATAAAATATAAATACAAAAATATAGCCTGAGAACTGTTTCTGAGGTTTTCAAAATATCAGGGATTAATAAATCTTTTGCAGAGAAGAACAGTAGAAACAGAAAAAAGAAATTAGACCCAAATGATTATCTGATATAAAAAA
>CM052440.1:129487612-129505679 GCA_028533085.1 Varecia variegata
AAATTATTTTTAGGAATATTTTTCTGCACTTATCTGTAAGCCACTCGAGGTTAGGGACTAATTTTATTTTATTGTTTACCAACCATATGTAATAAATATTTGTGGAAGCAATGAATGATTATTGTCTCTGCACTGCTATAACAAAATACCTGAGACTGGAAATTTATAAAGAACAGAAATTTATTTCCTCACAGTTCTGGAGCCTGGGAAGCCCAAGATGAAGGCACAGGCAGGATCAGTGTCTGGTGAGGGCCCCTGTCTTTATTTCCAAGAAGGAGCCTTGAATACTGTATGTTCACATGGCAGAAAAAAGCAAACTTACTCCCTCATCCCTTTTATAAGGACCCTATTCCCATTCATGAGAACTCCACCTTTAAGACTTAATCACCTTCTAAAGATACCACCTCTTAGTCCTATCACTTTGGCAATTAAGTTTCAACTTATGAATTTTGGGGGACACATTCAGACTATAGCACTGATGTTGAAAGGACAAATGAATAATAAGGGAATCTATACCACGGAAAAACTTTGTTATTTATTTAATTCCAAATTTAACTAGAAAGTACCAATAGGAAGAAAACTTTTCCTCTACCAGCTTTGATCCCAGTGGTAAAGGTGCCTTGGAGACATCTTAATGGAGATGCCTGGAGTTCAAGAAGATGTTGGGACTGAAGATAGAAATTTCTGCAAATTTGGAAGCAGTCTGCCAGTGATTTTAGAGCTATGCAGTTAGAGGAGATCACATAAGAAGTGAATATAACTGGAGAGAGCTCTGAGAACTCAACCCCCCAACATTCTAATTTGTAGGAAACAGGACGATGATGAAGATACAACAAAGAAGACAACAGGGGAGACTGGCGAGGTAAGAGAAGTGATAGAAATGTGTCAGGGAGGAAGAGGCCTGAGCTCTTAGCTGGTGAGGTAGG
The DNA here is from genome assembly GCA_028533085.1 of Varecia variegata. NCBI lineage: Eukaryota > Metazoa > Chordata > Mammalia > Primates > Lemuridae > Varecia > Varecia variegata. The sequence goes on from CM052440.1 coordinate 129,488,539, forward strand.
CAATTAAGACAAGGAGCCAAACTGAAAAGAACAGTCAAGCTGTTATCCACTTCTCGAGGTAGTATAATCAAGAAGCAAAGCAGGAAAATATGCCAGCTCCCCTAAAGTTCTATGTTTTCGCATGGAATGATATTGACCTTAAATCAGATGTAACAAAATGGGGGGGGGGGATTGTCTCACTGCCAAGGAGCCACATTCTAAAGACTTCTAAAGTTCTATGGTCCCAGGGGCCAGGAAGAAGGAAGAAGGGGGAAGAATAGGGGAGGGACAGTATTGAGAATGTAGAAGAGTGTGTTCAAGATTCCCTGACAAGAAGGCCTTTGAAAGGAGGCAACTGAGCTGGGAATGCAGCTATCTATAGAAGTGTGGCCAGTACAGGTGGACTTGAATCCTTGACTGCGACTCCCTGCAGAGACTGCAGTGCACTGGCTGTGCAGTACCACTGGTATTAGGAAGGCAGCTTTCTCCTGTGAGATCTGCCATGTAAAACCTTTCAAACCGAAGGCTGGGTCTAAAAGATCACACATAGGATTTTGACCTGGAGCAGGACTCCTCAAAATGGTGTCCCAGAAGCCAAGGAGTGAGCAGTCAAAGGAGTCAAATACTTCCAAGAACTCAGTAAAAAAAGGCCTGAGAACTAATATAGGATTTTTGAGCCTTGCTCTGCAGAATCCTGGGATTTATGGAGATGCACAGTAGGTCCCTGGGGCAGTGGGTGGGGGCAAGTGTGGTATGAGGTTAGCACAAGGTTTGGCCAAAACCATTCTGGGACTCTCTCCCTGCTTCAACGAAATCCGCTCTTCTTTTATCTTTTGGCTTCCATGTGAGATTTCCTTAGAAGAAAGCATTCCACTTTTTTAAATACAAAAGTTTGAAAATTGTTAAGTATATTCTACTCCCAGGAAAGGAAACAAGTGTAGAGAGAGACCATTCTTGTGGGGTAGGCTCCCCAGGAAAGTTTAAATTTGACTATAAAAACTATGGAGTAGATAAAGGATTCATTTGACCAAAGTGCTGCCTTTAGGGGAGTAGCAGTGAAAGCCATCGAGTAGGAAAGGACATCTGCAAAGCAGAACAAAGGACTCAGATCTGGATTATATAGAGAAGGTTTGCAAATAAATAAGGAGTAGACATACAACTCAAATAAGAAGGGGAGCAAACATCTACTTTCCAAAATTGTCCAGAAAATAAAATTTAAAAGCAAAGAAAATTCCTCAGTTCTCACATTATTGGGAAAATGCCAAAGAAAATCTCAATGAAATGCTACTATTTATTCAAAGATTCAAGAAACTTTTTGAAAGACCAATAATACTTTAGCCAGTTCATGGAGATTTAGGAAACATCTCTATTGTTAGGAGTATAAATTATTGTAATAACTTGGGAGAAATCTTTCACAATAAGTTTCAGAGCTGAACATATTTATTAGACTCTATCACACAGAAATTCCATACCTCATTATGTATTTAACAGAAAAGCAAACATGCCTGCACAAAAAGAAATGTACATGAAAACTCAAAGCAGAATTATTCACAATAGTCTCAAACTGAAAACAACCCATATGCATATCAAAAGTAGAACGACAAATAGCTGTGGTATATGCATACAACACAATGGTATACTGCAATGAAAATGAATATACGAAATAACATTGTTGACTCACACAAACATAACATTGAATGAAAGGATTCAAATGCAAAACAGTATGCCACATGGTTTCATCTCCATAAAGTTAAACAAAAAAGCAAAAACAACATATGGTGTTGAAGTAAGAATAGTGGGTTCTTCTGGGAGGAGAGAAGGATAGAGATTGAGAAGGGGCACAGAGTTCTACAGCATCTCTTGATTAGTCATTTTTATGCGTGTGTTTCCTTTGAGATAATTAAGCAGGGTGTGCACTTAGGATCTATGACTTCGTGTGTGTGTGTTGTGTATATTTATATGTATAACATATAATATATAACGTATATATGACATACATGTATATGTAGAGTATATATCTATATATAACATATATACAGTTTGGGTTCAAGCCTCCTGGGAAAAACCTGCAGCTGGCTGGGTTACAGAGTGGTCAAGGCACCCTATGATTTTTTGGTCAGGACACAGAACCAAAGCAGGGGAAATTGGGGGACCTTACTTAGAAAATTACAATACTACTCTACTCCCACCTGCTTGGTAGAAAAACGTAAAAATTTATAAAGCACAAATAAACTTTAAAAAAACTGAATAAAATGACATACAGTTCTGATTCTCATTAGAGTCCCTAATGATGCTCATTACAATCCTAACTGCATTTTAATGCTGAAATATAATGCCTCTATTCATCATCAGAATAGAACATGGATGCTGACAATTGAAAAAACTTAAGAATAATAGAAGAGTTCACAAAATTCAAAACTCCCTGTGTATATTTTTAGCTTGAAAGAAAATGCATGATGGACGTTGATCAGATTGAAGAAATGTGAAATGACACTTTCTGAAAGAGGACATAAAGATAAAGCGATCTAAAAAGGTTCAGCTGCGTCATTCACTTTAGTAAAGAAGCATAAGATGAAAAGACTTTCTGACAAAATTTAAAAGAAATGAGAATTTCTTATTAAATTATTTTTCGATTTAAGGAAGTAATTATAAACAAAGTTTTAATGGTCGTCTTCTAGCCTCTTTTAGAAGGCTTGCTTGCTTTGTTTGTAGTTCCGTGTCCATGCGTGTATGTATGTGTGATTGTTTCCTTATTTTGAAAAAAAAAAAACTTTCATTTGTTTCTTTACAGGATTTGTGATATAAAGACAGGATTCAGATGTGTAGACCTGTATTAGTCTCCGGCCCAGAGAAATCAAAAGGTTAGTAAAGGTCAGCTACTCCATGGGGATAATTTGTTTGTAGTCTCTCTTCTGATAGTTGAAGAATTGTCTTATTCTATTACTAGGCTGAAAGCTATCACATGTTGATTCTGTCAGTGTATTACAACATTAAATTTTCAAAGTTTTAAAAATATTTTATAATTGATATAATTGTTTTATAATTGATATAAATGTGTATTCTAGACAGTTGGTTAAAAATATAAAAGCTATGAGGAACAAAGTAAACATTGTCCATGATCTCGCCTGCAGAGATACATAATCCTTGTGAGACTAGGAGTATTTCTTCCTATTGTCTTTTGGTTTATAACAGGCTCATCTCTCTATTCTGTTCTGTGGTGTTTTTTCCCTCAATATTACATCATTAGCATATTTTTCCTGTAAATAATTTCAAAAGAGTATTACATATTATTTGATAAGATTACACTGAAACTAATATTATCCTTCAAAATGTAAAATAGTCTATCCCCAAATTTGTCTTTGTTAGGATGATGTGACTGATAAGTCACACAGCTAGAATCCAGCTGAGACTGTGTGACTCAAGTTAGAGTCACCCTGAAAGCCCCTCTCTGGACTGCAGAAGTGATACAACTATCCTTCCACCTTACATTGTGGCAATGGGAAACAGTAGCAGAATTGAACTGACTGAACTTGTGTTTCTGATTTCAATTTTCATTCATTCATTCAGTAAATATTTGTTGAGAATCTAATATTTGGGGAAAAAAAATCCCTAAACTCACATGTCTGCTTTTATGGAATAAACATTCTGGGTGGTTTATATTAAATCTCTGAATTGGAAGATGAGATTGGACCCTCTCTTTATCTTTTACTTTTCCTTTGAAATTTTAAGTTATAAACTTGAACCTATACTTCTCCTTATATAATAAATTACATATCTTGACTGCCAACTTTACCAGTTGAGGATTGTATTGTATTTTAAACATACTCGGGCATTGTTTCCCAAACAATGGTCAGAGCATCTTCCAAAAATTTTACCAAGAGAGATACATCCTGATAAATTCTCACATTCATCTCAGATATATTTTTTAATGTGATATATTGGCCCATGAATGTACTGGACCAACTCGAGCAGACATCAAGCAGAGACTTTCCTGAAGGCAGATTTCTGCACCTGTATCTAGCCAGATACCTGATATGCAATAATCTGCATTTATTCTGACTATACAGGTGAAAGCTAGGAAAGATTACAGTGGCTCAAGTGCAATCGTATTTTGGCTAGTATTAATTCACACAGAATATTCCAAATTGTGCTAAAAATCATTCAAATTGCTGTTCTAATTTTATCAATGCACCCTTATAAAACTTGATTTTTGACAAAAAACCTAAAAACATAGCATCAGAATAAGACTGACATTCTACACTATTTTATGTTGGCAGGCAAATATACGTTTCCAAATCAGAAAACTTATATCAAGAAAATAAGTACATGTGATAAGTTATAAAATTAAAATATTATGTGTAATATTTCTCTTTCTAATTTTATTCACGTGCATTTGTTAAAGTGTGTTTCATGGGAAAAAGCATTCTTGTTATTTCATAAACTATGTTTTTATTTAAAATGGCTTATAATTTGTGAAATTATGAGCACACTAGAATTAATTTTGCGTATGATGTTGCTTTTCTCATTTTAATGTCATCACTTGACATGTGCAGCAAGGAGTTTTCTCTATTGGTTTCCTAGTTTATGTGATTTGACCTTTTTATTTTAAGTACTCTGAGCACTGGAATCACAATGCTTAAAATTATATTGCAAACTGAGTTTCCTTTAAATTTAATTTAGAAAACAAATTATCTCAGAAGCAAAATTGTACAAAATTTGTCCTCAAAGGAGATGGACCCACTAAATATGTTCAGGTTTCCAATTATTTACATCCTAAGGGGAGAAAAAAACAAGAGAAGGGAAAGGGAGAAAAGAAAAGTCTCAGGATTAAAAAATAGAGAGAGAGAAGAACCCTGAAGTAATACATTCTACTATCCCATTCTTTCAACACATGTTCCTTTGATTCAATGTCTCTGACCCCCTTATTCTTATTAAACACACAGTACACTGTTTTTATAAACTTTTAGTAGTTTATCAGGCACTGATAAAAGCATAGGATTACTAGAAAGAAACTAACCCCAGACCGGACCCAAATTCCTTAAACCCCCACATGATCCCCACATCACGACCTCTTCACAGCGGACATATTTAGGTAGAACATTCCTTTTCTCTCTCTGTCTGTCATGAGGATTGCTGCAGCCCACTCTGTACAGTAAGTCCCCCTAATAAATACTTTAGGCTGATCACCCTGGCGTTTAGTGCTTCTTTGTTTGGAATCCCCACTGGCCCCATCTTCGCCTGTTAGGGGCGCTCTCTTGTGGAAACTGTCCTGCTGCTGCTTTTGGGGGGAAACTGCAGTCGTGGGTTCTGTGGGATGAAAACACCATTCCAACACATCTGTTCAGAAAACGTCTGTTCCTAATTCTCTCTAGTTTGTTAAGTCTTAAAAAAAAACGTCAATAGTCCTTCCTAACACCTATTTTTGCTTTCAAGTTTTTGTTATAAATTAAGTCTGAGCCTTTATTGAATGTACATTTTGAAATAAACATTGGACATCTAGATGCTTAAATTTGAATAGGTTAAATGATCTGTAATAAAAATGAGAAGACTCTTTTTGAAATCAGACTCATAAAATGAGCAGTCCCTTGATTTTGCCTTAGAATATAACGTACATATCTGTTTGCACATTATGGAGGGAAATACTATAACATTTGTCAATGTGATACATTGTGTGTTAGTGACCACCAACATCCTTGTGGAAACTTCTTAGTGTGCTTTAATGATCTTTAGTTCTATATAGGTTAAACATAGACTAATATTCATTATCTATTAACAAAATCATTTTCAATGTATTATACTTTTTTGACTTCTACAAATTGGTTCAACAATTCTTAAAAGAAAAAAATAACTTCAGATTTAATCTTTATTTCTTTATGGTGCCACTTCCTACAAGCTTTTATGTAAATATAATTTTGAAGCTTTCTGTGATACATGATAATGATGTTTAAGTAACCAAAAAGAGTGGTGATTCCTTCCTATTTCATAAGCCAAGTTAACTACCACTGTACCTTTCACTCTGAAATTAAAGCATTAAGGATCTTAGACTTACTTTGAAGAATTAACTCTAGTCCCTTGGAAAATAGATTTTTGTGGCAATGAAAGAATATAAGAACTCCCAAATGAAATATCAAACACAACTCAGACATTCCAAGGCTTACTGCTGCATTGAGAACAGAAGTGAAAATCAATGCCTGATAAAGTGCCAAATGCAAATTACTATTGAAAGAGAAACATTGCTCTGGGTATAATAGCAAAATTGTATAAGGTAACATCTGAGGGGTGACAGAATCATGAAGGACACTTCTTAGACTGTCTTTTGAGGTATAGCGTTGGAAAATGTAGTTAAGATAGAAATAAGAGATCAAATCTTGATTTCTAACTGACACTGCTAATTCAAAATAGATGTAAATTTAAGAACAAAGAACATTTTCCCAAATATTCTGAAATTCTATATTGAACCACATGTATATCTTTCATAGTTGAAGATATTATTTCCAGCAATATTCAGTAGGAAATAATCTCATTATAATATTTGAAGCAGCATGTCTGTAGGTTAAAAGCAACTTATAATGAGAAAAATAAATAAAAAGAGAAAAATATTCAAAAAAACTAATACCAGATTTTATACTCAAATTAGCAATTATATCTTTCTGGTCATTTCAATTTTTAAAATAATTTTTCTGTATAGTTTACTGAAAACTTATCACTGGCATAGCTATCACAAATAAAAAAGCATTTCATAAAAACTGTCTGATATTAGATTTTAGAATTACTATGATTTTCCATGGATCTTAGCTGTTATCACATTCAGCAAGTCAATAGAATGATATTTTATCTCTATTTCTATGAATTAGAGGGAGAAGCGTCTCTCTCACACACAGGCCGACACACACACACATTCATGCATTCTTAGCACTTTTAAAAAATGAACAAATTTTAAAAATGCTACAAAACTTATCTTTATGTACTAAATTCAGCTTATTAATTCTAGGACTAAAATGGGTATTTTCCTGTCAATGGAGTATATTTTATCAGAATTTAACAACTATAAATAATTCTGTTTTCCAGGAGATTGACCAACATTATCCCACCATGCCATTCTTTCCAATATTTTCTTTCTTTTCTTCTTTTTTTAATGCTGAGCATTAGAGCAAGCTCATCTTTTACTAACCGTACTTTCAGTTTCACTTCCTGTTTGAATAACCACTTTCTTTTTAGATCCTTTTAAATACACAGTGTGTGACACATACACAGGTGATATTAAACAGAAAAGAAAGCAGCTCACATCTGTTATTTTTATATACACGATTTTGGTGCTCATTATTCCATTTATGGAAAAGTTCAGGGAATATGTTATGCCTTGATTTGAAAAGTAGGATACATGAACATGGCTGAACTAATTCAAATAATTTCTGTGCTTGGTGTGAATGTAGAGATATATTTATGTAAGCTTTTACTTTAGAATGACTGAAAGTAAGAGGTGTCATTTTAAATTAGTTATCACCTGCCTTAAATCATTGCATTTCAAATAGTTTGTTTTAGATAAGTAGTATCGAGCTCACTCTTTTGTATATATTTTTAGTCTTGAAAGTATGAATCTCTGTAGGTTTTTTTTTTTTCGGGCGGGGGTGGTGGTGATGTTTTTTCCCATAAACAGTTACCTAGATATTGATGTTCTGTGCAATTTAGTTAAAGATGAAGATTTAATGGATTGCCAAAGTGTGATCAAATTCCACATGTTGCATAATTCTAAACATGCTGAAAGTAACTTGAAAACTATTTGAAAATAGACTGATATTTTACGTTAGAAACAGTCTTCCAAGGCAATAATCTTGTATCAGAATAACTGAAATAGGGGGAATCAATTGGATGATAGAGGGAGAGGGTAGAACACAAGGAGGCCAGATGTAGACCAAAAATTCAAAAAAAAGTAGGATTTATTATTCGGCCTTAGGAGAGACTTTATAAGTTGGAGGTGAAAACATGCACAATGCTTCCAAAGACACCACTTATGACTTCCATTTTACTGCTAATCTACTAACTCCAAAAAGATATCTTGTTTATCTCACCCACCCCATGATGTTAACCCACATAATACAGGTCAACAATTCTAAGTTTCTTTGATTTGCATAATGTAGTTAAACTTCCTTTTCCCTTTTGTGCAACTCTAACACACTGAATGAATCAGTGGTTATTTTTACAGCAGCAAAGATCACAAATGCTTTTTTTAGGCTTACATAAAATATCTTACTACAGAGGAGAAAAAGTAGATTGTGTGTCCAGATTGCCTACATTTATGGCTGCATTGGGCATATTAATGTAAAGAAAGCAATGTTCAACAAATGGAACAAAGTATACATGGCTGTACAGAAGTATTCTAGACTGAAAATTTTAGGAAACAATTCAATCATATCTAGTATAAATAACACACGTGTGCACAAATGTACACACATACACACACAGTTTAAACAATACAAAAAAGAATAACACATCAAACCTTCCCCAAAGAAGCTTGCCATCATGTCAGATAATAAACATGTATACAGTAAGCTGTAATATAACTATTAGTGCTCTAAAAATGTTACAAAGGGCAATAGCACAGAGGTAGAAATATTTGATGATAGATATAGCTATGACAGGTAATCTCTTTCATTATCAGAAATATAAATGCCATTTGGATGATGACAACATACTCCCAAAGTGTATACATACACACACACATACATATAAAAATTCATATGTATATATGAAAGTATATATATGTATATATAAGTATACATATATATACACACACACATATCAGGTGTCCCCTCTAAGCTCCAGATCCACATGATCAATTGCTTACATGAGAAATCTTAGATATCTCACAGACATCTTAAATTTAACGTGTCCAAATCTGAGCCTTTGATTTATTACTTGCCCCTAAAGATTCAGTTTTATCTTCTTACAAAACGGTACCACTAGTTACTCACCTACTCAAGTCAGAGCCCACATATCCTCAACTTCTTTCTTTTTCTAACCCCTATGTTTAAGCCAACAGCAAGTGCTATCGATTCTCTCTCCAACATATGTGCCCATTCTCTCCACAGCGAAGGTGTTCCCGGCTGGCCCCACCTCTGCTGCACCTATCAATTCATTCAGTACTCTATAAGGAATGTGATCGTAAAGAGCAAATCAAAATCAAATCATGTCATTTGTTAAAGCACCTCACCTCCTTCCTACCTTAGTTTTAATAATAATCCAAACTGCTTTATCTTAACCCAGCCTATCGCCTGAACTCATCTGTTGCCATTTCAGTTATAAGAGCTTTTTCAGATCCTCCTCCTTCTTCAAGGATTTTGGAGTTTCATAACTCTGATTTCCACTTCTTAAATGTACTTAACTTCATATTTCAATTAGATCATTTTCTAGGAAAAGTCTTTACTAAAATTTCACTGAAATTAGATATCCAGGTCACTGCCTACAAAAACAGCACCTCCTATTTTTTTTCTGTCTCCTATCATAAATAACGATTGTTCTGCTCATTTGTTTATTAACTTTACTTGTTTCTTGGAAAATATCTCTCTTGTTAACCAACTTAGCCTTCTCTTTATTGTTGAGGAGTTGAAAGTTGTAGACAATCAACATATATTTTATTTTTTATTTATTTTTTTTAATTTTAAATTATTGTGGGTACATAATGGTTGTGTATCTTTATAGGGTACATGTGATGTTTTGATATAGGCATGTGATGTGAATTAATCAAATCGGGGTTATTGTGGTATCCATCCATCACGTCAGGCATTTATCATTTCTTTATGTTAGGGACATTCCAATTCCACTCTTTAGTTATTTTAAAGTGTCCCCAACATATTGATTATAGTCACTTTGTTGTGCTAGCGAATATTGTCCATTCTATCTAATAATCTAAATATAATTTTTTACCCACTAATCATTCCCATTTAATCCCCCCCAACTACCCTTCCCAGCCTCTGGTAACCATCATTCTACTCTGTCTCCATGACATCAATTGTTTTTAATATTTAGCTCCCACATATGAGTGAGAACAGGTGAGATTGGTCTTTCTGTGCTTGGCTTATTTCACTTAATGTTTTCCAGTTCCATCCACGTTGTTGCAAATGGCAGGATTTCATTCTTTTTGAAGGCTTTATAATATTCTACTGTGTGTATATACCACAATTTTTTTATCCCCTCATCAAATGATGGACATTTAGATTGATTCCAAGTCTTGGCTATTGTGAATAAACAATAAACTGCAATAAACTTGGGAGTGTGAATATCTTTTCAATATATTAAATTTCCTTCTTTTGGATATATATCTAGCAGTGGGATTTATGGGTCATATCTGGTAGTTCTATTTTTAGTTTTTTGAGGAAACTTCACATTGTTCTTCATAGTATTTACACTAATTTACATTCCTACCAACAGTGGAAGAGGTTCCCTTTTCTCTACATCTTTGTCAGCATTCATTATTGTCTGTCTTTTGATAAAAGCCATTTTAACTGGGGTGAGATGATATCTCATTGTAATTTTCATTTGCATTTCTCTGATGACTGATGTTGAGAGTTTTTTCATATAACTGTCAGCCATTTGTATGCCTTCTTTTGAGCAATGTCTATTCAGATCCTTTGCCTATTTTTAAATCAGATTATTTGATTTTTTCCTATTGAGTTATTGGAGCTCCTTATATATCCTAGTTATTAATCCTTTGCCAGATGGGTAGTTTGTAAATATTTTCTCCCAGTCTATGGGTTGTCTTTTCCCTTTGTTTATATGTTTCCTTTTCTGTGCAAAAGCTTTTTAGCTTCATGTGGTCCCATTTGTCCAATTTTGCTTTGATTGCCTGTGCTTTGGGGGTATTGCTGAAGAAGTCCTTGCCAAGACCAATGTCCTAAAGCATGATCTCAATATCTTCCTTTAGTTGTTTCATAGTTTCAGCTGTTAGGTTTAAGTCTTTAATCCATTTTTATTCTACTTTTGTATGTGGCAAGAAATAAGGGTCCAGTTTCATTTTTCTGCATATTGATATCCAGTTTTCCCAGCACAATTTATTGAAGAAATTGTCCTTTCCTCATTGTATGTTCTTGGCAACTTTGTTGAAGGAAATTCACTATACATGTGTGGATTTATTTCTGTGTTCTCTATTCTGTTCCATGGGTCAATGTGTCTGTTTTTATGCCAGTACCAAGCTGTTTTGGTTACTATAGCTTTGTCATGTAATTCAAAGTCAGGCAATATGATTCCTCCAGTTTTGTTCTTTTGTTCAGGATGGCTTTAGCTATTCTGGGTCCTTTGTGGTTCCATTTTAATTTTAGTACTAGTTTTTCTATTTCTGTGAATAATGTCATTGGTATTTTGATGGGGATTGTGTTGAATACATAGATTGCTTAGGTAGTATGGATATTTTAACAATATTGATTCTTCCAATCCATTAACAGGGACTATCATTCCAATTTTTTGTGTGTCATCTTCAATTTCTTTCATCAGTATTTTATAGTTTTCATTAAAGACATCTTTAACTTCTTTGCTAATTTTACTTCTAGGTATTTTATTTTATTTGTAGTAATTACAAATGGGATTAATTTGTTCATTTCTTTTTCAGATTATTTACTGTTGATGTATAGAAATCTACTGACTTTTATATGTTGATTTTGTATACTGCAATTTTGCTGAATTTGTTTATCAATTATAATAGATTTCTCTAGATATAAGATCATATAATCTGCAAACAATTATAATTTCACTTCTTCCTTTCCAATTTAGAAGACCTTTATTTCTTTCTCTTGTCTGATTGCTCCAGCTAGAACTTTTAATACTATCTTGAATAAGAGTGGTGGAAATGGGCATTCTTGTATTGTTCCAGACATTAGAGGAACACCTTTCAGTTTTTCCTCTTTCAGTATGATACTAGCTGTGGGTCTATCATATATGGCTTTTTATCATGTTAGGGGAAGTTCCTTTTATATGTTTTTAAGAGATTTTATCACAAAGCCATGTTGAATTTTATTGAATGCTTTTTCAGCATCAATTGGAATGATGATATAGTTTTTCTCCTTTTCTGTTGATATGATGTATCATATTGATTGATTTGTGTATGTTGAACCATCCTTGAATCCCTGGGATGAATTCTACTTGATGATGATGAATATTTTTTTTTCAATGTGATGTTAAATTCAATTCACTAGTACTTTGCTGAGGATTTTTTCATCTAGGCTTATCAAAGATATTGACCCAAAGTTTTTTGTTGCTGTTGTTGTGTCTTTGGTTTTGCTATCAGGGTGGTATAGGCCTTGAAGAATGAGTTTGAGAGTATTTCCTCCTCCTTGATTGTTTGGAATGGTTTAAGAAGTATTGATATTAGTTCTTCTTTGAATGCTTGGTAGAATTCAGCAGTGAAGCCATCAGGTCCTGGGCTTTTCATTGATGGGAGACTTTTTATTATTGCTTATTAATATTTTGTTACTTGCTATTGGTTTATTCAGGTCTTGGATTTTTTCCTGGATTAATCTTAATAGGTTGTATGTATCTAGGAATCTATCTATTTCCTCTAGGTTTTCCAATTTATTGGCATATATTTAATGGTTTCTCATAGTAGTCTCTAATGATCCTTTGAATTTCTGCAGTTTGAGTTACATTGTCTCCTTTGTCATCTCTCGTTTTATTTATTTGGGTCTTTTCTCTTTTTTTTTTTTATTCTGTCTAAAAGTTTGTCAATTTTGTTTATTTTTCCAAAGAGCCAAATTATAATTTCATTGATCTTTTGTATTTTTTGGCTTCAATTTCATTTATTTCTGCCCTGATATTTCTTATTTCTTTTCTTCTACTAATTTTGGGATTGGTTGGCTCTTCAAGATGCATTGCTTTTCTGGTTCTTCAAGATGCATTGTTTGTTTGTTTATTTGACACCTTTCTACTTTTTCAACATTCCATTTTTTGCTGTAAACTTTTCTCTTATTACTGCTTTTACTGTATCCCATAGGTTTTGATATTTTGTGTTTTCATTTTAATTTGTTTTAAGGAATTTTTAAATTTCCTTCTTAATCTCTCTTCATTGACCCACTGATCATTCATGAGCATGTTGTTTAATTTCCATGTGTTTGTATATTTTCCAATGTTCTTCTTGATATTGATTACTAATTTTTTTCCATTGTGGTCTGGGAAAATACTTGGTATGATTTTTTTTTAATTTTTAAGGACTTATTTTGTGGCTTAACACATGGTCTATCCTTGAGAATGATCCATGAGCTGAGGAGAAGAACCTGTATTCTCCAGCTATTAGATGAAATGTTCTGTAAATATCTATTGGTCTGCTTGGTCTATACTGAAGCTTAATCCAATGTTTCTTTGTTGGTTTTCTGTCTGGATAATCTGTCTGATGCTAAAGATGGGATTTTGAGGTCTCCAGCTATTATTATATTGACGTCTATCTCTCTTGTTAGCTCTGTAATATTTGCTTTATATATCTGGGTGCTCCAATGTTGGGTGCATATATATTTAGAATTGTTATATCTTCTTGCTGAATTTACCTCTTTATCATTATATAATGACCTTCTTTGGCTCTTTGTGCAATTTCTATCTTGAAATCTATTTCATTGGATAGACGTATAGCTATGCCTGCACTTTTTTGGTTTCCATTTACATAGAATGTTTTTTACATCTCTTTATTTTCAGTCTATGTGTGTACTTATAGATGAAATGTATTTCTTGCAGATGACATATAAACCTGGTGTCTCACTGGGTCATGTTCACCCCAAGTCCACTGGTTCTAAGCCAGCACAAACACAGGAATTGCTCAAGGACTGCAGCCTTTGTGGCCAGACTGCCTTATGAATTTAGTCCAGACTCCAGGCTACTTTTTGTCAGCTGGTGGTGGTGCTAGCTAGAACTCAGGTTTTGGGGTGGAGGATTTCCTACATGGTAGGGCTGGTCTAAATGCTCCCTTTGTGGACAGCAGCAAAATTCTGCCTTTTTCTGTGTTCCCCTGTGCCAGGGCAGCCCCGAGTTTCAATGGAAAGTCCCGGAATCACTCCATTCTCCCTCTCTGGGCACACATATTCTCTCTCCCTTTGGCTTTCTGATGCAGCACTGCCAGGGAATGGGAGAGGGGTGGTGTGGACAATGCAATATTTTCTTTTCTGCCCTCTTCAGTATGTTTTTCCTTGCTATAATATTAAAACTAAGTATGATTACTAACCTGATTTTTTTGTTCTTCTGAAGGTGCTTTCTTGTTTGGATAGTTGAAAATTTGGTGTTCATGCCAAGAGATGATTGCTGGAGGTTTCTATTTAGCCATCTTGCTCCACCCCCTCCTATCTTAATAGTGGAACATATATATTTTGAATGAATGGATGCATGCTTGCAGAGGCATGTTCCAGGAATACCATAAGGACAAGATAAGCAGATGTTGTAAAATGGATAAAATTTTACGTGGTCCTGTGAGAATAAGAAATGAGTAATGGATATTTAATAAGGAGATAGTAAAGGGAAAATATAATAATGAAAAAATTATGGAAATGGAAGATTAAATTGGAATTAGATTGTGAAGGGCACTGAGTGTTATTTTTTGGAAATAGGAAGTCATCTTATAAGAAAGCACATTAGGAAAATAGCTAATGCCAGCTTGGGGAATATTTTGGAAAAAGCTAAAAGTCTAAACACAGTCAATTTAGGAGGCAATTAGAATTGTTCAGATAATTAATGATACTTGTTACTCAATAAGTGAAAAAGTAAATTGATTTAGCAGATATAACTTCAGTTGAAGTTTCCAAATGCATTATTCATTCATTCCTTTATCCATTTACTCAATGAAGATTTTGGCTAAGACATTTTTAATCTTAAAAACTGCCATAAGTCTGGGTAGATTCAAGACATGGATGACCCATTCAAACCCTGGCCTCTCAACTCTTTGACCTGATTATCCTTAATGAATTTTCTTTTATTCAGCATCTGTCATCAGCTCCCACATTCACAACCTCTAAATTGACACCAAATATTTTCAAATCCCAATAGACTATCTGCTCAAAAACCCCAACATCCCCTGTCTTTGACTTCTTAGGAACTTCCAGTCCATTGACCTCTTTGTGCTTTTCCTGTTCATTAAACACTTTTTGTTTTATATTCAATTATAGGACAACCTTAAACAAATACATGCATTAGGTTTATTATCACCTGACATAAATATGTAGTATATTTTCTCCTTCTTTGGAAATTAACCAATTATGATTACTGTCAAATATTTTTAGTAAATTTAACCAAGATATATGGGTTTCTTTGTTGAAAAAATCTATGAGAACCACATATTCTTTAAACCTCTATACCTAAACTATTGCTTTTATAAATTATACTTTTCCACTTTTCAAGCTGTTATAAAATATAGAGAAAAAACATTAGTGTTCTAAGGAAGTAAAAAAACATTTGACAGGATATCCCCACGAAGCCTTATTTTATGTCCTGAGCAAAACTATAAAATGGAGGCGAACACTTAAGCTGCTCCTAGTTCTAGGTCTAACGGCTTGTGCAGAATTAGCTGAAAGGCTCAGTAAGAGCTGCCATGTGACCCATTATTGATAGGCTCACACTAACTAAGGGGCCTAGAAACATTCAGAAATTGAGAGAATCCTATCTTTATTGAGAGTGCTGGAACCAAGAGGAATAACACCTTGGTATTATGGGATAATGCATCTGCTAGGGAGAAAAGGAAGCCTGAAGACATTTGTGATTTATGTCGTTAGTTGCCCTACAATAAAAGAAATCAAACACAATTTTTCCAGATATCCTAATTTTGCAAGTCTTAGAACAATGCTCTGTGGAATTATACTCGTATTCATTTGTACATAATTTCATGTATTCTTTAGTCAATATGTTAAATTCTCACATTCAGTTGTCCATTCATCATTTCTGTCTATATGGCTAAAACCTAAAATCTAGAGAAATCCCTATTTCCACTTTGTCTATGCTTGTGTCTAGGCTGCCAAGGATTACTAAAGATCATCACTCAACCAGGGAACTATAAAGTTATCCTCATTAAACTTAACAGGGCTCATTAAAATATTCAGAAATTCCACAAGATTTCTCTAAATTGATTCACTCTCTGGTTTTCTGAACTGTTTTAAAATATTTACTTTCTTCAAATATCTGACCCAGCCACCTTGTCCTTATTCTTTGCAAATTATCATGCTTACTAATTTGCAGAGAAAATAAAAGCCCCCCATTTTAAACTACTCAACCCCATGCCTTATACATGTGTGACAGTCAGCCTCCATTACATGATAGAAATTATCTCAAATATTGTTATAAAAGCCTGTCTCAGAAGGCACAAAGCAGTGTGACAAGCACAAGGATCAATCATCGGAATCTAGTTAGAGTAGTACAAACACCAAAGGATTTACATAATAACTGGTGTGGAGGGATGAGAAGGGGGGCAGTGATGAAAGTTGTCAAACTGTCCCAGGGCCAATTAGCATAACTTGTCAAAAACAAGTGTTTCTGCACGGTCCTGAATGATATCCCATCCTGAGAGACGTAAGAGGCAGACTTTACCTTTACAGAGAGACCATGTTTAAATGATGTGTAGTATTCTCCCTAAAGCAACTCTAACCAACCAGGCCAGTTACATTTCTGTTTATCAATTAATACCAACCAAGTGGTCCTCACCTTAATTTCTTGCTTTCCCTCTTTATTATGGTATGTAAATATGTCTAATTATATTTTAGAAATTAAGACTTAATAATGAAGTATCCTGAGACTCTTTGTAAACACTAATCTCAAATTTCATAAATCCTACTTTGAAAGTTGATTAACTTAATTTCTTTTTGGCCTCCTATTCATCTGGTTTCCCCTCAAGTCTTTAACTGGAAATAAGGCCAATTTCTAATTTGGATAAGTCAATACACATTGGATTTAGATATTATCCCTCTCAAAATTTGTATCACATGTTCTAAATATTTATAAAATATCTAATTATCACAGAGAATAAGTTTTACTTTGTCATTATTTTCACCACACATGTATTTTCTTTCGGAATAAGATAAAAAGCTAGTGAATCAGTGCTTTGAATCAATGATTGCTGCCATAAATGTTTTTAGGGATAATTTTTAGGTTTGTACTTAGATATGGATTTTATAATATCCTGATTAATTTCTTCAGCCTTAAGAAAATATCAC
>CM052440.1:129506179-129581099 GCA_028533085.1 Varecia variegata
GTTTGTTTATAAGCAGATCGAGGTATAAGGAAGAGATTGTCAAAGAAACTTTTATTTCATATTTAGTAGTAAGAATAATAAAAATTTTCTTTATTAGGAGTAAAGATAAATACCCATCCATTTACTTTGTCTTTTTCTTGTTTATAATATTTGTATTTATTGACTAAAAAAACAGGATTTTACACTCATTTTAAATCTGAAACAATATTAAGACTTAATACAAAGGATTTAAAAATTAGCACACTGTTTCCTTAGTTAAAAGAAAAGTATGAAGAATATTCTTACTATTACTTGTAACTTTGACATTTTTGGGATCTCTTTTGTGGCACAGCATATGGTTGACATTGATGAGTGTTTCATATTATTGTTGGCATATGTTTTAAATCATGTTATTTTAATTTTCATTATACTATTTTTTATGAGTAGTTATTAATTTCGGTTACCCACGTATTTACTTTTCCCATTGCTCCTCACCATATGGTGTCCTGGGTTCCCCTATCTTGCTGCTATCTTGTATGTTGACAGCACTGTACTAAGAAATTAAAAAGAAAGCTGAGTGTTCAAGAGGAGATGAGATTTAAGAGAGAGCTATTAATAATGAAACTTTTTCTTGCCAGGCCCTGGAATCTAAATTTTGTCCCCTCAAACAAGCAAGTCTATTAAAAGCTCTGCTTAGCTTCT
The DNA here is from genome assembly GCA_028533085.1 of Varecia variegata. Taxonomy (NCBI): domain Eukaryota; kingdom Metazoa; phylum Chordata; class Mammalia; order Primates; family Lemuridae; genus Varecia; species Varecia variegata. The sequence goes on from CM052440.1 coordinate 129,506,861, forward strand.
TGGAATTTCTCACACAACTTTCCTTTCACTGTGGGAACAGATGAATGCCTGTAGTTAAAAAGTCATCCCAAATGGGAGCTTAACCTCTCTGGGCTTTTCTCCTTTCCTGGAGCTTGATGTGACAATTCCTCACAGCCTTGGTTGCCCTGTAATGCCTTCAAACACAGTCTTCAGGAAGATATGTCAAAATATTTTGTCCAGCTTGTGTAGTTGTTCAATGAGAGAAGATTGATTTGAACCACCTACTCCACTATAGCCAGAAGTAGAAGCCAAATAGATAATTTTTAAACATGAAGCATTAACATTGTATTGCAAATGCACCCCTCATCCTCTTTTCCCCCAAATAGGTTGCATATCATCTGTGAATGAATATTACTTTGGGCAGAATGGTGCAGGCTTTATTATGAATTTTATTCCTACCTTTTGTTTTTATTGATGAAAGTTTTAAGAACTGTTTTCACACATAAGTGTAAGTAGTAATGGTCAGAATTTTTTTCACAGAGATGTCACTCAATTGTTTTTATAATATAGAGTTTTAATAGTCAAAATAGCATACTAAAATGTCATAAAAATAAATGTCATGATCTACCATCTGTCAACTTAGTTTTTAATCAATTTTGTTGAAATCTAAAAATTGGAGCCCCCTTGAATTGTAATAAGATTTGTTACCCTGCTGTTCACTTTCACACTAGCAGCATCAATGTTTGTAATTGTCCTTTTGTTTGGTGTCTTGAAGTTTTTCACACTCCAGCACTATGCTCCATAGTAACAATTTGGGATAAATAAGGGACTTGTCTTTCCTTCATAAAGGTAGAAGAAAGATTGTGGCAGGACAGTCGGGACAGCAAAACTAATATTGCAACCTTTTCAGCAGGTCAATTTAGGAAAGAGTAAATATAACAATTGAGGATCTAGAACTGAATATCTGAAAAAGTGTGTAGGCCTGAGAGTCTCATTGAAAATCATCATGGTTCTGACTAGGGGGGATGGGGTGGGGGAGGGGATGGGTGTATACCTACATGAAGAGTGCGATGTGCACTGGCTGGGGAATGGACACGCTTGAAGCTCAGACTCGGGGGAATGGGAGGGACATGGGCAATATATCTAACCAGAACTTTTGTACCCCCATAATAAGCTGAAATAAAAAAAAAAAAAAAAAGAAAATCATCATGCACTCCCCTCATTAGTGATTACCTGAATGTGAAGAAAGCTGACATATCTCAAAACCCTGGAAATTCTTAGCTCTAATGCAGGTTAGTAATTTTTTGCCTCAGAAAAAAACTATATATATAAAACTATGTACTATATATGCTAATATATACAGTTATATATATGTAACTAGTTCCAGCTAGGCCTTAAAGCCTTTGAAACAGGCAGAATTACTATAATTTTTTTTCTATTTCACTCACTTCCTATCTTAAGCCATACAACTCATAAAGATATTCATATAATATCCCATTAGATTTAAGATGACTATCATGACTTTTTCTGGCCTATGTTTAAACTTATGTGTTTATTGTTTACCCTCAATGCACAACTATCATCTTATGAGACTTGATATTCAATAGGTTTAATCATTTGTTTAAAAGTGTTTACAAATTTTTTTCTCTCATTTCTTTGATTCCTTCCTTCTTCTTTCCTTTCTTTGTTCCTTTCTACCTTTCAATATTTTAGTGATTCTGTATTTAACAATAATTGATAAAACATGGTTATTTCTATTTCATTCCTGTTTCGAATCCCTGTTAACTAAATTCCATTTTTCTCTTTTTCTTGAATCCTCTCTCCTTTGAAGGGTACAGGGAAGATAATTTTTTTATCTCCAATATCTGTGTGTGTGTGTGTGCGTGTGTGTGTGTATTATATTAAAGATTGGTGCCATTGTGCTTCTTGATTCTTCATACAAGCTATTTTTTTGTCTTTTTCTTTCTGTCAGTCTTTCCTTCTTTATCTCTCTCTCCCTTTAAAAATTTTTATGTTCTGTAAGCTTTTAGGGTCTTCTCTTTATTCCAGGATTTTGGTTTTACAATGTTATATGAGATACCTTAGTGTGACCCTTTTCTTTTTGGCATTCATTGATTTGCTGATTCTGTGGGTCCTTTAGTATAAGAATGCATCCTGGAGTCCTTGGAAATTTTCTTGAATTATTTCTTTGATCATTTCTTCTATTTGTGTGTGTGTGTGTGTGTGTGTGTGTGTGTGTGTTTAAGTTTCCTATTAGAGATTGAAAATTTTTTTTTGAATTTTTTATTTTCCTATCTTTTCTTCTCTTTTGTTCATCTCCTTGTCCATTTGTTCCATGTTTCAGGTGACTTCTTGAATTTGACCTTCCAACTGTTCTACCCAACTTTTTTTTTTAACATTTTCTCATCATATTTTAAAATTTTCATAAGTTCTTTCTAGTTCTGATTATTCTTAATTTTATATCTTATTCACATTTCATGAGTGCAATATGTTCTATTAGCTCTCTGATGATAATGATGTGCATATAGATGCATATAAATGTATATAATTATTCTCTTTCTGAGAATAGGAAATAACTAAATTATATGCAATACATACACAAATAATATAAGTGTATATGTGTGTATGTGTGTATATATATAGTTTCTGCTCTCTGCATTGTCTGTCTTTTCTGGTTATTTTTGTTCTCTTTCTCTGTTTTCTTTCATCCCTGACTTTTATGATAAAAGATTTTACTCAACATTCTGGTGAGTCTTTAAATATAATTTGGAGATTTATGTACATGGATGAGGCTAAATGAAAAGGGGCTTCATTTTAGGCAATCTGATGGGCAATTGATAATTTTTAGAGTAAATCATGACATATCATTCTCCTAGATTGGGGATTGTTCATTGCCTGGATTTGAAGGGATAGAATAATAATTCTAGAATTTCTACTGTGCTTATATAATAGACTTTTAACTAACTATCCTATTTTTCAGCTCTACCATTTACTCCTGTCTCTTGAGATATTGTTCACTCCAATAAATAAAACTTTCTTGAGTATCACATTATAGTCCCACTTGATTCTTTGTGGTGCAGTTTTCGTTAAGAATTTAGGTTTCAATGTTCACTGCTCTTCTAAATCAGTTACCACGCTAAACTAATTTATTCTTCTGTAATTTCACTGACATCTCCCATCTGCTGTCACCCTCTCTCCTGTTCTCTTTGTCTTTGTTGGTTTATAAAATTATATGCCTTTACTGGCAATAAGCTGAAGTTTCATGAAGGAGAAATAGTAAACATGTTTTTCAATATATTTATCTTGAGAATTAAAGTTGATTTCAAGACCAAGGGTATTTTTCTGCTATTGATGTGAAGAGTAAACATATCATTTTACAGAATTAAAGAAGTAAAAAAGTCTAAATGAATGAATCTATCTTGCCTTCACACTCAGGATGTCATATTATCAAACTACTAAAATGACGCGCTATAATATAAAGAGACTGAGAAATAGGATATATGCTTATTTCCATGTTGTTGCAGTAACTCAAATATGTGTGTGCGTGTGTGTGTGTGTGTGTGGTTCCTCTTTCTAACATCTTTAAAGCCTGAAGCACTTTTTTTAAATATACCCAAAAATGACAAATATTGTTCTTTGAAGAACAGACCCTAGTTTATCATCAAAAATGGTTATCAATTTTTAGTATGCATTTGTAAAACTATGTTTAGAAAATACTATAAAAGAATGGGAGTTTCTATTTTTGTATAGATGTTGGAAAAACACAAAATCTATTTTTCCTACTTTTCTTTGCCGATTTATTTTACTATAGTCTATCTTCAAAATTTTGTATTATTTCTTTTTCTTTCTCTACATATTCTTTTAGTAATCTTGATCATTTCCACAATTAACTAATTACTAATATTCAAATAGATTTCAAGTTGATGTTTCCAGCCCCACTCCATTCTCAGAGCAACATAACTATGTTTCCACTCCTCAGTAGATACTTGGATCCTAAGATTATTCATCACCTCAACTTATATTAGAAAGTGCTGTTTCTGTCACAAGTAGACTATGATTATAAAAAGTGAAATACTATTTCTCTATGCCTCCTAAAAGATCTTTTAATTTACTCCCTACAAAGGAAATCCAGTTCTTTTACTTCTAGGAAGATGGGGTAGACATGCTCTCCCCTATCCTTCCCGATAAATATAACTAAAATGCTTGAACATTATATTTAAAACAAATGTTAGAAGACTCTAAAAAGTAGAGAGAAGACAGATGGACTACAGACCTCAGGATACAAAGAACAATGTGAGTTCTCTAGGTTTTCTTTTTGCTTTATATATCTCAGGCTTGGAGCTAAAAATGCCAGTAATCCTAAAACGTGCACAAATACAGGAAAAAAAAAAAAAAAAAAGACTCAACAAAAGCCTCTTTTAAGCCAAAGTACCATGAAAGGGCCATTCTAGCAAAACAACTTTTGGATAATAATTACCATACTTCAGAAAATATCACAGAAGAGACCATGGCACATCTTCACCCATGCCAGCAGCAAAGGCCAAATGGGCAGCATAGATTTCCACTGTTGATATGTTGTAACATGTCATCCAATGCTCCCTTTAGGGTGATGTCAGAAAAGGCTGAGTCCAGATTTTCTGCAAGAGTTGAAAGGTTGAACAAAGCATGATATATACAAAGAGTGCTATATACAAAGAGTGCTATATACATACTGTGTTTGTATACATACCATGGAATATTACTGAGCAATAAAAAAGGGAACAAACTATTGATGCATGAACAGCTCAGATGGATTTGAAGGGTATTATGCCTAGTGGGGAAAAAAAGGCAACTTCAAGTGGTTGCATGCAGTTATATAACATTCTCGAAACTGACAAAATTTAGAGAAATAGAGAAGAGATTAGTGGTTGTCAGGAATTAACAAGGGATAGCGGCCAGAGGAAAAGTGAGTATGGCCATACACCAGCAACATGAAGAATCTTTGTGGTAATGGAACTCTTCTATACCTTGACTGCATCCAATGTCAATATCCTCGTTGTGATACTATTCTATAGTGTGTAAGATGTCAACATTGAGGGAAACTGGGTAAACGGTACAAGGGATCTTGCTGTGTTATACTTAAAAATTGCATGTGAATTTCCAATTAACTTAAAATAAATGTTTAATTTGAAAACCCATGCATAGTCAAAAACACTAGGATAACTATGCAAAATTAAAAGAGTATCTCTTTTCTTTAAAAAAATCCAAAAAAAATTATGAACAAAGACAATATAATTAAAAAATAAGTGCATAGACTTCAAGATGACTAACTTAAACTTGTTACTTTATATGGAGCAACATCTCTTATTCTTATTAAAGTTTATTATTTGCTTAGTGTTAAGTTCCATTAATTTATACTCACTCCTTGTTTGTCACTATAGAGATGTCGAATATCTCACCATAAGAAAATATTGCACATTTTTTTCTTCATGAAAATCCTGGTTTCTTTCACTATTGAGATTTTTGTATTTAAGTTTCTTTGCATGGATAGCATCATTCCGCTAAAAAGGTAAGAATGAGGGAAGCATCAGGACCTGTTTTATAGATGTATAGGCACAGAATGACTTTTTGTCACATTTTTCATGTCAGTAAACAACAAAACAAGAGAAAACACAATATTCTGAAATTTGAGTCCTCTCTTCCAGTGATTAATACTGAATATCCTTGTAAAAAATATCTAGTCTCTACTTTTACTTAATGTGTCTTCCAATGCCCTCATAAGGTCTAGGCTATAATATATACACAAATCATAATTGGAAACAATACACATATCCTTAAGAAAAGGATGGTGGGGTGTGAGTAAATACAATTTAAATATATTTGGGGATAAATGTTGGGAACTGGGTTAATTTACTGTGTTGGGTTTTTTTAATCACAAGATTTTCAAACATTTTAGGTGGTACACTGAATTTTCCAGATAATTGCCTCTGTTCTCTACAGGGTAGTTGCTATGGACGTGGCCATGTATTTGTCTATTTTACCTGCCTTGCTCTGCATGCCTGTAGAGAAGTCATTGCATCCACTGAAGCATTTATGGCCCATGGGTTATGTTGCCCAGTGAGAAGACACTGCTCTATGCCAGTAAACAAGGGTGTCCATCCACAGTCAGCAGCACTTGGCAACTTGAGTAATCAAACCAATAGCTTGCAATTGCACATATAAAACAATTTAAAAATGTACCAAGTTAATTTCTGGAAACTGTTACGGATCAAGGCTGATTAAATTGTATTTTTTTCTAACCACTGTCTTTAGGAAAGAAATTTGTTGAAGTTGAACTAAGTGAGAAACACAATTGCTCTTATTTGGTGTGGTCAAGCTCTAATTTGCAACTAGGATTTCAAGGATATAAAGCCCTCATTTGTGAGTCCATAATATGTGTTATTTAGCCACTCCAAAAACATGATAGTAGATAGTTGAAGGAACATAATTTTTTAAAGAAAAGAAAGTTATCACAGTCATGCTTCCAATGAAAATAAAGAATTTTAAAATGCCTAGTTACTATGTGTCTGCTAAGTTTTTATAGTAAATACCAAAAATAAATTATTTTTGAGAAAAAGTTATGAAAGACAAATATAAAAATTAAAATTAAATATAGTTTTCTTTGTCTTCATGGAACACTAAGAACTCTTGCATTCAAATTTTACAATGCAAATCTTATTAAATTCATTCTTGTGATTACTGTATCCTTTCCCACTCATGCATATTAAATGTATTTTTTTGTCAAATTTTTTTTTAAGTTAGAGATACTAATCTATGGAATTTCTTATTATGATTCATTTACCATAGGATTGGTGGTCATATTTTACTATACATTTGACTTTTCTCCATTTTGTGTACCAGGGGAAATTAACTGACCACAGATTACTTGCATAGCAAACCTTGACACATATCATGGAACTCATGATGATCCCCTCTTTTTCATGAAAGTCCCACACTTTTACAAAGAAAATTCAAAAACTAAAGATTGATTTATTAAAATAGTTAATATTAACTAGAACTACTTGATAAAACCAGATCAACTGAAAGTATCACATTGCTTTCTAAATATGAGGGGTAAAACAAAAATACAACTTTTTTACACATATATTCAAATCTTATGTAAATTTGAATAAACTACAAAGAATTAAATGGTTTAATGGGAAATTAAACTTTAAATTTAGAATATTCTGAGGGTTACTATGTTATTATGACTCATACATATTTTTATATAAATATTTGTGGCAAAACAGCCTACTTTGAAATTAACCTAGGGAGATGATGTATCCTATGGGCCTCAAAATGTCTAGGTCCAATGTCTCCAGTGGACTTTCCAGTGGATTCTTTTTGTAATCAGCTCATATCCAATTTCCACATGGTCACAGCCAAACAGTCTAGCAAAGGATAACAATGACTCTATTGCTTCTCCTTTTTCTATAGAAAATCTCTCCTATTTTTATCTAAAATAATTTAGATAAGATAAAACGAAAAACTAGTACCATGTAATTTATATCCAATCCAGCAATCCATTTTTATTGGCTCAGGTTATGGACATATATAACATCTGAAGACATATAAAACATTAAGCATTTTCTTGGGTTCATTAAAAGTCAGAAAAATAGTTTACATCAGCTAAGAAAATTAAATTATAACTTCACATTAAAAGGTGATCTTTCCTTTGTTTCAGAGAGGCAATAAAAGTCTATAGTATAGTAACAATCAATCTAAACTTCAGACATGGAATTTTGCTGCTTCAGTTCTTTTCAGGCTGTGTCATTACTTGAAATAACTCCCCAAGGCTTATTTACACTTTAAAGATTTTTTCAATGCTTAAAAAGAACATTTTCAAATAAAATTCCTTACCCTGAAAGCTAAAGTAATCAGTGTATCTAAATTTGTTTTGACTACATCCATTATTTAAAGCACAATTACCCAGAATGCCCGGCTGGCAGTGAGAGTTCTTCCCATTGCAAACTGACTCTATCTTGGCATTAAAACTTACTATGGCATCACTCATATTTTGGTTACAGTGTCAGCTAAAGGATTCTGAAAACTCTCAGCAATACTATTTTGCCAAAGTCTTTCCCTATCTGTGATCAAAACAATAGTAACCTAAGTTTAAATGGTCAGGAGTTGTGTCAAGGGGCCAAAAACTATTAAGGCTCCAATTATTTTAGTTTTATTGACATTTTGAAATAATCTTTGTCCTACTTTTCACCTTGTCACTGCCTCTCCTATTCCACCCATATATAAAAGATATCCTATTATGAAAATTGAACAGAGCATTTTCAAATGGGTTTGATAACATGTTACTACATGTGTAATTTATTATTATTTTATATAATTTATTATAATTGAGAGTGGGACTTAGCAAAAACATAAGAGTGTGGACTTTGCCATTCTCGTTACATTTCATGATATGTAATTAATAATGTTTAAATATTAGATATTTTATTATGTTAGCTAGAAGAACAAAATGGGTTAAATGCAACAGAACAATTTATTAAACTATATTCCAAAACATAACACATAGCATGAGGTGAAGAAGAGTTTTTAACCTCCTAAAAATTCTTTTCCAACTATGGACACATAGAGAAAAAAAAATAGACCCATATAGCTGTTCTGAGGGTATCATCAGGCCATGACTGTGATTTTTCTGCCCATAGTTTACATTTGAATAAGACTCTTATCTTTGAACATTTTTATTATGTAGTTATGAAATTGTTTTACTTATGTATATCGTTACATGTTGTCTGTCACTTCTGTAGGCTGTGCAGCATCCCTTGGTGCTCTAAATATGGCAGGGATTAATTGATGTGTCATGATATTATTTCATCATCATCCATAAGAAACAATAAGGCATAATTTCAGCTAAGGCCCATGATTATGCCAAGTTGCTCAATGTTCATATTAAGAAATATCTTAGAGCATTCCTGAGATCTCTTAATTAAATGACCTCCCAACCCATCCTTTGCTTTCCCTATTTAATGAACAAACCCCATGATGTTGAAAAAAGACTTAAAACAGTGTTATTTAATTTCTAACCTTTTTCTTAATCTTCTCCTCTGCTTATTAAATAATTTTAGCACTATACTTCATCTAGTCTTAAGAGTGCACATCAGTTAGTCACAACATATCAAACTCTTTAATTCAATTTGTCTACAAGACACATGAGTCTGATCCCACCGGTGAGCAGAGTTCAAAATGCTGACATCTTATGACTGCACTAATTTTCAGAATACTAGGGTGCCTTCTCCGTAGTTATAAGATGAAGTTCATTGTATTTTACAGTTTTGTTAAATTGTCATAGGCAGAAAGAACTGAATTAGACATATTTACCATTTTTAGTTCAGATAACTGAATATCAGATAATCCAGATGATAGGATAATATGGTGACAAAGTTATTTGAAGCTTCCTTAAACAAAGTCATTAAAACAGCAATGTCAAACATCCTAAATGGAATACATAATCCTGATCATAGGATATAAAGTAAAATATTACCCTAAGTGGTAACAAATAACCCTGCAGAGTAGCCAATTCCATGATAGCTATTTTCAACAAATGCTGAATTGCGTATTACACTGAAGGCTATTCTTTAAGTGTTAAAATTTACAAAGTCGTCCATGTAATTTTCACTATAATCCTGTAATCTTTATTAGTATGTTTTGTCACAGTAAGGAGATAATTCAGCATAAATAATAAATAGGAGCTACCCAGTTATTATGTTGGCCTATGGCCAGACTTTTTCTCAATTGTCTGCTTTACAAGAATAAAAAAATGCATTTGTTTTCTTGCTGACATGATAATATCTATTTATCTGATCTAAAGAAAAGAAGCATCTCTATTTCTGAAACTGTTGATAATTCTGTTTCACTAAGTTACTCATATTGATGTGACTTTCTGAATAACTTATAGTCATTCAAATTCCTTTAATAAAAAGTAGCTTTGGTTCAGTGTAGATTTGATGCAAAGTTATTTGCTTTTATTTGAAAGTATTAGTTGTTCAACTCTTAAAGCATTTGTTAGCATCTTGTCAAAATGGGTAATTGGAGAGTTTGGGATCAGATACCAGTGGGTACTTAGTATAATTTCTTCATTTAGACCTGGATTGTGACTTCAATTCTTTCTGTTATAGTTGAAACATTTGATGATGGTACTTATATGTCCCAGAAGCCCTAAATGATATAATTTACACTTGACTGTATAATGTGTCATTCTTTTTACATAATTGCTTACATATAGGAAAAACATAGAATCAGGAAAGACTTTAAAATTTAGGAATTTGAGAAATAAGAAGTTTATCAGTTCTTCAAGAGGAAGATTCTCCGGTCCTGTGCAATAGTTTACAGTCCTAACCCAGCCTTAAATAATTCAGTGGGAATATCCCATAATTAAAGAGTCAATGATGACATTGATATATATTATTGGTTTTCATTTAATCATATTGAAAATGATTCAAGGTTAAAGGTAAATGAAAACAGGACAGTATGATCTGCATGACAGATTCAGCATTACCATTTTATTTTCAAGTAAGAGAGAAGAAAAAGCAAGAAATAGATAAATAACCCCAAGTATAATTATATTTTCAAAAGTATTGTATAATTGACACACAAAGCAATTACATAAATGTGATATACTGTAATGTTTCTCCTACGGTCACCTGTGAAGAATAATTGAAAATACATGAGCTCAGTAATTGCTTTAATTAACAAAGATTCTCCAGCTTATGCAGATTGAAATAAAATGCACAATAAGTTCATCCTTTATGATACTATATCTCAGTTAAACATCTTCATATGGTCTGGATATATTACTGCATTTCATGTTGAAAGAAAGTTTCACCTGAGTTGTATTTTTACAATGGTTACGATTCTACTGGGCCAAAAAAAAATGCGTGGGCTATTCTTAAACTTTAATCTCAGATTTAGGTGATTAGAAAGAAGTCTCTTAAGTATATTTTTTAGTTTATTTTACATTAAACACATATAAATATTAAATGCACATTGAACACATATAAATACTTAAAAGTTATATATTATATATATATGTTCAAGTTTCTAAAATCTTATGAAATCAGCTTTTAAAGAAAGTGCCTTGAAAGGTAATTTTTTTTCCTCCTTTAATTTCAGGAGAACCTCTAAACAAAGTAGTTCCTGATTTCTTAATAAAATGAAACTTTTGGAAAAAATATTTTATAATGTCTTTTGAAATCTTATTCCAACATTTAACCATCTTTGCTGCCAAAAAATTTCAAAATTAATGTAGTAATTTTGCAGCATAGTAAAATTTACAGATCTACTTTCCTTCTCCAACCCCCTTTAAAATACAGAAGGAAATATTTCAAATGTCCTGACACATCATAAGCATGATCATATCGGAAACAAATGCAGGTGAAACTGCAGGGAAAATAATTACAGTTGCATTTAGACTCATTGCAGGCTGCCTACCTTAGGCACCGTGCTTCTCTCACAACCCTTATGAGGTCAGCCTCCACTGCGGACTCCTTTGTACACTGTACTTTCTTACCCAGAGCCATGCTTGAGATTTTTTTCAATTTCCCAAAGCAAAACTGACAATTTTTTTTTCCGTTTATTTGCAAAGCCCTGAGAGCAGCGACTCCTTAATTTGATAAAATAAACTGTGACAGTGTGTTAATGAGGGCTGAACCATTTGTATATTTTAATAGTAATTTTCTGGAGATAATTATTTCACATCAATTCAAAGAAGTACCTCTGGCTATGGGAATTTTATTCCAGATGTAAACAGAGCAGGACCCCATGATATTTTGGAACACTCATAGTTTCTATCATCTTTTTTCTGTTATTTGCACCCTTTTTGCTTTTATGTTATGGAGGTGGCTTCTTTTCTGAAACCTCATGAATCAACATCTACTGGATTACAACTTTTATTCTGCATTGTCTTCATCTCTCTTGGCCTTCATAGAATTGAAGAGAGTTGGAGTATTGCTCTGGATTAGGCTTTGGCTTAAGGGAATGTTGTGGCTGGTTGGATCTTCTATCCAGACCACAGAATTTTTCTCCATATCAGCAATAAGCCTGTTTTGCTTTGTCAGTGGAGTAGCACTTTTAATATCCTTCAAGAACTTTTCCTTTGCATTCACAGCTTGGCTAACTGTTTGGTGCAAGAGGCCTCACTTTAGGGCTATCTCAGCTTTCAACAAATCTTCCTCACTAATCTTAATCATTTCTAGATTTTCATTTAAAATGAGAGAAGTATGACTCTTCTTTTTACTTGAACACTTAGATGCCATTGTAGGGTTCTTGTTCAATTTCAATCTTTTTGTGCTTTGGGGAATAAAGAGGCCTGAGGAGAGGTAAGAGATGGAGGAAAGGCTGGTCAGTGGAGCAGTCAGAGCACACACTACATTTTTCAAGTAAGTTTGCTGTCTTAAGTAGGTGCAGTTCGTAGCCCCCCAAAACAATTACAAGTATAACATCAAAGATCACTGATCACAGATCACCATAACAGGTACAATAATAATGAAAACGTTGGAAATATTGTGAGAATTACCAAAATGTGACACACAGACATGAAGTAAGCATATACTTTTGTAAAAATTTTGCACCATAAACTTGCTTGCTGCAGACCTGCCACTACCTTTCAATTAAAAAAAAAAAAAAAACAATATCTGCAAAGCACAATAAAGTGAAGGGCAATAAAAGGAGGTATGCCTGTACTTAATTAGAAGTCAATGAAATAATTTTCTAAGCAGTTAGTATCGATTCATTTGTTTGTTCATTCAGAAAAGTGTTCACAGACAGTAATGGTCAAAGCATAAAACTTTACAGTTTATAATCTTATAATAAAATAAAATACTATCTTTGATCTAAATATTAAGACTACTTACTATTTTCTAGGAAAAATATAGGAATTTTAAACCTTGCCACTTGATTTTTCTTCTCATTTTGGATGTTAGAATGGAGCTCATGGAAAACTCTTACAGGAGGTACTATAAACTATAACAGACAAAAACAGACAGTGAAGGTTTGGGCCACATGGTGATCCAGAAGAACTTAGTTAAAATCTTCTTGTTAGGAAATTAGATATTTGGAATATCCAGAATTTTCAAAAAAACATTAAAAATGAATTCTAAGCAACTTTTAAAAGCTGTATGGTACTCTCTTATGTAAATGTATCTCTATGAAACATTAATAATTCTTTAACCTTTCAGAGATAACAGAAGCTTTATAATACATGAGTGTAATGTTTAGGTCACTAAAAAGACTGTTGCTTGCTTCAAATGAGAAAATAATTAATGATAACTATTTAGGTATACAAACATTTAGATTCATTACTATTCATATTACAGAGGTACTAGAGCAGTATATTTATATTATCAATCTCTTCCATTTTAATTTGGTATCTTCAGCTTTTTACCCTTAGGACTTATGCAAATGTATATGAGAAATGTTATTATAAACACATTTATTTTTGTCCGCTGAGAATATGCTGTAAGAAAGATGTTTGTTCATTATCCTAGATTTGTCCAGCAAAATGTCAAGAATTATTTTAAAACTATAGAATTAAGACAATGTGGTATTGGTGCAAGGATAAATACGTAGAATAAAGAGATAAGGAGATACTGCTCACATGCACACATGGCAAACTGATAAATATTAGAGCTGGTTTTTATAGGTCATTGCAGAAAAAGTGGATTGATATGTATTTTCTGTAAGACAGTGTATCTATGTAGAGAAAAATTAAAATGGATCACAAACTGATAATAAACCCAAATCAATTCAAGTTGGCTTAAGGGATTAAATATGCAAATCAAAACTTTGAAATTTTTAGAGAAAAATAAAGAATATCTTCACAACTTTATTCTAGGCTATGTTTTAAACAATAAAAAACTCCACAAATAATAAAATAAAATACCAATAAACTCAACTATAGTAAATTAACAACTTTCCTTTATATAGAATACCATAAAGAGTAAAAAAAAAAAAGCCACAAATAGGGAAAAGGTATTCAAAACATACATAACTATTAGTATCCAATATATAAAACAACTTCTAAGAATCAAAGAGAAAAGCACAGCCCAAGGAAAAAAAGTTCCTTTTAATTGACTCTACTAGTGAAATCCTATCTCCCAGAAATGCCACTCATGTTATATAAACTAGAGGAATTTATATGCATCAGAAAATAAAGTCAAAAGTATACATAATAGAAATATTTGTAATTGAACAAAATGGGAAACATAAAATCTTCTTCAATGATAGAAGAAATGAATAAATTCTTCTTTATACTTTCCATTGAACATACGAATGCATATGAATGAACTGCAACTATGTACTTCAACATGAATAGATATCAAAATATCAAACTAAATAAAGTCAAGAAAGAAAATATATAATAATTTTTTTTCCTATAAAATCTCCCAGTAAAAACTATTAGTCTAAAAGCTAGTATTATTGGACCTTTACTTGGTAACTCCATATTTCATATTCTACATAATTTAAGAGAATAAAGCATTAATAACAATTATTAGTTTTTATACACACAATGTACAAAGATGGAATTTTGTTACATCAGTAACTGAAAGCATTATGGATAGAGTTGTAAATGAGCAAGTTTTTGTCTGCTATTGAAATCAATCTGGTATAAATTCAAATTAGAGTGCTATAACTTCAGGATGTTAAATACAATGCCCATGATAACTACAAAAATATAGTTTTAGAATACAAATGAAAGGAAATAAGAAGGAAAATAAAATGTGTTACTACCAAAAATCAACTATTAATAAATACAAAGGAGACAGTAATGCAGGAAATGAGCGATAACAAAAGCTACAAAGTATATAGCAAACAAAATAGCAAAATGACACATAGAAGTCTTTCCTTATCAGTAATTACTTTAAATGGAAATTAACTGTCTAATCAAGACAGATTGACAACATGGATTTTTAAAAATGATCCAACTAAATGCTGTTTATCAGAGACTCACTTTAAGTCTGAAACCACAAATACGTTGAAAGTAAAATAATAAAAAAGATATTTTATGCAAATAGTAACCAAAATAGAATAGGGGTAACTGTACTAATGTCAGACAAAATAGATTTTAAATCAAGAAAGTTACAAGAGACAAAGAGTGATATTAAATATTAATAAAAGTTTCAATACAACAAGAAGATATAACAATTGTAAACCTATACACTTAACAGTGTACTATCAAAATATATGAAACAAAAATTAACAGAATTGATGGGAGAAATAGGCAGTTCTACAATAATACTTGGGGACATCAATAGAAAAACAGTAAAGATCAAAGAAACCAAAAGTTAATTTTTTTAAAGATCCACAAAATTGATAAACTTTTAGCTAAATTCATTAACAACGCTCAAGAACTTGCACCTCCAGACTTCAAGACGTACTACAAAGCTACAGAAATAATTACTTTAAAAAAGCAGGGGCTCTGAAGACACAGTGCTAGGGTTTGCATTATAGCTTTACAGTTTGCTTGGTTTGTGGCCTTAGCAAAATTACTTAGCCCATGTGTGTCTTAAGTTTCATTATTTTTAAAATGGAGAAATTAGTACTTTCTACCTCAAAATATTATTGTGAGTAAGAAAAGAAGTAACATAAGCAATGTGATTACAAAACTTGCTGATATGTAGTGGTTACTCAGTAAGTATTAGTACTGTCATTTCTCACATCTATCTAAAAGGTAAACAATGGTTCAGTTTTGCTCTCAATTTCCCTAGTTAACTTCTTTATCATCTCATTCTATTGTTTTATCATCTCCATTGTGAGCTAATGTATAATGGAATTATTATTAGCAGTTAATTCTTCAAAACACTTGAAATCAATTTCAACCCATTAAAAAATGTTCTCTTTCAACCTGAATTCTTCATCTGCCTTTTGAATGCTATTTACCTTCTTTTATTTCTTCTTCTATTGTGTTTGCATAATTTCTAGGCCATTTATTTCATTTTAATTGAGTCTAATGTGGCTAGTGTTGTTCAGGTATTATATTTACTTCTGAATGATGTAGAAAAATTCATTCTGATATTTTCCCCACCTGACTAGGTTCAGTTTGTATTGAATCAGGGAGCTTGACTGGGACTGGAGAAACCAAGAGAGCTTCACTCCCACCTCTGGTGCCTTAGCTGGGGTGGGTACAATGCCTAGGGGATGGTGGGAATTCTTATCTCCCCTTTTAGTCTCTTATTTTTCAGGGCTTCTCTGTATCCACCTGTATTCTCTCTCCAACATGGTGGTGAGCTTTCTGAAACAACAGCTGGTTTCCAATAATTTATGTACTATAAAATTATAAACTGCCTCAGTCAGAAAACAGATAGTGCCACTTAGAATTTATTCTATTGATACAGCAAGTCACAAGGCCAGCTCAATCATGGTTAATATAGACAGAGGCTATCTTGTGATGAGAGGAAAGCATAGTTCTACAGAGATGAAAATAATTGTTTTTAATTCTCCTGGGTTTATAACAGTGCTAGCACATTGTAGCTGGCATATATTTGTTGAACGGATGAATGCATGTCACTTTCATCATTGCATATGACTTAAAACTATGTTTTAGAAGAGAAATGGTCACTTATTAGAATATATTATTATGATTCATATTTTACTACAGACTATCTATTATTATTATAAAGAATCTTGGACTTTCTTATATATGGTATAGAAAAATTCCTGTATATTTTTATTATAATAAAATATATTGGCTTTTAAATAATGATATGTAACACAGCATTAAAAACAGAGCTTAATAACAAGAAAGTAAGCAAATGTTCTGATTTTTGTGTTCTTCCATGCTTTAAAAATAATAAATATTTTATAGTTATGAGGCTTGTGGATTCAGATGTTTAATTGGGAAAATCAAAGAGATTGATTTTTTTTTCTTTGAGAGACTCTAAAAGCTCAAGGCTTTTTCTAGTTTTCTTCAATCCCTTATGGTACATTGACTCAAAAACAAGGTCCTCACTGTACCATAGCTCTTGCAATGTGGACTGGTTTTTCCCTTTGGAATTTGTTTCTTGGGATTTCTTCTTTTCTTCACATGAGACTGGATGTATAAATGAACTTATTGCTGCTTCTTTAGAGGAGCCACTGGCCCACTCACTCTTTCTTTCTTTCTTACCCTTTCATTTCCTGTCTTTGGATGTCCTTTTACCATGAGATAGAGAAGTAAGAAACAGAGCTTGGATACTACCTATTTCTACCTCTTAATATTTCTTTCATTCTTTCTTTCGTTCTCTTCTTACTGACAGGTGAATTAGGTCTGTGCTACTGCCATTTGGTGGTCACCCCACCAAGAAAGTGGTGGCATATTATTGTTTGTATCCTGAATTCTCTTCTGAGACTGTCTTCAACCTCATAGTTGGTGAAGCTACATACAGGTCAGCCTGGACTGCTTCCTTCAGGAAATGGCCCTCCTATGAGAAATCTGCACTTGAGATATCTTGCCTTCACATAACATAAGCGTTGTAGAAAATATCTTTCTCTTTGCACAACTTATTCTTACTTATTACCAGAGTAATAAAATACAATGACTTAAATTTCAGGGATTTCTTTTGGAGTTCCTGAGAGGGATCTATGTTTCACAAGAAAATTGGGATGAAGTGGGATGTATTGGTCCCCAAATTCAATGTGAAATTCCAGTAATTTAGGATTCAATATGTGAAAAATGCTAGATAATAGATGTTACTATGAAATCATTTGTAATGTATTATTAAGGCATCCCTGAAATTCAGCTGTATGTATTAAACAATGTTTAATTTAATAGGTGAAAGTTTTTGTATTTTCTGTGTTAGTTAAGGTACTCTCAAGAAACATACCCAGTAGGATAACCAATAGGAGATATTTATGTATATATAAAATATAATATGAGAGAGAGTGTGCTTTACTTTAAAGCATTGGCTCATGGAATTGTGGGGGCTGGCAAGACTAAAATTTATTGGGCTAGTTGGCAGACTAATCCCATTCATGAGGACCCCACCCTTATGATCTAATCACTTCTCAAAGGACTCCACCTCTTAGTACCATCACATTGGTGATTATGTTTTCAACATATGAATTTTGGAGGGATACAACATTCCGACTATAGAAGCAGAGAAGAAACAAAGAAGGCCCAGCAGAAAGAATAATCTGAGGTAGACCTATAAACAGCCAAAGTGCTGCCTAATTGCCTAATCTTCACACATACCCATTGGTACTTTTGGTTCAAGGTGTTTAAGAATGTTACACAAATAATTGAGTGACATCGGTGCTCTAATGACACAGAAGTGATACCTAGGAAGCCAGGATTTGAATTAAAAACAAACTTTCATGTGAAAAGGCAGTATTGTAGAGGTAGAAAGCAAATTCATAGCCTGGGGGGCTTGATTGCAAAGTTCTAAAACTGGACTGTGATCAATATTGCACAGTTCTATAAATTTACTAAAAGACGTTGAATTTTACATTTAAAATGGATGAATTTTGTGGTATATAAATTATACATCAATGTAATTTCTTTAGAAAGATTGTGAATGGCCCAAATCCTTAGTAGTTATTTGAACTCCATTGCTTTTCCTACACACATGAACACATAGCTAAAGATTTTTCATATGAATTATTAAAAATAAATACTTTTTGAATATTAAAATAAAATTTGTTGGATAGCATCAGGGGACATACAGTATTTAAGTTAAACCATTGAATAATAATGATATTCACATATTTAATAGTAATAAGTGACATGAAAATAAGGGAATATAATGGCATTGGGGAAGGTGGGTCAATAACTTATCTGTAGTGTCTAAAGAAGGCCTCCTTGACAGTGACATTTGACCTAGTGACAAATCAATCATTCAAATATATGGTGCAGAAACTTTTCAGGCAAGAAGAGAAGTGCTTTCAAATACCCAAAGGTGGCCCAAGCCAGAGTTTGAAACTCAGAAAAAGGTCACTAAACTAAGTGAGTAATGAGCTAGGGGAGCTTGGTACAAGCTCCCCTAAGGTCTTGAACAGGAGTCACAAGAGGTCAGGCTGCTCACAAAATGGAGATTGTATGATTTCTAAGTATAATATTATATAGAGCAATTATTAAAGTGTTTAACAGAAAATATAACTAAGAAAAATTCTTTCCCCTCATAAACTGATCAGGATAAGAATCCTCAGGAAAGAATTTGTTGAAATGCTTATTGGAAGTGATATTGAGTCTTCGGTCAGAACTTTGTATAGCTGAGTAGAAGCTGTAATTTTTTACCTACAACAATAGGCCTCTTTATCATTTAGAGCAGGCCAACAGGAGCATAATTTGAAAATAGGGGATGAAGTAAAGAAAAAGAAACTAAACTAATAATTAAAGAAA
Source organism: Varecia variegata (assembly GCA_028533085.1). NCBI lineage: Eukaryota > Metazoa > Chordata > Mammalia > Primates > Lemuridae > Varecia > Varecia variegata. The sequence continues at coordinate 129,526,167 of CM052440.1, forward strand.
GGATTCTTGGTAAAAGAGAGGCCTTGTAAATTATGAGCCAGTTAAAAAAATATTTATCTTCTATGAATTTAGATTATACAATCCCGGCAGCAGTCCAATGGCTCCATGTGTGTGTGTGTGTGTGTGTGTGTGTGTGTATGGGCAGTGGGAGTGTTTACTTGGAGGACTTACGCCTCCTAAATATAGTTGGTGTGCCACAATCCATCACTGAAGATTTTTGGAATGTTGCTCAAAAACTGAACACTGAAAATTTAGGTGAATATGCTAATTAAGTATATTTGTGTATTGAGCATATGAAGATTATATTTATTAGGAAATTGGATCCTGAGGCAATGTCAGTATCATAACTGGTAGGTGAAAATTTGAAAGACAGTGATTAGGATAAATCGAGTTTGGGAAAAAGTAGACAGATACCTAAGGTAAAAAATCCTGGTTAGCACCATTGGTAATCTGACAGTGGCAACCTATCGAAAGTATACTGATGGTTTTTTTCTAGACTTAGAAAATGTTATTTTTAGCACACGACTATAAATTTTCTGCTCCTATGTTGCGTTTAAAAAAAAATATCTCCAATCCTTTAGTTAAGTTTGATATAGTTGTCTGTTAGTATTGTGGAGAATAAAGACAGAGAAGGGGAGTCCAGCTTATTTTACAACAACCTCCTCACTGGGACTAAAGGAGCAGCATCTAATGAGGAGATGGTGTCCAGAAGTTATCAGCAAGAGCATTAATGAAGGCAAAGGCAGAAAAAAAAAGTCTAAAACCAGAGAATTTAAAATAGAGAAGTAATATCTGAATGGATCATTCAAAATAAGTGTAATACGGTGCCCCATTTTAAAATATGTGCTTTTAAAATATTTTAAAATGTGTCCATTTTAAAATATTTTAAAATATGTGCAAGAAACTCACATTAGGAAATTTGAAGGAGGAGTGAGGGAGCTGACTTTCTGGCTTATAATAGCTGATACTAACTGTGGTCCTTAACTGGATACCTCCATGTCCTGCCTCAAATCACCTCAAACCACATTTTACACCAATCATCTTTGAGGCTACCAGCTTGAAACAGATGTAATCTGACTGAAGATCCTCTCAAAAGCACTACTTTATGTTTACTTTTTGCCCCAGGATTATTCTGATAGAGACACTATGGGAATCTGCTCAAAAAACTGCAAGTGCAAGTTACTAACATGTTAAAAGGCAACTGTTCACCAATGAAGGATGGGATTTGGTGAATTTCCCTCCATGCCTCTCTCAGGAGACAGTCTGTGCCATATTCTACACAGGTCCTCCTGGGTTCTAGTGGAACAGAGCCCCAGTTCTCTTTGGCTGGTAAGGTCAATAATTGTTTTTTCCATTTGCCCAGGCTTCTACTTTTCTTTCTTGAGATTACTTCCTCAGATAAACTACTTGCGTATTTGCTCCTGATGCATGATGTTGATCATATGTCAAACTCTGTTTTGTTTTATATTTCTTGTGGGAAAGAGCATTGAGACTTAAGCAAGAAGTACAATTTATTTAGCAATAACTATATGCTGGGAGATATAAGCCTCAGGCTGCTACAATTCCTATATTCCCAGTTCAACTCACTCAAAGAACAAGCTTATTACTTTATTTTATGAATTCTTGTATACCCAAAACAGCTAGTTTGGAAGCACTGGTGAGGAAATATGAAATTACAGAAGCACAGTAGATTAAATACACTCATCAGAGAAGCAACAGAACAGTAATATCCTAAGGAGTTGTCAATTATATATACCTATAGTTACAAATACATACCTATACCTACATTTACAAACTTTTTTCTTTGGTCTGTCTTTAAATTACACAACCAGGTTTCCACCAGTATCTCTCTGGGGTGTTCTATTTGGCTTCATGTATAGTTCCAGAATTGCATATCTACCTACTGGTATTAACAAGGCATTATAATACAGGAGCAGGTTAGTGTTATAGGCAACATAGTTTGGAGCCTGTTGTGGTAGTAGCCAGAATTTATTCAAGGAATATTTTAGCTCTTAATCTCAGAAATACATAGTACATTTATATATTCTGGCCACTTTATAGATGGGTGAAGTGAGAGAAAGACATGACATTAGTTCTGGTTGTTTGTCGTCTGTAAGTCAAACATTTAATAGCAAATGTGACACCTTCCACCTCTCTGTTTTACCCTGGTACGGTAATTGCCAACCTCAGTATCTCTTTCATCAGCCTTGAGTCCCGAGTGAATATAATGAGGAGGAACTCCCCATAGATCTGAAAATCTGTGCAGACACGTAGATTCAATATTTGTTGTTTAAAACTACTGAGATTCTGTGGTTGTCTATTAGCATAACACAGATCAGACTGACTGATACACTTGTGTAGTTGTTTCTTAGTATCTCTCTGTATTTTTTCATGTTGTGTGTAATTATTAATATGCTTTTATAATTAAAACTATGAAAATAATCAGGAACTTATTCAATTCTCCAAATTGAGTATTTCATTTCAACTTACTGATTTGATTGAAATGAGTTTACTGCTTTATTACCCCAAACAAGCAGGAAGTTCTCGAGAGTCATTTTTACGTTTTCTAAAATATGAACAAACTCAAATAGAGGCACCAAAATATTTTCTGGAATTCAGCTATTCCAGCTATTCATGTGCTTATTTATGTTGTCAATGTATTGACATTATTTACAAAAATATAAATGCTTTCAATTCATCCCTTGGTTATTTAGTAACACAAATCCAGTGAATGCTAATGCCCGGTATTGAAATTGTGAGTTAGGCTGACAAACAGATTTCTTCTCTCATTCTTTATTCAACTTCATTCATATGGCAATAATTATTCCCCAAGCCATATTTCTCTAATTTTTATTTAAATGTTGTTTCAGTGGAAGGACACTTGCATTTACATCATTTATGCATATTATTCAAATCAAATCATTTCCAGCCCAAGTGATTACATTTCTTTATAGCACCAGAAACAAATCACACTTGGAAGAGAAATAACACAAAAAATATCAGGAGAGATTCAACATTTTATAAAATATTGAGAGGAGGAGAATAGCATTGATCTATTCATTTACTCAGAATTCACTAAAGAAATCAAACTAGAGTTACTTTAAGAAATAACTTCAAAGCCATCTGTGGTTTTTCATTCACAGTTTCCCACTTTTTACTCATAAAAATCAATTGCTAAGTTAATTATATTTTAATTTATATTGGAGAACATTTTCAGAAAACTGAAAATTGTTTTATATGATTACCAATGCAAAAGCATTTTAAATAAAATTTTAATGGCAATAAAAGATGTGCTTTGAATAAGTCATTAGAATAACCTGGCAAAAAAGAAAGAAAATCTTCAAGAATAATATATCCACAGATATTCTAATAAAGCATATACAAATATTTAGAAGAAGTGTGAGAGTATGTATTCATAATTGTAGAAAATATAAGTTAAATAATATTCCCATATTAAGAAACCACTTACTATACATTCTGATTAATAGTTACATATTAAATAAATATGAAAAATTAGAAAAAGAGAACATTAAGATGACTTTTTCTCACCAAGCAATTTGTTATTTTTTCTGCATTTAGTTTGAAAACACTTGGTATTTACAAAATGTTTCAATAATATATTCTTGGAATTTTTTTAGCATAATATAACAATGTAACACCAGCATGCTCATTATTTTACTTTCTATGATTTTCAAAATGAAACTTAAAATGTATTGTTAGCTAATTTTCTGATGGTAGCCATCAATAAAAATTAGCATTAGGTCTCTTGGAGACTGATGCTACTTATTTTGGGAATCAGTGTGAAGGGATCTAGGGAATTTCTAACATGAATTGATGATGTCTTTTCTATGCATCTCATTAGAGTCATAAAGTGAGTTGAAATTTAAATCAAGGGTAAATAACACATTAGAACAAAATATACAAAGCTCATTTAAATTTAAAATTTAAGAACTATTCAAAGAAACACATTATTTAGTATTTGACAGAATGGTGTTTTTCCCCACAATTTTAGGTGCTAAAAAGTAGAAAAATAGAAGTTCACAGTTAATTTGGTTATACCATAAATAAAGTACTGTTTTTCAAACTTGCTGTATACACCTTTTAATTTCCCTGTGTATACTATAAAAGGGCTGCCTAAATAGACAATGTATGTGACAGAGACTGGAGACTTCTCACAAATTCCATTTTTTCATCCTGGACATCTGGGAAAACAATATTTCAAATAATTGCAGTCCTCATCTGTTCCTTACTTCCTATGTGACTTAGCCAAAGGACTGGGGGTAGAAGGAATTTACACACTCATACACTTGGGTGTGATATATTCTTTACTCTTTGTCATAGGCTATCATTGCCAACTGTATTCAGAAGATCCAGTGGAGAATTCTGAGTTAATCCTAGGGATGATACCGCCATAAGATGCAGGCATCTTGGATCCCTGGATCCTTCTTACAGGAGAGTGCCTCTTTACCTTACCATGATGCATTATGTTAGTGAGAAATAAACTTCTCTTCTATTAATCCACTAAGATTTTGTCGCTGTTCTTAACAGCAGCTAGGAATTATTTACCCTGACTAATAAAAATGAAGCCATATTAGGAAGGTTTTGTGGCTGAGTCAAGATGTCCAAAATAAAAATGCCATATATTTAATAATTATTGTACTTAATCTATTCCATTTTAATTGATCAACTGATAAGAAAACCTATATTTATTTATAAAAGTTTTGTTTTTTAGATTTCATATGTTTAAAGAAATACCTAAAACCATTAAAAATAAAAATTTTAGAGAGTTTTAAAGCTGGTTGCCAATTATAAATAATATAAAATAGAAGTAGAAAATATAATTATTATAGTTTTAATATTTTGACTTAAGTGTTATCACATTCTTGGCATGCACTTGCCTATATAAAATGAAGCTTAATAACACAAGAATGTGACCATCATTAATACAATTCAGAAACCCATACAGAGTGATTAAAGTAACCCAAATCACCCTTGATAATATTTCTGACCACTTATCGGAACTGTCTTTATAGTGTCATTAGCTGAGCTTCTCTTTTATGGTTTTCTATGTCCTTGTCAAGTAATTGCTTCAGAACCAGATCAATGAGAATCTATTAAAAAGAATTAAGATCAAACTCAGCCCAAGTACCCTTTTCAATGTGGAACTGTCCTCTTTGACATTAGTATAGAACAATTAATATACATATATGTTCACCACTGTCCCCAAATTCCCTCTATTGGTCAAAAGAATTGCAAAGATTCAGGATTTTTTTTGCAGCATTCAACATGGCCTTTAGATAAAGAAACATGCTATTATGGCATCTGAAACTCTACCAGTTCAACTGATTTCCTCAGAAAGATTATAAGTGTTTTATAGTTTATATGCCTGAAGAAAATGTTCTGCTTGATGGGAAAGAAATAATTAAACCTAGTAGCATTCCTTTTGCAAGCTATTAAGGTGTGCGAACTAAAAATAAAATCCTAAGCTCTCTGCTAACTGAATGGACCCCTTTTGGCCAAGGGGACCCCAGAAACACCTTAAAACTGAGTTCCCACCCATGCAGGGATGGGAGAGAAAGCACAATTACACATGCATATGATTTTCCTTCATAAATATTCATGACTCATCCTATAGCTTGTTGAATATGTATATTTAGCCACCCTGCTCGGTATGAAATGTTCCTTTTGTCTGTCCTTTGAAGCACGTGTGCCTGCCTTCTGGCTGGGGCTTGGCTTCCTGACCTGTTAGAATGGCTGCCCAACAGGCTGCTACCCTTTCTGAAAAATAAAGCTCTCCTTTTTCCAAAGTATAAACCCCATTAGTTTTTTGTAGTTACCAAATGGAGACCAAGAATGGGGTCTGGGGAGACCTAGTTGAATTAGCTGGCCCATACGGTTTTTGAGGATGCTCATGATTTGGCACTGGGAGGGGACGCCCTCATGAAGGTAATTGCAGTTATAAAAACCTTAGTTCTCGGGAAAGGGCCTCTGATCCACCACTGTCAGAGACACAGTGACTAACATGCTTAAAAAACCGTAAAAAAATCTTGTAAATGTATGAATCTAGCCTGAAATGATTTAAAGCTTTGCCAGCCACAGTAAAATCTTAGGTTACAAGGATCATTTTTGTAATGCCCAAGTCCTGGCTATAGGTGTGCCCGTCACCCAAATAGTGCTCATTGTACCCATTAGGTTGGTTTATTCCCCTCCCCCAGTGTCCCCTTGCTTTCCACTGAATTTTACTTCCCTCTGTGTACATGTGTGCTCATCAGTTAGTTCCAATTTAATAGTGAGTACATGTGGTGTTTGTTTTTCCATTCTTTAGATACTTAGGAGAATGGTCTCCAGTTCCATCAATATTGTTGCAAAAGGTATTAATTCATCTTTTTTATGGCTGATGTAGTTTGCATCTGGTGCCTGGGGATTTTATTTTCCTATGTTAATAGAAAGGTCACATTGACCATCCTGAACTTATCACTATAGCACCAATCCTCCATTCTCACAAGTGGTGAAGGCTAAGTAAATACTTTTCCAAATAAGGTTATATCTATTAATATAGAAAGTACATATTTATTAAAGTCCTCAGATTTAATAAATATGTTTGATGATAAAACATTTTCCAAGGCAACTGATTGAGATTGAGTAAATACTATTTGACCAACAACGGCAAAATGAAGTGGTCATATCAATTTAATTATTTCCTTATTTCTGTGAGCATTGTAAGAGAGTGTATAATACAACTACCCTTCCATCCTGACCTCAGTTTGCTACACTCACTAGCATATGTATGCTCTAATTGGCTGGTGCCTTTGCTCATACTGTCTCTTCTAGGTAGAATGCATACTCCCATTTTTCAACTTGTAAACATTTTGTCATGCTTAAACCTGGTAGTGTAAGATAGAGGTCAAATACTCAGATAGTAGACAGAAACCAATCAATTTGGAATACAAATTTTGCTACTAATTTGGTATGTGCTGTTAAGAAGGTCACCTACCCTCTCTAAGGCCTAGAACCAATAGGAGATATATATACATACATATATGTATATATTTATGTACATATATCTCTGCAATGATTTTGGTACTCATTAAATGAAAAGTTTGCTCAATTTTAAGTTTTCAGTCAGAATTGTGTAAGCTGAAACAAATGAGATGTCTATGGTGTTGGCTATTATTTCTACTATTAAGCATCAGTCCTCTTCAGTTAGGGCACAAACAAGATTAATTTATTCCTCACAAATTTATGTGGATAGTCTGCTGCTGCAGGCGCCATCTTCAACATCATCTTGGTCCTTCTTAAAACAAGTTATCCATTTGTAAACTGCTGATTTGTTTAGGATATTGTCCCCATAAAATTTTCATAAAGAATCAATGATTTCACCATTCTTCCACCCAAGTTTTACCAGAAGTGTGACTTGTGTTCTTGCTTCAATTTTAGCAGAATCCAGGGTTGCTCTGATAGGGGCTCCTTTCAAACTGATGACTTATCTTTCATAGTAAAACTAGATCCTATTCAGACATGTTATAAAAAGTATGAGTTCATTTTGGTGCATAAAAATTTTCCAATCCATGCATAGTTTTTTTCATAATATGTATTTTCTATGAACTGTTTGAAGACCCTTCATATAATAGTGATTTATTATAAGGTATTGGTTCATGACCTTTTGGAGACCTAGAAGTCCCAAGATATTCTATCAGAAAGCTGGAGACCCAGCAAAACCGGTGGTGCAGCTTGAAGATGTGGGAGCCAGGGAACTGATGGTATAGAGTCCAGTTAGGGTCTGAAGGCCTGAGAACTAGGAGCATTGAGGGCTAGAGAAGATTAATGTCCCAGCTTACCAGGCACAGAGAAGATGAATCCTCCCTTTCTCCACCTTTTTGTTCTAGTCAGGTCCTCAATGGATTGGATACTGCCCTCTCATCCAGTGAATAAAGTGGAGAAGTGGAGAAGGGCAATTCACTTTACTCAGTCTACTAATCCAAATGCTAATCTTTTCTGGTAACATCCTCAAAGAAACACCCAGAAAAAATGTTAGCCAGTTATCTTGGCATCCTGTGATCCAGTTAAGGTGACACATAAAACTATCACAGATGTTAAAAGGGTAAGATTAAAACTGACTTTACAGGTTAGATTAAATCTAACTCCTTATGTTGTCAGAATGAAGCCACTCAGCAAATACAAAACACTTAAAATGTTATCTGATAAAGAGTAAGTACCATGTTTGCTATTATTTTAAATTGTTGGCTGTTACAACCTTTCCTTCCGTTAACTTTTCATTTAAGTATTAATTCAACTATTATGTTTTTTGTTAATCATTTTACAATATCCCCTACAAGAATTGTTAGTTTTTGCATCTACTTTTTTATAGTACTTAGGTTGTGCCCTTCTGACACACAATATCATGAATCAGAGTAAGCTGTAAATGCATTTTTTATTTCCACTAACTTGTGAGCTTATTCAGGGAATGAAGTCTTCATTTCCATTTTCTTGTGGTTGCTATTTTAAAATTTTTAGATTGCCTGCAAATATTTCCATGTAAACACATGCAAATCTTCATAGATAAGCAAACATTTCAGATGCATCATTGATCTGTGCTTTTTAAGATATATAACTTCTAAGCCAATTTAGAGAAAAAGATTTTTATATTGCACTCAAACTGAAAAGTGTATGTGTATTACTTTGTATAAAGGAAAATATCAAGTTCAATATTTTTTAAATCCATCTAAACACTTTGCTGTTTTATTTATATAATATTTTTCTTTCATCTCTGAGCATATTTGTAATTGGAAAATATAATGAATTTTCATTAAAAAGAAATCATAAATTGAATTCTCTCTCCTCAAACCACCAAATATATTTATAATTTTCGATATAACATAGTAAGAACTAACCATTTATTTTCCTATAGTCCTGTTGAAATATTTTTTCCTGTTATTCTTGCACTAAAAATAAGCTGAGAGGAAATAAGCACTATTAGTAAATTAGATATATCTTATAAAAAAGTATATCCACGTTAAATAAAAAAATGCATTCTCTTATCTAGTACAATAATAGCTCAAGTATTTGTGAAATCCACTAATGAAATTTACACTAAGGAAATATAAAATATATACCTTGTGTTATTGATGAGTTTGCAAAAACTAGAAAATCAACAAGACCGAAAAAAGCAAACAAATAAAAACAAAACAACAACAACCAAAAAGAAAGCATGAAACCATAGCCAGGGCTGTAGCGGAGTCAAATACTAATACTAGCATTAAGTTTGATGGCAGTAGGCTTTTGCGCCTGTAGGTGTTAAAAAGCAGTATCTTTCTTTGCCATCACTAGGTACATGGCTGAGGCCCCTATAAGAAAAGACAAATTTACCCAGAGAAAAATAAATTTATAATAGAAGTATTTACATGACACAGGAGCTTTCAGAAATGACCCAAAGAAACAAGAAACCCTGTGTATATTTGTGCTAAGTTTGATGAAGAAGTGGATAGTTGTGGAGAAGTATGATTGGACAAAGGGTCACTATCTAATGATAATAAACTGGAGAAAACTTAAGAAGGTCTGTATGTTCAGACTCTTCTCTGTGTTTCTGTGTCTTCAGAGATGAGGACATTCCTCTCCTCTGGATATAGGGTGGGCACCTCTTACATGAGGGTTCACTGACCTACTTTAAGAGAAAGTAAGAAAATTCTTTTCTAGTTTTATGACCTGTTTCAGGGAAGAAGGGCAGGGGAAGGTCAGAGAGTCCTTCTTGCTTCTGTAGTTTTCTCAAAGGCCAAGGTAACTTAATTTTGGGTAGCATGGCCTAAACCTCATGATTTCAGATATAAGTTTCTATTGAATGAACCCTCCTGCAGACAACTACAAATTCAAGACAAATAAGCAAAATCAAAAAATTTCATATATCTGAAGATATAAAAAAGTGACCCAAAGCAAGTACTTAGTGGAAATTTCTTGAGCTAAATTCTCATGGCTGCTAGCCTGAGTAAGCGCCCCGGTCAACATTATAGGATGGTCTTGTTCTCTGAGAGATAACCACTATTTTGGGGACATAAAGAATCACAAGTGCATTGGGGCAATCAGATCCACTGGGAAGTGTGTTTGTATTGGGGGGAGCCCACAAAAGAAAGAGGCACAGAAGGGAACTCCATATTCTGAGAATAACCTTTACCCAAATCTCTGACTTACCACTAAATCATGTATATATAGGGCAGACTCCACCTAGAACAACTAAGAATAAAAGAATTGAGTCCGGTGTGGCCTGCCACTCAAAATACAGAGATTTCAGTTTGAGTCAATCAAGTTAACTCTCTCATAAGACAAAACAAAATTAAAAAAAATACTCTTTAGAGGACTATAATAGAATCCATATTCTCTATGTATAACATCCCAATGTTCTGAGTTATTCATTTTGGAGGAGTCAAAATATATTTTTTTCAAATAGTTAATTGTAAATAGAAATGTAGTGTCAAAGCATTTTCTTGGGATGTGAGATTTCTTGTCTGAGAAGAGTTTGGACTTTGCTTACTAAGAGAACAGGTGTTCCTACATGTTATATATGAGAAAATGGTTATTTGTATTCTGGACTTGAATTTACAGTATTTATTTATTACATCTTTGGATAATTTTATATTTTCTAGGTGAGCATTGCAGCTTATACAACATACATTTATATAACATAGCCTCTTAGCAGTGTATTAACTATGATCCATCCATGATAAGTAACAGGACAATGTAATATGAGCTGCATTGGTTTTTTTGTTAAAAACCAAACCAAACTCAAAACAAAACAACGTAACTATTCCCCTAAGTTGTCAGATGAGTTGCATTTGTAGCTCGAATAAGTTTTGATAATGGAATATCATTAAGAATTGAAAGTCTCCTGACCAAAGTACCATATAATCACAAAGTGAATTATGAGAACACATCTAATAAGCAGTCCTGAGAAATTAATTATTTTTTTGGTTTCCTTAGTTTTTCAAGTTGTTAATTTATGACCGTATTGGTCTACTATTATGCTGAGGTTTTGCAAATCATTTTCAGTAGAGATATATAAACTTAGATTATAATTGTGTTTCGAAATGTTTAGGCCAATAACTAGCACATTGTAGACTACCATAACATTTTATTTCTCTTATTTTTTCTCATTGCCATTAAGCATTTGTTGTGGATAGGGAGAAAAAAACAATACAAACAAATCATTTCTATGTTTTAAATGCCAAAATAGTTTTCTTTCCTAGCTTACAGTGTAAAGTCATCAATGTCTTTCATTTTATTTAATTTAAATGTCCTGTGTTTTACCTTAATTTAAATATCTGTGTTTCATTTGTTCTCCATTTTTTGCTATCTCAATGAGGGAACAATAGTTTAAAAGTATTCAGTCAGATAATTTTGAAAGGAAAGACATAAAAGAATGTAGTTTAAGTTATTAATAAGAAAATTGGGCCGGGCCCGGTGGCTCACGCCTGTAATCCTAGCACTCTGGGAGGCCGAGGCGGGCGGATTGTTTGAGCTCAGGAGTTCAAGACCAGCCTGAGCAAGAGCGAGACCCTGTCTCTACTAAAAATAGAAAGAAATTATATGGACAGCTAAAAATATATATATAGAAAATATTAGCCGGGCATGGTGGCACATGCCTGTAGTCCCAGCTACTGGGGAGGCTGAGGCAGTAGGATCGCTTAAGCCCAGGAGTTTGAGGTTGCTGTGAGCTAGGCTGACGCCACGGCACTCACTCTAGCCCGGGCAACAGAGTGAGACTCTGTCTCAAAAAAAAAAAGAAAATTGAATGGTAAGAAATAAGCTTTTATTACCAGACAAGCACCATAATACCTGCCACCTTGAGACACTGACATCCAAAGTTTTAATTATCAAAACTTGGAGGTGTTTGTGCTTGGGAAATAGGTGTTTCTCTGCAGCAATACAATTAATGAGATTTTGAGCTGCGCCTAATAAACATTTAATAATGATTATATTAGACTTTATTTTCCTTTGAGTGTTCTCTTGATATGTACAATATAAAACAGGTGCCATAATATTCTACAGAAACCAGAGTTTAATAGTATTTGCTGAGCTTGATGTTATTCATCTAGAATCAAGTCACTTACATTACTATTGCTTTGGAAAACTTAATCAGGAGTTAGGGAATTTAAAGCAAAAGTAATATTATATGATACACTCACGATGAGAAATTATTTAGTTGTATTATGTTGAAATATGAATATTTTAAATGTTTTGTGATTTAAAAATAATTTATTATAACAGAGAGAGGTAGAGATGACAAAACAAAAATAAAAACAAACTCTAAATACTTCTGCCACAAGCAGTTTTACTACTTGACAACTCAGTCTTCTGTTTTGCCTATTAAAATCATTATATTTTAATAGCAACTATATATGTTAGGTTAGCAATAAAATGCTTCTGACACCACAAAAACTTGAGTTCTTTTTTCTTCAGCCTTGAACAAATATTTTTTCTCTAATATTACCTTAGGAATATGAGATACATCTATATTTTAATTTTTCTCAATTTTTTGAGAAAATTTTTCTCAAATTTTTCTAAGCATAGATGTATTTGGAGTTGTAACTGGAAAAATTTTTTACACTGGGATCATGCTTTTTCCTGCTTGAGGTCCAATCTCTATAGCATCCCCAAAGTGCATTTCTTATTGCATATGAAGCAAGGAATTGTTTGCTAATGAAATAAGCACTTCTGAATGAAGCCTGTCCTCTCTTTTACCCTATGACTAGAGTGCTCTCTATTTCAAACCTGATGTTTCAGCACTGTTGTGGAGCCGGTGATCACCACAGGTGATCACTGCAAAACATTTCTCCTGGCCATTGCCAGGTTTCTCTCAGATAATACAGGCAAAATTGCATCTTCTGAGACTTGAGGATCCATGATTATACCAGAGTCAGTTTATTTAAGATTTTGTCAGGTTGTTCATTTGTTTTGCATTTTAAATTCATAGCTCTATATCAATAAACATTTTCTTCTATGGAAGTAGTGGTAGAGCCCATAAGGAAACCCGAAGCCGCCTCCACTCTCTTTTCTTCCGGCGGCGGGAAAGATGGCGGACGTTCAAGCTAAGCGCGCCAAGCAAAAGCAGCGGCCATTTTCCAAACAAGAAGAGGGTCCTGCTGGGAGAAACTGGCAAGGAGAAGCTCTGTCGGTACTTCAAGAACATCGGTCTGAGCTTCAAGACTCCCAGAGAGGCCACGGAGGGCACCTACATTAACAAGAAATGCCTCTTCACTGATAACGTCTCCATCCGAGGACGGATACCGTCTGGCCTGGTGAGCAAGATGAAGATGCAGAGGGCCATTGTCATCCCCCAAGACTATTTCCACTACATAAGCAAGTAGAATCGCTTTGAGAAGCACCACAAGAACATGTCTGTGCACCTGTCCCCCTGCTTCAGAGACGTCCGGATAGGCAACATTGTCACAGTGGGCGAGTGCTAGCGCCTGAGCAAGACGGTGCCCTTCAACATACTCAAGGTCACCAGGGCTGCCGGCAGCAAGAAGCAGTTCCAGAAGTTCTGACACTGGATGTCTGCCCACTCTCCCAAATTAAATAAAGTTATTTTCTCATTCACAGGCAAAAAAAAAAAAAAAAATAGTGGTAGATAACTTAATGAATTCAGTAAAGGTGGTCATTATTCTATTTTCTTTCTTTAGCTCTTATTCTAGTCTAAGCAGCATGTTCTGGCGCTTTAAATTCTCTGTGACTGGGTTAGTTCTACTAATCCTTGTCTACCATTTGGCTCCTTCAATTTCATTTTTCTATTATGAGAAACTCCTTGCAACTCCTGTTGCAAGGAGAAACTTAAAAGTGTGTCTCTACCCTTTTTACACATTTTTTTTTAATTTTTTTACTGTCTGTGGGGGTCTAAAAAGAAGACCACTGCTAAATGTCCTAGATTCCAAAGCCATATAAAAGAATGGGTCATTTGCGTGATCCTTTTCTCCCCAAAGAAATGAAAGGAAATCTCCTGTCATGCCTGATAGACACAGGGAACCTGCAAAGCTGCCCTGAAAAAAACATATTTCAATGAATCATTAATATCGTGATTTTCACAGATTGCAGGGAGGATGTAAATATATTTGTGCTCATGTAAAATCTATTCTACCTATATAAATAATGACATACAAGTATATTAGATCACTAATAATGCCTGGCTGGTGGTGACCATTCAGTGGTACTTAAAGTGAAAAAAATGCCTTTTTGAATTTGCATTTTTTCTCTAACTCATCACCTTTGACAATATTTTATTTTGCAATGAATAGACAACTAAAATTAAGACTGCATTTTTAAAAATTACGCATCTCATCCAAATTCCAATGCTATAAAAGATACTGCTTTTACCACCTGGTAATTATTTCCCCCTACATAAATCTAATGTTTTAATTTAACAAATATTTAGGAATTATTTTTAAACTCTATAATTATCTTTCATAGATTATTTATGAATACAAATGTTCTTTGACATATCTAAAGAAATTACAAGTGTCAGTTAGTGTAATTGAAAATATGGCTTGTTTAAGCATATTTTTAAAGCAGTTAAGATGTGAATTCTTTACTTAGTATTTCATTTTCAGTAGGTCAGAGTTTTAGCATTAAATTAAATATATAGTTTACCTCTATTAATTTCTTTGTATACTTTGTGAAAGATTATAGAAAATATTATAATGGAGACTATTTATGATTAGTCAATATTTCAAATATATTTATATTTTGAAAACATCCTTAAATCATCCAAACAATTGTTAATATGTTAATTTTTAGGGGAATTCATAAAATGTATTAATACTACTAAAATAAATTATCAGTATTTCAGGAATTACACTTTTTGAGGAAAATAATGTTCTAATAAACCTATAGACTCAATAGGTAAATTGGTTCTGTTCTAAAATATAATACAAAATATTCCAAGTTTATATGTTTATATCCACTTAGCAATCTGAAAGAAGGAATGAGATTTTTAAAAAATCTGCTCCTAATTAATTTCAATAAAATTCAATTGAGCATGTACTAGCTATGAGATATTTTATGTATGACATTGCACATAGATGTTATTGTTTTCATGTTGAGAAAGTTAATGATGTTGATTCTCAAAGAGGCTAAGTCACTTGCCCAAGGTAAATCAAGTAAGCAATGTAGATACAGTTCAAACATGTTCGTGTGACTCCAATTCATGGACCTTTTCCAATTTGCACCCAAATTAGTTTTTTATAGAAAATTAAGTTTGAGATTTAACATAATAAGAACGAACATCCTCATTTACTTCAGCAATACAGCAAATTCCTTTGAGTAGAGAAGGTTTTATTTTCTTTGAAATGTGTTGACAAATACATTGTGGCTTGATACAGGAAAGCATCTCTGGAATATGTATAACTACTGAAGAAAAGATGGTGAGTCTACTGGTCCATGAGGCACAACAAAACTATGGTAGGGTGGGTTATAATTTAAAACGTCCACACTATAACTCTAGGAATAGAATATGCATAAATGTATATAAATATTTTGTACTATGACAAAACGGTTGCATGTGAATTAATTGTTTGAAAAAAGTATAGTGTTCCTGTGCTGTTGTGAAAGCTAAAAATGACTTCAGAGTGATTGTTTTTATATAACTTTGAATTATATAAGAATTAATTTTACTGCACGAAACAAGGATTACAAATTAGTATTAAATAAAATAGTGACTATTTTGCTGGCTTGTGGATTGATGAGGAAAAAATAAAGAGGAGGGGATGGGAGAGTATGAGTTACTTTTTGTGTTCCAAAATGTTCATAACCAACAAAATAAATATTTGAAACATCTCACTGTCCTATGTTAAACATTTTCTTTAAAATATTTAACACCACATTTCTTATACAAGGAGTTTGACAATTATGCATATTCAGCCATTGTAGAACAATGATTTCACCACAAATGCATGAGAGGCTTAATTAGATTTCAAGTAAGCAACTATTTCTTAAGTTTCCCTTGGTGCATACTTTTTCCTGGACTATTGAAAAATTGTTGAAAGATTTACACAAAATGTTGGAAGAATTAAAACAGCATCAGACACCTTCTTACTAAACATTAAGGATTCTTATTTATGTCGTAACATATATGGTTAAATTTACATAGATTTGTATAAAGCTATTAAGAAAATAAACTACTTTACCTCTGTTTACCTGCTCTATTTGCTTCAAAAATACCTTAACATCTTAAAGATTTATTTTTTCCTTCTATTACATTTTTATGGGAAAATAGTTCAGAAGTAAAGAGGTTTCTGTTATCATGAAGTTTTTGATGTCAAGGCAAATTAATTTCCTCAGTATTATTAGTACCTATTCTGTTAAAGAGGGCATTAAATCATGTTCATGAAACTCCTTATTTATGTCTCTATACAGTCATTGTATTCGATATACATAAATGTGCACCCAATACAACATATGTTGATTGGAATTGGAATTGTTTTTATATTTTTCCAAGTCAGTCAAAGATAATAATTGCATAAGAAAGCACACCATGTTCCTTTATTTACTTTTTTGAATATCCAAAGAGCTGATGTTATTAGTATTTCCATAAATTGAAACTAATAAGTAGTCACAGGACATTGATGAAAAGTATCAATTTGAAAATATACATGTGAATTATATCTTCTCATTGACATTAAATTAGTGTTCATTTTCGAGTTTTAAATATCAAGCAACACACATTATTTCTCTTTGCCTCTATAATTATTTTCCAGCTTCAAATTATGCTAAAAATAATTGATTGAGTGCCATTATAATCTAAAAGAAACAATAAGTCAAATGTTCAACAGACCGAGCTATCACAATTAAAAGACTATTTTTTCCCTGTAGGCTAAAGTGCTGATTCTGCTAAATAACTGCTTAGAATTAAAATCTGATGTTGAATTACATTAGTAATGTAATTTTCATTGAGTGCATCCATTTTTCAATAGAATTATTTTCAGTGTTTTATTATACAGGTTAGAAAAGACTGAAACCAGACATATCAGTCAATCAATATCAAGTATAAATTTATATTTTATCTTTGAACATAGTTTCTTCCTTATTGATCCTAAGGTATAATTTGCACAGTTCAGAACTAAGTCATACTGAATTAATTGAGGGTTGCTTAAAAGTCTTCACTAACATACCTACCAAACATGTAAGTGAGTTTACAGCACAACATGGTGGGTCTTGATAACATTTGTTACTATTTTTGGTGGTTTTTAATGATGCGAGAGCAGCAGAAGGGCTATGTACAGATTAAATAAGTACATCAAAGGATATTTGGAGGCTAGCTACATTTCTAAGATAATTATAACTTTTAAAGTTAATAGGATACTTTATAAGAGTGGACAATTTCATGACAAATTCCTCAAATTTGCTGTTTACTTCAAGTTTAGATTAACCTAGAGGAAGGAATCTCCTCTTTCCATGATTCTCTCAAGTCATTTCAATGTCTCATAAAACTGGATGACCAAAATATTCAGTGAATATAGCTACTAGGCAAGCAAGAAGCTTCAACTAACTGGCTGGAGGCTCTCTCTCTCTCTCTCTCTCTCTCTATGTACCTTATTCAAATTTTGGTGCATTGGTATCCTACCATGTTTTCTGGATTCCAGTTTATACCTAGTACATGTTCATTTTCATTCCTACTAGAGAAAGAAGCAAGATCCTGGTAAACAAAATTAGCAAAGAGACTATAAACCAGAGTTCCTAAATCAAGTAATCACCTGGCCTTAGATTCTAGTGGTAATTGGAAATTTGATTATACAGTGTCATCTCAGGCCAAAAAAGACAATTTAAAGCTGTGGTCTCCAAACCCTGGACTGCGGACCAGTACTGGTCCGTGTCCTGTTAGAGGCCACAGAGCTTCACCGCTCCCTCACCCTGTCCGTGGAAAATTGTCTTTCATGAAACTGGTCCCTGGTGCCAAAAAGGTTGGAGACTGCTGATTTAAAGGACAATGGTTTATACTCAAGAAAAAATAAATAAAGTAATAAGCACACTCCAATATTTCTCCAGCAACAGTTTATAAACTTCAACCAGTCAGTTGGTTCAAAGACAACATCTTTCTAAGATAGTTTGTTATATAGTTTGGCTAATTCTGTTACAGTTAGCCATATACATAAAGGATGCTATTTTTAAAACTAATTATAAATGGAACTTTGTCAATTTTACATAAGGGTTTAAATCTAAGCTTGACATTTAAAGAGTCTAGGTTCCTGTTCCTGCAGCATAATTGAGCAATTATTAAACAAAAAGTTTGCCTACTGAGTATAAGACGCTCTGTAGGTAGTGACTACAACAGAAAGACAAATTATAAAAAATATATTTGCAAATATTTCACAAGTCCCAATGGAATTAAGAAGGCAACAATAGTAACACCTGTACCTAGTAAGATATGCTAGGGTCTATAAAACATAATAATCCACATAGGGAACAAAAAATATTCTCGTTCCAAACTAAATTAAAAAATCAAACAGAACTTCTATAAATGAAAAATTTATTCAAGGAATTACAAAACACAGTGGAAAGCCTCAAGAATAGGTTAGAACTTACAATTTTTATTGCTGCTATAATTGCATCTTTTCAAATTATATTATATGAATGTTTGCTATTGGTTTATAAGGTCATAATTGATAAACTGTCTTGCTAATTATATTTGTAGATGTACAATGTTTTCCCGTATAGAAATTTTATTATCTGTAAAGCATGATAAACTTGTTTCTTTCTTTGTAACCCCTACACGTTATTTCCTTCTCTTACTGACTTAACTAAAGCTTCTAGTACAATAAAAAATGGAAGTGGTGATAGATTATTTTTCTCATTTCCAACAGAATGCTACTATCATAAGAATATTTCTTAGAAAGTTCAGCAAATACCTATTTCTAATTTCTAAAGAGTTTTATTGACTTTGTTTGGAGCATGGATGGATGTCACTTTTTATCCAATTTTTCCCTTACTGTTGTCTATTCTTCCCATAAGCAGCTAAAGTGATCCTATTAAAGTATAAATTAAATCATGACAATACATTTTTAAACAGCTTCCAGTGCCCCATTCCCTGTTATACTCAGAATACAAACCACAGTCTTAGCCAGGATGCCAAGACCCTATTGGAAATGGTTCCTTTGTAACCCCTTGATCTTCCTCTGCCTCCCTGACTCCCCTGGAGCCACACTAGCTCCCGTGCTCTCCCTCTCTGTACCAAAGCCTTTCCTCCTCAGGCCTGTTGTTCTTATTTTTAAAGAGTGATTTGGCAATTCTGGGTTCCTTGCATATTGTATTTACTTCTAGATTAGCTCAGTTCTCCTGACTATATGTGTAATACTGGATATGTGAACATCACTATGAATGTGTATAATGTTCTATATTTCCAGGACCTTCTTAAAGCTTTTCAAGGCTACCTATGGACATTTTATTCTCCAGTTTTCCTTTTTAATTGTTTTAGTTAGCCTCTTAGCCCTAACTGTTAGTGCTGACTGAGGAAATTTCAATATTAAAAAATTGCAGGCCGGGCACGGTGGCTCACGCCTGTAATCCTACCTAGCACTCTGAGAGGCTGAGGTGGGAGGATCACTCGAGGTCAGGAGTTCGAGACCAACCTGAGCAAGAGCGAGACCCCGTCTCTACTAAAAAACAGAAAGAAATCAAGTGGACAACTAAAAATATATAGAAAAAATTAGCCAGGCATGGTGGTGCATGCCTGTAGTCTCAGCTACTCAGGAGGCTGAGGCAGGAGGATCACTTGAGCCCAATAGTTTGAGGTTGCTATGAGCTGGGCTGATGCCACGGCACTCTAGCCCTGGGCAACAGAGTAAGACTCTGTCTCAAAAAAAAAAAAAAAAAAATTGCAGCTGATTGCTTTTGACAAATGTGTTGCATATGGATTATTAGCACAGAGTGAAGTCTAAGCTCGGTCAAATACAGACAAACCCTAAGAATGATGCTTCTCAGCAAGCTTACAGAAGTTCAAATAGTGATAATTCTCTGTGATATGACATTGTAAGATCTCCAAACCCATAGTGTCTCTTCCAGTGGTTGATATGGTACTGGTTTTCATATTTATGACAATTGTGAGGTTGTTGGTTTTCAAGAACACTGCAGAGCTATGGGGAGGTTAATGGGGTTTGGTCACATTAAGAAAGCCACAAAACTCAATATTTTTTTACTAAGATTCAGCTGTTGTTATTGAATAAATCTTCCTTCAGTTGTTTGCAAACATTTACTTATTTTCCAGAGTTCTCAAAAAGTTTTGTTGGTAGTTCTTCTGTTAATGTTCTTGTTGCTGTGATGGGAAATTAGATGTTTGGAAGTCCTTACTTTGCCATTCCAGGAGTGTTCTCGTTAGTTTATATAATTGCCATGATGTTTTTCTGGTTCTTTCTTATGAGAGCCTCTTTGGCCAGTGGGTTCTGGGTCTGAATCCCTGCTCCATTTCATAAACCGGATAAGAAATCAACACATTTTATTGGGATAGATGGCATTAACCTCTATCATCTATTCTCGCTTTATTTTGGTTGTATATGTAACAGTAAGATTTTTGGCTGCCTATATATCTTGCCCCTAGGGAAATTGTATTCTATTAACTATCTTTGTGGCTTTGTCAGTGTCAGGCCATTCTGACCTTATCAGTAATTATGCTAATAGCACTCAGCATGCTCTGACAGCTAAGTTCTGCCAGCTCACTTCTGTATTTGGGATCCTATTAACCCCATTACTACCAAGGCAAACAGTTCTGTATAATATCTCTTACTGTCAGCCCTGGACTACACAAGATAGCCAACAATGAGCTTCTTTATGAAGCTACAGCCCTTGAACCCAGTGTATACTTGTCACGTAGGTAAGGTCAGAGTCCTCTAGGCTCTCTCATGGGACATAGCCAGCAGCAGATGCATTTACAATAGTATGCTCACTCTACCACACTCACTTATCTGAGTCTTCTGATCTTTTTTTTCCCATGGTTTGCCTTGACCTGTCCATGAAAGTCACTTCTTAAGTGGCTTGAGATAAAATTATATAGAATCAAGGTCAAAATCACTCTATGTTTACCAAGGTTTAACCTAGAAACAGTATTCATCATTTCTCTAGCATCATAAGTTTCCCTTTATTCCATATACAGTATAGGTTTCTTCTTTTATTCTCCTGTTAGAGGGAAAACCTCTAAGTATCTATTTAGTTAATTATGTATTTGCTATAGTGCCTTCTTATCCATGACCATGGATTATTTGCATGGCTCAATTTCCTTCAATTCACTGCTGGAGTCACTTCAAGCTCTTTGTAAATCAAGTCTTTCTCAATCTGCAGGTTCAATTTTGTCACTACTGATAGTGAAGTTTAAGCTACTGACTTCTGGTCAGTAGCTGTGTTACTCAGCCTCAAGATGTCCTGGAGAATTGATTCTCTCCAACTTGTCCTCCAGCTCTCGTAGCTCCATTCTTTTCTTATTTCCTGACCAAGAACTTGATATCTATCATATGATCAATAAGCATGGCTACTGGGGTATGAGGATGATGATTTTTCCCAAGCTGTAGCCTCTGGTTCCCACAATATTCTAAACACTCCTAGTCTCTAGCCTATTACTACATGTACTGCTTTCCAGGAGAAGTTGAAATAACTTTTGAGATGGTAAATCTGGAAGCCTGAAGCCCAAAGAAAGCATATTTTTTCTGGTCTACTTCACTATGCTAGAAATCTTACATGGATTGATCCCTTATGTAGAAAGCCTATAATTACTCCTGTGATTAAATGGATAAGACTCTCTAATTTCGGGCTACACTATATATTAAGTTGCCTATCATTGCCCTAACATCCAAGCTAGATTCTATCAGTGACAAAATAATCTGCTAGACTCTGTTCTGTCTATTGTCCCACTTTATACTAAACATAGCCAGAAAAAAAGGGGTACTATATTGGAACATCCCAAATTCTAAACAGGTACTAATCATAGTCCCTA
This sequence comes from Varecia variegata, assembly GCA_028533085.1. Taxonomy (NCBI): domain Eukaryota; kingdom Metazoa; phylum Chordata; class Mammalia; order Primates; family Lemuridae; genus Varecia; species Varecia variegata. Next base: position 129,548,122 of record CM052440.1, read on the forward strand.
AGTCTAAACTCTTAACTTTCAAGCTTATATTCTTGCCTTGTCTTTAAAATTGTTTAGCATCATATTCCTCACCTTGCCTGAGTCCTGGTACCATATTCAGGGGCTCTGTGATACTTTCATGGAGGCTACCTCCTTGTAATTCTGCCAACATCCTCATGCTAGCCTTTGAATCTTTGGCTGTTAATTATTACCTTTTTCTTAGGATGCTGCTGCCTTGCTGCACTCTTTTCCCTTGACATATATGACCCAATATTTTCCTGATCCACTAGCAATTCTTGTTCAATCTCCTTGTCTAGATCCTCTTCTCCCATCCAACTTTCAAATATTTAACTTCCTCATTACTCCATTCTGAGATTTCTCATTCTCTCTCTGCATTCTCTTCTCTTTAAATGACATCTTTAAGAGACTAAAACACTAAGTGTGTATCTCCAGAGCAGACCACTTCTTTGAGTTCCATACTCACATGTTTACCTTTCTCTAGAGGGGAATGTCTTTTAAGAATTTTAATCTTAACACATCCAAAACTAAACTTTTGATACTCTTTTACACAAATCGTTTCTATATGTGTTTTCCTCTCCTCAAATATCATCACCATTTCACCTTTAGAGGAAGGTTGGGGGTCATTGTTGGCACTTCCCTTCCCTTTATATCTTAATTACATCCATCTCCAAATCCCGTCCCTTGTCTCATCTAATTTCTCAAATTCAGTCACTTGTTTCCACTGCTACTGCCATCACCTTAGAGATCAAGGTATCTTTCTCTCACTGGGAGACTAATATAACCTTCAAACTGGTCTGCATTGCTAACATGTTTTTGAATCCATTTCAATAACTTTGCATTGCATTTTAATAATACCTAAACTTTTAAACATGGCCTACAAAGTCCTACATAATCTGTCTATCACATCTACCTTCTATTTCATTTTGAATCAATTTCATTGCTCAGTCTACTCTAAACATTTTTTTTTCAGTTTCCCCCCAAAAAGGAAGCTCTTTCTTGGGTCTAGTCATTTTGTTTATAGCTTAGTCTTCTTGTAAATACTTCCCTCAGATATTCACATTTCTGGCTGCTTCTTATCCTCGGGTCTCATTTAAAATGTCAGCTCCTCAGAGAGACTTTCCCATAGTATTTATCTAAAAAAGACACTCCATTGTGTTCTGTCACTGGGGCCTTTTATTTTCTTTCATGATTATTATCACAATTTCTAATGACACATTTTATTTATTTTATTGGTTTATTTCTTCATTTGTTAGATTGTAAATTCTGCAGCCTTGAAATTGTGCCGGCCTTGCTGATTACTGTCTACTCTGGCACAGCACAGGGCCTGGCATAAAGTAGGTTCTCAAAAAAAAATCTGTTGAAAGAATGAACAAATGTATTCAGGAATGAAGCCTATTTAACTTTCCTGGCACACACATTGATTTAATGTATACTTAATGTAACATGAGAGTCTTCAGAAATGAATACTCACAGAAACAGGGAAACATATTTTTAGGCTAAGTTTGATAAAGAAGTGTGTAGTTGTACAGAAGAATGATTGGACAAAGGAAGTATTATCTAAGGGAACTTAGCAAGGCCTGTTTGTTTAGATTTTTCCCTGTGTCCCTATCTTCAGAGATAAGGATGTTCCCTTCCTCCAGGTATAGGGTAGGCATCTCTCACATGAGGGGTTTATGACCTGCTTCAGGGGAGAAGGGTGGAAGGTCAGAGAGCGACTTCCTGTTTCTGCTATTTTCTCAAATGCCAAGGTACCATATTTTGGGATAATTTGTCCTGAACCCTACCAGGAGATAAATGAAAGAAGAAAAGGCAGCATCACCTATGAAAGAGAAACACAGGTGAACTTGAACCTTCACTGCTACACTCTCCCTCTGCTTTTTGTCATGATTTTCACTGTATCTTCTTCCCTATGATTACTTTAGTACATTTCTCCAAAATATAACTCTTTTAAGAAAAAATAAAGTTGTTTACAAGAAATATACTAACCATGATTATATTCTTAAAATAGTGCCCCTCATTGATGAAAATTTGATTCCAAAAAGTATCCTTAAAAGTGTTTTTATTTCTAATAATAGAATCAAAGAGTTTTCTGCAAAATTAATTTAAATTTGTTTTTCAAGCATTCTGTTCAATTAATGAGAAAAACCCTTGAGATTTGAACATTGAAATCCCACATGATTTTTTTAATAAGGCTATTTGATTCAACAGGACTTCAAAGATAAGTGGGTAAAGATGCAAATTAATTTAATAGATAAGCCACCAAAGGGCTGATTAGGAGCCATTTATTGACTCTTCTTGAGCTGATTGCAAAATATATCCAAAAACCAGGGGTTAACTTGAAACACTGAGATAACAGGTTTACTTTGCCAGACTCTTGAGAATGAAAAGAGAGTGTAAATGGTCACATTTATCTTAATATAGTTGTTTTGAATAGTGCATTAATAATTAAACCTTTGTGTCCTAAAAATACAAGCGTAATACCAATGCTAAGGCACTGTTAATCAAGTATGCATCACAGAAACTGGCAGCAATTCTTTTGATGAGCTATTGCTGGTACTTTAAAAGGCAAAAGGCATCCTCTTGATATTGTTGAATTTAATTGCCTTTTACAAAAGGTAATTGTTCTCTGTCATTTTGCATAGAATTAAGACTTAATTTCATAATTTAAATTTATTAAAAACTGTGGATTATGTATGTATGAAATAGAGGTACATGTAAAATGTATGCATATATTTAAATATATAAAAGAGATCTCTGCTAATAATTGCAATAAAAGTTTCAGAGTGTTTAATCTCAAATACCTGTGATCCAAACCAATCAGCTGACTATTTGATTAGTATTTGAAAATTTAATAGCAGTGTATTTTTCAATTATTATGGGCATGATGTTGGCATACTAATTTTAGTGCATATGATTTTTTCTATTGATTATGAAGCAACATTTTAAAGGGGGAAAAAAAAACAATTTTTGTTTTTCTTAAAACCAGCTTCCTAAACCTTTCTTTCAAATGTTTTAAAGTATTATTAAATTACTCCTTAGTTTTAAATAATATGTAATGTATATGCAGAAACAAATTTGTGAGCTTGTAGATTTAATTTTTTACCATGTTCCATAGTCTCTTTATGTTTCTCATTTTTCTTCACTGACTTGGGTGGTCATTTTTTTTTCATGTTTCCATGTTAATATCACTTAATTACACAGTGATACTAATTTTTTCAAAGTTTATGCTTGTAATTGGAACAAAAATTATCCTAGCATGCATTGTTGAGCAGAGAAAACACAAATGAGCAAGGGAAATTTGAATTTGAAAAAATCTGATCCTGCTGTTGGCCTTATCCTCCATTCTATTTTCACCTATTCACATTCGACATCTTTCTCTCCTGTGGGGAACAATATAGGATTAACCATCTCTCACATATGCACTTCCTTGATTCATATTTTCTCCAAGCTAAATAGGTTAAAACTTACTTCTTTGTAAAATACATATATATGTAGTATATATAGTTCACAAAAAGCCTGTTTATACAATTTAGAGAAACAAATAAAACAAAAATAATAACAAATGAAAACCTGTACACCAGCCAACCCCCCTCACCAAAAAACAAAAGCAAAAATACAAAAACCAAAACACTACCGATGTCTTAGAATTCTCTGTGCCTTCTTCCTTTACTTCTTCCCACCTCCACTAAATCTGAGTTAAAAACTATCTCCTAGTTGGTAAACAATTCCTTGATATTCTTTTCATATATCATCTACATATGTTTTCTTAAAGTATATGCTGTTCAATATTGCATATTTTTAATTTTACATAAAAGTAAATGTACAGGAAATACTCTTCTCTGATTTACTTCTTTCACTACAGTTATAATGTTGTAACGCAACTACTATGTTAGTGTCTGTAGCTATGGTGGATTGATTTCTTTTCACTGGCATTGCATTCAATGGTTGGCTCCACTTATTCTCCCCTCCTTGCATCCACACCCTTGCTAAGGCCTTATCATGAACAAGTATACTTCTTTATCCCTTGAACTTGGTCCTGGCCATGGGATTTGTTTCTACCCTGAATTTAACAAAATCTTACAATATGTGGCATTGGCTTTGTAGAACTATTAGGAGGTTGGTTAAATGGTGATCTGTGCTAGACAGTAGTGAAACACTTGGTAACACTGTTGGTTAGAAAAGTAGAATGTACCTAATGATCTGTAAAATTGCGGGAGAGGGGATGGTACTGGGATGACCCAAGCACACCACAATCATTCTGCAGTCAAACCTCTCTCCCAGTGACAATCTGCACTTGCAGCCGCTCCCCAGCGCCAGCACCACTGCCACAGCTCCACCCCAGATCACCAGACACCAGACTCTCACAAGGAGCATGCCACCTAGGGCATGCACAGTCCACAGTAGGGTTCCAGCTCCTATGAGGATACAATGCCCCTGCTCATCTAACAGGAGCCAGAGCCCAAGCAATGAGGCAAGCAATTGGGAGCGGCTGCAAACACAGATGAAGCCTTGTTCGCCCACCACCCACTTCCTGCAGCAGGGTCCCACCCCCAACAGGCCACGAACAGGCACTGGTCTGCAGCCAGGGGGTTGGGGACCACAGTTTTAGATCAAAAATCTTGGGATCAAGAGCAAGTTAAATCAGACCCAAGAGCCTAATATGGATAATAAGATCTTGGTGTCAGAATTAGATAAGGCTTTCAAAGTCCTAAAATGAAGGTGAGGGATTTTTTTCATGTGGAAGGGATATAAACAACTGTGACCAAGAGGGAAGACTATGGTAAATTGAATTGTTATACCCACTTTCTTTACTTCTCTTGTGCCTGCATGTTTGGCATTACCTCTGGATGGGAAGGTGGGATGTGCTTCCTGGCTTCTTGACTTTTGGTTTGGTTATGTGATTTGCTTTGGCAAATTAGATGTGGGCAGAATTAAAAGTGGCATTTTCAAGACTAGATCTTTAAAAACTTTCCCTTTCCTGCTTGTCTTTGTGTACTTCTGCCATCATTAATATTGCTGCTGTTCCTCCAGCCTGAGTTCCAAAGTGGAACAGACCAAGACAGCCAGACTGGAAGCGAGACCACCTCAGCCAAGCCCAGACTAGGTCAGCCAACTCCTAGCCCAACCACAGATAAAGCATCCTCCAGCTAACCTGTGAAAAATAAATGCTTTTCTTATATTCCACTGAGAAAGTAGTTTTATAAAATAGGTAACTGTTGTTAATATCATAATTTTTTGTCTTTTACACAATGATATAAATTTAGATTATTTCCAGTTTGGGTATTATCAGGGTGTTGATCTCAGCTCCAAATCTAAAATTATATTCCTTCTTTTGTGATTCTGGTACTAGGACTCTGCAAACCACATTATTACTTTGCCAGCTGACTTGATTAGATTCCATTAATATGGATCATTATAGGGAAACTACAAGGTTAGAGTAGGAGGACTTGCTGTTTCCTATTTGTTTTCTGTTGTTCCTGTGAGCTTCCTTTGATAATCATCCTAGCAAATATCTTCATCTTGGCAATACAAATTTCTTCCCTTAGCAATTGTGGCATCTACTTTGTAGTTTTACCAAAAACTCTGAAAACCAGCCTTATTGTGTCCCCTCAGAGATACCAGCACCAGATAAATGGTGCCTCTTACTCAGAGGCCTAGAGCCAAGCCTACCACTTCTTCAGATGTCTCAGCTATATGTCAGGTGTGCAGGACCTCCACCCTAAGCTTTTGAATTTTAATATTTTAAATCTCTTCTATTTTTCCCCCTTAGTCTTAGAGATGTTAGCTGCTTTCTGCAGTTTCTTTGTGTAAACTTTCTGCTCTTTCTGCCTTCTCCGATTCCCAGTTAACAAAATTACATCTAGTAAACAACTCTTTATATTTAATTCTCTCTGTTAAAATAACTGGGGTGATTTTCATATCCTGATTAAGTCCTCATGATTTTTTTTAAAAGATTTCTGCAAACATTTTGAGTATTATCGTCAGTGCACATATTTGAATTTCTCTAGTGTATTCCTAAGAGTAGAATCTGATCCTCGACTATTCACAGATTTAACTACAAGGTAATTACCATCCTTCTGCAACACAGCTGTTTCAGTTTACACATCACACAATGCAGCCAATGTACGTTCAAGGCTACTGTAAAAAGGGATGTAAAAAGGAATGGTGGGATAAGAGAAGCAATCACAGAAAACAAGATTCTAATGTGGATTGAATGAATGGCGTAAGAACTTAAAAAAGAAATGACTACACGTTTTCCTCAAATGTAAGAGTACAAGAGGACTTTTGAGAGGCAGGGAATAACCCTGGCTAATGACAGTCATAATGTACCCCCCTTTAAAACCCATTGGCAGCATCTCCAGAGCCAATGTCTTTGAGAAAATTGAGGCAATTGTGTTATTCTTGTCTGTGTTAACTAAACATCTCCCCCTCTATCCAATATTTTCTCCATTATTTTTAGAGAAAACATGTATGCCTCAGATGTGCATGTGACCACTATTAAAGAAAATTCTTAAATGGGTTAGCAGTGAAATCAAGTCCATAAATATGGAGATCATAGAGCCAGTATCATGATATCAACACCTTAACATCTAGTTTACTGTGCACAATTAGATTTTGTACTAATTCTAAAAAAGTTAAAACATTTTATCACTATTCAAATCAGTACATCTTACTTACATATAGACATCATCAACACTGGGGTTGTAGACACATCACAAACAAAATTTCTATACCTCCTCTACCCATAAAAATCCTCTTGTGTACATATGGAGAATATGGTCCATATGTACACAAGACCAGAGCTTTCCTGTGCAGAAAATTTTAACATAATTTTCAAAAAGGATACTAGAAACAAAACGCGCAGAGCCTTTGGAGATTTACTACGTATTCAAACTCCAACATTTTAGTAAACTATTCACAAATCCTTTTTGAAACGAAAGCCGTATTTTAGGAATTAAGAAGCATTTATTTTTGATTAAGCTACCTAGCAGAGATGTTAACTTTCTTCAGGGATAAGAAATCTTACAATGAAAAAGAAAAATATTTCTACCTATGGAGCTTGAATATTGAAAAAGTAAAATCAAATCAGGCTCTGGTTATTTTGATAAAGAAAGTTTAATTATAACACAGCTTCTCAGTTTCCAAAGTTTATGCCCTGTAACTGATGCTAATGTTGAGGCAGTAAGCATTGATTTCAAGAGTCATTTAGGCGGGATGCGGTGGCTCACGCCTGTAATCCTAGCACTCTGGGAGGCTGAGGCGGGTGGATCGCTCAAGGTCAGGAGTTCCAGACCAGCCTGAGCAAGAGCGAGACCCCGTCTCTACTAAAAAAAAGTAGAAACAAATTATCTGGCCAACTAAAAATATATATAGAAAAAATTAGCTGGGCATGGTGGCGTGCACCTGTAGTCCCAGCTACTCGGGAGGCTGGGGCAGAAGGATTGCTCGAGCCCAGGAGTGTGAGGTTGCTGTGAGCTAGGCTGACACCACGACACTCACTCTAGCCCGGGCAACAGAGTGAGACTCTGTCTCAAAAAAAAAAAAAAAAAAAAAAAGGAGTCATTTGATCTCCAGAACACAGCAATATCTTTTCATCATTCCGGACTGATGTTTTGGTGTCCAGGTGTGTGCTTGTGTCCTCCTTTTACATCTAACCCACACCTTCAGGAAGCTGACCCTGTATCATGGCCACGCTGTGGTTTGCCATGCATGCCTTTCTTTTCTTACTGACAAACAGATGTGACAATATCTCCCCTATTTGGGGGAAATCTGCACCAGAAATGTTACAATTGGGCAGAAAGTGTCAGCATAGCTTATATCAAATTGGCAATTCTCTATTTAACACAAATGCTATTCAGTTATTATATCTTTCCACTTGTAGTGTGATGTAAGTGTTGGGTGACCTCAGGATTTCGCATTGCTGAGATTCCTTCTCAATGAGCAGCTTTGGAATTTTGCCCTTGTTAGAAAACCAATAAACAAAATTCAGAGCACCTTCTACCAATTATAGTTTATAGATTTTAAGTCAACCTAATGTTAAACATGAACTGAAAAGTATATTTGATTTTTCTCTTGGTTGGCATAACTATATGATAACCAATTTGAAGAGTCCTAAAACTATTAAGCAAATTGAATTTGTAATTTAAAAAAAACAACTCCCATTCCTCATCCCCCAAGAAATCTCCAGACTTAGTTGGTTTTGTTGAACAAACATCTAAACAAGAACTAACACTAAGACTCCACAATATCTTTCAGAAAATAGAAGATGAGGGAATATTTCCCAATTTATTTTATGAAGCTAGTATTGCACCAAATCAAAAACAGTACAAATTAAAAACCTATAGACCAATATCTTTGAAGTACATAGATACAAAAATTTTTAGCAAAATATTAGCAAACAAAATTTTAAAAATTTAAAAAGAATAATGAACCATGACCAAGTGGGTTTATTCTAGAGTTGTGAGGCTGTTTCAATGTTCAATAATAAATCAATATAATCTTTCACATCAACCTGATAAAGAAGAATTCCATTGTAAAGTCAACTTGTGTAGAAAAGTTCAACACCTACTATCATAGAACTCTTAGAAAAATAGGAATAGAGGAGAAATTCCTAAACTTGATAGGGGAAATCTAAAAAACCTTACAGTTGACATTACACTTAATGATGAAAGATTGAATGCTTACTTCTTGTAGTCTGGAACAAGGCAAGGATATCCTTTCCTACCACTCTTCATAAATATAATTCTGGAAGTTCTATCCTGAGCAGTAAGGCAGGAAAGGAAATGAAAGGTATAAAAATGAGAAAGACAAAAATAAACTTGTCCCTATTTGCAGATGGCATGGTAGTCACTGTAGAAAGAATTCTACAAAAAATTCCTAAAACTATTAGAGGGTTCAGCAAATTTGCAAGACAGGAGATGAATATACAAAAATCTATTATTTTTCTATATACTAGTAATGCACACCTAGACATCAAATTAAAAATGTCTTATAATTTACAATAACTCAAAAATAAAATACTGTGTAAATCTAATAAAACATCTGCATTACTCATATATTGTAAACTACACAACACTGTTGAATGAAATGAAAGATGAGCTAAATAAATGAAGAGACATCACTATGTTCTTGGATTGGAAGGCTCAACATAGCAAAGATGTCAATTTTCAAAAAATGATATAGAGGTTTAACGCTACTTCTGTCAAAATTTCAGCAATATTTTTGAATATATAGGTAAGGTTATTCTAAAATTTATTTGGAAAGAGAAAAGAACTAAAATAATTTTAGGAAAAAAAAAGAATGTCTAAAATAAAAAATACTGACATCAGATGTTGATGAGGATGCAGAGAAATTGGGTCACTCATACTTTGCTACTTGCAATGTAAAATGGCATAGCCACTCTGTAAAACAGTTTGACAATTTCATTAAAAAAAACCCATATAACTACCACATAATCCAATAATTTCATTCATGTGCATTTATGCTGTTGATCTCCTTCTATTATACCAAGAGGTTGTCCTGGTGAACAGATCAAAGACTGCTCCCACCCACTAGCACTTCAATTTTTCTCCCTACATGCTCACCGAGCTTTCGTTTTTTTTCCTCAAGGTGATTCCCTATTGAGTTTAGACAATAAAATTCATTATTTTAATGACTCTCTTGCCAATACACTCAAGCATTTCTCTTCACCCAGCATATTAATATGTGAATTACAAAAATTAGTATAATATAAAATAAATATAATATATGATATTTGATATTAACTAATATTAAGTATAAATATGACATAAAATATAATATTGATGCAATAGAGAACAAAATATTTACTAAAATCTTTATTTTTGATGGTTTCATACTTTCCAATATGGCAAGTCAAGATACACACTTAAGTTCTGGTTTAGCAGTAAGGAGCACAAGAATAAATTCATATTGAAAATAGCTTTGATAGTTAATTCCTTGTTTATCTTGTCAGAGCTGATTAAATAAGAGAATGTTAATTTCTAATGTTTTTATATTGCATTTTTGGTCTTATGTTATTAGTAGTATCTTCCATTTAGGGTTTTTTGGCAAAAAGATTTTAGGCCATTTATCCATTTGTGTGACTCTTAGCTAAATCTAGATAATATAATATAAATATACCTTACTGAACACATAGGAATCTCTAAATGATATTTTCATCAAGCAAAAAGAAAAGAGCAAATATGAAAATTTCCAGCTTTCTATTCTACAGAACATCCTCTCCTCTTTTAAGATATTTTGCTTGATATACAACTATTCTTGGCCACTGTAGATTAGAAACCATTGATGATATATGAGTGTTTTCCTTTTCTTAACATCCTTGACAATACTTAGAATACATTTTGAATTCTATGAATATACTGGATATGGAATGTTGTCTCAATTGTGTTTTACTTTGTATTTACCTGATTGCTTATTAAATCAAGTTACTTCTCATGTCTATGGATAAGCTCAGCAACTCATTCTACTACTTCACAGAGTATAGGAACAAGATCACATATCTTTTAAACATGGATGTGTTAAAACCCCAATTTCTATTCCTAAAGGCTATATCATGGGCTGCCATGCTGTCGGCTCCTAACTGGTACTCTGGATTGGGGTTCTGAGTTCCTTCTTAGTTTCTGGTAGCTCCTTGAAGAAGCCTTTCCTCATTTCTCCTTCTGATTTGGCAAGCTTGTTTTTTGTTGGATTTTTTTAAAATTCTTCTTCTACTTCTTTTCTTTTTTCCCTGAAAACCACACTGAATGCATACTATGTGCCAGACAGTATGTTTGTCCTGCTTCCTCACAGCACACTGAGATAACCACACTCAAAAATATCATTACATAGAGCAGCTGATCATCTTGTTGAATTTCTTGTTGATGTTTTTGTGTCTCCCATTAGACTTCAGGACTTCAAGTTATAGTCACTGTCTTTTTAGATGTTTAAAATTTCAACAACCTAGTGACTATTCGGAAGTAAAAGAATTAGCCAAAAAAAAAAAAAAAAGGAGATTGGAATGTATATGTGTATGGTATTTTGTGTAATTAATAATGCTTCTGTTTCCGACTATGCAAATATTATTTCATATGGCACTCAACATCAAATTGTTTTAATTACTTTCTTTTCATCCCATGGTTAAGGGAGGGATTCCTGCCCTAGGGTCATGAGTATGGCCAGACATATGACACCTAACACTGGATGAAAGAGGTAGCAAATGATTATTAGTCACACGTATTCACAGCCTGGGGGAAGAACACACCGCATACTATGCCATAGTCACACAGGGTTACACTCAGGAAAGAGTAAACAAGGGGCTGTGGGGGGTGACAGGCTTTATAGTATCAACAGGGTGATGTGCCTTTATTTCCCACGGAAGGATGTGATTAGCTTATTTGAATGATTCCGTAGACTGGCAGAGAATTGAAACTTGCCACGCAAGGATAAACAGGAATTGCATCTGGTCTTCTGGATAAGGAGTGGTGTTTGACTAGGGAAACATACTGGGGTGGGGCTAGGGTGATACTTGAGGTCACACCATTTGATGTCCTCTCAATTTTACCAGGTGTCAAGGCAGCACATATTATTAAGCCTTAACTTTAGTCCTTACACCACACAAATCCAGATATATAAATGGAATTCATTCTCATTAGTATTATTTTCATACAGAGATGAGTACATTTTGAGGTCTTATTTTCATTAGACTTTTCAGTGACCACAAACTAGAAATAGTAAATAGAATTTTATTGAAATTTTGCACCTGTAGAGTGAATGTATTCTCACATATTAAAATCATTTATAAATAATGTTTTCTTGCTCTTAGTTAATCTTTACAAATGAGAATGAAGCATTCCTGAGTGTAGAGAAAATTGCTGTCTGACAGCTGTTGAAAACTGACTGTCAATGTGAAGCCAAAAAAAAAATTACGCAAGCCAAAAAATAAAAAATTCTCAGATGCACATGTGTTATCAAAAGGAATTCTATACAAGCATTGAAGGAGAAGTTCCCAATATCACAACTGCTCTCTGAACACCATTCAATGAATAAAAGTACCTGTGAAATTGCTGAATCTCTAGAGGAATTGAATATAAATAAAAGATTTATGCCATTTTCAGTGCACTACGGAAACACAGTAGGAAGAAAAGTTTGCATAATTCAAATTTGGATGATACAATGAATAGTCAGGGGAAAACAGTAATGATTCTACATACCTGTAAATTGATAAAACAGTGTCATAAACAATAAAATGAGTATTGGAAATTCATGAGTAAAATCCAATGGGAATAGTAATGAAATGTTCAGTTCATTTTTATTTTTGTCATACTCAAATGGCAAATGTTATTTAGACTAAATTGATTGCTATTTTGATGGATTAAGTCTTACAAAGTTAACCAATATACAAAATGAGCAACAAAAATACAGTATATTCCATAAGGAAATTAATTTAAGAATATAGACTAATATAAAAAAATCTCAATTGTGGTAGAAACACAAAACACATATGAATTATAATCCATAACCACAAGGTCATACACTGAGTCAGACATTGAGTAATTATCATCTATAGAAATGCTAGATGTGTAATTAGCTTCAAATCATTCATCTTGATTTTTCAGTCACTCAAACAGCCATTCCTCCTATCACTCATTTTTGAGTGGTCTGCTATGCATAGTCATTCTGCGAAAAAAAAAAAACGAAACATTTACAAACATAACAGATGGTTTCTACTGTCATGAAATCTACAATATAATGTGGAATTTCTGGCTGTAGTTCTGAAGCCAGACACCCAGTGCTTAAAGGCTGTTATTGCATATTATTTCTATCTCATATAAGATCTGTCTAGTAGATCTTTTTGTGATGTTGGGAATCTTCTATATCTGTTCTGTCCACCAATATTGAGTATTCAAAATGTGACTAATGAGTCTAAAATTTTATTTTCTTAATTTTAATAAATTTAATTTAAACTTAAATAGCCACATATGGCTAGTGGTTACCACATTGACCTGAGCAGCGAACTGTTGTAAATATCAAATGTACATAAAGCAGTTAATTTAGTGCTTAGCATCTGGTTAAGGATGATAAGAATGATAACGTAGATTTCTTGGGAAAGAGATCTGTCATGTTTGGAAGGTTCAATTGGCCCTAATTGATTAACTTCCCCAGGGACAACTTTTTTTGTTCAGTCTGATTCAAGTCAAAGATGAGTCTCAGACATTGTCTGTTGTTCAGACAGTTTATTTTGGCAACTTTCTTACAAGACAAATAGCAGAAGCAGGCTGGTGGCATAAGCCAACACAGTCAGGGGTCAGATGACTGGCAGGGTCTCCATTCAGAGATCATTCTCAGAGTTTGGTCTGAGAATATAGGTTATACCTATAGTCAGTCCGAGTCAGTTACCAGATATTTCCTTCACAAAGGGAGTTTAAGCTAGTCCTGTGGAAGTAAGCTTTGTTTTATGGTTTATGAGAGTTGCATCTGTGCTGAGGTGGTCTTGTCCCCTAGAAATCCCTGGGCCAGCAGTGTAAATCTCCAGGTTAGATTACATCATACTCCTAAGTGACACAATGTAGTATGTGTTTTGAGTTCACAGTATCAGCTGTATATGGTTCAAGTTAGGATGGGGTGTCAATTAGTTCTGGAATTTCTACTTTTTCATGTATTGCTAGTCATAGATAGAAAAACTACATGATTAACTTTTATTCTCTGAACAGCTGTGGATCATAAGATCATAAACTGCAGGTTTATTTATAATAAACAATCCTGACAAATAAGCAAAACCTACTAAAAATATTTTTTAGATAGTAATTAGTTCACAGTAACACTTGGAAGACCTCCCATTTCATTACTAGCTATATATCTAAGAGAAATCTTTGCACATTTTCACTGAAACATTAAAATAAATGAAAAACATTATTCAAAATCGCCCCAAAGTGACAATAAATCAAATATCTACCAATAATTGGATGGATAAATGAGATACAGCATATTCTTTTAACAGAATGATTTATAGTATGAAAAATGAATGAACTATAGCAATATATGTCTTCAGTGGATGGATCTCAAAAAATATGAATTAAATAATTAGGGGACAAAAGCATACTTACCCTATGAATCCATTCATAAAAAAAATTGGAAAGAGGAAAGATGAAACTCTAAGGTATAGAGATACATGTTCGAGTGTAATCCTACACAGAGGGATATGATTACTATAAGCCTAGGTAGTGGTTTCTTTAGAAATAGTGATGGAGTTATGTTTGGTAGGAGGAAGTAGAATGTTTCTGGGGTTATTAAAATATTTTATTTATCTTAGATGATGATTATATTGGAGGATTTTTTTTTTCTTTTGGGGAGGAGTCTTTTTTTTTAATAATTTGTTACACTGAACTCTTCCATTTTATCATTTTATCTATGTGGACTTTACTTCTCAATAAAAGAGCCATAGAAGTAATAGACTAAATTTGTAAGTAATAAGAGGGTATGTTTTTTTGTTCTTCACAAAAATGAATATATATTACACACTGAACTAGATATAATCTTTTGTCAAGTATCTCTGGTTTGGAGATTGTTTTTAAACTAATGTTTGATTAGATAGAATGAAGGTTTGCATTGAATGTGAAGATTTTTTGTCTGCATTTGTGTGGTTTGTTTTGTTACAATGGCCATTTACTGCTTTTGCAATTTGAAAATAATCTGCAATAAAATAGTTATGGAGGTTTTGGTGGCCATAACTTCTGACTTTTATAACTACTTATCTTTAAGTATATCTCTATATCCTAGGAATGCAGTGAACATTGTTGACTGCCTCACTATATATTCCTACATCATTGTTTTGCAGCAGGTAGTATAAGTGGGTTTGATTTCACCTTTTATGTCTAAGAATGGGTCATGATTGCCACTTCCTCTTACAGAATTTGTTGCTTCAAAATCTGAACCTAAATTATTTCAGATGGAATCAAGCTCTAAGTGTAGGGTAATGGTTAAAAAAATAATTTTTTCTCTTCTGGACAGTGTGATGAATGAAGGTGAGATTTTAAATTGTGGCATCAATTTTACTCCTGCTTGAAAAGCCAGCCTGTGGATGAAGTGGCAGAGCTGAGAGTATTTCAATGATATTGAGTGTTCACTTTATCTAAATTAATCTAGGCTCTTTAGTTACTTGTAAGATGGGAAAGACCATCTTGATGGACCCTGTTCTTTGTGTGGATGTTTGCAAATGATCACATTTTATCTGATATAATAAAGGTCTGGATAGTGAACAGAAAATTTTCTGTTATGCTTTGTTATATTTTAGATTTGTGGACCTTTAACTTGTTTGGGGGGATAATGAAATTTTCAATAACAAACATTAGCTTTTATTCACATTGGAACAAAACCAAAACGATGTAGGATACATAGTAAGTAAGCAAATGCTAATCTAAAAACTGCTGTAAGGGAAATTCAATTCTATAATCTGCAGATTTTGACTTATTTTGTCTTTAAGCTATATTGTTAATTTGAAAAAAAAAATCTCTGAAAGGTAAATATAAAATCCCTGACAATTTCAAAAGATCACGAAAGGTTTTCTATGCAACTAAATTATTTCTGGTATGTATGCAGTTGTTTATCACAATGTTATAAAATGGTATTTGTATTATGTGAAGCAGAAGTGCTGTTATTTATTCCAGCCAGCTCTGCTATCCCAGATACTACTGTTTTAAAAACGTAACCATATTTTCCAGCCCCAAGTTTCTTTCCCACTTTCTTTCACGGTTCCATCATCACCCATATTATGTAATGGAAGACTATTTCGTTTGAGCTTACAATGATATTCCTACAAAGAATCCAATGGTCAGCAAATATCAGAGATTGCATTCAGAAACAGAGCTTAACAAGAATGCTTTGCAATTGTAGTCATTAAAGCTGCATTCTTAAAATTTGACACTGAAGGAGGCCAGAGAAGTGACTCTTGGAGCCAGGAAGAAATGAAGTAACTACAGGAATAATCTTGCTCCAAAATGTAGGTAAATATTGGAAACCGAACTATTAAAAAAAGACAGTAATGTATTGCAGCAAAAATATGTGCCTCAATCTGAATTGAAAAATTAATTCTAGGATTTGTTAGATATGTTAATTGGTTCAAATCAAAATTTACATATGAAAGAAAAAGGAAGAGACACTGAAAGTAGGCTGTGAATTAAAGCAGCAAAAGGGGTAATAGAAATAAACCTTACATGTGACAGCCTGTCACTTCAATAAAATAGGGTTGTGTGGCAAAAAGGCAGCCACTGCAAAAAAACTTTGACACTGATATTCAAGAGCAGCCCCAATGTTGGTCACATAGACACTTTCTTTACAAATATTCATGTCATTAATCTTCTTTCAAAAATCTCTGAGGTATAAACACGAGCCAGACTTGCACTAACAAAGAATGCACAAAAAATGAGTGCCCTATAGTCTCTGTTGCTGTTTCTGTATTATAATAAGTATATGCCACGTGAGAGAGAGGCCAGATGTTCGTTCAGAATGCTTGGTTCACCTGCTGTATATGTAGAGTTCACAAAGTACCTTAATAACTTTAAAAACTCATGTTTCTATATATATATTATATATTTTGTTTGTTTTGTAAAGTCTTTCCTAGAATAGGGCCAAAATGAGTTTTATATTCTAGTAATCCTATTTATTTCTATATTATCATATAATAAACCATTCATTACTTACATACACACATGCTCTTACGTACAGCCAGAGATAGGGAGAGAGAGAGAATTTCTTTATATACCATTAGTATTCATTAATGTTGTCATGTTAGCAACCATCTATGTTCAACGTGCTATACAGAAGACTAAAGAAGATTGATAAATCCCTTCAAGGGTGCTCGTCATCTAGGAGTCCAAACAAAAATAAGTAATAAAATGGAATCCTGTTGGCACTCTTTTTGAGGCGTAAGCAAAGCATTATGGAGTAGGGAGGGCAAATCTGTCTTAAGGAATGGCAAAATGCTTTGTAGAAATTTTTAAGAGAGAAAAAGAAAGTAGTGCAATCAAGGTAGAGAAAACAGGATATGGAATAGATCACATGTGCAAGCCACTGCAAGTAGTTTATTCTGGGTATAATATTAATAAAATAATAGTTTGCTTAGGGAAGTCCAGTCAAACGATTCTGTACAGGTTTGTTGGACTGAATCACAAAGAATTTTTATGTATCCAGGAAAGTCTGAAAGATCAAAATAGTCAAAAGTGCACTCTAAACTCTTACCTGAGTAGCAATGCTAAAGACTAAATGAAGTAGTGCAGAAAGGTGGCAGAGAAACCGTAGGGAAATAGTGTTATTGTAGGCGAAATTTAATGAGGACTTGCAATAGGCCGGTGACAGTGAGGATGAAATAAATAGGAATGTATGAAGAAGGTCTTTAGAGTTTAACACCCACAGGATTTCAATAAGTTACATTTTGGAGTCAAGGGAGAGAAAGGTACTCTTGGGATTATCAAGGTTCTGACTTGAGTGCCGGGAGGATGATGGTAAGGAACATTGAATACGAAATACTTTTTGAGATGAATTAAAATGAGTTTAAACTTTGGGCACATTAATGTTGAAATTGTTATGAGGCATATATGGTTGTGTGTCAGGTTTCAGTTAGTAATTCCCGAAATTCAAGGAACAGATTTGGCTATCATGTAGGAATGTTAAAGTTGTTACTATATAAAAAAGAAAGACCTTGTCAAATAAATCTAAGATTCAGAACTATAACTTATGTAAAGTTTTCATGATCATAAAATAAATTTAGAGAATTACATAAAGAGAGATAGAGAATTGAATAGTGTTATATAGACATCTGATGTACAGAAATGTCAGTCAATGAAGATGGGGGAAAAGAATAATATAGAAGATCATGAGTTAAATAATTACTGTAGTACTTTAGATTTTGTCCACCATCAGGTAACATAGTTGGAGAACTATTAGGGTAATATAAATAATCTCTATTTGCTTGTATAAATAAATTATTTTAATAGGAGTCTCAAGGAGCTACTTGTATTGACATCCTTCTGGGGAGAAGAAATGGGAGCTGAACAAAATAGTCATAATGGAAATTTAAATCTTTAAGGTATTTTAAAGGTTGCCCTCTAACAATATATTACCCAATAAAAGAATAAGTTAAATAAAAAGTATTCATGGGGGCAGAGAAAAGATGAAAGGCAATAAAGCCAGTCTTCAAAAAGAAAATGGATAGTATATAGTCTATTACCCGGCAATCCTTCTCAGGATATATATCTGAGAAAACTGGTCACAGGTCTCTAAGGGAATATGCAGGAAGGGAAGTTACCAAGAACGTATATTTTGAAATGCTCTTCTGCATTTAGAGAAAAACAATACATTCAAAAAATTTGGTAGGCTTTTAAAACGTGTCATAAAGAAAAGAAACAGAATGGTATCTATAGCACAATGGCATTTTTATAAATTAAGAATGTATGCACAATAAGCAATATTATATATCTTTCAAGGATATATACTTACAAAAGAATAGATATCAAAATGCTAGCATAGCTACCTAAGGTGAAAAGGAGAGTATTAGTGATGTATTTGCCCTAATCTTTTGCAACTTAAAACAATAAATCTTTATTACCTGTAGTTTCTGAGGGTCAGAAATCCAGGAGTGGTTTAACTGGGTAGCTGGGTAGCTTGTTCAGGTTTTTAATGAGGTTGGAGTCAAAATGTGGGCTGGTGCTCTAGGTAGCTAAAAGCTTAACTGGGATCGAAGGCCAACTTCCAAGAATGGCTTGGATAACAGGGCTGGTGACCTCAGTTCCTTGCCCTGTGAGCTTCCCCACTGGGCTGCCTGAATATCCTCACAGCTTGGCATAATGCTGCCTTCAGTGCTAGTCAAATCAGAGGGAAAGAGAGCAAGCGAGGCATAAATGGTAATGTCTTTTATAACATCACCTCAGAAGCAGTATAACATTATTTCGCCAATGTTCTATTGGTAGCACAGACCAGCCCTGGTTCGCTGGCAGGTGACTACACGACAGTGTGGTGAGCATAGTCAGAAGCCATCTTCGAGACTGGCTATCACAGTTAGTAAAAGTGAGGATAAGAAACAAAGAAAAAAATTAATATACAATAAAATATTAATAAAACAAGAATTTAATCTCATGCAGCTTGATGCTGGTAGTGGCATGAAATGATATAATTAGCTTGATTTTATCTACCTAAGCACAAAGGAAAACACACACACAAATGTGTTATTCATGTATATTCACATAGCTATTTATCAGTTCTTTTGTTGATAAACATATTTCCAATATGCTTTTCTACTATAAATAAGATGCAGTGAAAATATTTGCATAGATCTCTTTGTGTCCACATGCAAGTGTTTTAGTACTAGATCTATACTGATAACTGGAACAGTCAACTTTTGTGTGCACATCTCCAACTGTACTTGGTGCTAAATTTCTCCCCAAAGTGGACATATTAAACAATCCCACTAGCAGTAAATGAGACATCAAATATTCATTATCTTTACAGAATTTTGGCCTAGCCAAATTTGGAATTTTTTGGTAAATCTGATAGCTATGAAATGAATTATATTGTTGTTTCAAATTAGTTTTATCCTGATTACTAAAGTTTTTGAGCACCTTTTCACACTTATTTTATATTCATATTTCCACTTCTGTGAATGGTCTTTTCAAGGCTTTTTCTATTTGTTGAATGGGTCTATTCATTCTTTTGAAATTCCTTTTATACTCTCATTAAAAATATTTGACTCTGCACTACCTTGCAAATATTGTCTCCGAGTCTGTGACATGTATTTTTTGTTTGTTTGTTTAGGATATCATTTAATGGAAAAAATATTCATTGCATGGTAGTCCAATTTATACTGTTTTCACTTTATTCTTTGTGCTTTTTGTAATTTACTTAAGGAATCCTTCCTAACCTGAGATTATACAGACTTTCTCTACATTTTTAACATAAGTCAAGAATTTATTTTCAGTTCAAGTTTTTAATATGTCTGAAACTTAAATTTAAATATGATGTTCTAGGCCGGGCGCGGTGGCTCACGCCTGTAATCTTAGCACTTGGGAGGCCGAAGCGGGAAGATTGTTTGAGCTCAGGAGTTCGAGACCAGCCTGAGCAAGAGCGAGACCCCGTCTCTACTAAAAATACAAAGAAATGATCTGGCCAACTAAAAATATATATAGAAAAAATTATCCGGGCATGGTGGCACATGCCTGTAGTCCCAGCTACTCGGGAGGCTGAGGCAGGAGGATCGCTTAAGCCCAGGAGTTTGAGGTTGCTGTGAGCTAGGCTGACGCCACGGCACTCACTCTAGCCCCGGCAACAAAGTGAGACTCTGTCTCAAAAATAAATAAATAAATAAATAAATATGATGTTATAATAGGATAGAATTATATTTTACTTTCTACAGTGAGAGCCAATTGTCCTACAATGATTTTTCAAAGTACATAGTTTTCCTACTGATTTTTATTATGTCCTCTTACGTACTAAGTTTCAATATATACATGCTCTATTCTGGGCTCTCTACCTATGTTTCATTGGTATATTTGTCTATAAAACTTGCAATAGCAAACTGTCCAAATGACTGACTTCATAATAATTCTTTATATCTTGTTTCACCTACCACTTTAATATTCTTTAAATTTTTATGACTATTTTTAGCCATTTACTCTTATATCAACTTGGTAAGTTTCAATTAAAATTTTTTTAATTTAAACTTCTCTGATTTATAGATCAACTATTGGAGGACAAAAATTAAAAATTATGTAAGATTTTCAACTACAGAAGGGATACATTTCTAGTTGTTTAGGCTTTTTAATATCCTTCAGTAATTTTCTCTATAAATGTCTTAAATATCTTTTATTAAGTTTATTACCAGGCAACTTACAATTCTTTCTGTTATTGCAGAACAGTATATTTTTTATTATTACATTTTAAAATTAGTTATTGCCAGTATATAAAAATGGTATTGATTTCTGGATCTTGATCTTATATCTGGCAATGTTGCTGAAATTTCTGATTAATTTTTATTGCCTCTAGACTTCATTAGATTATATACGCTGGCAATCATATCATCCATAAATGACTAACTTTACAGTTGTTATATTTCATTTATTTTTATTGTTTTTTTTATATTATCTAAGATCAGTAATGTATTCAATAATGAGAATGATACTGGGTATAACATTTCCTGTTCCTAACTTTAATATATTTCTAAAGTTTTACTTTAATAATGATGTATGTTCTAAACTCCATGATGATAAGGCAGGCAGTTCTCTTCTAGTTAACTAAGCTTTTCTTGCTAGTTTACAAGGGTTTTATATCATGAATAGATGTCAATATATATATTAATAAATTTTTTGAATCCACTTAATTTATTATATTGCTTTTTAATAATCTATTATGTTGGCATGTTTTCGATGACAAACTATATGTTTATTTTGAAAATTCTACATTTTGTTTTATATAATTTAATTAGGAGCTATTTATGTATACTTTTGTAAATAAACCCTATATAGTACAGTATATTGGTTTTAATTTTGCTGTCAGTGCTATACTAGTTTCATAAAAATGAACTAGGTATATAATTCTCTTCTGGTTTCTAAAAAAACTGAAGTAGGAGTTTTATGTTTCTGTAATTTTGGTAAAATATGTTTTTAAAACTACCTTTACCAGGTGTCTTTAGATGGAACTGTTTTACTATCAATTCCATGGTTTTGGTGTAGACAAGTTTTTAATTTCTTTTTCACTAAATTTTGGCATATTTTATTTAAAATTACCATTTTGTTTATGTTTCAAAATTTATTGTCATATAATTTTCTTTTACAAGGCTTTTTAACCTTTTTATAGCTCCAGTTTTTTAAATCTAGTCTTCATATTTGTGTTGAATTATTTTAAAATTTTTATTTTATAAATTTTCTCTCCATTATTTCATCTCTTCTTCTTTCTTTAAGTTTACTGTTTTATTCTTATTTCTTGCATAGAATTCTTACCTCATTGATTTTCTTGTATCTTTATTAAAAACGTTTACAACACAAAAGGTATTTGCAAACACAACATAATCTCTATCCTGTAAGATTTGATAATTTGAACTTTTCAGTTTTGTTACACTTTAAGATTTTTAAATTTACAATAATTTTCTCAATAATCTGTGAGATCTCTAGAAAATGTTTATTGCTAAAGGGTTTTATGAATATTTGTCTTTTTTTGAAGATGGCCAGATTTTTCTTTCTTTATCTTTTCACTAGCTGTTAAGAGTTACACTTGATGTGGTGAATCTCAATTCCACCTTCCCAATTTGTATAGATTCAGAGTCTTGTATCAATGGTCCTGTGTCCATTGTTGAAAGGTCAGCCTCTTCTTTACCAACCTAGACACATGGCCCCATCAAACACTTGGCTTCTAATCCTTTGTTTTTTTATTTTTTGTTTATTTTGAATCCTTTGTTTTTTTTATTTTTTGGGCTCTCAGTTATTCTCACTTATATTTGATAACAATGTTTATATAGCACTTGTAAGTATTTTTAGAAGAAAGATATTCAGGCTATTACTTATGCTATATTCATAGAAACAAATGAAAAACAAAATTTATGCAAACTCTTATATGACGGTTTAGCTAGAAAGTTAATTCTGAACCTTAACACATATTCCTTAAGCATATAGTATGAAGCAGTTCATTCTGTTCCCCTTGTTACTGTTAAAAAAAAAAAAAAAGAAGAAGAAGAAGAAGAAAGAAAGAAAGGAAGGAAGGAAGGGAAAAAAGAAAAAGAAAAGAAAGAAAGTAAAAAAGAAAAGAAAAAGGGAAAGAAAGGCTTCTGTGATCAAATCATAATAATTTTATAGAAAATCTGTTTTTCTCTCTGGTATCTTTAAGAATTTTCCTTTTGTTTTTGGTGTTTTATAGTTTCATTATCGAGTGTCAAGTTATTGATTTGTTTCATTTATCTTTTCCATAATTTAGAATAAACTTTCAAACAGGATTTGTTTATTGTTTCTATTCTGAAAAGTTTTATCCATTATATCTTTGTGTATCACAGCTCTGGCTTTAACTATTGAGCCTGGTATTAGTCTCTTGGTTTGCATGAAGTATATTTATTCTCCATATCTTCCTTGAACCATCTGCCGATCCAGAATCAGGTCCTGAGCCCAGTGGGCTTGTACTTTCTGGACCACACACATAATTAATTATTTTATGTCAAAAAGATGTTAATTTTATGCTTTTTATATTGCCCATGCTTTTTAAATTTGTTATATTTTTATCTTTTACTTTTTAATACTATTTATTTGAGGCAGAGAGGGAAATCAGTGAATGAATTTGCCAAATTATTTCAACTGGAAGTCTCTAATTTGCATATACATGTGGGTGGAGAAAATTGCATAAAGAGCATTTTTAAGTTTGAAATTGGCATAAATCTAGGACAGATATTAGATACATGAATGATAGAATTCAAATTTTAATATTACTCACATTTTGGATTATTAATTTGAAAAGAAGTGTTTAACAGGAATAGCTGTAGGATTTTATATTTTTAATATAGCTCAAAATTAGGCAACTTATTCATCAGTCAATATATAATATAAAACATCTTGGTGTATTAATTGGTTAAAACCTCAGTATAATTTAGTTAAATGTGATTGCTGAATTTCTATTATATACCATAACTTGTGCCGGGCTCTGAAAATACAGTAGCGATCAAAACAGCCTGGCAGAAGAACATTAAACAAACACACAGGTAAACATATATTAGAAATGGTGATAAAAGCTATAGATATATCAGGGACTGTAAAAGAGAGAGAAATACTAAATGAGGCTTTGAATTGGGCCCCTCAACTCAAGACAAATAGTACGTGATGTTGGGCTGAACAAATTAGGCAGTGCTTACCAGTAGAGTGCCAATGTGTGTTCTAGGCAAAAGGAAGAACTCATTCAAAACTCTAGAGTTAGATAATAATTGCTGTCTTCCAGAAGTTGGATGACACATAGAAAGCAATGAAAGAAGTGACAAGATATGAGATTGCAGGTGGACAAGTCCTAGATCCCCAAAGGATTTTAAGCCATTTCGAGTTTGGATCGTAACTGAAGTTCAGAGGGAAGCCATAAAACAGATTCATGCAGTTAGTTAAATGATTCTATTCACAGTATATATTTGCTAATATAATAACTGCTCTTATACGATGGCTAAATAGCATCAGCCTATATGCATGATATAATAGTAAGGACAAAACAACATTATAAAACATTATCTACTTACCAGTCACACTCACTAAATTTGGGCTCTGCTGGCATTGGCTGAATCACTAAAACTTAAGTTCTTGTGGACCCTGTTTGGTCCCTCATTCAAACCGTTTTATTGTTGTACTGATGAAAATATGTAAAAAATTGGGGCTTCAAACTTATTTAAGTAAATGGTGAATTCTGCTTATGACTGGTCCAGCGTGATGGTTAATTTTGTCTGTCAATTTAGCTGGGCCATAGTGCCCCAACATGAGGCCAAACATTATTCCTGATGTTTCTGTGACAGTGTTTTTGATAAGAATAACATTTAAATTGGTGGACTTTGAGTAAAGTAGATTGCTCTCCATAATGTGGGTGGTTGTCATCGAATCAGTCGCAAACATTGATAGACTAAAAGCTGACTTCCCCTGAGCAAGAAGGATCCTGACAGCAGAGGGCCTTTGACTTGATCTGCAACATTGTCTGCTCTTCCTGAGTACTGTAGACTGAATGTTTGTGTGCCCCCACAATTTATAGGTTGAAATCTTAATTCCCAACGTGATGGTATTAGGCGGTATAGCCTTTGGTCAGGGATTAATCCCTCCATAAAAGACACCTGGAGAGCTCCCTCACCCCTTCTGCCAGGTGAAGACACAGCGAGAAGGGGGATGTTTATGAACCAGACACTGAATCTACTGGTGCCTTGATCTTGGACTTTTCAGCCTCTATAAGTATAAGAAATCAATTTTTGTTGTTTGTTGTTTATAAGCTACCTAATCACCTCTCAAAGACCCCCATCTCCTAATATCGTCACTATGGAGGTTAGGATTGCAACATATGAATTTGGAGGAGGGGGCACAAATATTCAAACCATAGTACATATAAATGCTAGAAGGAAAGGGGTCAATGCTTACGATGTTTTGAAGGAGTGCAGTCATGTTCCCTAAATTTTATATTCTGGAAATTTTATTTTCATGTACATTTACAGTCCCATACATACAATTCAAAAAACGGTCTACTCAAATTCTCTTATTCTTCAAAATAAACATGTATACAAACAGTACCCGGGGTTCTTAGTAAAAAGGAAAAGCCACAAATCAAATCTAGATGGTGTAATAAGTTAATTGATTTATTAAATGATATTACATACATTTTTATAACTGCTGAGAACTGAAGGGTAAACGATGCCTTATAGCATCTGCTGCTGTTGCTAGTACTGATGCTGTCCCCTGTCCCCAAACTGTGAATCAGGTTTGCTACCACTGAGAATTTGTGGCCACTACAGCTACATATACCACCATGAGGACTGATACTCTACCATGCCTGCAAAAATCAACATTACAGAATAGTGTTTCATCACATTGCTCACTTCTGAATTAGATTTGCATGTGGGTGGTTCTGATTGGGAAATTAAGTTACACACACATGACTTAACTGTAAAAGAGAATGGGTATTTAGCTCTTACTTTTCTGTGTTAGGAGTATGGAGAATTCAATATAGAAGAATGTTCCCAAATACTAAAATGGTTATTTTAAAGATGAAAGGCAGTCATGAATGCAGAAAACACCCATGACAACAACAACAAAAACAAAAATAAACACGGGAAAGCAAATTGACCAGCCCACCAACCAACTACTGAGAGCTAATTAAGCAGGATGTATTGCTATTGATGGAGCATTAACATCTCAAGAATGATCAAGTCATGGAACAACATAACCCTACCTTTTGGGTTGAACTATATATAAACTTAAGAATCCAGAAAGATCATGTATTCTCATTATGGATTGTGCAACCAGGAAATGAATGCTATACCTGCACCACTTTCTAAAAGTTTTCCTTTATTTCTGGTCCACAGTATCTTGGGAATTAGGAAATAGGTGTCTTGCATCAATTCTTGTAATCTATAATTTAGAATGAATTTATTTTTATGATTAGTAACATCTGAAAGCAATAATGAATCTTCCATAACTGGCTCAAAGTGATTAAACTGTTGACTTGTTTGGGAAAACAGTGCTAGGAGAATTACTGAACAAAAGGTTCAGGTGCTAGGAGAGTTATTGTACAAAAGTTTTTTCATCTCCAGAAATGCAGCAGTGCATAGAGCAACATAATTGCCTTTTGCATTTCCAAGGAATTTGAGTAATTATTTCCTCACCTTTAGAGATCTTATTGAGTATGCAATTATTGGATTACAAAATATGTGAAATGGCAGCTACACAGTGGCAGGTATTATTTGCCATCCATTGTTACAGCAAAACCTACCATTTATCTACCGCTTTGAAGGAATAATATTAATATATAATGGACATTTTGTAAATAAACACCATTAAAAGGAGTTCCTAAAATTTTAATTTCAACTTTTTGAAAAAGAACATAAAGTAACTATGAAAATAATATTCAAATATCAAATTCCCAATATTTTAAACATATAAGAAATCCAAATACAATTGGGAGCTGGAAATGATTATTTCTGTTTTAGTTATTATTCAAAAGTATAATCTTAATAGAATGTAAACTGCACAAATGAAAAGCAGATAGAAGAAGATAAGATAAAAGTAAAATGTTTACAGTAGTTATTTCAGTGTGAAAGGGTTCTGTTTCTCTTCATATATCTGTATATATCTATTTATATACATATGTATACACACAAATATACATATATGCACATATATAATTACAATGTTTAATTTCAATAAACCAAAAGAACACAAAAAATTATTAAACAATTGGTACTACCAAAATTATTTTATCATTTTATTATATCCATGAATCATTAAATTTTGACCCTTTTAGAATATGAATGAAATCTATTGACCAAAGAAGTTACTTTTTACTTGGTGCTTGATGGTGAATCATTACATTATGACATTAGCAGGTAATCAGGAAGAAATGAACAAAACATGAAATAGAATGATGGACAGGATTTCCATCTTCCAATTATACTTTTTGAGTTTTTATATAATATAGTTGAGCTTTTTATATAGTGTATGTAACACATTGGGAATTTGGACATAAATATTATTCTTATAATTACTTTATATTCTCTTTGAAAAAGTTATGATTAAAATTTTAGGAACAATTTTGTTTACTTACAAAGTGACCACTGCAAATTAACATTTTTTACGTAGTAGAAAATGAGAGATAATAACACTACTTCTATTATATTTTAATTGTAGGGTTAAGTTATGTATAAAAGAAGTTAATATATACAAAGCATTTAGTAGCACTTAATAAATGGTCAATACATTGTCTTATTATTTTTATTATTATATTATTACTATGCATATTAATGTATATGTGTAAGTTTTAAATTCATTTGTAAATATGGATATATGTAAGATGAAAAGAGAAACTATGAGAATAATTAAACTAAAATATGGAGCAGAGAAAAAATATGAGCATTCAATACCTGAACATTTGCCTTGTATATATTTATTTTATATTTAATAAATTAGATTTGTGAAAAGATAATATTTATTACTATTTACAACTTTTAATTAATTATATATTATGGATTCTGAATATTAATTTTCATGCACAGAATGCTTCTTGATTAAATTTGGTCTCAATAGCCTGAAGAATTTGACATTTGATTTATGTAAACCCATATTTTCTTTTCTATTTAAACATCATTTGCTGTTGAGACAGTATTGTGATATACATCAATAATGTATTTTGCACTTATTATATAATCCTAACAAAGCATTCTGTATTTTATATTTATTATATATGTCCCCATTTTATCTGTCCTCTTGGAATTTATGATTGTTAAATGCCAATATTTTGTTAGCTCTATCTTTTTCCTACTTAGTGCCTCTTGGGGCTCTGAAATAATACTCTATTTTCAAAAATGAACTTTAGAAATTAATGTTTTA
The DNA here is from genome assembly GCA_028533085.1 of Varecia variegata. Classification (NCBI taxonomy): domain Eukaryota; kingdom Metazoa; phylum Chordata; class Mammalia; order Primates; family Lemuridae; genus Varecia; species Varecia variegata. The sequence continues at coordinate 129,576,198 of CM052440.1, forward strand.
ACAAGCTTATCCTTAAATATCAAGCATCTCACAATCTCTGACAAACTAACAAAGTGAATATAAACAAATTGGACTTCAGAAAAATTAAAATTTTGTGCACCAAAAGACACTATCAATAGGGTAAAAAGGAAAACCATAGGATGGGAAAGAACATTACAAATTGCATATCTGATAAGGGATTTATATCCAAAATATATAGTGAACTCCTGAAACTCAACAACAAATAAACAACCAACCTGATTCAATAAGGGGCAAAAGATTTGAGTAGACATTTCTCCATAAAAAGATAAACAAATATCAATAAGCACGTATAAAGATTCCCAATATCACTCATCATTAGGGAAATGCAAATTATTAATACCGTAAGATGCTACTTCATGCTCATTAGGATGGTTATCATCACAAAAACATGAAATAACAAGTGTTAGTGTGAATGTGGAGAAATTAGACACTATTGCACTACTGGTGGGAATCTAAAATGGTGCAGCCATTGTGGAAACTAGGATGACAGTTCCTCAAAAAATTAAAAATAGAGGTCTCATATGATTCAGAAATTTCACTTCAGGGTATATACCCAAATAATTGAAATCAGGAACATGAATAGATATGTGTAAACCCATGTTCATAGCAATGTTAATAGTTTAAGGTAAAATCAACTTAAGGTATTCATTGATGGATGATGGGTAAAATGTGGTATCTTATATTTATATTCATATTTATGTTTATGGTTTGTGATTTATATATTTATATTTGTGGTTATATTTATATTCACACACAATGAGATATTATTTAGCCTTAGGAAGGAAATTCTGACACATGCTACAACATGGTTGAACCATGAAGACATTATGTCAAGTGAAACATGCAAGTCACAAAATGACAAATACTGTACGATTCTACTCATATGAGGTACTTGGATTAGTCAAATTCATAAAGAAAGAACAGATAATGGTGGCTGCCAGAGACTGGGAGGAAAGAAGGATAAAGAGTTATTGTTTAATAGGTATAGAGTTTCAGACAAAAGTTCTGAAGAGGAATGATGATAATGGTTGCACAATAGTGAGAATGTATTTAATACCTAAAAAATGGCTAAAGGATAATTTGTTACATATATTTTACCACAATTTAAACAAATACATATTTTAAAGTGTAGCTTCTTTGAAAATATATTTTGATTTCTTTGTCCCCAAATTAAGTAACTTGGAATTTTTTGATGACTAGTTTTAATGTGTGACTATTTTGTTAGTGTTAAGAACAGTCAAAATTTAATAAGGAGCTTTGTTGTGTGGATTTTAATATTTTTATATTTCTGTTCAACGGGATTCCAACAAATTTGCTGCTAGATATGTCTAAGTCTTTAAATTTGAAAACTGTTTAAATTCTAATTTAATTTAATTCAAATTAATCATTAAATTAAAATAGTTTAAAGTATTCAAATTCAAAAATCAAGAAAGAAAACTTTATGGTTAGGAGTAAACCTATAAAATATAAGGGCCAACTGTGGCCTTGTCTGTAAACTTAATTATTATATACTTATATTTTTATTTTACATATTCCCAATTATTTGCCTAAGTAATAGGAAGAGCATTTGAAGAAAAAACAATTTCATGGGTCGAAGTTTTGATTTCAATACTGCTTAAAAATTCACCAAAGCATGCTAGTATTTTTTTTTCTTTTAAATGTGATAGTTTGAATACAAGTTCCAAAAATTCAGGGGTTTTTGTTTTCTTTATCGTTGTAAATCAAGTACTTAAATTGGTGTCTGACACCAAATAATCACTCAATAATTACATTTTAAATAAATTATATATCATTTCCTTTTGAAGACTGAGTTTTATGTTATTTTTTTCTCCATTTTCATTGGAAATGATAGTTTCTTTGAAACTTCACTAATGTTGAGTCACCATCCTCTTAAACATATGAATATATAGCATTTATTTTTGACATATTAGTGGATACAAAACCTATTTTTATGTTAAAACATCCTCCTTTAAAATGTATTTAAAACCATGTCCTATAAAGGGCTCTTCAGAAATGGAGAACCCTCTTTTCAGAGATGACAGACTATTTCCATGTGAGTGTTTTTACCTCTCCGTCTTCAACATATGACTTTGGTTCACTACCTCTTTCATCTTAGCTCAAATTTTTTTTCATCCAGGGTAAAATATAGCTTCAGTTTAAATAATCTGTGTGAAATAACATATGACATGGAGGGATATGGGGCAAAGGCACCCACACTTTAATAAACATAGTATGGTATAACATTACAATGGTGAGGCTAAATAAATAGTACACATTTTTTAGGTAAACCCATGCCATTATTCCCTTTTGCAGATGGAGAAAGCCAAATAATATGAGAAGAGAACAACTAAACATTCTGATTAGATAGTATATATAAAATTAATTGTGGATATTGCTGACTACTGACATATAGATGCTAGTTTTGGACAGGATATTTAATTTCTTTAATCTTCAATTTTGCTCATTTGCAAAAATGCAATAACAGTACCTAACTTATAGGACTTTTGTAACAATTAATTCGAATTCTTAATATATAGTAATTGCTAAGTAAATAGTATATCATATCATTATCATTATTATCATTATCATTGTTAATAAATCCAGCCTCACTGTATATCAGAATAACAAATTATATTGTATAAGAATTAAAGTCTATCATATTCTTATATTCAATAAGTGATTATCGAATTACTCAAATAAAATTTTTCTGACCACATAACATGGGCCTGTAGAACAAGTAATTGTATTGACACATTTCTTTTCAAAACTTGAAATGTGAATTACAAGATTTTTGTGCATCAGATTACTGTAAAATGAAATAGATGTGTGTGTGTTGTTATTCCACATAGCTAATTGTTCAAACAGTGTAGTTATTGGGAAAAAGTGACTCTTATTGATTCACTAGAGCTTGATATATCTAAATTTTATAGCTAAAGAGTGTGGGCTTTACTTATGTGATGCTCGTAATTTAAAGAAAGCATCAGTCCTCAAATAGGAGCAAAGCTTTTTTAAGTGAAAAGTCTAACGATGCAGGGAAGTTTTATAGTAAATTAAAATTTGAATTCTAATGCGAAAATGTTGGGGTTTGCAGCCCTATGAGTTGTATTTTAGGAGAAGGGTGTTCATATGGTTGCAATAAATAATAAATTACTTCAATATTAAAGTGAAATTTTTATTATTAATAAAATAGCTGCCATGTTTATAAAAAGGCTAATCACCAGGCGGTTTGCCTACAGCTCAACCCTCATAAAGAGGCTATAAAGAGGCATTAACCCCCTTATTGTGCAAGTGAGGACACGGATGCTCACAGGGGCTGACTTAACCAATATTACACAGAGAATAAGTAAAGGGAGAAACATGAGACATTAAAATCTTAAAATCTGTCTGGCTTCAAACTCTGTCTTAGATTCTAGGCCATTCTGTATGCATTCAACACTATCATCAACATTCTACTCATCAGTCACTTTGAAATGCCAGTTCTTCAACTGAAATGCCAGGCCTTAATTGATGAAGCAACATTCTACAGTAATGTTTCTAAACGTCAAGGTATTTTAACAAATTCACAGGTAAATCCATGTACTGTGGTCCAGGATTCAAGTTGCCTTGTTATGAACCCTGGCTCTGCCCCTCTTATCTTTGTAAACTTGGCAAAGTTTATCTGTATGCCTCCATTTTCTTCTATTTAAAAGAGAAATTAATAATCAATTTAGCACAAAGGTTGCTGAAAAAGTTAGATTATTTAGCACACATAAAGAGCCAAGAAACTGCGTGGTATAAGAGAAATGCTCAATACAAGTTATTAATTTTATGATAGTTATGAGAATAATTCTTTATTGTCTATATTACTTTTTTTCTGTATTTATGATCTTTTTGTATGCAACCACTAAATTATATCAAATCAACCTATAGAATAGAACTGCACCAGGGAACATAATCTATTATGTAGCTTTCCATAGGAAAATTTTATATCAATGCAATCTTTCTGCTTTTTAATATTAGCCATAATTACTAGTACAGCATTTCTTAACTCATTGCTATAATATGCCTTTATAAGTAAATCATTTGAAGTGCTTATGTTCATAGTGTCTATAAAACCAAAGAGATCTAGCTATGTAAATCTTTTGTAATTTTCACAGATTATATCATGCAGAATATTCCTTCCATATTTTATGTCACCCAAAGTAAATGACACTGTGCCAATGACCCTGAAGGTGATTAATTTAGGTTTATTAAGGTGAGATATTAAACTGTTTTCTGCCACTGTCTAAATCTAAATGGCAACAGATTGTTAAAATGTACATTTTAAACTCAGGTGTCATATCGTACACATAGCCTGAGTGCCGAGGGTCTACATTTTCAGAAAACATTCTCCAAATGCTTTGTGTACCTGTAATCTACACAGTAAAGGTGTATTTGAATCTTCTGCTACTGCTCTCAAAGTACTCTGCCAGAATTGGGAACAGAGATTATTATTATTAACTTTGTCCCTGCTAGGAGTGGATCTTTTCTCGAAAAGTTCTTCTTTATGTTCTCCACTTATGTATGTGCCAAAGAAATATGACAGAGTACACAGTGAGATGACTGAGGCTCCCCTGATTCTGGTTTCATTACACAATTTTTATGACCACAACTCAGACCCTATAAATAAACAATAGTTCTGACAATCTTCCCTGTAGGGAAGTCAGTAATTATGCATCAGGGGAAAGTAATGCAAACAGAGAAGCCCTGGGCTGAACTGATGGTATCTATTTTCAAGTATGCTTTTACATACTGGTTGTAAGCAACACTTTATCTACAACTTTTGTGATTTCTATGATATCCTCTATCACCTCTTATGTTGTCCTCATTATGTTATTAAAGAGAGCCAATCTTTTTTTTGGG
>CM052440.1:129581599-129625899 GCA_028533085.1 Varecia variegata
TATATTTAAGAAATTGTTTTCTAACTCCGTGTACATAGAATATTCTCTTATATTACCTACCAGAAGAGTTAATTTTTTTACTTCTAGGTCTCAATCAATGTAGAATTCATTTTTATGCACAGTGAAAAGAAAGGGTCAAAGTTTATTTTTTCCACATAGAAATTCAATTGATTATCATTTATTAAAAAAGTCATCTTTCCCCACTCAAGGCACTGTAGTGATACATAGATTATTAATCAGAATATATAGGAGAACATCTGTCTAGATTCTCTATTGCCTACATGTTTTGCTGTTACTTGTGTTAGTGTGTTTGCATTGCCATAAAGGAAATGGAAGCTGGGTAATATAGAAAGAAAGATTTGTTTGGCTCACAGTTCTGCAAGCTGTACAAGAAGCATGGCGCTGGCATCTGCTACTGGTTAGAGCCTCAGAAAGCTTTTACTCATGGCAGAAGGCAAAGGGAAAGCTGGTGTGTCATGTGGTGAGACAGCAAGAGAGAGAGTGAGGGTGCCAGACTCTAACAACCAGATCTCCTGTGAGCTAATAGAGCAAGAATTCACTCATCACCAAGGGGATGGCACCAAGCCATTGATGAGGGATCCTCGCCCATGACCCAAACATCTCCCACCAAGCTCCACCTCCAACACTTGGGATCAGTTTTCAACATGAGATTTGGAGTGAACAAACATGCAAACTGTATCATTGCTATGGTTTGTGGTATTTTAATTTTCTTTTTAAATGTTTTATTAGCTCATGCTTGATAGAATGTTAGCTTTTGAAATTCTTTTAGGGCTTTTATGAGGGTATATTCTTTTGAAGATTATTTTTTCCTGTGTTTTTCCAGTTTTCTGTAGGAACCAACAACCCTAAATGACTTTGAAGTAAACATTTTTCTTGTGTTTTGTGTTCTCCCTCCTCTCCTCTCGCCAGCAAAACAAGTTGTACAAATCTCTTCCTCAAACCCAGTTAAAGACTTCTTCCCTCTACTGTTTTGCTTTTACTTGTTTTGTTTCATTTTTCTTAATTACACAGTACGGATTAAATTTTCAGTAATCAGGGCTTTATGCAGTAATCTCTTTCTTGTCTACCACCAATAAAACCAAATATCTAGACCACCAAATATTGATAGATGCCACAGGCCATTTGCTAGGCTCTGAACACACTCTTCTCTTTGGCTTAATCATTTTTAATTTGTCAGTTTCAGTCTCTCAGAATTTTCTTCTTTTTTGGTCTGCACCAGCTCAACCATGCATTTAAGACATGCTGTTTTATACTTTATCTTGCCTTCTTAGGTAGTTTCTTCCAGGAGAGTTATTCTATATATCTTGTCTGCCATGTAGAGCAAAGCTATCTATGAAAAGAATCTGACTGAGTTAATACCAATAAAAGCACAGAAAAAATGAAACAAAACATATCTGTAAACCAGATTTTAAATTTATTTTGCAAATGACAGTTTTAATGGATAAAGGTTAATATTTTTGTGGGGGAAGCACTTTATATGAGAAATCAAAATTGTCTTCATTATCTGATCAATCATCAATGTTATAATTGTTATATTTAAACTAAATGGTCTGAGCCTGTGATGAAATCATATATGTATTCTGCAAATGCATAATCACACAATTCAGAACTTTGAATATGAAATTTATAGAATTGACCTATATATTTATATTATAAAATATTGACATATTTCAGGTTAAACATAGTGACATATAATTATTGTCAATATAGAAATATAAGAAACGATTTTTGGATTATTGCTGTCTTCAAATTTTTAATGAAAAATGTTAAGGCCATTTTGTTTTATATTACTTGTAGAACCATTTTACTCTTATTTCTAATTGATGCACACAATGTGTGTGGGTATGTTCACAGATTATAAATTGAGAGGAAAAAATAAAGTTTTATCATATTTAGTTTTACTAAAATATTCATAGAATTTAAATAACCATAAAATGTTTCTACAATATCCTGTTATTCAGTTTGGAATTGAGGCCTATTATAGTTGTCAGTGAAAAAGAACAAAATGATATCACATGGTTTATGTTTATTTTTAAATCAAAGATGAAACTTGATAATTCTGTTCACATATTTAATAAATGATTAATCTAGTACCTTTGAAAAACTTATACAATCATTTAATTATTGAAAAAGTACAATTGAACTACTCTAAATCAAAATTAATTAATCCAATGGTTATCAATATTTCCTCATTATATTATAGTTTTTATGGAAGAATTGAAAGCTGAATTCTCATCCAACTATCAATTTAATACCATATAAATATTACATATTCTAACATATCTAAATAACTTGAAATTTTTATCATCCTTAATAATTTTAGAAAAAGTAATTGATATATGTCTGACTCAAAGCACTAACATAAATAAATAATATATACTTTCCAGTAATCAGAAATTGTTCATATTTGTGAATCTACATTTTTACTAGCTACCAAATCTATGTAAAGATTTTTTTCCAAATAACAAGTTAATCTTTAAAAAAGTCAAATAAAACAATTACCAATGTTAATAACTTTAGTATACAACTAACACACATTTTTATTCAAATCACTAATAAGTCAAATTCTACATACAAACCCAGTCTGTATGATGGGTCAAATAGAACACTTACACATTCATACACATGAATATCTGTTTAAACATTTGTAGAGAGAAAAAGAGATAAAAATATAAAGGAGTAAAAGATTAGAAAATAATACATGATAAAAAAGAATTGTATGTAATGATAAATAAATTTGAATTTATTTAATACATGCACATTTATCTGAGTCATATTATTTCAAATATCCAGATACACTTTCCTAATAACTTATAAAATTTAGAACTGAAAAACAGTCCATAAAATGAGCAGAGTGTGTTAGTATTCCATCCACAGCATAAGCTATTCCAATGATGGAAATTTTTTCTGGGAAGTCACCATAAATTTCTCCTTGGACTCCTAGAGTTTCCTGTGACCCTTCCTCATATACCTGCCTGGAAAGGTATTACATCTCCAGGTGGAAAAAGTCATGGAAATTGTTAAAGGTTAGCAGTCATCATACTAGTTATTGCAAACTCTGAACAATAGAAAAATATTTAGAAGATAGAAACACTGGTAGTATTTTTTTCTATTACTTAGAGACTATTTCTACCTTAGTTTGGAAATCAAAAAGAGTTTCTAAAATATAATCATCAAATTATATGTTAATAAATATATTATTTACATTTAAAGAGATTTTATCATATACATTTGTGGTCCGAAATATTATTATTATTTTCATAACAATAATTATACTACTAACAATATTATTTTGGATGACTAAAATTAGAGATATAAAATTTATTTAAATATAAATAAAACATTTCTTAACATGTGCTTTTCATTAATGTTTTTTCTTACAAAGTATGTCTCTTTTGAACTTAGTTACATTGTTTTAGACAAAATAGTTTGTCAATAGATTTTATGATCAATTTTGGTTACATATATCAATATAGGCAAGTATAAGTATATGTCAAAATACTGGACAATATAATTTATATTATAATAACAAATTAAAAAGGTTTTTCATTATTTGAAACATAGGTAGTCCAGATGGAATTTATATTTATTTGCACTAAACTATACATTACAGATTCAGCTTCATTGCTTCAAATTTATTTCCCTTGTCTTCAGAACTTCTATTCTATTCAAAGAGAATAATTTGCAAGCTCACTAACAAAAATTAAGTGGCAGAGCACACTGACTTTTCAAAGATTCAGATGCTATGCTGTATTAACCAAATAAAATGTTTAAAAAATAGATAAAAATGGAAGAATTACCTCATTCATTGGTTGAATTACCATGAAATGATCCAATTCTACTGATTTTTCTATTCTCCTGAACAGACTTCCTATTGGGATTTCCTATTTGCTATAGGCTAGACCTGATGAACAGAAGCTTTCAGAGAGATTACAGCTGACAAGACCTTGGAGAGAGGCTCTTCAGGGGTTCAGATTGAACTTGTATCTCTCTTTTATGCCTGGAATAATAGCCTGAAGAAGTCTTTTGATGCTATTGCAGCAGCAATTGCAGCAACAGTATTATCTGCATTGCCCCAGTGGGTAGTAATGCATCAGCCAACCATTACTAGAGAAACAAGAATGAAGAAGGAGCTAAGAATGAAACTGCATGGGAGTAGTTATTCTATTTCACTCTGGGGAGGAAAACACTGTAGCCACCCTTTGCTTTCGATTTTTTTTTAATTTAATTTTTATTTATTTATTTTTTTAAAATTTCAGAATATCATGGGGTACAAATGTTTTGGTTACATGGATTGCTTTTGTATTGCTTCAGTCAAAGTTATAAGTGTGCCCATCACCCAGATAGTATACATTGTACCTGTTAGGTATATTTTACCCATCCCCTTCTCCTCCTACCCACTTGCATGATTTCCTTGAGTTTTACTTCTCTCTGTGCACATGAGTGCTGATTGGCTAGTTCCAATTTAACAGTGAGTACATGTGGTGTTTGTTTTTCTATTTTTGCAATACTTCACTTAGGAGAATGGTCTCCAGTTCCACCCAGATTGTTGCAAAAGATTTAATTCATTTTTTTTGTGTGTGTGGCTGAATAGTACTCCATGGTGTACATATACCACATTTTATTAATCCACTCATGTATTGTTGGGCACTTGGGTTGATTCCACATCTTTGCAATTGTGAATGAATAGTGCTGCAATAAACATTCTAGTGCAAGTATCTTTTTGATAAAATGACTTTTTTTTTTTTTATTCTGGGTAAATACCCAGTAATGGGATTGCTGGATCAAGTGGTAGGTCTATTTTTAGTTCTTTGAGAAATCTCCATACTATTTTCCAGAGAGGTTGCACTAGTTTACAGTGTCACAAATAGTGTGTAAGTGTTTCTTTCTCTCTGCATCCACGCCAGTATCTATTGTTTGGGCCATTCTCACTAGGGTTAAGTGATATCTCACTGTGGTTTTGGTTTGCATTTCCCTGATGATTAGTGATGTTGAGCATTTTTTCATATGTTTCTTGGCCATTAGTCTATCTTCTTTTGAAAAGCCTCTGTTCGTGTATTTTGCTGACTTTTTAATAGGGTTGTTTGATTTTTTTCTTGCTGATTTGGTTGAGTTCTTTTTAAACTCCTGCTACTAGACCCTTATCAAATGTATAGCATGAAAATATTTTCTCCCATTCTGTACGTTGTCTATTTGCTCTTTTGATGGTTTTGTTGGCTGTGCAGAAGCTTTTTAACATGATCAAGTTCCATTTATTTTTTTGTTGTTGTTGCTGTTGCTGTGATTGCCTTTGGGGTCTTCTTCATAAATTCTTTGCCTAGGACAATATCTAGAATAGTTTTCCCAAAATTTTCTTCTAGAATTCTTATGGTTTCATGTCTTAGATTTAAGTCTGAGATCCATTCTGAATTAATTTTTGTAAGTGGTGAGGGATATAGATCCTGTCTCAGTCTTCTACATGTGGCTATCCAATTTTCCCAGCATCATTTACTGAATAGGGATTCTTTTCCTTAGTGTGTATTGGTGTTTTCTTTGTCAAAGATCAGATGGCAATATGTGGATGGTTTTATATCTGGGTTCTCTGTTCTGTTCCATTGGTCTATGTCTCTATTTTTGTGCCAGTATTATGCTGTTTTGGTTACTATAGCCTTGTAGTATAGCTTAAAGTCTGGTAAAGTGATGCCTCCAGATTTGTTCCTTTTGCTTAAGGTTGCTTCGGCCGTTTGGGCTCTTTTCTGGTTCCAAATAAAGCATAGGACTTTTTTTTCTAGCTCTGTGAAAGATGGCATTCGCATTTTTATGGGGATTGCATTGAATCCTTAAATTACTTTGGGTAGTATGGACATTTTAACAATGCTGACTCTGACAACCCATGAGCATGATGTTTTTCCATGTGTTTACATCCTCTGAAATTTCCTTCCTTAGTGCAAAGAGAATTTCTCTACAAAGTTCTCTTTGTAGAGATCTTTCACCTCCTTGGTAAAACATATCCCCAGGTATTGTATTTTCTTTGTAGCTATCATGAAAGGCATTGGGTCTCTGATTTGATTCTCAGCTTGACTGTTGGTGGTGTATAAGAATTCTACTGATTTGTGTACATTGATTTTGTAGGGTGAGACTTTGCTGAGTTTATTTATCAATTTCAGAAGTCTCTTGGTGGAATCTTTTGGGTTTTCTAGACATAAGATCATATCATCTCCAGAGAGCAATAATTTGACCTCCTCTTTTGCCAGTTGGAAACCCTTAATTTCCTTCTTTTCCTGATTTTTCTCCCTAGGAATTCCAGCACTATGTTGAATAGAAGTGGTGACAGTGAGTATCCTTGTCTAGTTCCAGTTCTGTTTCAGAATGCTTTCAACTTTTCCCCATTCATTATGATGTTGGCTGTGGGTTTGTCATACATGGCTTTTAGTTGAGGTATGTTCCACCTATGCCTATTTTTTAAAGAGTTTTTAACATAAAAGGGTGCTGGGTTTTGTTGAATGTTTTTTCTGCATCTATTGAGAGGATCATATGATCTTTGTTTTTGCTTCTGTTTATGCATTGAATCACATTTATGGATTTACGTATGTTGAACTATCCTTGCATCCCTGGAGTGAAGTTGACTTGGTTGCGGTGCATTGTTTTTTTGATGTGCTATTGAATTCAGCTTGCTAGAATTTTATTGAGGATTTTTGCATCTATATGCATAAGGGATATTGGTCTATAGTTTTCAGTTTGTGTTGTGCCTTTTCCTGGCTTTGGTATCAAGGTGATACTGGCTTTGTTAAATGAGTTGGGGAGGATTCCTTCCTTCTTGGTGCTATGAAATAATTGCTACAGTGTGGTTGCCAATTCTTCATTGTAGGTCTGTTAAAATTCGGCTATGAAACCATCTGGTTCAAGACTTTTTTTTTGTTGGAAGATGTTTCATTTTGCCCAGCATGTCAATGCTAACTTATTGGTTGGGGTTATTATCTGAATTTTTTTAAATGAATAATATAAAAATTTATTTATATACCAAATCTAATACATGTTTACCCATTTGCATCCACATTTTTAGAAAGTGGTTATTTAATGGAATTGGAAAAATCCATTATTTTTTCAAATACAAAGTTATCCTTTGTTTTCTTTTGTTTTGCTTTTTGCCTTGCTAAAGCAATGTAAACAATGTATATTCATATTTGTTTAAAATTAAGATGTGTGTAGCCAACTTAACTTGAGAGCCTGAACCTCCTGGAAAATGCTTTAAGTAACATATCCAGACAATAATTGTGAATATCCTTGAATCTTTACTGACTTTTAGTATTCATATGACTCATCAATTCAGAACTTTGGTTTTTGGAATTTCTTCATGTTTATTTGTAAAGCCTTGCCTAAACACTTAGCAGTTGAGATAAAGACAATATATAGTTTATAAAGTCAACAAAACTTTGGAAATATGATACATTAAGAGCATTTGTGGCTTCAAATAAAAGCTAAATATTGTAATTACTCTACATGGAGTTAGGAATCAGCCTAAAACCTTCTTCATCATGTTGTAATGTTTTATGAAGAATTTTATATCCCATGTGTTGTGTTGTCATATCCTTCTGATATCAATCTAGATATGAAACAGTTCATGAATTTAGAATGTGCCACAATATACTACCTAGATGACATCTCATAAAACTCCCTCTGTGTCAGAAGGATAAGTCAGTTCTAGTTTATTACACATTTACTAGTATACCAAAATATATTGCATAATGCATATCTTTGCCCAATAGTTTTTAGAACTTCATTACATACAATTTAGCAATATATCATATAATTTTCATGGAATTCTTTCTGAGTGCTTTAGTAAATGTACAATTGGTAACTAGGAATTTAGGAATTGTTATATACTTTTTTCCTGTATATGTAACAATGTATCCAACATTGCAGAACCTCTAGTAGACTCTTAAATATTTATGCTTCATTGAAATGAATTAAAGAATAATTCATGGCTTAAAATGGCAGCCCACATTATTCATTAAATAAAAGTGAAGGACATATGGTTGTAAATATTAGTTTTTGTGTTTTTTAAAAATTGAATCTAATTATATTACAATGGAAAGAGCCATCAAATCAAACTATTTCGGCAATGATATATAAGAAGTTAGAAACTGAAAAGTCCTCAAATTATTGAATAAATATAGAGAATATATTCCAAATGAGTATATTTCAGAATTTCACATTTTTAATATACATACATAATACATAATATATTATATATAATACATAATATATTATGTAATATCCCTATTGGAATCTGGGAAGCTCCATATTATTATTTCACTGAGTAAATTGAGTTGTACAGAACAGAAAACATATCAAAATAACTTAATAAAAAGCAGAATTCACTATAAGAAATACTAGAGTATTATGGAAGTGAAAGAGCTATGCTTCAAAGTGTAGCAAAAAGGGCACCTTAGGTGCAATTTAAGTATTTTCTTGTTGCAATACTGAAGAACAATATTACCCTGTATGTTTTAATTAAAACTCCAGGGAGATGATAAAAATTTGTCACGTAAAAATAGAGTGCACTCAAAAAGTGTTCTGGGCTCTTGATAATCTACTAGACTTAAAAATAATCACATACTTCTGTTTCACTTACAGCTACTACCCTTTGGGGATTAATGTATATACATTTCTAAAGGGAAGTATCAGGCATTGTTAATTTCAGAACCAGACTCCATTAGGTGGTGAAGGTATTACTTGTCTCACAGAATCATGTGATTTCTCTCTGTACGGCATTTTGTAGATTATGTGTTAGAAACATATTTGGAAAAACAATTGTGGTGTAAACAAAAAACAAACAAACATGTTGTGATATTACCTTGCATGATGTGGTAGTTTAGAATATTTTTCTAAATAATTAATATTGAGGAAATTAAGTTTTACATTTATTGTGGACTAAAATATTTCCTGAGTAAAAAATGAAGTACTACTTGTCAAAGACATGAAGGAATAACCATCAGTCTAAGCTACTAGTGTAAAATATTGCTACTACATCTACTAGTAAAATATAAAGGCAAAGACTGTTCAATTGTGAATAGTGTAATGGATTACTTAGAGATACCTGTATATTAGTTCAGAATGACTAATGACAAAATAGGCTTTAGAGAGAAGCATGCTTATTTGTTGATAAGAATGAAAGGTAGATATTTTATAAGAACCATTCACATTAACAAGAATATGTTAGAGAATTTATTAGAATGGAGACCAGACCTAGTCAAAATAGTTCATATTACCTGGAATCAACTGATCTTGATTATTTTTAAGACCAAGAAGTCAAATTCAATGCAAGAAGGATTTTTGTTCAAACTCTCATTTAACTCTGAATGTATTCATTTAAATATATCTTATATTTTCCTAGAATTTCATATGAAGAGTCTAAAAGTGTAATAAATGATGTGTCAGTTGGCACATAACTAAAAATAGTAGAGATGACTTCAAAACATATATCTTCCAGCTCTAAGTCATTATTCTTTCTATAAAAAAACACGATCCAGTATAAAACACAAATGCCTATGTTTTCTTTGGAAAGAAATCAGGTTAATATTTCTTATAATCACATAGAGGTTGATATAAAAGATAATAGTAAAGTAGTAACTAATATTCACAAACTTCATTCTCACCAAAGTTCAGAACTATTAGAGAGTTATTCTTTATTTTCAGTCAGAAAAGAAAGAAGCTACACTTATTAAAAGGGTTTTTGGGAAAGACATACTTTATATACAATCACAGTTAATGTTAAGTGTAATCTCATGAGATAGCTATTTTTTTCTATTTTCTAGATAAGAAAATGAGTCACATGGAGTTATTTGCACATGAAGAAGTAGAAGAATCTTGATTTAAGACTAAGCTTGTTTGATAGCAAAACCAAGACTTTCGTAATTACTCTACATTATTAATAACTACCAATTTTATTATATAACTTAGTAAACATAACATCAACTTCTGATGGTCTGAAAATAATTATTTATATAAATGAAATTTAGATTGTCTTCTCCTTTAGATTGTGTTACTTCTGATTTTTTCAAGTACTTTTATGTAGACATCAATATCCAAATGTAAATTGTGCTACAATATGCTAACAATGGTTTGATCATGGAATAAGCAGGAAAGAAGCATAAGAATTCTGCCTCCCCTATTCAGATATAAATGAAAAGAGAATGTCCAATCCTATTTGCACTAGCATCACCGCTTGCTCTACTCTCCCTCCTCTAAATTCACAGCTAGGAATTCAAGTGTCCTTTAGAATAGTAAATGGCTGGAATGTTTTTCCTTACTCAAAACAATCATTTCTAAGTCACTTCTCCAACGACTTGAAAAAAGTATTACATTACATTGAGATTTTCAGTTTTAAGGACTATGTCGGCAGAGTAAAGTGGCTGTTCACTTAAGTTCAACAAAGAATTGTCTACAGATGCCTGAGTGTAAACTAGCACATCATGATGAATATGTTATTGTTTCTTATAACATTTATTACAATGGTAACCCTTAAACTTATGTTGCTGGATCTGTATTTTAACAATGTCAAGAAGCACAAAGATATCAATCACTTAAGGTTCTCCAATGTATTTATAAATTGAGCAATGCACAACTTGAGAAGGAAACTCTTCTGTTATTGTAGATGTTAAGAGGTTCAACAACTACTCTTACGACTAGGTGTGCACAATTACATTGTTCTTTAAGGACGGACCTCTACTCTTAATCATTTCAAGCACATATTGTGCTGGAATCTGTTGCTGAATAGTTATGATTGTATGAATATGAAATTTAATACAAATTCAGGTTGAACAAATCCAAGATTATGTTGTGCCACTTCCTTTGAAATTGTGCATTTATAAAACTTCTCTTAACTAGCTCATCTAACTGGTTATATTTTATCAACAGATATTAAGCCTCACCAAATAACTAATTTCTTGATATGTCTATGGAAGTATGCATAGAAATACACTTTTTGTGAAATTTTCATCATTATCTGTCCCTACAATATATCTACAATTACTTAGTGGAAGGAATGGATGAATAGAAAAACAATTAATAAATGGTTTAATAAATGAATAAAAGAATGAACTATAGGGCATAATTGATTTATATTGGACATTCTTCATGAAACACATTTCTACATAGCTCTCATAATGTGTCAGTAAGTGTTATTAGTGGTGACCTTACCTTAAAATGATTAAATTACAAATTGCATATTCATACATACTAAGTTTACTATACTAAAGTAATCTGATAATTATCCCATAATTCTTGATTGATAATCAGGAATAGTTTCGATGGGTATTTCAATGTATTATGTATGTTCTTTCCCTTTCCAAAATGGCTACAAATATTCAGCTTTCAATTATAAAACTCTTAGATGTGGCACTCTGGGAGACCAAGGCGGGAGGATCGCTTGAGGTCAGGAATTCGAGACCAGCCTGAGCAAGAGCGAGACCCCGTCTCTACTAAAAATAGAAAGAAATTATCTGGCCAACTAAAAAATATATATACAAAAAAATTAGCTGGGCATGGTGGCGCATGCCTGTAGTCCCAGCTACTCGGGAGGCTGAGGCAGAAGGAATGCTTAAACCCAGCAGTTTGAGGTTGCTATGAGCTAAGCTGATGCCACAGCACTCTAGCCTGGGCAACAGAGCGAGACCCTGTCTCAAAAAAATAAAAAAATAAATAAAACTCTTAGATGATATTATCAGTTATACACCAAGTATTTTCAATACATATGTCAAATTCATTTTTTCAAGAAAACATTTGCATTAAACTCAAATGAGTTTAGGAAATAAATGTAAAGAAAAACTATCACCATAAAAATCTCATTATCTTTAAGCAAATTACTGGATTATGGTGATAATCTAAATATAAAAAAATTAAAGAGTAAAATTTAGCTAAAGTTGATAGAATGATATAATTATAATGATATATAATCATAATGATATAATTTTAAAAAAATTCTATTAGTCAACACATAATGGATTCTAATAGGGTTATTATCTCTACACAGGCTTAAAGTTTTCAGTCAGTGGAAAAATTGAAATACTGTTTAGTCCAACTGCATAGACATAGCCACCCCTAGTTTTTACCAGATGCATGACCTTAGAAAGCCTTCTTTACTTTTCTAACCTCCAATTCCTTTTTCATGTGTAATCGGGCATAATACTCACCTTAAAAAAATAAGGATTAAATTTAATAATGTGTATAAAGTACCTAGAATAAAGCCTGGGATATTGTAGCTTCTCATTAAGTGTTAATAATTATGGAAATAGACTAAAATGATTTGCTGACTAATTGGGGTCATAGGCCATTTCCCATAAAAAATACATTTGAGCTGATTTTCCACAGCATACCAACAGATACATTGTGACCAATATAAATAAAATGTTCGAGAGGTAATTTATCTACAAGAGAATCATTAAAATTATCTTTTGGAAAACCACATTGTGTTGATTTTTTGTAGATAAAAGCTACAGATGACTCATGGGAAATATAAGAAAAAGGA
Organism: Varecia variegata; assembly: GCA_028533085.1. Lineage (NCBI taxonomy): Eukaryota > Metazoa > Chordata > Mammalia > Primates > Lemuridae > Varecia > Varecia variegata. The sequence goes on from CM052440.1 coordinate 129,594,129, forward strand.
AATAATAATTTTAATTCAGCCACAAATGCTGAACTAAGATCATCAGGTACCTCTAGTCTTATAATGGAATAACCGCTATGACACAAACAATAAAATTATAGGTCTTATTGGACAGTAGTTTATTATTCTTTCACACTTAGTCCAATCTAGCATGTGGATAGGTAAGTTTTCTCCTAGAGCTTAACATCTCCTAGGTAAATATCAGTCACCTGGAAAAGATGTTTGTTCTCAAACGGGAAACTGGATCTAGGAAAGCAGGCTTAGGGAGAGTTAGTAGATTCATGGGCCATATATCCAGTTTAACGAAGGATATATGGCCATTACAGTCATGTAGTGAAATTAGAACAGGAAAGAATTTGTAAAGCAAGAAACACATGTTATTTTCCTTGTATATTTAGACTTCGATGTTCCTCTTTTATTCTGGTAGAGTTCTCTTCAAGAATTCCATCCACACTTCCAGCAGCTATGCTACAATGCAAATAGGGAAAAAACACCCAGGTTTGGGGAATATATTCTAGAAGTATGTGTACCACAGATTAGCAGGAATGTGGCAGCAATAACTTACTCAAAAAAATTCATACCCCAAGAGACAAGTTTAATTTCTGTGAGACATAATTAAATCAGTTGCCATGGAACTCTGAACTCATTTGGAAACTTTAGAAACTTAAAGTTTATTTTTATTATTGTTGAATTAACCACTTGTAGACTAAAAGAACAAAAAATTCTTGCTAATTTATATACTATGTTAATAATAATATATATTATTATGTTAATAAATACAAAAAGTAAGGCATATTCCAATAAGAGATATATTAACCATTAAAGTACAATGACCATGTGAGAAATTCTGCTAAACGTCTAAGCTGCTCCTGGATAAGATGGCATTTTAAATTCATCATACAGAAATCATAATTTCTTCAAATTTGGTCCAAAGCAAGCTTAGCAAAACAAAGTGGTTCACAGGTTATAAGTTGAACTGCAACTTTGTTTGCAGTTGAGTTTCTAACTTTATGATCAGGTTTACACATCCGAATAAAACATCATTACACCTAATGTCATCACTCTTCTCATAAAAATATTTATTTAAACATATTTTTAAAGTATTCCAGTTTCTAGCAAAGTCACAGTGGTTATTTAAAAGCAATTCTATCATGGAAACAAATCAATTTATAAATTATAAGATGGGAAAATTAAAAATCATGTGCAACAACTTCAACAAAACCAGGTAATAAATTATCTGTGCTGCACCTTTGGTATGTTTGGTAGGAAAAATTACTAATAGCAGTAAGTTCCTTGCAAGACTGACATATTAATAAATAAAAATTTATCTTAATTGTTAAAAAAGTATATCAGTAAAATTTTTTGCTTAATATCTAAATAAGGTTTTTTGTTTAATATCTAACTACATGAACTGTGCTTTGTCAATCATTCAAAGGGTTGAGTAATACAAAGAAACATCCCATGTAAATATCATAATTTATGTTCACTAAAATAGTCAGAAAATGCATAGATGAAAACATACATGACTATGCAATGTCACCCATGCTCAGATCTAAGAGTTCTAGTATAGTACCATGCTCTAAGTGGGTAAGGTACCGACTTGAGGAAAACTGCTCGGTGTATTGTTCAAGTTAATCAGGATGGAAACACTGGGAATGGAGGAAATGAGTTGTGGCATCTAGAAATAAAGGGTCTAAAGGACTCTGATCTCAGCTGTATAGAAAGAGCTATATGTAGAGCACTAAAATTCCTAATATTTTTGAAACAAAGAGAGGAAACTGGTCTCAAGAAGTAAAAATACAAAAACCAGCATGACGCAAGAATCTTCCTCTAAAAGATAACACAAATGGGCATGATGGGTCATGCCTGTACACCTAGCATTCTGGAAGGCTGAGGAGGGAGGATGGCTTAAGCTCAGGAGTTGCAGACCAGCCTGAGCAAGAGGGAGATACTGTCTCTACTAAAAATAGAAAAAATTAGTCTGTCATAGTGGTGCGGACCTATAATCTGAGCTACTTGGGAGGCTGAGGCAGGAGGATCTCTTGAGCTGGAGAGTTTGAGACTGCAGTGAGCTAGGCTGATAGGCTGATGCCACAGCACTCTAGCCTGGGTGACAGAGCAAGATTCTGTCTTAAAAAAAAAAAAAAGAAAGAAAGATAAGGCAATTATGAGTCACTTAAAGACAGGGATATTTTTTGGGAAATGTGTCTTTAGGTGACGTTGTTGTTTTTGTATGAACATTACAGCATGTACTTGTACAAAACTAGATGGCATAGACATATCTATATGTAGTAACACGCCTAGGCTATACGGTATAGTCTATTGCTTCTGTGCTATAAACCTGTACAGCATGTTACTACTGAATATGGTTAGCAATTGTAAGTATTTATGTATCTAAACATATCTAAACACAGAAAAGGTACAGTAAAAATATGGCATGCAAGATACAAAATGGTACATCTATATAGGGCACTTACCGTGACCGGAGCTTGCAGGACTAGAAGTTGCTCCGGGTGAGTCAATGAGTCAGTGGTGAGTGAATGTGAAGACCTAGGACCTTACCGTACACTACTGTAGACTCCACACAGCATCTTTTATCAACCATGAATAAGTCTGTTGTCAGTGGATCTGCTGGTCATATAGCCAAAGCTGCATGGCAGATTACAAGGCAGTTCACAGCCTGAACTCGTTCAAAAGGCCTTTCTTGTTGTGGGTCCAGTGAGAAATTAGCTACAATGGAGCAGTTTTACTCAACGCAGCACAGGAGGACTCTAAGTCAAGATGGCACAGCAAGCACGATGCTTCTCATTTTATAAAAGGGGTGCAAGTTTCCATAACTTATTTTTTGTCATAGAGGAGATGTGCTAGCATGTGTCAGAGCATTAAATCCTTAACAGCTTTGCTAATGGAACAGATTTCTAAATGCTCACGCAGTTTATGTCCTGCCTTTCTGCCAGCATATATCTTCCAAAATACCTACAGTAACTTTGAAATTCCTGACCACCAAGTCAATTAGCATGATAACATCATGACAGCAGACCAGCATGATGCTCTACAGAATATTAAAAAAATAAATTGAGATCCCTAGGGACTAGAATGTATTAGAGAACAGGAGAATTAACACAATTTTAAGCAAGAGAGTAAATACAGGTTCTGTTTTTCAATTGTATTTCTCGCTTTTTTTCTAAACATTCTTTACTACTGAACCATTTTAATTAATGAAACTATACCATATTTTAATATCCAGTTAAACTAGTTCTCTTTATTTTCATAATTTTATTCTATATTCCAAATGTCATTGTTCATATTTTTTAATTCTTCCATTATTCACTTTTTACAGATTTTATCAATAGACTCTTTCAGCACACACATATTGAAGAATGAAAGTGTCAGAAGTATAATTCTTACTTTCCCTGCCCTTTCATTTATATATATATATATATACAAACACACATATATACATACACACATATATACAAACACACATATATACATACATTCATTATTTGTGTGTGTGTGTGTGTGTGTGTGTGTATATACGTACATATGTAATGATTAAAAAGCTACATTTTGGTAAAAGAAAGGTCATTTACTCCAGTCTAGACATTATGGAAGATTTCCTGCATAATACGGTTCCAGAGCTCAGTCTTCATCAACATATCATCTAAAGTTTATTTTTAATTTTAAATTGTGACTTTAAAAAGCAAGGCAATTACATGTATAATCCTACAAACAAGACAGACAAAGTAATGAAAACAGTGTTACATTTTAGGTCACAAAGATTTTAACACATAATCCCAGCATCTATTTGAATTTTGGTTAAAATAATGATCTTCTGATGTGATCAAATATGGAGGGCATAGAGTAAAGGAAGATAAATTAATAGAGTAGGACCTTTGGAAGGGAAGCTGCTTAACTTCTTAATATGCTGAATATGAGAGGAAAATTAGGAAAAATATATAATCCCAAATACGTAAGCTTATACACATTGCTAAATGCATTTAATATTTAGATTTTAAAAGTATAACTTTAATGTAAAGATATAGAATAACTATAAAACAAAATAACATGAAACATTGATTCAGGAATTAATTCTAAAAGAAAAAATACTCAGAAATATACATTGTCAATGTGAAATTTGTAAGAAATATCTTAAAATTAAATTTTGGTATATGCTTTTCAAACTCCTTTACTAAATTATAATGGTAAAACTCAATTTCCTTTTGCTTGATTAAACTTACACCACTTATAAAACAATTAAATACATGATTTCTTCTATTATTTCCCCTAACACTTGATACTAAAACTAATCTATCAAATTCCCTTCAATTATTATTTAGATAAGACTGGAAAGAAAAATTATTGGAAAAGAAATTATGTACTTAACTATCGCTGAAAATCTAATTCACACATTTAGTATAATTAATTCTTAGTAGAAACAGGAACTTATGACTACTTAAAATTAGCAGGAATTATTTAAAAATGTACTTGTTGAATAATATTTCTAAAATGCTCTATCCAATGCTCATTCCCTTAACTAATAGATATTTTAAAAGAAAACATGTGAAGAATTAATACTCTCAGATACTATGCGTACCATAAAATTGCACAGTTATGCTAATCCATGTTAGTTTCATCTGCCTAATTAGTCAAAAAAGAGTTAAAAGTTAAGAAAGCAGGCTTGGGGACACTGAGAATTCAATGTATGAGTAATTTATAAACAAAGCAGGTAAGAGCAATTTGCAATGATATGATATGTCTTCATTACCATTTCTCATAAATCAGAATTTTAGAGTTAGGGCACCATAGGTATCATTTAATCCAACTGTCTTATTATAAAGATCATGATATGACATCCTGAAAGGTTAAATAAGTGCCCAAGGGCCCTCCATTATTAGGTGTAATGCTTCATTTCCATCTACTTACTTCTTTTGTCGTGTCCTTTTCTATGATAGCATATTATCTCTACATCTTAATCAATCATTTTGAAATTAGTTTTAATCAAATTCTTGCAGGCAACTGCTATTTCTTCAGATTTAGGTTAAAATACAATGAGGTGACAAATACACCTAAAAGTACATACTCAAATGATAATTTAAGATTTTTTTCAATATTCCCTATTATCAAACAATAAGGTGGAGAAATTTAAAACTAAAATTAAAAATGAGAAAATAAATGTTAGTAATAAGCAATGATCTCAAATGTTTGAAAAACTGTGTTTTGATGTTTACACTTAACAGCAAAGCAGAGAGGCAAGTTGTGGTATAGAGTCACTTTAAAGATGCATACTGTTGGGTTTCTGAACATAATACCCCAAAAATACGGTACCTTGGCACACTGAATATTTTAAGCTGAAGAAAACTGAGAAAACCACAGAAGCAGAAAAGTCACTCTTTCACCTTCTCCTACCTTCTCCCCTGAACATTCTGGTGTGACAGGTTTTCTGCCCTGTATCCAGAGGGAAGAAATGCCAAATAAGGACTCCAAGAAGAAGCTGAACAAACAGGTCTTGCTAAGTACCCCCCCCCCCAGTTTATTACCATGAGATCATACCCTTTTGTTCTTTAATCACACTTTGCATAACTGTCCATAAAAATACAGTTTTCTCTGGATCTTTGGAGCTTCCTTTCTGAAAGCTCTCATATCATGCAAAATTTTGTAAAATAAATTTGTTTTTCTCTTATTAATCCATTTTTGGTTATGGGTGTCTCAACTATGAACTTTAAAAAGAGTGAGGAAAAGATATTACTTTTTTATCCCCTACAACACTAATAGATAAAATTTAAAAATTGGAAAAAGTGAAGGTGTGATTTTCCTTCCCAGTACATGGTAGACCGGCACTTCCTTGCTCCTTTTATATTTAAGTATGGTCATGTGACTCTTTGGTCAAAGAAATATGAGTGATTGACAAGTGTGACAATTCCAGACAAATGTTTTATAAGCTGGTGCATGATTCACCAGTGATACCCCAGATGTTTGAGTCTGTCACCCTGTGAGTGTAAATAAAAGCTAAATGCAAGAGAAATCTCAGACAACTACCAATGGATGTGAACAAGAAATAAACCTTAAATGGTTCAAGATATTGAATTTGGGATTTGCTTGATTGTATAATTTAAATTAGTCCATTGTGACTTAATAGTGTCTGTTCATATAAAAAGATGAAATAAATAAAGTAATATAAATATCTAAAACAAAATTAAATCGAGCAAACCTATATCAAAATAATCACTTTTAATATAATTATCACTCTAGTTCCAAGAATATTTAGGTCTGTCAAATAAGTTAATTTCTAACATTGGAAAGGTGAAGAAATATCTAATAACTACTCTCAAAATACGTATAATTCAGTGAGAAATAATTTAAAAATTGTATTAAAATTGATATGGACAATTATTAAAGTGGCATGCAGCATTCTAAGAAATAATAAACAGATAAACATACGTTTATTGAGATAAAAAATATTGGCACTAAAAAAGCTATTACTTCCAGTTTCTGGTCCAACATATAAGGAATTTAGAAGTCATCACTTGGTCCCAACAACATGGAAAAAGATTAACAAATTGAAAACCAACCACTCTTCTGTGATTTGTCAAAGAATCAAGGTCAAAAAAAAAAAAAAAAAAAAAGAATCAAGGTCACAGGGCAAACTGCTATCCCAAAATTTGAGAGAGAGACAGGCGGATGAAGAGAATCACAATTTACCAGAGCAGAGATGCACGAGGAGAAAACTTCACAGGATCCATTCCTGGGTCCTTTTACTCCTGTACATTATGTCTAGTTTTCACAAAAATTGCAGGGCACACTAAAAGTCAAAAAACACAATTTGAAGAGATGGAGTAAGTATAAGAACCAGAGTCAGATGCCAGAAGTATTGAATTATGCGATGAGCAATTTGAGATAACTATGATTAATATGGTAAGGGCACTAATGGAAAAAGCAGATACCATGCAAGAACAGACAAGTAATGTAAGCAAAAAGATGGAATTCTAAGAAAGAATCAAAAAGAAATGTTAGTGATCAAAAAACTGCAATAGAAATGAAAAATGTTTTTGATGGGCTCATTAGTAGACTGGACACAGCTGAGGAAAGAATCTACGCTCTTGAGGATATGATGACAGAAACTGTCAAAACTAAAAAGCAACAAGAAAAAAGATGCAAAAAAAATGGAACAGAATATCCAAGAACTTTGAAATAACTACAAAAGGTATAACATATCTGTAATGAGAATAGCAAAAGGAGAAAAAAAGAGAGAAAGAAACAGAAGAAATATTTGAAGCAATAATGACTGAGAGAGAATTCTCCAAATTAATATCAGACACCCAACCACAGATCCAGGAAGCTCTGAGGCCAGCAAGTAGGAAAGATGTCAAGAAAAAAATAACAACAAAAACCAAAACCAAACTACATTTAGGCATATTGTATCCAAATTACAGAAAATCAAAGATAAGGAAAAGATAGGCACTTAACCATATATAGGTTATCAAGCAAGAGATCCTTGTGGAGACATGCTTCTTCAGGTTTTTAAAATAATGAAAATATTATACTTCAAAAGATAATGTGGAGGATGAGCCAGACATCCATGGTAGTGAGAGCAGCAGAAGCGGATGTGTGTTGCCATGATGGAGAACATGGTGAGCACGTGCATGTCATGTGTCTGTTTATTCAGTGGTGAGGGTGAAGAGGGAAGGAAAAGGCAGGGGAGAAAGGAAGAGAATACTGGGGTTTGAAACATTTTAAGATATTTATGTTAGAAAACGCAAGTTTGGAATAATAAAAAGTGAGGACAAGATGAAGTGCCACGGACAGAGACTAAAAAGGGGAAGAACATGTTCATGTTTATATTTTAAAAAGAACATGTGTTGGTAACGAAGAGGATGATGTGAGTGGAAATGACACTGGAAGTAGGAAGATCTCTTAAGAGGCTTTTCTCTTGGTGGTTTTTGTCACATTGAGATGGATATGCAAGGGTATAGCACAGAAAGCCACAGGAATGTTAGACCAGCATAGAATGTGAGGGAGGAAATATCTTGCAGTAGTTAAAAACATGGGTTTTGAAAGCAAATATAGCTCTTCTATCTATCTATCTATCTCTCTGTGTGTATATATCTATATATATACACAGAAAGAGAGAGAGAGGCAGAGAGAGACACAGACACAGAGACATATATAGAGAGAGACACACAAGAGTTTTCAATTGTAAATAAGGTACAAATAAACTTACCGGACTGTGAAGCATCAAAGAGATAATTCATGCAAGAATCATTTGTCCTTGAAACATGATAACAGTTTAACAAATTTTAGTTATTTATATTTGAATTTATTTAAACATTTTCAACATATTATCTTCAATACTTAATATTTCCAGATATTTATACTTAGGAGAGTAAATTTATTCTTTACATGTTGTTGTTTTGTTTACTTTGTTTTTTTGTTTCAAATAACTAAATCTTTTCTAAAGTTGTATAAAAATAATGGGAGATCCCAAATCTCTCATCATTGCTAGTTAAGAATTTATCTATTACTTCTTTATTAATTTTTATTTATTTTTATTGTTGTTAAGTTTACTAAATTGTGAACTTTTATTTTTTTGGTCACATAAATTGCCTTTGCACCACCCAAGTTAAAGCTACAAGCATGCCCATCCCCCAGACAGTGCACACTGCCCCACTAGGTGTGAACTTACCCATCACCTCCTCCACTTCCCCACCTGCCTGATCCCCGATGAATGTTACTTTCATATGTGCACATAAATGTTGATCAATTAGTATCAATTTGATGGTGAGTATATGTGGTATTTACTTTTCCATTCTTGTGATACTTTACTTAGAAGAATGGGCTCCAGCTCCATCCAGGATAATATAAGAGGTTAATACAAGAGTTCACCATTTTTTTATGGCTGAGTAGTACTTCATGTTATGCATATACCACATTTTATTAATCCACTCATGTATTGATGGGCACTTGGATTGCTTCCACGTCTTTGCAATTGTGAATTGTGCTGCTATAAACATTCGAGTGCAGATGTTGTTTTTATAGAATGTCTTTTTTTCATTTTTGCAAATACCCAGTAGTGGGATTGCTGAATCAAATGGTAGTTCTACTTTTAGCTCCTTGAGGTATCTCCATACTACTTTCAATAGAGGTAGTACTAGTTTGCAGTCCCACCAACAGTGTATGAGTGTTCCTATCTGTCTGCATTCATGCTATCATTTGTTGTTTTGGAACTTTTTGATAAAAGCCATTCTCACTGGAGTTAAGTGATATCTCTTTGTGATTTTGATTTGCATTTCCCTCATGATTAGAGATGTTGAGCATTTTTTCATATGTTTGTTGGCCATTAGTCTATCATCTTTTGAAGAGTTTCTGTTCATGTCCTTTGTTCACTTTTTAATGGGGTTGTTTGATTTTTTTTTTCCTTGCTGATTTTCCTGAGTTCTATATAGATTCAAGTTATCAGCCCTTTGTCGGATGTATAGCATGCAAATATTTTCTCCCATTCTGTAGGTTGTCTATTCACTCTAATGATTATTTCCTTGGCTGTGCAGAAGCTTTTTAATTTGATAAGATCTCTATTTTTGTTGTTGCTGTGATTGCTTTTGGGGTCTTCTTCATGAATTATTTGGCTAGACCAATGTCTATCCAACATTTTCTTCTAGAATTCTTATTGTTTCGTGCCCTAGGTTTAAGTCTGTTATCCATCGTGAGTTGATTTTTGTGAGAGGTGAGAAGTACAGATCCTATTTTAGTCTTCTACATGTGGCTATCCAATTTTCCCAGCACCATTTACTGAATAGGGATTCTTTTCCCCCCCATGTATGTTTTTGTCTGCTTTGTCTAATATCAGATGGCAATCTGAGGATGGTTTTGTATCTGTTTTCTCAGTCCTGTTCCATTGGCCTATGTCTCTGTTCTTGTGCCAGTACCATGCTGTTTTGGTTACTATGGCCTTGTAGTATTACTTGAAGTCTGGTGAATTGATGCCTCCCAATTATTTATTTATTTATTTATTTGTTTGTTTATTTATTTGTTTAAGGTTGCTTTGACTATACGGGCTCTCCTCTGGTTCCATACAAAGTGTAGAATTATTTTTTCTAGATCTTCCAAAAATGATGTTGGTATTTTAATAGGGATTGCATTGAACCTGTAGGTCACTTTGGGTAGTGTAGACATTTTAACAATGTTGATTTTTCTGATCCATGAGTATGGTATGATTTTCCATTTGTTTATGTCCTCTGCTATTTCCTTCCTCAGTGTTTCACAGTTCTCCCTGTAGAGGAATCAAAGACTCAATATCTTTCACAATAACAACAAAAAAAAAACAAAATACCTAGGAATATATTTATCTATTACTTCTTTAAAAAATATTCTGAACAAAAGGAAAGAATGAACACAATTTTCCATTACTGTATATTGCTTAAGTTTTATTTCACTTTAAAAAATTTTTAAATCTACAGTGGATTGTTTAAAATTACCAAAAAATTTCATTCAAATTATCTTAAAATAGTGGATTTTGAATGTTATTTCATTTTAGAAAATAACTAGCAATAAAATTGAAACATTTTTGCTGATTGCATATAAAGTATATATGTAAATTATAGATAAAATATTTCACTTCAGATAATTTTCCATAAATCTTTTAATTGCTATTTGTGAAAAATTACAAACAAAGGTTGAGTTTTACCTCATAGTTCGTCCACATGTCTTCTTATGTAGGCATAGTTTCTTGTTTTAGTAAATTGTTTGCAAGTTTATATCAAATTGTTTCATTAATAATCAAACAAAATATAATTTTATAGTAAATTATAAAATATTAAAACATAAAATATTCCCTAATGACATGTTTTAATAATTCAAAATAATTTAATATTTATTGTAATCTTAAATATAAAATAGATGTTTACACATTTCAAACAAATTATGTGTGTGTACATCCTTTTATTACTTATTAGTTTTGGTATAAGTAATTTGAATTTAAATTTGCCACTTCTAAATTTGTACAAAACAATTGATAGTTTTTGCAATTTTTCATAATACAGGAAAGTTTATTTCATACGTTTCTATTTCTGCTTTTAGCAGGTACTGAGATTTTGACATTTGATAAAAAATATAAACCTTGAAATATGACTTTTTCTATTAAGAATAATACATTTAGTGTGTACTAAAGGTATTTTCCTCATATATTTAATAGAGAGTGGACTTGTCTTTTCTAAATAGTTAAACTGCAGTAGTAAATGCAATAATTGCATACCTAATATATTTGATTGGAGATAGGAAATCTGCATCTTTAGATGTTAAAGGAGATTAAGTGAAAGAACCACATAAGATGAATATTTCTTTTTTTTCTTTTGTACTCATGTGGTTCTATTCTTCATTGTTATATATTATAGATCAGAGTAAAATTTGAAGGAAGATTTATTGTAATCTTTGTCAGAATGCTTTGTACAGCACATTTATAATGCAAAATTCTCATATAAAATTCAGGACATTATTTTATGAAGAAGGTATATTATATCCAGAAGTCAAACCATATTTTATGATGAGTTAGTACCTTGGTTCTGAAAAAATAAGCAAATGCTATTATACTTCAATATGTAAATCACCATTAGATATACTGCAAACCCATATATTAATTATGAAATTGTTTTTCCTTCTTTTGCTTTTCAATAAGATGTTCATTTAGTTCCTCGGTGTAGCTGTTATCTCTTCTCTAAAAATAAAGTTCTAAAACGATCTTTGAAATACTTCAGCCACATCCATATATCACCTAAAAATGTTCAGAACTTCTTGTCTTCTGTTATTTACAGTTTTTGAGTACTTTTATTAAACTTGAAAAGGGGCTCATAAAAGCATGTGTACTGATTTTCAAAACAAAGACATTTATCCTTATAAATGCTCTTGCATTGGTTAACAGCATAAAAGTTTTTCCAGCATTATTTAAAGGCTTATCTAAAGAAAAAAAGCAATAAAATAGAATCTTCAATATTGTGACAAGTGTTAAGGGCTGATACTGTTTACAAAGATACTAAGTAATCAAAGAATGTGGTGGCAATTTAGTAGGTTTAGTAAACAAAGCTGTCTTACATACAGAACTTTTGCACTACATTGAAATATGAAGTTTAAAAAAATCATATAAGTATGTATGATGCTGGAGTAAATTAGATGCATAAATGATCAAAACTTTCAGTAATTCAGACATTTTTGCTTTGTTTGGAAATGTACATTTTAAAACAGATTACAGAATATGAGCACACCGTGTTTTAACACAATGAAGTTGCATAGACCCTTTCTATATCTAAACAACTCGAACTAGAGGGAAATGGAAAGTCACTGTTCAATTTTATCTTTCACAATTCCTTTTCAACTCTTTCTGAATACATTCAGTATATTCAGAAAACTAGCTCAAAATTAAATCTTAAAAGTGTTAGCAAACTCTTGCCATTTTTGATTAATTCTAGAATACAATGGGGTTTGGTGAGGAGAGATCTTTAAAAACTATTTGATATATTTTCCTTTTTTGCTTCTTTTCTAAGTATAAGTGTAGGAAAATGAGAGGACAATGAGATATGTGGTAAGTCAATAGGTGTTGTGGGGTCACAACTTAAAATTGAAATCTGATGCATGCAGCAGGTGAATCCCATAGTAAATCCTGAAACTCAGCTGCAGCCACTCTCAGTGGCAATTTGAGAACAGTCTTGACCACGCAGGTGCCCCGAGGGACACATGCCTGTCAGTGACCCCAGGGGTAGACCCGCTTACCTAGATCCCATTGTGGATGTTGAAGCAGCACTGTAAGTTGGCACCAGCCCCTCTCAGCTGCAGCCTGAGAGCAGTCCTACCAGCCCATAGACCAGCCAGGAGACACGCCTATCTGAGACCCTAGAGGCAAATCTGCCAACCTCAATCTTGGCTGTAGACCCTGAAGCGGCCCTGTAGTTTGGTTCCAGCCCCTCTCAGCCATTGTCCAGGGCCAGTGCTGGCTGCCAAGAAACCCACCCAGCTATACACCATGCACTGTCCCAGACCCTAAGGAAGTCACACTTACCTGCACACATCGTAACAGGCCTTCAGTCTGCAGACCCTGAAAGGGAGCCTCATCCTAGGCCCAGCCCTACTGACCGAGGTCCTGGAGGCAGTCCAGACTACCTAGGGACCAGAGAGGATCCACACCCACTGGAGCCTCTGGTAACAGGCTCAGGTGTTCATGTATAATCTAGATCCTACTGCAGAATAGCTTTTTGAAATGTTCCTGTTTCTTTAGTCAGTTTGAATAATATATATGGTTGAAGGACTAGGTAGAAGTTACTCATTGTACTTATGTTAAGTAAAAAGTTTATTTTTTATTTTCTAATATGAGGAATATGTCATTATACATAATTTTTAAAATAAAAAATCAAAGAACAATATATTGTCTTTTTATGTCTAATATGTTTAGACATTTTAAAGTTTGTGAAATATTTAAGTTAAACTTCTGCATCCTGATTCTTTTGTGCATCATAACATACCTGGGAATTTTTAACTTTTAATATAAACTCTTCATAAAAAATTTTAATGACAATATAATCCAATATTATGTGCAGATAAAGAACACAATATGTTTTCTATTATTAGATATTTGTTTATTGCCAGCTTTTCATTATCTCTATTAATACTGCTCATTGTATTCCTGAAGAAGGCATTCAAAAGTTTAGGAACCAATAATTCCTAGTTATAATGGGGGAACATGAACAACTGCTTTTCCCTCAATAAACATGTCATTGAAGTAACAATGAAGGCAAAAGCTTTCTTTAAAATACAATATAATAAACTAAATATATTCATTCAATAACTTTATAGGTTTTGGAAAGAATTAAAATAGCCCACTAACCATAGTGACATGACTAAAAGCTATTAGAGACAATGATTTTTTTCACCTTTGAATCAGAGCAAGTTCCAACAAAAAGAAAAGAGATTTAGTCCATGTCAGTTAAGTGGCTGAAAATCTTCTGCTTATATAAATCATAGCAAACACCTGTGATACTACTGTAGCCTTCCCCCCATAGCCCTGCAACCCATCCCTGTATTGATTTAACTCAGACCATTCGCTCTCCCTTGCTCCTCCCTTAACAGTACATAATTTGGGCAACTTTGAAAGAGAAAGGGCAGTAAAGATCATTTTATCCTTTTAGGCAATATTATAGAAACAAGAAGTCTCATAACCTGCTTCAGTGTACCAAACAGGGAAAATCGGTGGAAATCTCACATAAGTCAAGTAGAATGACACTATTTTAAAGACAAACAAAATTTTTCTCAAGTCATGTATATCCAAATGCCTTCCATATTGAGAACAGGCAGGGAATCCATCAGCATAAAACAGAATTAGGAGTGTGAAAAATGTGACCTGGATAAATGTCTTCTTATTCTGGAACAATTCTGGCTTTGAAAGTATTAACCAATAAAATTAGATAAGAAAAAAAGAGGAATTACAACTAAATGTAGTATGCAAAGTGTTATAAAAAATGATATATTTCTTACCAGAAAGGCTCAGAAGAACCTATTGAAAAACCATTACCAAAGATAATAGGATTTAGTAAAATGATTGGTTAAAAAAATAACATATAAAAGTCAATATACGAAGGCCATGAAGAAAGTATACAGCCATTGGGAATATAACGAGAATGGTTTACATGGTTGGATACTTTACGGATGACCCTCATATTCATACATACAAGGATAAGTGGCTAAGTAATATAACAAATGAAAATAATAGCAGAGAACAATAGTAATTAATTAAGAGAATTAAAAAGAGGTCACCCTTACAAGTCAAATAAAAAAACATAGCATACTTATGGTTAGAAAGACTCAGTATCAATAAAAATATGAGTTTTCCTTATACTAATCTAAACTAAATGCAATAATTACATTAAACAAGTAAAAGTTAATAGGAACCTAACAGAGGATAATTTTGCTCTTTCTCCTTCTTCTCATTTGAACAAAGCTGAAGACTTATCTTTTCTGATACTTAGAAAAAAAATCTCTGGCCAGTACCATGAATTTTATCTTCAACCTCAGATAATAAACAGTTGTCTATTCAGTTCTATTTCCATAGATGGCCACATGTTTAAAAATGTATTACTCATCTCACTGACATAATTACATAACTCTAGCTAATGAATATGTTTCTTACTCTGGTTCTGTTTAGATTGAGAAACTTCTACCTAGTTTTTTAACCATATATATTATCAAAACTAACTAAAAGAACAAGAACATTTCAAAAAGTTGTTCTGCAGTATCTAGATTATGTGTGAACACATATAATATATAAGTATGCAATTTAGCATAAACTAAATTATAGAGATAGAATTATTTTTCTTAATCTTCAACCATACAGTTTTCAAATAGACTCAGTATATTTCTATTTTGCAAAGAACACATTGACAAGACCATGTATTTATACATACTGACAGATTGATTTTTCTGAAAGCTATGAAAATATCAAAAAACTTTCGTCCCAAAAGAATGAAGCACCACGTCATTTGTATCATGAGGTTTAGAAGTCCCTTAATGAATATGTTCCATAATGCCAGTTTGATATTCTTTTCAAACATAGACCTGACTCTGAAACAGTGGCCAGTCCATGTACAAAGATCACATCATGCGACTTCTTTTGGGTATATAGTGAGCTTCATCTCTACTTGTGCATTTTCTTCTTCATCCACTTTTATAAATTGCTTCCAACTCCCTCATTCCTCAAATAATTTTCAGATAGAACTGGTGGTTAAAAATCTTAAAAAGAAACAAAATCTGAAAGTTACTATCCAGATAGGGAATACATTGTGACCTTAACAGCAAATTCAAGAGATATAAAGTCAAGTCTATTTTATTACATTTTTAGATATCTGTAAATAAAGATAATATCATACATTCAATACCAGCTTTAAAAGTCTAAAGTTTCACAGTGTTAAATTAATAAATAAGGCTTCACAGATGAGTGGAAGAAAGAATGGGCCAAACCACCTGAGTTCAAGTCACAGCTCCTGTCACTTACTATGTGTGTGACTTTTGGCAAGTTGTTAACCACAAATGCCAGTGCTCACATTCTTTCTCAACACATTTGAATACACTCTGGCCATGTTTAACTTGTAAGGTCTCTAAGTAATGAATACCTCAAGCTCTTGTTTACACAAAAGGATCATTTTTGTCACAAAATATGTCACTTTTATTCTGATAGTTTCATTTTGCTTATTTTTTAAAATTGAATTTCTTGAATCACAAAATGCACTGATTTAGGATATCTTTTCCCCATGTTCCTTTGGCAATTGATGATATCTCTGTATCTATCATCTATGGCCATACAATTTTCCTCACAATTTCCAATCTCCTCTTCATTTCTCCAAAGTCTTGCTATCCTTGAAGACAATCTTCATGTCAGTTACTCAGTGACTGCTTACCTGGCATATTGAGCCACTAACCATCAATCATCATTTGTGCTATTAATTGCGTTTTTCATGTGTTAGTGGGTTTTCTCCTTAAATTCAGGTTAAACTGCATGAAGTTAGCTGCCTTATGCATGTTTCTATCTTTCTTCATCTTTCCAAAGTGCATAGTAAACATTCAATAAAATTATAATTTGTTAATTTTGAATGAGGCACTGTGAAATCCGAAAATGATGAAACTGGCAGTAGTGACAGGAACCATAGAGAAGATAGTCACAACATGTTTCATGTATTACATCTTCTGTAATGTTGTCAAATTTATCTTTCCAAATTATAGATTTGTTTAAGTTACTATTTAAATACAGCATGCCCTCACCATCAAAATAACAAACTCTAAATCAAAGGATGTCTTCAAAAGGATTGAATGACAAAGATTGAGATTATCAATTCAGAAAATCTTGATGAGTATTAAATATGATAATCCATGTACATTTCATTATGTAGAGTCTATAACATAGTAATTGTTCAATAATATTGTCACTTAGATATCATTATTAAATATTACTATGTACTTAAAATATTTCAGAAATAGAAAGAATTTAAAATTTTTAAATCTAACATAAAATTAGTTTTTCTCTTAAAATTGCTAAATATGAGAGTGAGTTTTCTACCTGAAAAGTCACATGCAAATTTTTTCTTAAAAACATTTAAATATTTGAGTACATAAGATGTATCTGCCTATTAAATATCATACATTTTAGTATTTTTATACATGACTAATAATGTAATTTATTAATATTTTTAAAATTTTCCTCCATTTAAGTGATCATCATATGAAATACCAATGCATAATAAGGAAAATTAAATATAGATTTAAAATCCTGTTGTAACCTCATCTCTTTAAATATAAGATAGTGAGGCATCTCTGTACTTTTCCATTGCCAAACTTTGATATCTGCAGAATATATTGCCAGCATCCTGTTCTAACAGGCAAGGAATCTTAGAATTCTCTTTTGATCTCTCACCCTACTTTCCTATCTATTTCAACCATAAATACTGCTGCTTCTTCATTTAGATTGCCTCAGGATTCACTTGTCTTCCTCGTTTTTTTTCTGTCAAATATAACCTGAAATTATGCCTTAACATAAAATTTCTGGGTCAATATATTGTTACTTTCTAGTATTTAGATTGCATAGTTGAGGGTAGAGAATTTATCCATGGATTTCTTCATGAAACTTCAAAGCCACCACTCTTGTTAGATTTGCATATTTTTCATTAGATTAGTCTACATAGTACTTTTTCTTTTTTTATTAATTGCTCCTTTTTATTGTATAAACTTATAATATGCTCCACACATTCTTTCAAACTGCCCATGACTGTCAAAAAGATTCTCATCACCACCTGTGCCATACTTTCCAATGACGCAGGATGACTGTGTAGTTAGGTAAATAGAATGGGGTACACAGTTACAAAAATGTGCTTTGTGCACACTCTCCTGGCCTAAAATAAAGGTTGGCTGTGTATGGCAGACAATTCAAGTTGTAAAATATTAGAGGACAGAGATTGCACTATATGTATACATAAGACTATACTAAAAAAAATAAGTATCAAGCCACAGATGCAACATGAAATATTGTCTACCTGGTAGAAAGTCAGAACCAATTTTTAAAATAATATTTTATGATTGTTTCAAATCCAAAAATATTTAAATGGCTAGCTCCAAAATAGATCTAAGCCCTGAGAATTAATTTACTATGAGGTTTGAAAAGAGATAAATATGCACATATTTATAGATACATCAATATTTTAGTATTCAAATATTTTGAGTTAAATATGATTTGGAATATATATATCTTTCTTTCCTAATTGGAAAAAAGTTTCTCTGAGGAAAATCTTTTAATAGTGGTAAGTGATATACTATAATAAGGTGAAGATCTCATTAATGCTCACGTGGTATTTGCTATCCCACAATACTCCCTAAAGGCATTTAATTTGATTTTTTATCTGAATTAATAAGAAATTTAAAGTCACAGTCACATGATTCAAAATGGTTTTTTTCCAGAAAATATAAAAATATATTGTTATAGTACAGGATTTTTCAAACATCTAAGACTTTTCCCTGAAAATCAATGTGCAGCAGATTATATCTGAAAAACACATATACTTGCATAACTACCACCTCAATCAAGATGTAGAAAACTTACACCTATACAGAAAAGTTCATTATGTTCCTTTTTGTACTCCAACTGTGCCACAATTACCTAATATCTAACCCAAAAAACAATTAATCTGATTTGATTCAGTATAGTTTTTCCTGTTCCAGAATTTCTTAAAAATGGACTCATACAATATGTTTTGTGTGACTTCTTTCATTCAGAATAATTTCTATTTAATTCATATGTGTGGATGAGTGCACAATTAGCTTTATCCATTTTATTTATATAACCACACATTGTTCATTTACCTATTAATAGATATTTGGGTTGTTTCTGGTTTAGGACTATTATGAATAAATGTTGTGAACATTTGTATGAAGGTATTTTTATGGAAACACGTTTTTATTTCTCTCGGACAAATACCTAAGGTTATAATTGTCCATTTATATGTTAAATATTAAGTTTATAAATCAAACTTTCATATTTTTCAAAGTGGCTGAAGCATTTTATTCTCCCACCAGCAATGTTTAAATGTATTAACATTCCAGTTGCTCTGTTGGTACTGTCAGTCTCTCTCTCTCTCCCCACTTCTCACACACACGTGTGTGTTTAATATACAAAAGGCAAACAAATAAAAATTCGAATACAAATAAAAAATCTGAAATCAAGAAATCTACAACCAAAAAAAAAAAGAAATCTACAACATACTATTTTTAGTTAATTAGTCATGCATACTGAATGTAATCAATGGGTGATAAGTGGCTTTTTGGTTAATTGTTATACCTAAGTTCTAAAAAGAAAAAAATCTATTTATTTCCATACATAATATTGTCTGATGACTTAATTATTTACTGGTATCTGAAGTCAAATTTAAATGGTGTTACTTTCAGTTTTGATTTCCTGTCATAAGGAATAATGATGCACATTGACACCTGTGAAGGATTAAATAAAATGAGATCAAATTTATCTCTTCAAGTTATAAGGCTACATTTTTGTCATCATATTTTAAGAACCATACAATAAAAAAGTTATTTTAATTTAAAAAACTCAAAATAGAAACTACACTTACGTTAATGATTAATAAATCATAACAGCATTTTAAATTATGCCATATTTTGGAGGAAGACCTCTTAGTTCTAGGACTCCTTCCAGGATGTTCCTTACTTTATTTTCTCCATGCTACTATCTGGTAAAAAAACAACAATGAAAAATCAAGCTTTACTTTGTATTTTAAAAAAAGTAGATTATTTTAGTTTGTATTCAAAAGAGTATTACAATATTAAATTTGCTTTTTGTACATTACTCCTTTCTGGTAGTTCTGCTATCCCTTCTTTGTAAGTTTCATTTCTTCATAACGACATCGAATCTCTACCAAAAATAGCTGCTGTTGATCCTCATTCAGTCAACTGTGTATCTGTGAGAGAATCACTATTTGCAAACATTTTTCTACTTTTCTTAATTAGAGAAGTAGAAAACATTGTTTTATTATTTGAAGATGCTTAAATATTTATTTTTGAAAAGGTAATATGATTAAATTCTGTTATATGAATTTGATTGTATGTAATCACATACATTCCTGGTTAACATTATATTTAATATCTACCTAGTTTGGCATGTTTAAATTGATTATCACATCAAATATTGACACTTCTAATTATTGCATTGTTACAGAGAAGATTCTAAAATGTTTAAGTGCTTGGCATTTTTAGTTATGTTATGAGCAAGAAGGAGGAAATTACAACTGAATTTGGAAATTTTATCATGGTCATTTAGAGCTGTCACTTCAGCTAAGGATAACATTATTATGCCCCCTGATATAAATTATTACGAGCACTATACAACTTTTTCTTTGCTTTAATTTGAATATGGAGCTTCATCAGTTATACTTAAAGCATTAGTAAACCAAACATTGGACTGTAATACAATTAGTTTATAACTCAGAATGAAACAATCATATATGTATACAAAGAGTTAAATAAGCATGCTTTTTAAAATAGGAAACATATTTAAATAAGTTGCATGACATTATTATATTTGTTATAAACTTGCAACTATCTATTTCAATTAAACATAGGTCTAACATATCATATACAGTATTACAGGGTCAAAAACTTTTGAAACAAGAAGAGGCCTTTAGATCTATATGTCCAACTCTTTTATTTATGAAGGGAAATGACTGAAACATTGAGATTTTAGTTGATTTGCCCAAGATCATCCAGAACTTACCTTTAGATTTGGTTCTGATTCTAATGATAGACACATGAATGTGAAAATTCTAAAATACTTAGTAAATATTAGTATATTATTTTACCCCAAATGATTTAATTACATAAATACTTTATTTTTCACAATTTTGTATTGATGAATCATTTCACATACATGGGTTAAAAAATGTGTAACAAAAACACCATTATAGTAACTTCATACACTAAAAAAGTTATCACATGTATTTTATATACTAAAATTAAATATTGAGTCTTTTGTTTAATTTTTGTTTTATAAAATTAATTCAAAAATTAGATATTTATTTCATTGCACTGCTTTCTTTCATTTTTAATTAATGGCTTTAGAATGATCAATTAAAAAGGATGTATTGATCTTCATAATGACTACAACAATGGTCACATCAAAGAATTATAGTATGGAGTTATATATATGGTTTATAATTTTTAAAAAGTCAAACATTTCCTTATAATTAAGCACAAGATATTTACATTTGACTTATTTGGTTTAAGATGTTTGAATATGGCAGATGGATAGTTTGTTGAACCGATATTTTTCATCATATAGATATGGCTTGTGAAGTTGAGAATGGATTTGATTTTCACCATCTGTACATAGATTTTTTTCTTGCATATTTAGCACAATGTGACATCTAATTTGGTTACTAAAATTGCTCTTCATATTTCTAAATTCAAAGAATTATGATTTATTTAAAATATTCTATATCATGTAGCACTATTCAGGTTTGCAAAGTGGCCTGGAGTATGAAAAATTAAAATTGTTTTCCATTTTAAAAGGCAATGTTCTGTGTTTTACATTTGTTCAAAACTTTAAGACAAGATAAACATGAAAAATACCCCCACTAAACAAGTCAACCATCAGAGTATTTGTCTGGATCTTAAAAATTAAGAATATGGGACAAAGAGGGGAATATCCTCTCTGATACACTTACTCTATATTGCTCTCCAAAAAAAAAATCAGAAAATTTAACTTAATTTCCAAGTCTGTCTTTTTAATTCCTGTAGGCCTTGGAAAAAAAACACAGGTCCATGGTCCTAAGAGTTATTTTGCATTTTTTGTGGTGTGATTGACACAATTACTCTAAAGAATTATATGGGGGAAAAAATGGAGCCAGCATTTAAATGATTTATCTCAAAAGAATTTTCCAATTTTGCAAGTATTTTGGGGTTTTGTTATAAACATGTAAGAAAATTAGATGAAATGTATATGTATGTAAAAAGTTTTATCTTTGCTTAGGCTGTATATTTGTAGTAGTCAAGCTGATTCCAGGAGAACCAAATATTGTAATGGTTTATGCAGAATATGACTTAGTGAATTCATCATTGCTATCATGTTGTACAAGTAATGGTGAAAGCAAATATTTCCATGATAGAGGAAAATAAAATATTTTTTTATTTTGTGAGAATACTTGAAAATATTTTCATAAACTAGATGCATAAAACATTATATGTTATGTTATACTTTATTTCCCATACTCCAAACACAACCAAGATACAGCATAATGAGTTACCAAGAAGCCTTATTCTGTAGTAAATATACACTGGGGCTTGGATTCAGACATAGCAGCCTATATACAGCTTGGCTGCATTTCGTATTATTTATATTACTTTGTGAAAGTTACAAAAAATCTGTATACTTTACATGTCAAAAATTCTGAATAATAGCAGAACCAAACTCACAAAATTGTTTTGAGCAATAAAATCGTTAGCATGTGTAACATGGCAAAATGCCTAGGACATAAAGGTGGAACATAAAACTTAGATATTGTTGTCATTATGTAGAGTCAATTGTGACCATGGTTTGTATGTATATAAAGATTTAAAAACACATGCAATGATCTTTATTTATATTTTTAATTATATTAATAGGGACAAGTTTTAATTTTAAAAGCGAGACAATGTCTTAGTCCTGTTGTAATGCTGTAAAGGAATACCTAAGGCTGGGTAATTTAAAAAGAAAGGAGGTTTATATGACTCACAAATCTACAGACTGTACAAGAAGTATAACACTAGCATTTGCTTCTAGAGGGAATCTCAGGCTGTTCCTACTTATGGCAAAAGGTGAATGAGAGCCAGAGTGTGCAGGGATCACATGGCAAGAGAGGAAGAGAGAGAGAAGAGAGAGAGAAGGTGCGAGGCTCTTTTTATCAACCAGCTCTCTGTGAGGACTGATAAAATGAGAACTCACTCATTACCACAAGGGTGACACCAAGCCATTCATGAGGGATCTGCTTCCCTGACCCAAATACCCCCTATAGGCCCTACCTCTAACAGGGGATCACATTTCAATATGAGGTTTGGGGGGACAAATATCCAAACTAGAGGAGATAGCTTATCTTTTGTTATGGGCGGAATTGTGGTTCCCCCAAAATTCATACCTTGAAGTCGAAACCTCAGTGCCTCAAAATGTAGCTGTACTTGGAGATAGGGCTTTTAAAGCGGTGATTAAAATGAAACGAAGTCATTGGTGTGGGCCTTAATCCAATATGATGGATGTCCTTATAAACAGAAAAGATTAGGACACAGACACAGACAGGAAAAGACCATGTTAAGGACAAAGGGAAAAAGAGTCCATTAGCAAAACAATGAGATTCAGAAGAAACCAACCCTGTTTACATCTTTAATCTTGGGCTTCAAGTCTTCAGAACTGTGAGAAAATAAATTTTTGCTGTTTAAGCCATCCACTCTGTGGTACTTGATTATGGCAGACTTGGCAAACTGATAACGTCTTTGATCACTTTATGGTTTTATGCATTTATTTTTTTCTTGCTAGTTATTTTTCTGTTCTAGTGGTAATGGAATTTTGCTGCTTAATGGAAGTTTCATTTTTCTACTTCCTATTTCTTTCTAATTTTATGTACTATTTAGAGGCAGTACAAGATGGGATAAATATATGATGTGTAATAAGTAATAAGCATTAGAGAGGAAAATGCACTACTTCTGTAATTTAAAATTTGTTTCTGACACAGCTGCATAAATTTGAGAAGTCTTTTAACCTCTATAGTTCTCAGTTAATTGTATATCCTCACTTTGTGGGTAGTGATAATGTTTTATTTCTACCCCTAGGGATTAACAAAGTGACTGGTGCATAATAGAGACTAAATAAATTTTTTTTAGTCACAAAAAACAAAAGAAATAATGATATAAGAATTCATCTAGAAAAGATTTTGATATTAAGCATTTTTTGTACTCTGATATTTTAATTTAAAATTACTATAATTTATATTTAGAATCCTGAAAGTGATGTTTAAATAGCTTATATTAAAATATCAAATATTTATTAGATTAGTATCAACTGATTATGTCATGCAGAATTTCAGTTATCTTAATCCCTAACTAAACAACCCAGGTTGTTTTATATCACATATCTTTGTATTTTCTGCTTTCTTTGTTACAATAAACTGCAGAGTATATTAGGAGTTCATGTGTACCCTTGCACAGGATAGTAAGAAGACATCATGTGTGTCAACATATCCAAAAAATACTTGATTAACATATTTTAAGATTATCTTCATGTAATTCTCAATTTGGTAGGGAATTATGTTAGTTGAGAAAGAAATGTATTAGAATTGAAAACCATGTACAACATTTTTGTTCATTTTAATGATTTATGTGGTTAACTTTAGTCTCTATTTTGCCAAAGCCTCGTGAGAGATGGAATCATGTTTATCTTGTTCATTATTTTTATAGTCAGTGTTTTAAAAAGCATCAAGCACATAATGGACATTATTTATTGAATAAAAAATTAATGAGTTGAGAAAAACATATATCAGTCAAGTTTTCACTTAACATTATGATGGAATTTTAAATTTTTTAGATTGTCTTTGGCACTAAACATTTTTTATTTAGAATGGTTAACCAAGTATATTTTTAAAATAATATATATTTGTATAAATTAAAAGAATTTCTGGGTTTGAATTTTGGTTTTTATGATTTTCTAATAGGAGTCTGTGAAAAAATAAAAACAGAAAACATAGCGTTGAGATGAATCTAAATTATTCACATTAATAAAATTTTGATAAAATTCACTATTAGTTTATAATATACCATAATAAAGATGATTTATTTTTGTTTTTTATATTAAATGTACACATATTTTCAAGAAAACTTTAAACATCTGAAGAGCATAATTCAATCCATGAGTAGGTGATTATACATGGATAATGGAAAGAAACCTTTGGTTTATTGTTTTCCAACATGTATGTTTTTCAGTCAAACTATATTGTTGGAGGAAAACCATGCTAACTCCATCTTCTAGTGATGCATTCGTTGGCAAACCTCCAAATAACCTGATATCTTTGAGTATCATTCTCATTGACAACCACGTTTTTTCTTCTTGCATCTTTCCTCTTTGGGCCCTGCCCAGTCTAGCTCAAGACTTCATGGATGTGAGAGAGCAGTATTGATCCTCCTTTTAAGCTAACCTTGCATGAGTAGGCCACTCCTTTCCTTCCTATGAATGAAGGAGCACTGGAAGAAACCAGCTGTAGCACTTGTGAGATAGAATTGTTTCCTTGGTGTGGACCTGAGCTGAATTCCAAATATTAACAATAAAAGGAGAAAATGGCAATGTAGATAGGCCATCCTTTCAAGGGAGATACACATTCAGGAGTCTCTAAAAGAATGTTCTTGGGAAATGGAATTTGCTTGTTAGAGCAAGTGAAGGAGATTCTTATTACAAGACCTGGTACAGTTGTCAGCCAAGATAATGATTTCTTACACCAGAGAATTCTCGGAATACCAGGCTCTAAAGTCACTTTCTGTGTTAAAATTATACAGTGTGTAGTATTTTTTATATATAATATATAAGCATATAAATAGATATGCATAATCATAAATGCTGTAAAATAAATACATAAAGATTTTCTATCTCTGCTTTATGCAAAATTTAAATCAACCTTGGTGTAAAAATACCCTACTTCTTTAATGCAGATAAATTAATGTCAATTAAATCTATTAATTTCTATGTTGATGCTAGCATTTTATAAAGGCAATACCATCTGTTAGGTTAATATGAAAAATGCTATAAAGGTTTAACATACAACATATATAAATCTATAGTAATGCTATATTTTACTATTTATATCTCCTGGTTTTATTTACCTTTTTAAAAAGGCTAGATTGTGAAATAATACAATTCTGTAATCAGACCAAACTGGGTTTATAGTTTGGTCCTGCCTATTCTGTTTGAGGAAGTTACTTAGCTAAAAATAGAGGAGAATTCTAATCCTACTTGCATTACTTAATACGGAATTTATTTAGGAGGATTTATTTGACTTCTTTCTTCTTCATTCCGTCATGTAAAAATATGATTACAATGTTTTCTTAGTTTTTTCAGTATTTTAAATGGCTACCCCTTTGTGTTGGAGTTGAGTTAAAGAGTTCTAAGTAATAACAATAGTTTTTATTGCCTCATCCTGTACACCTCCTATATATTTATTATTCCACCTCTCTAACTCTTTTTACTAGTCTTAGAAAAGCCACAAGTACTCTCCATATCAGAGTGCTTTAAGTAATCAATAAGAGTAATTGGCTGCATTTGAACACAAGATTTATTCCAAACCTAATATATTTATACATTAAGTTAAACAGACTCAATGATGGGTATCAATAAATATATTTTAGTAACTACATTCCAAATACATTACATAATGTTGGAATATGGTTGGAAACTCTATTTGTCCAACTATAAAACTAAGTATTAATTTTGTAATATGTGAGACAGGGTGGGCCAAATTTAATGGCAACTATATTATTAGGACACAATATAAACAATACAACTAAAATAACAATCTTAGTCAAAATGCACAGGAGTCAGTCTACACTAGATCAAAGGACTTGGGTATTGGAGAATGACTCGTTGGAAGAAAGTGAAGGATTGTGATGATTTAAATATAGTGCTTTAAAAATTTAATTTGTTTTAATGTGTCTGAATTAAGTACTAAAAATTGAATTTTTACTTCAATAATGGAATCGGGATATATTTAGTGGCAAGTAACAGAAAACTTACTATAAAGGACATTTATGGCTTACACGTCAAGAAACTCTTGGGATTGATTTAGCAATTTAATATCATAAAGATTCCAGTTTATTCACTCCTAATCTTCCAATATTGGGGGGATGGCAATATCACCCTTCAAAGTTATAAAAGGGTTGCTACACTTTCAAATTACATTGTTATACTTCAGCATTCATA
Organism: Varecia variegata; assembly: GCA_028533085.1. Taxonomy (NCBI): domain Eukaryota; kingdom Metazoa; phylum Chordata; class Mammalia; order Primates; family Lemuridae; genus Varecia; species Varecia variegata. The sequence continues at coordinate 129,621,136 of CM052440.1, forward strand.
AAATAAGGAAACAACAATTGGGGAGAGAGGTAGGGAAAGGGTGCTAGAGACAAAAGCTTTCTCCCTCTATTTTGCATTTCACCGGAAATGAAAAATGTTCTCTTTAACTTAAGGTAATCATTATGTAACTTCTAGCCTAAGGGAAGTCATTTATTGGCATAAGCATTAAACCATTAAAATCTTTGGAGGTCTTTAAAAATACTGATACTGGCCACCATCCCAAAACAATTAGTCCAAAATCACCAGGGCATCAGGATTTCATAAAAGTCCTTCAGGTGAATATAATGTGTCTTTCAGGCTGACATTCACCATTCCTAATTCTAAGGTCCTGATATTTCCTAATTCTAAGGTCATGGGTCTTGTCTCCATTTCTCTGAGATCTGTCTCCCAACAATATTTGCTAAATTTCACATATTCCACATTGGGCCCGGGTGCAACAGTTTTGATCCTGATCTTGGTCATGGTCAGCCTAATCCCTGCCTCAGACTGCTTCTAACTCAGCTCTCTCTCATTATTTATTGGTTAGTCTGAGGTTCTTCGAGAACTCTTCTGTCTCCTACAGCACATCTTCTCTAGAGTCTATTAATTGCAAAGCAAGAGGTGCCCTCAAGAGCTCCTAGTTTCTTATGATGCTGGAGCTTATCCTAACAACATCTAGTCAAGAATAAATGTTTGTTCAATGAATGAGTGATTTGAGTGATCTTTATATTTGGTGTATGGTCTATAAACCTAGAACTTTTGAAAACAGTGCAATATAAAGTAGTTGTTTATAAAGTAACATAGTATTTGAAGGGGTAGGACAAAGATGAAGAGGATGGGTGGTTTTCCCCCTCTAGAAACATAGGGGCAAAAGTATATGTCAAATGAATTAGAAACAACTCTATACTGTCATTTATTGAGTGCGGAATCTTGAACCCATCATTAATCTTCTAAATATAATATTTTTATTAAAATCTGGGCTTGAAAAATGATACCCATTTTAGAAATTCATGAAAATTAAGTGAAAAATGTATATAGAATTCTTATTAACTTTTAAGTTAAAAATGATAATTAGTATTTATTGAGGGTGATAAAGTGTGTGAGGCTTCATGAAAACATAGAATTTGAGTTTAATCTTGAGACATTGATGCAATTTTTGGTAGACGACTGTATAATTGTTCATTTAAAGATGACATGGAACAAAAGAAGAACTATAATTTAGGATTGGGGGACCTGATAATCTAAATATACCTAAAGAAGAAAAGTGGAACTTATATCTGGAGAGCTATGTTTAAAATTTGGCTTTAAGCTAGTTTCTTATATGCCTTTCTCATCGATCTATTGTAAATTCTTTCAGAAATGTATATTTTTGTGTTTTTAGCATCTTTCATGGGCATACTAAATTTCTAAAAAGAATAGCAATAAATAAATATTATTAATAAAAAACTGCAAATCCTAAAAGTCAAGCTAAGGTTTTGGATTTGATAGGCTATAGTGTGATAGTTGAAAGTTTTATATTATGGGAGTTAATATTAACTATTATAATGATGTGTAATTCCAATGTGTCTGTTTTTTTACATAATACACTGTGCCCTCTCATTTTTAATAGCAAGATAAAACTTAAGAATGCAGTTACTATTAGTAAATTGTTTTGTTCATATGGTCAAATGCACTATTATTATTAAGATTATTATTTTGACAGAAACTTTAAAGATATAACCAACAATAGACCTTCAAATATATTAAATATACTATTTTAAAATCTAATTTCATTATATAGAATCTTTGAAATTGATAAAATATAATTAAACACTAATTTAAATCCCAATTGTTATAGCCACCCTTAAAGGAATCTTACATCCGATGCAGATTAGATTACAATGTAAATTATGTTTGTAACATATATAAACAACATTGGTAACAAACAATTTGCAAAATGTTGGTCCTTGATATGTGAACATTTAGTTCTCCTATAGCATATTCTGCAACATATATTTGAATATTACCAAATTATCACATAACATTAGCATACATCCTCACTTTTTTAGAGAGATCCTAATTTATGGCAACAGAAGAACAGCAAACTTAAAAATCTCTAAACAGGCACCCTTCCTTCTGACCTTCGTCTGCTCTATGTTTGCCTGTTTATTTTTTTTCACTTTCTTCTACTAAGTGAAGTATCCCAAGAATGGAAAAATAAGCACCACATGTACTTACCATCAAATTGGTTTCACTGATCATCACCTAAGGGCACATTTAGAAATAACATTGATCGGGTGTCAGGCAGATGTGAGCGGGGAGGGGATGGGTGTATACATACACAATGAGTGCGATGCGCACTGTCTAGGGGATGGACAGGCTTGAAGCTCTGATTGGGGGGGCAGAAGGGGGGGCAAGGGCAATATATGTAACGTAAACTTTTGTACCCCCATAATATGCTGAAATTAAAAAAAAAATCTCTAAACATTTAAGTAGTTACTACTTAATATGCTAGTACTTTGGTACAAGGAAATTAATATATTCATTATGAATCTGAACACCCATAATCTATTAATCATTTCATTGATTAAGACAATTATCATTTTAATTAATCAAAATTGATATTTTCCTGAAGTCATAGAACACACACTTTCCTTACTTAACATAATTATCCCCACAAATTGTTTGCCTTTAATGATTTCTCTGCCACTGAGAAAAGGTAGATCTATTATATTCCATAATTCACGTTTGGAAAGAACACTCTATTACCTTAATTCACTGAAGATAAAACCATACAGGCTCTCACCAGTGTTCAACACACACACACACACACACACACACACACAAGAAGACTAATTTGAACAACCTAAAAGAACCTACTGAATAAGCCACGAGTAGGGAATTGCAGAGGCAAGCGCAATGCTCACTCTCTCAACATAAATAAATTTCGCCTCTGGCAAAGCTAAGGGCAGACATATTCCATATAGATTTGACAGTGTTAAATACTGTTTAGATAAAAATTTTATTAGATTAAATATCAGCAGAATAAACAAAAAAGATCAATTACTCTTATTGTAGATGGTGTTTAGTACTACTGTAGTGTATCCACTAAGAACATGGACAACTCTGAATTTAGTCATAAAAATGTGGTAGTGTCATTCAATCTACAAACCAATATTTGAGTTCTAAAATATTAATATTTTGAATAGACTCTCATATGAAGCATGAGTTTAAATCACTTCTTTTCCTTTTCTTAATATACATAGCAGATTGCTAACTTGGCTTATGGTTCATGGAAAATAGAAAATACTGAAGCTCCTGGCTCATAGCTAACATAGAAAACTGCAATTACCTTCTGCTTGGCATCACTGCCTTTCCCAGATGCCTTCCCCATCAATTAATCACACTGAAATAAAATGATCTTTCAAGATGCGAACTTGATCATGTTCCCCTTCCACCCTCTACTACTTTCTAAGTTTTTATTAATAACTTGCCATTGGCCTTGGAATATTGTACAAATCTCAGTAGAAGTCCTCTACATAAACTAACATTTTCTTTCTCTATCTTCAAATCTGTTCATTCCACTACCACTCACTTACCCTCCTCACCTCCTACCCCCACTTCATAATTTTTACTCCAGGTAGGCTAAATTATTTTGCAGTCAGTAATTTCTTGATCTTTCTCCCTTGTCTGGGCGGAGGGGATTTTTATGTATTGCGTCTTCTCTTGGAATACTCCTTTTCTTATATCACCATTTAACCTGGAAACCTTTTACTTATATTTTATTTCTTATTGTATATGCCATTTCACCTAATGAGCCTTTCCCATTTTAAAATTCTTATTTCTTTTCTCATTACAGCATTTGATATACCATTATCTCTGTCTGGGTACTTGTTTCTACTTCCTTCTGAATTTAGGTGTTTTTGAAGAAATACTCATAATGCTTACAATTATATATCCACCAACTAGCACGATAAGTTGAATATAATAAAATCACTCAATATATACAACTTGAACTTAGTAGAGGTCATATAGTAAGGAAAAGTGTCACATTGCATTTAGGTGTAATACCTATGTGGTCTTAATACCTATGTGCAAACACACACAGAGTCTTTACTATTCATTTATTTATTTATTCAAAATATTTTATTTTAACCAAGATAATTATTGTGCACCCTAAATGCACATGCCACATAAGAAAGATCTGCTGATATCCCAATTGTATTAATTTCTGCACAGTCACCACCATTTCAACTATGTTCTCCTATAGACATAACCACTTAGACATGAGAACATGGATATATGAGTTTTGAATAAATTTTTAAACAATTAAGATTTTTTATCATTTAATTAAATTGATTTCTATTGAAGACAATTTTTTAACTTCTAATTTTATTCATATATAGTACTGGCTATTGGTGCTATCATAGATCTGAACCTGCTGTTCCCTTTCTACTGAATAGGATTACTATGGCCACAACAAACACATCGTTAGTAGAGTAAAACTATCCTGTATCACAATTGCCTAATGCCAGCTCACATTCTTATTATTGGGTTCACAATCCAATACTTGGTGAAGTCTGCTTCACAATTAAGGGCTAATATCTGAGGACCAAGAAGTGGAATTTCTGTGAAACCCTGGCTACTGCACTCCAGTGATCTCTATGGTAACTTACCTGACACTACCTTTTGGCAAATACCATACCAGTCATATAGGTTGTAGGTGACTAATCCAGTTTTGTTTAGCTCAATAATAGTGTTGTCAGAATATGACACCTATGGCCTGCCATGAAAAAAAAAAAAAAA
>CM052440.1:129626399-129675636 GCA_028533085.1 Varecia variegata
TTGAGATAAAATGGAGCAGAAAAAAAAAATTACTTGCTTTTTCAAACTTAGAAAAATATTGAATATCATGAAGTTTTTATAAAATCATCTTTTTTCAGTTCAAACATAAAAAAATATAGCACTTTTCTTCCTTCACTTTCTTTGTTCTTGCTTCATTTTTGGCATTGCTAACTAGTTTACATTTTTAAAATTCTCTCATATATTGGACACCATTCAAGCATCATGACATTACTTCTTATTCATCTGCTCTAAAATTATATGTATTAAAATCATGGTAATTACTGTTAAATGATGTAATGTGCTTAACAAAATGTCTGGCACTAAAATAAGCATTCAATGGATGTGAGTTGTTTTGTTGTTGCTGTTATTACCTAACTAACTCATTCCCAGGTTTCTTCAATGACTATTTTTCAAAGGTTTAATTTCTTCTTGTCTTTTTACTCATAATCTCCCGCCAATAAGTTTACCCCCCTGGCATCACCGCCCTGTGCTGGTTTGCAGCTGGACGTCTTCAACACAACCCTCTGCTCCGTTCCATTCCCATAAACCCGAACACCTAGAAGCAACTTACATGGAACATGAACAGTATTCATAATTTAAGCCGAAATTCCACTTTGCAAATGCCATCAGCCTTCTGAAATGTTAACTAATTTTCCTTCCTCTCCCTTCCTTTTCCATTGCATTTTTTTCCAGAAATACCAAACCATTTGCAGTTCTTTATTGACTCCAAACTTTTACATCAGCTATACTGCTGACTGGGAAAAAAAATAAAGACTTTGCTTGTTTCACTGGGAGCATTCTTACCTTTTTCTTTGTATTCTCCTATGTGCCCATTGCTGTGTGGACACATTTCTATCCTAGGACATTATATAATTTGCACTTTAAGTAGTTACCCAATATTCGTCTACTCACTTACCAGGCATTAACTTGCTTGTATCTGAAGCTTAAATGCCAGGATCCAGATTATACTTTGAAAACCATTTCTTAAATAGTGGATGAAAAATATGGAGCTGGTCATAACCACCCATAAAATGTTATCCTTGTTAGACAACATCGAAGAAGAAGAGTATTTGCACATCTGCCTTGTGACATTATAATTAGTAGCTATGCATAAAATTATGCATAATTGTGGTATGGCATTAAACATTAAAGATGGGGACATGATATGTCTTTATTGGAGGCTATTAAGCCTCATTATTCATGGTTCATACAATCCTAAATCCATTTTTTACTTTTTCCAGACCAACTAAAACTCCTTTTTTTGCTTTTTCCTTCAAGCTGGCTATATCCCAGGTTATCAAATACATTTCCCAAACTTTCTTGTCACTAGGATTATCCAAGTGAAATAGGTCTCTGGTCCACTAAACACAAGTATAATAAGGTTTCTGGGAAAGTTTTGATTTTCACCCTTATTGGCTTGTTGTTTTCTTCTTTATCCTAAGTGGCACACAGAAAAAAAGGATAGAGAAGTAGAAAAGTCTTTGTGAACATTTCACAATCATGAGACACCTATTAAAGGTCCTGCAGTTGAAGATGAAGGTAATTGGGACATTAAGATATTGTGGAGCCACTGTGCCAGGCTTGCATCACCTACCTTCAGACACGGTGGGTAAAAGTCCACTTTTGATTAAGCAGCTCTGTTCAGTGGTTTGTTACAAACTCTCTAAACGATTCGAATACTATAGACTGAATATGCTCACTTTAGCAAATTTTCAAAATAATTTGAAGATGGGATCAACGTGGGGAATGTAATTTTCTAAATTTTATAAGGAATCAAACAAATTCTAATATAATTAATGAGATAAAAAGTATATTTTATGTATTTTATTATATATAGCATTGCAGAAAAGAAACTACATTTAAAATCTCTTCTTAAGTAAAAGATCAAATTTAAATCTTGCCAAATTAAATTAGAAACATTCACTATTTGGGAAGCAGTTGTAAGATTCCCTAATAAACCGGATGCTATGTATGACATGGCACAACTATTGTCTTTTCCAAATTCTTGCTTGAGTCTCCCTAGTTTCAGATATTTATTATATGAAACATAATTTTCTATCTTGGTAATTTGGAAAAAATATGAACTAGTTAATAATAATCTAAATAATTCCATAATTATTTTGAAACTATGTATATTTTCTGGAAATTTTTAATTAAAAATACATGTGTATGAATGTATAATATATACATGTCTATTGATACTCGTAAATAACTGCATGCATCTTGTTTATGAGCTATATACTTCCAAAGTAATATCTCCCTTTAAAAAGATTTGATGACTTTCTAGCCACACATACCAAGATTCAGTATTTTATTTCTACTTCCTTCTCATCATATTCAAATGCCAGATACCTTTCTCAGAATGCACATATCTCCTCATCAACTCATTACAGCAGTTCTGAGATTTTTCTCTCTTGTGCCCAGCAGCTTTAGTATAACAAAATTTATATTTGCATTCATACATTAGATTAATCTATAACCAAATAAATTTCTTATGTGTGCTTTCTCCACACTTTCTTGTTGCTTAGATACTCTCGTAAGGCAGAGCTCATATGTCTGTCTTTATTTCCCACCCCACGGTGTCGGCAAGGCTGTGTTTATTTCCGCAGTCTCTGGATCCAGGTCCACGTTACTCAGATTGCCGGCCAAGTTGTTTCTCCTTGTGCTTGTAAGGCTGAGGTCTTGCTTGTGCTTGTAAAACTGAGGACCCCATTTGCATGCCAGCTGTCAGCCAGAGTACAGTCTTTGATCCTAAAGTCTGCCACATTCCTTCGTATGCTTTCTAGGTGGACCCTGTCCACAACAGCAGGACCAGTCTGTCTCAGAATTCCAATCCCTTGGACTTCTTTGCTTCACTTCTTTTGACTCCAGCCAGAGAAAATGCTCTGCTTTTAAAGGCTCCTGTGATTAGATTAGAGTTATTCAGGTGATCCAGGATAATCTTCTTATCTGAAGGTCCATAACCTTAATTGTGTCTTTTAAATTCCTTTTAAAGTGTAATGTAGCTTATTCACAGTTTCCAAGGACTAAAATTTGGACATTTAGGGGGATGGGGATGATTGAACCTACTGCTCCCACCCACCAAGTTCCTGAAAGCAAAAATAAAATAAAATAAAACAAAATAAAATATAAAGTATGGTAACACAATAAATGATTATTTTTAGTTGTCAAGTTCAAAAATATCTACAACTCCCCCCCCAACACACACAATTTCCTCTCATTAGCCCTGACTCACGGTGATAGTACTTATGATGATCCGTAAACTCATATCCTTTTCTATTCTCTTCTCCTTTGGTTGAAACCGTTGAAGAGGGCTTTATCTATATGTGTGTGTGTTTTCAGGCCCAAGAGAATTAGAAATAAAATAGCAAGCATAACTTAAATATTTAATGACCATGGCTGTTTACTTTTTGTTCCATTAACTTAAAAGTTGTCACTTGCAATTAATATACTTAAATCAAAGACCACCAGAAACACAACCAGTAGTTAAACAAATGGGGTTTATCATTCTTGCAATGAGAAAGAACATACATCATGATGTCTCAGTAAGTGTTAGAAAAAATGCTATTACAGGATTTGTGGCTATGGTTGTAGAATTTTAGGGAGAGTCTCAGGAAGAAAGGGCTTACTCTAGATTGGATGCTCAAAAATGGGGGCAATTCTGTGATTGGTTACTGTAATAAATCTTATCTACATAAAAGGGAGATCAGCACAAGGGTTAAGCTGTAATTACTTAAGAACTAGCAATCATTCATTTTGCCCAAAGGGGAGGAGGTGATGTTTTAATTTTGTGGGTTTTATGATAATATTTTTCCCCCTGGTTAGATGAAAATATGAAGTGACCCTTAGCCTGATTCTCAGAGGAATGTTATCTGAGACTGGTGCTCTGTGAGATTGTTTATATCTAATAGAAAATAACATGTCCTAGATGTAAGTGTCAGGCCATCTTCTGAATGTCAAGGGCTACTGCTATTTTTCTTTCCTTTCTTAATTCTGTGGTGGTGAATATCCACACTTTATGTTCAGAGCAATTTTAGAAAATATGAAGAATCATCCAATTACTTTTGTGCAATGTCCAAGTCAAACTAGTGTCTGAACAGCAGTCTAATTTCACTTGGAAGCTCTTTAAAGATAATGCTAGTGTTAGCCAATCAACCAAATGTCTGCTGAGGAAACCCTTTGCAAAAATAATTCCTACAAATCATTCAAGAATTATGCAAAGTCACAACTGCAAAACAGAGCTAAAAATGAATAAATACTAGATCATTTAATTTATATTTTTGCACCTACTTTCACAAAAATTAACTACTCAATGATGAAGAATATGTTGATATTTTCATCTTCAAATCAGTTACCCTAAAATATCAACCTATAGATGTAGGTTGAAAAGTATCATTGGAAACAATAGCTTATAATAGCATGAAGAACGTGAAGGCTTTTCTCCATACTATAAGGGATATTGCTCATAACTCTTCACTGAGATACCAAATTATCACAAAGGAATTAAATGCAAAATAATATTCTAAACATTCTTCAGGGGAGGATACTTTATTTTAATGTGGTCCATTGAGTAAAGAGTTACTTTTAATATAATGACAAGGGCAAAAGGGTCTAAGTTGAAGTCATTTATAATTCTATATATTTCTTCTTTGGTAGAGTACTCAAGAATTCAGGGTTACAGCTCAGGAGAATTGGAGTGAATTGTATTTCTAGATCTCATAAATGATGAATTTATGCCTCTAAACAAGGAAGTAAATCATAAGTGCCTGAGAGTAAAACAGGTAATTTTTAAATATTACTTCTACAATTAGTAAAAAATAGGTTTCCCTCCTTGATTAACATGTCTCTGGCTTGTCAAAAGTCATAAGCAAAAAAAAAAAAAATAGAGTATAAAATCTATATAAAATGAGACAAATACTGCATCGTTGATTGTGAGTCATCAGTAAGACCAAGGATGATAAACACCTGCTAGTGTGACTGTGTCAAGAAGTAAAATAGGCATCTAACCATGACGGTGGACGCTATCAAAGTGATCATATTCTCCCTTACAATTTCCATTTCTTCCCATCTTCCCAGAAGATGCATGCCATAATTTCCATGTGCTCTGTCAATAATAAAAACCATATTTTAATTGTTAGTATCATTCTCCATTTTTTCCTTTATATTGTGATTCCTGGGTTATTGATGTGTGTGTATGTATATATAGCAATTTTTTAAGCAAATGTGTAAGCAAATTTCATCTAACTTTTGTCAAAAAGAATCTTCTGTTCTTACCAAACATTCTAAAATCTAAAGAATCTTGGACCGATGCAGAAATATACAAAATTTCCCAAAGAGCTAAAATAATCTTCTTCTAGCTCTTAAAACAGTAAACTAAGCACTAAGGTTAACTATTTTTACAGATACCTCTCCTCCTAATCTTACCAATTAGAAATTATTGTATTTAATCTATATTAAAATATTAATGACTAATCAGAGATATCTTATAGAGAAATAAGTCTAATTATCAACTGAGCTCAGTGATCATTGAGAACTTGGAGCTTTGACATGAACAATGATGACCAGGGATCTGAGAAAAACATGGCACATTTAGTGACATCGTTAATCCCAAGAGCTGCATGAGAGTACTGGTGTCCAGTGGATTTAAGAGTAACATTAGAAAGGAACAAGAAGGCTTGTTTTTAAGAGATATTTAAGAGACTAAAAATTCTGAGCTACTTACGCTGGCAGTAGTCAATATATTATTAATAATTGTTTATTTATTGATGTTGATGTTTAGATATCAGGGTGCTGAAAAGTTTAAATCCTTGATTGCAAACAAATTAGTCCCCTTGATCAAGGTTAATCCAGTATACTTCAGCAGTTAAATTTAGTTGTTTATTTGTCAAAACCATTTCCTCCTTTTAAAAACTTTACTCTCATCCTTGGAATGGAAAGCAAAGCAAAAGGTAAAAATCATCAGTAAAATTTATTTATATGCCAATGTGCTATCTTAGGTTTTATCTCACTGTCGTTCTGATTGGTGTTAAATTTCCAGGGGTGAATACTGATTACTCCAAACAAACAATTGCCCTGTATAATAAATGATGGAAATGAGAGGAAAAGCTCTTGACTGAAAAGAAAGACTTAAAGAAACACCTGTAACTCTCGTCGTTTGCCTAGAAATCATAAGGAGAGCCAGTCTAATGAACCAATACAGGCAGAAGAGCATAACAAACACATTGGGGTCCTTGATAAAGTCTTTGAATTAAAGAACCATGGAACTATCCTACATTAGGACTCTCTTTTATGTAAACTGATACAACTTTCCTATTTTTAAAACATTTTCAATAGACTCTTGCTGTTTATAGCTGAAAGCATCCTAACTTACTTTGTCTGTCTTTATTATTATTTATTTTTAAGAAATTTTATTCAATGCTATTTATCTTGTGCATGTGAACATATACCAAAAAAATTGAGAAAATAATGAACAGAGATGAGAAAAAAAAATAATGAATTCAAAGTTGTCAGAAAAGTCTTTAGGTAGGATATAAGAATAAGAATTGTGTTTGATAGATGAGAATGTGCAGAGAAAATGAAAGAATGCAAAAAGATGTATGTCTTACTGAAAAACATGATTTGAAAGCCTAGCACACTACATTTCAAATATATTGCTTATGTGTCAATGTGGCCTATTTTCATGTTCTCAAAGAATTATATATTATCTCCATTACTTATTTGGTATTTCAGAGCTTCTAAAATGTTGAATTTTGTTTATTCCATAGCATATATAACACTTACTGAGTTATAGATTCTAGTCTAGATTTTCGTGCTAGTATTGAAGTTTTATTTATTTCAAACCAATATTTAATATTGCAAAAATACAATGCTAGATATACTTTGTTAACACAGGTACGAAACCCAATTGATTATGTCATGGAAAAAAATCTAAGTAGTCACGAGAACACTAGAGAAGAAATAAAAAGAAGACTCTTTTATACACATCTTAATAAATATTCAAAAGAAATAAAAATTTGAAAAATGTCAAAAAATTTGAGAAACCAGGCAACACATGATTTTGAGCTACATTTAAATTTTAATAATCCAATTTTAGGATATACATTAGCCCAAAGTCATTGCTATGTTTTTATATTGTTTTGCTTAGTAAGTAAATTTTACTGTTATTCATTGCAATTATTTGTTTCTTTGAATAATCTTTCTGTTACAGAAGTTCAACTTTTTTGTACCATATATTATTATATCTTAGAGAATCATACCTTTATTTAAGCACAGTCAGCAATTTTCTGAAAAGCTTTTCTGAAGAGAGTTAAAGAGAAGAAGACAACTGAGAAGAGTCCACAAATGATTCACATTTCCTGTTTTAAATATACTCCCCTTACATGTGTTACCACCTTAGCAAGTGGACATTTCAAAAATTGGCATTCAAATGCTAGTGCTGCTCATAGTAAAGCCATTAAAACCCCAGGGTCCCTTCATTTTTCCTGGATGTCTCTGCTTGCACTCTTTTTTTTTTTTTTTTCTTAAACATCTGACTAGGATACTACATTCAGGATAATAGGAATTGCATTTAAATATAGTGTATGGCTTTGCTCCATTCTCTTGTCTATCCAGAGACAGGCCTCATTTCGTGATTTGATAAGGATTATATGACATACTATTCTAATCAATGGAATTTGGGGCTTTTCATGACTAATAATGATTTCTAGACATGTGCATCTTGTTCTTTTTACATTATTTTTGTATTTGTTTATTTTGTTTTGCCTTGTTTTTATACATTGCTTTCTGTTTTAGTATAACTGTGACAGGATTTGGTATATATACTCTATAGCTTGGAGTTTCTTTAGCTGTCTCTTTGTTTCATGGGACATTTTTTCTTTTAAATCTTTTATGTGTGTGTCTGTTTTTTTAATGGGTTTCAAGGGAGATCGATGAAGTGAAAATTATTTTAGGCAACTATATTTCACAGAAGTTCCAAATTCCGACTTTGACAATGTTTCTTTCCTAAAATCTTCACAGTGAGAGATAGCAGCCTACACTAAAGCAATGAGAGGAAAGCCAATTACATATGCACACAAATACACACACACACACACACACACACACGAAACCAGTGCTTCCCGTGCAGTGACTGTACATGATAGCATTATTATGTCCTCCTCAAGACAGAAAGTTAAAACTAGATTTTATGTTATTGTAAATCTTATTAACAAAATCATTTATGATGTGTCGATGCCTAAAAATTGTAACTGAAGCCTTAAATAAAGTAAAAATTAAGAAAGCATTCAATAAAGAAAATATCTGCAACTATAAATTCTAAAGATATGTGCTTATGTATTTACTTTCCATTTTCAATGTGACAAGTTATATGTGACTGTTACTTGTCCCTACCTCAGTACATCCAAAAAGGTAGACAGCTTTATTTCAGTGTTTCAAACTTGACATGTTAGTTTTACACAGCTGAACTGAAACATACTTGCTGTAGCATTCTGGGCTGAGGTGTATCTACACATCTCCGTAGCATAAAAAAATTGACCTATCTGTGATTACTTTGGCATGTCTACTCTCTTGACCCCTCCACTTTATTTTCTAAGTCTCTCTATTCTCTATATTTTTCAAAAATCAGCATCTAGTTCATAGAATATCATTTCATCTATGATGAACCCAATTACCTTATTTCATTGTCCATACAATGCACCTGTTTGGAAAAATCCCAACCTTAAATAAAAATACATATTTATAGAAATCAGGTCTGCCTTGGTAGAAGGTATTTGACTATGCAGATTGATTCCACTTTAAATTCATGGCCTTCAAATTCAATAGACGCTCAACAATGCCCCAGATCCATCTATACTGTTCTTCTTATCCTCTCTCCCTCCCTCGCTGGCTTGATTTCTTCCTTTTATAAGCTTTGTAAATCCACCTTGTAATGTATGAGCTTACACATGTTAGTATAAAAATATGCTCATGGAGAAGAAGCAAAACTTTCTTTGGGGGCTGATTATTTTTTCAACAGCATTCTCTAGATAAATATTCATCATTATTATTCTCCTATTGTTAAGAGAGTGGTGTTGTAATTACCCTTAGAAAATGTGCTGAGTTAACAAATTGATCAGTATGCAAAATAACATGTATATTGAAAGGATTTGACAGAGTATGGGGAGCAACATGCCTCTTTTTTATGCACTAAGTAACTTTAATGAATCTAAGTAAAAATTTAAGGCCTACGGCTAGCTTGTAGTTGGATAAGTGATCAATTAAAAAATCAACTCAGATTTCATATAGTTGATACTGACAGCATCAACCTCAAACAGCTGCCTAGTTGCTGATGAGATAAACAAATGAATGTGGTTTTAAATGCAAAGCAATTCATTATTTCCAGAAGACTTTGAAATAAATGTTTGAAGCTGCATATATTTTCAAAGTAAGGTGGTAAGAAAGAAACTCACAAATAACATGAGGCCAATAAAACTAATTTTGCCTTTAGTGTGCAGACATTCAGAGGTCTGTGTTTTTTGTATATTGGTTTGCTTGACTGTTTGGGAAAATACATTGATTATGTCACCCTTACACCTTGCATTTCTAAACAAAATTAAAACTTTAAAACTTCTAACAAAGCAGGCAATAAAAATTTGGTTAGTCCATAAGTTAGAGTCAACCAGACATTATGAAATGTTTTAATATACACAGGAATATAAAAATGAATTAAATACATTTCTTGACTTGAAAAAATGTAATGAATGAAAGCAGATATTATCAATAATTATTACACAATGATAAGGAACAGCTTCACATAGAAATTGGCTTCAAGGATGAAAAGCAGTTTCTTAGGGGAAAAATAATGAGAAAAAATGCATTTCAGAAAAATTCAAAAACATGTTCAAAGGCATATAGGCACAATTGGATAAGGCATACTTGGGAAATGTTAAATAATTAAGGGTGGCCAAAAGGAGGATGTGGACATTCTGGTAGCTTAGACTCTAAAATAGTTTAGAAAATTCATGAAGACACTTGTATAACTTCATTCTGTAAGGAACCACAAGGCAGTATACATATAATAAAGAAAGTGAAAATATGATCCAGTTTGTATTTTAGAGAAATAATAATAGTGAAGAAGATTATTTGGACAGATAGACTATATATACAAGGAGATTGTTATGAATAGACAAGACAATCTAAGGGTTTTCACTAAATCCTGGGGTTTCAAGATAGAAAGAAAAAGGGATTTTTAACAAATATTAAATATATTTCTCCTGTCATTATATTTTTGTTTTGTATTTTCCGAGTGCTACATTTAACCCATTTAAAATGTAGACAGAAGCACACTTGAATTAGGTGTTTTCAAAATTATATGTAATAAAGACCCTTTCAAACCACCTACCAAAGCGTGTCAATCATTGGGGCATCTGTGTCACTGTTGTAAATGATTTTTATAATTTTTTTTTATTTGGCCTAATCCCTCTGTAAATCTTTTATATGAAAGTAAAAATTTCACAGGAAGCAGTCTTTCTACCAAGTCTGCTTTCTCTGGGCATCAGAATCTTACGAAGTGGTAGCAGGGAGAGAGGACACAGATGGCCTGGAAACCCATGGATCTGCAAAGGCAGAGGAAGGCCTTGACTGAGGAGGCCCTGCTATAGTAGATGTCAGCAGGATTTGCAGCACATTACTGAATCCTCACCAAAGCATGAGGATGATTTCCAATTTACTGTCAGTCAGGTTAAGCACATTTGTATGAGACAAATTTTTCACGGTATAAAATTCTTACATAAATTTCCAATTTTTCTTCATTACCACACTGCTACAGCTAAGTGAATAGTTTATATTCTAGCCAGTCTGTTTCTCTTTTTTATTTATCCATAGTCTTGTTCCTGCTATTATATATTTCCCCATTTGTCTGCTCTGGGCTGTCACTTCTCAGTATTAAAGCCTTCTTTGTTCTTTGCAGGAAATATTCATGTTCTGTCTTTTCCTTGCATAAAACTTAGGGACCCAATCTTTATCAAAAGGCTTTGCTTTCTTATGTTTTTTGCCATGTTTTCTTTGTTAGTCAAGAAATACTTTCACTTCCTTTTTCCACTACCCTGACCCTATGGACTCTCTGTGTCCAGTGTTCATCTGCCATTCTATTTAGGCAAACTCAGGTCCCTGGCTTCTCTCAGACTAGTGAGGATTACAGTTAATGTAACCTCTGGCTTCTGATTATCAGGTGAAAATAGTTTCCCCATTAATTTAACACATGGGATCCATTGTAATTACTGTGAAAGACTAAAAACATTCCCCTGAACTATAGCACCTTTTGTGGCTTTACTGTTTAAGTATTCAGACGCTTTACGGTATTTTGGGAGCTCTTTGCACATCAGTGATAAAGACACACATGCCTCCAAAGAATAATGACCAATCAAGATTAATTAGGATTGTAACAGGCAATGTCAAGAAACCATACAATAATGATGTAAAATTTAACTGGGGTTGTTACAGACTTCCAGACAAAGGCTGTATATTAGTAAGAGAAAAGATATGTAAAATTAAGAGGATATTGAATGTTGTTTGGCTCGCAGTCTGTGAGGCACCATTATTCAAAGTGACAGCAATTATGTCTTGGTTTTTCTTTCAACAGTGCTCTCTAATATTTTCAAATATAAAGATATACAATGGCTCATTAGTCACTATTATGTTATTTTTTTCTCATAAGTGTGTGTGTAAACAACTTTATTTGATATTATGAAGAATAAGAAATGTTTATCTTCCAAATCAATACACTTTAAAAAGTCAACACAACATTATATTATAAACTGCAGCATAAATGTTAAAAATAAAATGTGTCTGGGTCTTTTAGAATTCAGACTATCATATTAAATTTTGTACTACAATAAGAATATAAATATCAGGGTATTATTCCTCATATATTTCTATTACTATCTTTCGAATATGTAAACCTGTCTAAAGAAATACAAAATACATGTAATATCTAACATATGAGTATTTAAAGAGTGAAATGTCTTGAATTTTCCAAGATTAACATTCTAGCTCATTTTAGAATATATCTTTCATTTATACTTAATCACACATGAAAATACTGAGTAGCTTAAAAATAAGTTCTCGAATCTAGTTAAAAGAATTCATGATTTTGATTATTTTGACTAGTATAGCTAAATATTGCAACAACTTATACATCTTAAGGCAAAAAAGATACAGAAAAAGCTATTTTAACCTTTTTTGATAAAGACAGTTACAACAGCAAATAACTTGCATGATGTCCAGATGGAGTCAAACGAATATTTCCAGAATATTTTAAAACTATTTTGTGCATAGATGATGATAAATGAACTGTTATATATGATCAAAAGTCTCACAATATATATATTTTTTAATGTTATGATGATATTGTCTAATACAATGCTTGTCAAATTACAGATCCAGACTCTTAGTGGATCATGAATTTAATGTGCTGGTTTGTGGCTAACATTTGAACATGAATTAAGGTATATTAAAACAGGAGAAAGTGGGGGGAAAAACAGAGTATATTTTAAATATTAAGGATAAGTAAAACTCATGAAATTTTGACTTGTTTTACATATGCATTTTTTACTGTTTAGCCAGTAAAAGTGAATATGGCCATACCAGTTGCAGTTGTTTGTTTGTCATCTATATAAGTTGATTAGTCTATGCATTCTGGTACTGGATTCCATGCCATAGGCAATGTTAAATGGCTCCAATACCAAACCTGAATATTATTTATATGATTTTTACATTTTGTTTTTGAGACAGAGTCTTACTCTGTCACCCTGGGTAGAGTGCAATGGTGTCATCGTAGCTCACTGCAGCCTTGAACTCCTGGGCTCAAGGGATCCTCCTGCCTCAGCCTCCCAAGTAGCTGGGACTACAGGTGTGCACCATGACACCTGGTTAATTTTTCTATTTTTAGTAGAGACAGGGTCTCACTGATGCTCAGGCTGGTCTCCAACTCCTGAGCTCAAGCGATCCGCCCACCTCCACCTCCCAGAGTGCTAGGATTACAGGGGTGAGACACCATGCCAGGCCTAATTTTTACGTCACATATTTCTTACTGCTATTCATAGTCAAAAATTTTCGAACAGACTAATGACTGCAATTAAATTTTCCCTAACAATGGAATGTGATAATAGATGTGTTAAACATACTACATTAACAATTGGTACTAGATAACAAAATTAGTTTTTAGTGAAACAAATAAAAAGAAAACTACTATAATATTTTAAAAAGCAGATTTTTACCCTGAATACCTGGATGGTATATTTTCTGGAGAATATCTAAGAATTAGAGTATTACTCTTTTCTATTAACTGACATGCTTTCTTTTTATTTTCTTCTTCTATTTTGAGATCAATCCAAAAACTTTATGGAGCTGAATGTTTCCATTTTCTGGTAATGCATAAGAACATAAACTGTATAAATTATGAATAGATAAAACTGAGTGGCCAAGAATATTACCATCTCTAACATTCCTGCATTTAAAGAGATGATGAAACAGTTATAATTCAGGTCAGTGTCCTAATGCAAATTATATCCATTATAGAAAGGAATTGCATATTGCCAGCTACTGAATTTGTTTGTGTAAAAGTAGAAAACTGAGAAATAATGCTCTTGCCATCAGAAAAAGCAGCCTTATCAATCTCGCTCTCTTCAGCTCACAGTGTTGTATAATAATCTGATTCCCTCCCACCTTGAGAGGGACAGATTCTTGTCCACATTCCACTTTTATTATTTCATTTTCCTTTTTGAAATGTGTGCCCTCAGGACTTTATTGATATCAGAACATAACCTCATATATGAAAGTTAAGTCTCTAAGGCAATATATGTAAGTATATATGTGTTAGTTTTTGAATATTAATTCCAGGAAAATTAGAATATATTTTAGAACATAATTCTAATCAATTCTAAAGTGATATGAAGCTTTAAATTATAAAAATTTCTGGCCAATGTTATTACTTTTCGCAATGGTTCCTCAAACATCTAGAACTCTTTGAAAAGGAAAGTGACTTGTCTTATATATCTTAGATTGTTAAACCAAGTGGGCTCTTATAGACCTGACAGTTATCAAGGAAATATTGTTCATTATGTATTTACACTTATTGAATTAAAACATTGTAGTGTGCTCTGCTCAATTAATAATAATACGGAGCAGGGTGAACTATGAAATACATTGTGCTTTTTTTTAAAGGTTTTCATATGGAAAAAGACAAGCAGTTTGTCCTAATGAATGCATCTAATTGGTGCACTTTATTATAAAACACTGGAGCAGCATTTTTCAAGAGGCAGTTCTATTTGTAACTGACTGTCTTCAGCATGTGACGGTGTAATAAATGTGCTGCAGACTAGAACTGCTGATTAGCATTTCTGGAATCCCAGGAAGTTAGTAAAAGCTGTTTGCCATTAAAGAAAGACCTTTTTAGCAGACTTCAGAAAGAGAGCTATAGTCTAATGACCTATGGTTGTTATTCAGTATAAGTAACTTTGGGAAGATTTCCTATAATCTATTTGATGATATGCATGTGATAGAAAACAAAAATGCTAATGAGAAAATTATGTTGCCCTGTTGTTGTGCAACAATAATGAAATATTTCCCAGGGAGGTATGTTTGAAATGTCTATTACAAGAAGTACCTTTCACTATAATTATCTGGATCACACCATTATTATTATTTTTACATTATCTGTTTTATGCTTCTCATAACTCAACATCAACAATGAATGTGGATCACCCAGTAGTGAAAAGAAAAATGAATAATGACCAGATTTCAACAGAGTGGAGAATGGTGACAAATAAGGCCAGACCAGAATTCACTTATTAAATAGAGTTTGAGTGGCACACTACAAAGAAAATGCTATCCATTTTTTCTAATAGAAAATAGAATAAAATACAACCTGAATGTAAAATTTGTGAGCCACTAGGTAGCTATTTAATCCTGAAAATATTAAAATTATGCATTTAATAATCATTTTTAGGATTTAAAATGTGAGCAAAGGCACAAATAATATGCTGATACATAGTAATTTTTAGTGTTTTCAGCCTTATATTATTACTCTCAATTTTTTCTATCAATTATTTCTACAAGTTGAGTTTCATAATTCATCTATTACTAACTCCAAGTTAAGAAAAATACTTTTACATAATGCATTTTATAGCTGAATTCCCTTGAGCTTTTAATATTAAAGCAAATATGTAAATATTTTATGTTAAAAAATGAAATTATTTTTAATGTCAGTCTTCGGATTTAAAAACCATGATAACTTAAAATACAATGCATCTAGTCTGTGTATAGGAAAGATAAATTGAATCCCTAATGAATAGTATATTGTAAGAGATCAAAAATAATCCTGTATAGTTAAAAAAAGGAAGGGGGGAAGAAAATTTAGTGGGACAGAGACTAAAAGGAAGAGACAAACCATGAGACTTTGGAATATTACAGTCCAACCAGGTTGTGTTGCCCTCTGCCAGAGAAGAGCCGATACACTGAGACAGCAGGTGTTACAGAGGCGTTTAATATTGCAGAGCACCAAGCTAGGAGATGGGAGGAATTTCTCAAAACCACCTACCCGAGAATTTGGGAGAAAGGGTTTTTAAAGATAGTTTGGCGGGCAAAGGGTTAAGCAGTTGGGTCTGCTAATTGACTGGGTTTGGGGCGAAATCACAGGAGTGTAGAAATCATCTTCTCACACTAAGTCAGTTCCTGGGTAGCGATCACAATACCATTGAGTCAGTTCCGTGGAGTGGGCCACTGGTCTGGGTGTGTCAGCCAATCTACCGGAATGCAGGGCCTGGAAGATACCTCAAAAACTAAGCTCAGGTTTCATAAGTGTGATGTTATCTGTGGAGAAAGTTAAGAATCTTTATGACTATCAGCTATGTGACTCCTCAGTAGCAATTATAGGAAAGCAAAGTAGAGGACAATGGCTGGTTATCGTCATTATTTTTAACTACCTGTGCCTTTGCAGAGTATAGGCTCTTACCACAGTTTTGCCTTTCACCCCCTTATTAATTTGTAAAGGGTGGTTTCAGGAATGGTATTAACCACCAATTGACTTGAAGACTTCCAAAACTCTTGTTCTAACTACTGTCTGTCTTTCTTTCTCCTTTATTCCCCCCACTGCAGTCCAATTTGCTATAAAGCCACCTCTTCCTACTGAGAATTACATGTTACATATGTAACTCTTGGCTTCCCATTTCAAAATCAAAATAAAGAAGTAATAGGCCATATTTAGTAATGTGCTCACACATGGAACAGCCAACTGGGATAACCTGAGATCATAAGGTGGAGTATTTTATTAAAATGAGTCAGTTCTATAAAAAGAAGTGTAAGTGAGAAACATCAGAGAAGCTGGAAGAATAGGAAACTCCAGGAATCTGTCTCTCCACCTAGACAATAATTGTACTGGTAGAAACCATCTGAAGTGACTGTTTAGAAATTCTGAAGTCTATTTGAATACTTGCAACTTCCAGATGACAGCTTGGCTGGTAAATTACTGTTACTATCAGCAGATTTCAGCTTGGTACTAACAACCCATCCTTTAGCCCGGAGTCCAGCAGCTGTGGGGCCACAACCCATATTTCAAAGGCAGCTTGCAGGAGTCAGGGTGGGCAATAAGGACCTTATCCTCCGAATACTAAGATTCTGTGTTCTAAAGCTGCAATTGATTAGGGAGAAGGTGCAGACACAGAGGGTGTCTGCCATTATTTCTTCAACACCCACTGTCTGAAGCAGCTTCCAGGGAATTTAAAGGGGCTGCACTTTTTTTAAAGCATTCAAAAAACAATTATGTATACAGTGGGATTTAAAAAGCCATGAGCTTTTCCCTGAGCACATGCCCAGGGAAAGATACAAGTTCGGAAAAGACCTGAGAATATTTCCTTTGTTGTGCAGAAGCTTTTTAGTTTGATATAGTTCCACTTGTTGATTTTTGCCTGTTACCTGTACTTTTGGCTTCATATACAAAAACATTGCCAAAACCAATATCAAGATTTTCCCTAGAAATCTTCTAGAAATTTTATAATTTCAGGTATGACATTTAAGTCTTTAATCCATTTTGACTGATTTTGTGTGTAGTGTAAAATAAGGATTCAATTTCATTTTTTTGCATGTAGGTATCCAGTTTTCCCAACACAGTTTCTTACAGAGATTACCCATTACTCATTGTGTATCCTTGGCATACTTGTTGAAGATCAGTTAACTAAATATGCTCGGGCTTATTCCTGAGCTTTCTGTTCTATTTCATTGGTCTATATATAAGTTTTTATGCCTGCCAGGTACCGTACTGTTTTGATTACTGTAACATTGTAATTTATTTTGAAATCAGAAAGCATGACACCTCCACCTTTGCAAAAGAAACAACCAAAAAAATGAAAAGCCAATCTACATAATGGGAGAAAATATTTGCAAACCATCTGATAAAGGGTTAATATCTAAAATAAATAAGGAACTTCTACAACTCAATAGCACAAAACCACAAATAATCTAATTCTAAAAATTGGCAAAGGAACTGAATACACATTTCTCCAAAGAATATATACAAATGGCCCATGGGCATATGAAAAGGTTCTGAATATCACAAATGATTTGCATCGTTAGGGAAATGCAAATTAAAACAAAAATGAGTTATCACCTGTGAAAGTTGATCAGTAAAATTGGGTCATTCTTGTCATACTCAGCTAAAACAGAGTTGAGAAACCGAGGGGGCAGGGGAGCTTTCAGGGTACAAAACATTGTTCCAAAAATGTATGTCTCTGCAAGTCCGGCAGCTGAAACTGCCTACAGTAACCTGAAACCAGTTTTATCTAATGGTTACCAAAAAGACCTGCTGCAACTCTCAGACAAAATTTTGCTCACTGCTGGTCACTTAGCAATCAGAGCTTGCCACCTTCTCAAACCTTACTAATGCCAATGAAATCTCTGAAAGAGCCATACATAACATGTCTCCTTTTTATAAAAACTCACTTTCTCTTTGTTCTTCAGAGAGCACACTTCCACTTATACTAAAGGTTGTGCCTTCCCAATCTGCAGATTATAGAAAATAAAGCTCTCCCCTTTTCCTCCAAAGTTCTTAAGGTCTTTTGCTAATATACCTCAATATATCAAACCTGTTTGGATGACTATTAACAACAACAACAAAAAAAGATGTGACGAAAAGAGAGGCTTTGTATACAATCGGTGGAATGTAAATTGGCACACTTACTTAAAAAAAAAACAGTATGGTGTTACTCAAAAAATTAAAAATGGAACTACCATATCATCCATCAAATATGCTTTTTGGTGTATATCCAAAAGAATTGAAATCAGGCTCCCAAAGAGATTTCTGCATTCCCATATTCATTGCAGCATTATTCACAATTACCAAGACATGGTAGCAACCTAAATGTCTAACAATGGGTGAATGGATAAAGAAAATGTAGTACATACATACAGGGGAATACTATTTAGCCTTACAAAAGAAGGAAACCCTGGCGTTTGTGACCACATGGATGAACCCAGAAGACATCAGGCTAAGTGAAATAAGCAAGACACAAAAGAACAAATACTACATGATACCACTTATAGGGAAATATCAAATAGTCAAAATTATAGAAACAGAGAGTAGAATTGTGGTTGCTAGAGACTAGATGCAGATGGAAATGAGGAGGTATTAGTCAAAGGGTAAAAAGTTTCAGTTATGCAAAATTATTAAGTCCCAGATCTACTATATGGCATAACACCAATAGTTAATAATACTGTGTCGTATACTTAAAGATTTGATGAGAGGGTAGATCTTATATTAAGAGTTCTTAACACACACACATAATTAAATAAATAAATAAGGAGGGAGGAAAGTTTTAGAGGTGATAGGTAAATTTATGGCATAGATAGTAGTGATGTTTTCATGGTTGTATACTTATCTCTAAATTTATGAAGTTATATATATTAAATATGTACAACTTGTTATATGCCTATCATACTTCAATAAAGTGGTTTTAAAAAGTTAATAAAGACCCGAGAACACTCATCCCATGAAGGTGATCCTCAATAAGATTATCAGTCAATTTATTATCAGACACATTGCAAACCAGAAGCAGTGGGTTGATGTATTTAAAGTACTGAAAATATAAAAATAGTCAACCAAGAATTTAATATCCAGAAAAACTGTCCTTCACATATTAGGGAGACATTAAGACATTTCCAGATAAACAAAAGCTGAAAAAGTTTGTTGCCACTAGAACCGTCCTGCTAAAGAGAGTTCTTCAAGTTAAAATGAAAAGAAGCTCAATATTAACTCAAAGCTGAGTCATGAATAAACAAAGACCTAGAGTAAAGGGAAATACATGAGAAGTTATAAAAGCTAGAACGTTATAATTTTGGCTTGTAACTCCATTTTTTATTTTCTACATAATTTAAAAGATAAATGCATAAATAAACAATTATTAATCTATCTGTTGGGAACACAGTGAATTAAGACATATTTATGATATCAATAACAGAACCAGGGAGGAATGCAGAGCTTTTTAGGAACAGAGTTTTTGCATGGTGATTGTAATGGTTACTTTTATGTGTTAACTTAACTGTGCTAAGAATGTCCAGATAGCAAGTAAAACATTATTTAGGGGATGTGTCTGTGAGGGTGTTTCCAGAACAGTTTAACATTTAAATTGGTAGGCTTAGTATAGCCCATTGAGAGTGAAGGAAAGGCAAATTTTCTCTGTGAGATAGGATATCCAACTCCTCTTGCCTTTTGGACATTAGCAACCTTGATTCTCAAGTCAGATCAGAACTTACATCACCAGCTGCCCATTTCTCAGGGCTTTCGACTTGGTCTGAGACTTACAATATTGTCTTCTCTTGCTCTCAGGCCATGCAATTTGGACTGAATTACAACACTGGCTTTCCTGGTTCTTCAGATTGTGGGACTTAGTTTTCATAACAGTGTGAGCCAATTTCTATTAACTGCCCTCCTCTTTCTGTTTCTTGATGGCAATAGAAACCAAAATAGAGCAGGGTTGAACATGCTAATATCAGAAAAAAATAGACTTTGAATTCAAAAAGGTTACAAGAAACAATAAAGATTTATACATTAATAAAAGATTCAATACATCAAAAAGATATAACAATTATAAACATTTACGCACCTAGCCAAAAGTCCTCAAAATATATAATACAAAAGGTGACAGAATGAAAGAGAAAAATTGACAGCTCTAAAATAATATTTGGAGACTTCCAAACCCAACATATGCCACTACTATCCAATAATGGATAGATGAGAAAAACAGAAGAAAGTAAGTAAATGGAAGATGTAAACAACACAATAAATCACCTAGACCTAGATATACAGAATATGTCACCCTATAAGACCAGAATACACATTCTTTTCAAGTGCATATGGGGCATTCTCTAGGAACATACAATAGACACAAGACATCTCAATAGATTTTAAAAGACACATATTATATTAATACAAAGTATTTTTCCAATCACAGCACAAGTATAAGGTTAGAAATCAATAACAAAACAAAAACTAAATATTCACCAATATGTATAACTTGACCAACACACTCTTAAACAATTAATGAATCAAAAAAAGAAATCACAAAGGAAATAAAAAAATATTCAGAGATGAATAAAAATGAAAACACAACCTACCAAAACATATGGGATGTGGCAAAACCAGTGATCAGAGGAAAACATATAGTTATAAATGCCTACACTTAAAACATGCAAAAAAATCTAAAATTAATAACCTATTGTTACACCTTAATTAACTAGAGAAATAAGACTAAACAAAACCCAAAACTAGCTGAAAGAAGGAAAGAATAAAAATTAGGGTTAAAATAGAAAGAATAGAGGATAAAAAAAGGAATAGAGGGAATCAGTAAAAATAAAAGCTGATTCTTTGAAAAGATTAACAAAATTTTGGCTAGACTAAAAAAAATAAATAAAATCATATAAGTAAAACTAGAAATAAGTGAGGGGACATCACTACCAATCTTACAGAGACAAAAAGGATTATAAGAGAGTAGTATGAATGATTGTACACTGACAGATAACCTAGAAGAAATGGACAATTTTCTTGAAATATTCAAATTACCTACATTGAGACTGGGAAGCCATAGAAAATCCCAAACAAAAAAATTAAATCAACAATCAAAAACTCCCCACAAAGAAATATCCTGGATGAGATGAATTACCAGTAAATTCTACCAAACATTTAAAGAAGAATTAACACCTATCCTTCTGAAACTCTTTCAGAAAGTATTGAAAAGGAGGAAACAATTCCTAATTCATTCTGTGAGGACAGCATCATGCTGATGCCATGATAAAGCCAGATAAAGGCAACACAGAAAGAAAAGAAAGAAAAGAAAAAAAAGAAGGAAGGAAGGAAGGAAGCAAGGGAGGGAGGAAAGAAAATTATAAGCCTAAACAAAACATCATAAAACTGAGTCAAAGTGTATTAAAAAAATTATTTAACATGACCAATTAGGATTTATCTAAGGAATACAAGGACAATTCAACATAAGAAAATCAGTCAATGTACCATATCATATTAATATTAACAGAACAAAGGAAAAAAAACACCATGATTATCCAGATTAACACAGAACAGGCATTTGAAAAAATTTAACACTTTCTCATGATAAAAAAAAATGTCTCAGAAAATTAGGAGTACAGGGGAAATTACTCAACTTAATAAAATACATTTATGAAAAACGCACAGCTAACATCATATTCAATGGTGAAAATCTAAAAATTTCCCCATAAGATTGTCTGTAAACCAGTACTTTCATGGCTGTTATTCAACATTGTCCTGGAAGTTTTAGCTAGAGCTATTAGACAAGAAAAAGAAATAAAATGCATTCAAATTGGAAAGGAAGTAGTAAAACTATCACTGTTTGTAGATTAAATGAATCCAAAGAATCCACCAAAAAGCTAACGGAAGTAATAAAAAATTCAATAAATTGCAGGTACAAAATTAACAGAGAAAAATTTGTTGATATTTTGTACTACAGCAATAAGGAATCTGAAAAGAAAATTATAAAATGAATTCCATGTATGATGGCATCTAGAACTAAATACTTAAGAATAAACCTAACTAAAGAGATGAAAGTCTTGCACAAAGAAAGCTTACCGAATAAGACAAAATACTTATAAATCATGTAATTGTTAATGAATTAATATCCAGAATATATAAAGAGCTCCTACAAATTAACAACAACAACATAAAAATTTAAAAATAGGGAAAGGACTTAGATAAACATTTCTCCAAAAAAGATACACCAATGGCTACTAAGCATATATATGCTTATATATATATAAGTGTGTGTATATATATTAATATATATATGCTCAACATTGTTAATCATTGGGTAAATGTAAACCAAAACTATTATGGGATAATACTTTACATGTATTAAGATGAGTATAATTTTAAAAGAGGAAAAATAACAAATGTTTGCAGAATGTGGAGAAATTAAGACATTCGTCCATTGATAGTATGTATGTAAAATGATGCAGCTGCTGTGGAAAATAGTTCATGGTTTCTCAAAATGTTAAACAGAACTAGTACATAACCCAGCAATTCAACTCCTAGGTACATATCCCAAAGAATTGAAAGTGGGCACTCAGACATTGTAAATCAACACTCATAGGAGAACCATTTACAATAGCAAAAGTTGGAAGCAACTCAAATGTCCATTGGTAGATGAATGGATAAATAGAATGTGGTATACAAATACAATGGAATATTATTTAAGCATGAAAAGGAAATAAAATTTTGATATATGCTATGATATAGATAGACATTGAAAACATTATGCTCAGTGAAATAAGCCAGACACAGAAGGAGAAATATTGTATGATTTCATATATATGAGGTACCTACAATAGCCAAAGCCATGGAGACATAAAGTGGAGTGGAGGTTATCAAGTGCCGGGAGAACAAGGAAATGGGGAATTATTGGTTAATAGGTACAGAATTTTTGTTGGGGCTGGTGAAAATATTTTAGGTGTTAGGTAAATGTTACGGTTACCTAATACTGTGAATGTATTCAGTACTAACGAATTGTATACTTACAGTGGTGAAAAGGGTAAATATTATGGCATGTATAGTTTACCACAAAAAAAAATAAATTTAAAAAATACTTTAAAAAGTGCAGCTGTTTTTATGATTCTGAGCAAGTTATTTATATAATTGCCTTGGATTTTTTGCTATTTTAAACTGTAACCTTCAGTAACAAATTTGTTTCTTATATCAAAATAATACACATACGAGAGCATACATATGTAAACTTTAATCACTAAACATGAATAAAGTACCTGCTTTAGGATAGTCGCACTTAGATAATTGAAATTATAGGCATTTATTCAAAAGATTTTAAATTTCCTTCTACTTGTACAGGTCATGTCATAAATTCACTTTGAGACTCTGACACAAGGTGGGCCTCTTCTTCAGGAAAATGAGCTGCCCTATGCACAGCACAGATACACACACGCACACACCAGATACACACGCACACACTCTCACACTCACACATTGTAGTCAGGAGCTATTTGAGTTCAAGTGCGCTCTGTGTTCTATCCATGGGGCTCAGGTTCAGAACCTTTAAGTAATTCTCTTACAAAAAGATGATGAGTTTCTGATGAAGAGATATGATACCTAAAAAGCACTCAGTTGCCCAGAGCATGAAGGTGTCTGTATCATACTTCTGTCTCTCCCAGAAGTGTGATATACAATCACATATTCTAATTCCATATCCTAGAACTTTAATTGAAGGTAAAACTCAATTTGGTTCTACCTTCCATTAACTTACTGTCATTTTCTATTTAAAAGAAAGATCTGGGAGGATGATAAAGTTATTTTGTAGAGTTTTTACTAATTTTTAAACTTTTCTAAAAGCAGGAATACTGAGGATATATCATGTGTTTGAAACAATAAACTTGTCATTTCAAGAATTTGTATAGTTTAATTTTCAACTGCCATTTTTATGCATATATTGCACAGCCTGTGTCATTCGAATCTTTGTGACCACCTCCTTCAAAGGTACATAATGGTCATTGATATTTGCCATTTGCACACTCGTTCTAAGCATGTTTTATGGTTCAATCCATAAATTTGTTCTTGCTATAACTTCTTACACAGAATTATCAGTAATTACCTTATAATTACTCTTTCATTGTTCTCTTCACAGATGCCAGTCAGATTTATCAAGTGTAGCCTTAATATCATCTAAACTTTATTGCCATAACTGGAGATACCCAGGGATGTCTAACAGTACAAAGCCATTAGCACTAACTGCTCATGAAATTCAGTGCCTTATAGAACCTAACAGACTTGCAATCATTTCTTAGGGGCTAAAAAGCAGCGACCACCAGTGTGTTTCATGTTCAATTACTTATTTCTTATACATAATCATTTTTATCTCTGAGGTTACAAACTTAGTACTATTCAGCTATTTACTCTTCATAAACAATCTAGCCACACTTATGAATGTCGAATCACAATAGCGATTATAATACATGAATGCTTATAATAGGCTTATTAAAACAGGCCGTTAACATTCTTATTATTGTTCAATATTGACATCAACAAAGTGAATGACAATAAAATGATTATGTTTCAGAATATGTAATAAAATGCACAAAAGACCATAATAAAATGTTATTATGCACCATAAGGAAAATAAGTAGTTTTAGAAATGAAACAGTTGAGCCATTAAAAATGTTGTGAAAATGATTTCAGAGTCCTTTGTGACTGAAATATAATATCAGATAAAACAATGACAAAAAAGTTACATTAAAAACTAAACTAGTTCATTTCAAAACATAAAACCACATAAAAGTTCAGATAGCTAGAGGAAAATATATTTAAGTTTCTATCACACTCAAACACGTACAAATGAATATTGTGCATTTTTCTTAAACCGAAAATGTTGCATTTAATGATTCTGCTGATAAAATAGTTTATATTAAGTGAACCAAACATGACTTGTTTAGATGTGTAAATGATTCACAATTATGAAAACTGGAAGATAACTGTTGATGATAGTTCAATAGGAAACAGAGGTCTTACACATCTCAGCCAGTTACCATGAGTCATAACTGAAAGGAGGATCAATGGCAGTCTATATCAATGCCAGTCTGGACAGGCTGACACTCAAAAATGGCTGCAAACATGTATACAATATAAAGTGGGATGATGTGGAGTCACTAACCAGCGTGCATCAGAGTCAGACAAATAAAATTCATAAAATGTGATGTGTGAGTCTCATTATAAACCACTTCGTAAATGCTCAAAAAAAAAAAAAATCTAGAACATGTAGAGGAAAGTTCACTTGGTTAGGAGTCCGAAGGCAAATATTAAAATAGATGTTGGATATCAGGCTAATTCATCATTTTACTAAGTGTGATCAAGGAATATTTGTATTGAGAAAGTTTTGTAGAAAAAAAAAAATCTACCTCAAATGAATACATTGAAAATTTTTGAGTACTGTAAAGTATAAAATGAAGGTGATCTCATATTTCTCTGATATGGTAAATTCATAAAATAGAACTTTAGTGACATTAGGTGGAAAGTATGTTTTATGTGTTAATACTTGAAATTTTTTTCAAAAATTATGGAGAAATTTAGAAGTTTTTAAAAAAATAATTATTGATATTCAAAATATATCAATATTTATCAAAACCAAAATTTAACATATAATGTATCCTGGTTAACCATATTTCTGGTCCAATGTTCTCTGGATTACTCAAATTGGGCCTTTATTATTACTGTTATTAGTAACAGCAGTGATCATAGTATTATTATCATTTGGTTTATGGTTGACTACTAAAGTTAGATCAAGATACTACAAAATGGAATTAAATTTATCTCACACAACCCACAAAGGGAATTCCAACATGAGTTGTCACTATTTTTTTTCATAAGATGTTCACAACTAGTTAGTACTAAAATTAAAAGAAACCTCTAATGACTATGTCTTTATGGATGAAATTCAGATAGTTTATAACTATCCTAGAAATAAGCTCATCTAAATGACCTACTATCATAAAGAATATGCCCATGTTGGACTTTCCCTCAATACACTCATAGTAATTTAAGTTTGTATAATTTAAAATTAAAATTAGGCTTGAGGAGAATTATTCCTTGAGAACTGTTCTAAAATAACATTCCATTCACCTCACTGCCAACTTTCAGATTCTACTACTTGAATTATCTCAAGAACTCATGCAAATTTATGTTTTTGTGTGTCTCCATATGGAGAATAGTTTTTTTGTTTTTTTTTTTTTTAAATAAGGAAATTCTGTGAACTGGCTGTAAGTTTGCATGTCAAGTCTTCTCCAGAAAAAAAAAAAAATAACTTTTTGGATAAAATTTTGACAATACAATGATATTCCATTTAAATCAAGCATCCTCAAAAATCCATAAAACATAATATTAAAGTAAAAAAGGTAATCTAGATTTACGGGCAGCAAATATATTTAAAACACAGGCAGATTTTCTGTTGAACTGGTGAGAAAGAGAAGACATCTATCTTCAATTTGTTGAAAGATCTTTTTTTTTTTTTTTTTTTTTTAAACACAGCCACAGAGCTGTGAGCAAGACCTTTTCAATAAAAAATTTCTATTTCACTCTTAGGTTCAGTTATGTCAAATAGTTTCCTTCCTTTCAAAATCTGAATTTAGTCAACATTACCATGCTTTATATGTTGCTTAGAGTAGGAGTTAAGCCGTTATGAGCAGGCTTAGGCTAAAAAAAGAAAAGGATAATTTAATGTTTTAAATAAAAAGTTTTAGGTAAGAAAGATTTGAGTTCTAATTTCAATTATACTACTTGTTATATAATCCTGAGAAAGATATATTGTCCAAACCTCACTTTGACAATCTTTAAAATATATTTAATAATACTTAATATATATAATACATTAAGGTATTATTTTCTTTAATATATTAAAGTTATTAGTATAGTGAATGAAGCATGATATTTCCTCAGTTATTCAATTAATGGTTGTTACTCTACTGTACTACAAAACAATTGTAATTGAGTAAGCATATTTTCTTTAATTCTGAGAAAACATGTTCTAGAAACTGACTAGAATTTCAAAAGTTTTTCCTGTTTGCTAGTTTCCTTATGGTTGCACCAGAGACCATGTCTAGTTATAAGATAAAGAAAGGCAGAAATTGTAAAATGGAGAAGAAAGGCTGCAGGAAATAATCATCACCTTTTTCCCACCCCTAGCTTGCTTTCCATGAAAGCAAATTTAGAGAGAATAACTAAGATTCTTACTTATTACCTGCTTGTTCTTTATTGACTCAATACTTCAGGGGATAAGGTTGAATAAAAGAATATAAATCAATAGATATCTTCCATTGGGAGAGGGAAGCTGTAGTCTTGAAATCAAAACATCTTTCTCAATAGATTTTGGGATGAGAAAAGGATTTGCAGGTCTAAATAATGAAGAAACAATACATAGCATTTATGCTATAAGCAATACATTGGAAAATGCAATGATAAAGAGATAGAAATTTGCCCAGGTGAATGTAAAACTGAGTCCGTGGGACTTAGGATGAGATGGGTAGGGTACATGATGGGGAAATCTGACCAGAAGGGATGAAATGCAAAGAGGAAAATCAGCACAAAGGGGTTGTCCTACAGCCTAGGCAAGCTAGTAAATTATTGGCATCAGGAAAACAAGAGCCAATTTACGGAATGGTATTGACGTGTTCTTCTTGTCATCTGCAGTGGACCTCCTAATGACAATTATCACTCATATTCTAAGACATTGCTCAGCTCAATAAAAACCACTCTCTGTGGACACTATTTTCAATAACTGGGACACTTGTAAACCCAGCCCCTCCAAATGTAAACTGGTTAATTCTTATGGTATTATATTATTTGCTTAACAATTTATTTTAATAATTTTTTATGCACTCAAACTGAGAAGACAATGCATAATATTGCCAGGAGTTAGTTACCAGTATTAGGCACTTAATGGTTTTTAATCTTGAACTTGCCACATCATATCGCAGCAGCCAGTTCTTCCTCACACAAAGTGATAAGGTGTCTTATCTATCTTAGACAGAAGGTGAAGTAGTAACTAGGATGGTATATATATATGAGAATGACTTGTATATCATATAACTAGTAGCTACTTTAACCAATTTATCTGATGAATGAGAAAAGTAAATAGGAGGATCGTAGAAAGACATTATTTTAAACTGGATT
This sequence comes from Varecia variegata, assembly GCA_028533085.1. Taxonomy (NCBI): domain Eukaryota; kingdom Metazoa; phylum Chordata; class Mammalia; order Primates; family Lemuridae; genus Varecia; species Varecia variegata. Next base: position 129,654,616 of record CM052440.1, read on the forward strand.
TGAAGGAAGAAAATTGCTGCAATTTCTTCTTTATCCACATATGCTTATATGTTTTAAACCTAAGCCTCTTTAATTGAATTAATTCAAGTTGAAAGAATTATAAGCAGTACATTTAAAGAAGTATAATACATTTCATTTTAAATAAAGAACTTGTTATAGTATTTCACCAAACTAAAAGTAGAAAGTTCAGCATCTGAAACACTGCATTTTTATGCTTTTTATTAGAAAAATATATTCTAAGTATTAGAATATTTCACCATCTTTAGTGGCCTTGTATTTAAAACAGAATAGAATTATAATTCAATTTAAACATTAGAAATATGTTGGCATTTAGCAGTATTAACTATAATAATTAATAATTATTATTTTAGCTGAGACAGCATATGATTTAAAAGGGACATTATTAATTTTAATTTTACCAAATTCAATATTTTCTGAGTCCATGCATAATTCATTTATGCATATGAGATGCATGATATTAGAAAAAAGACTTTCATTTAAATATATGATTAGTGAATGATAATATTCTGTTTCTCATTATTTGAACATATTAGTTTATAAAAATCTTGAGACAATTTCCTTCAAATTTTAATTCAAAACTCAATATGCTTTAGGTTATATTTTTGCATTATGAAACTATCCAAAGTTTGTTCACTTATATGGAAAACATTAGTTCTTTCTTTACAAAATAAATATATTTTCAGCTTAATAAAAATCCCAATTCTAATAATCCTATTTCTATTGTATTTACTCCTAGATGAAATACTAAATCATTTAGAATGTATTTTAATTTTTACCTGCCATTGACTTGTCTCTAAGGTCTTCAAAGACAAGTTTGACCTAATCAGTAAATTTGCTGAATTAATAACAAATTTAGCTTACAGATTTAAGAGTTCAATAAGAAACCCATGAATGTCCATTCTTTAAATAAATAATCTCATTGGAAAGAATAGCTTTTATGTCACTCCAGAGATAATTTAGCATTTGATGAAACTGCAATCAAGGTTTGCTTTCGGGTATCCTATATGTTCAAGTGAGCTCACTCTAAACATTAATGAAAATATTTGAAAATATAAAATACCTAGAACAATAAATAATTTTTGCACATTTTATTGAGATATGAGTAAATTAATAAAACAGTGAAGTAAAACTATCATTAGAAATAGATTTATAAGAGTAATATTTTCATACCTTCTTGCCTGATACTATGTCTTGGTCTGGTTACTGGATGAATGAACTCTAAGACCCCTCATCTTCCACTTGCCATAGTTACCTCCTATAAGGAAACTGAGTAGAAATTTTCTAAAGTGACTTAACAAAGTAGTGAGTTGCTATCATCAGTATTTAGCACATAGTTGTCATCAATATTTCAAGAAAGAAGGGAAAAAATAGAAAAATACCAAAACCTTGATATGAAAATTTTGGTCACCCAATAGTGATTATAGTGAAGTTTAAGAGAACATTGAGGCCAGGCGCGGTGGCTCACTCCTGTAATCCTAGCACTCTGGGAGGCCGAGGCGGGTGGATCGCTCAAGGTCAGGAGTTCGAGACCAGCCTGAGCAAGAGTGAGACCCCGTCTCTACTAAAAAGAGAAAGAAATTATCTGGCCAACTAAAAAAAATATATATATATAGAAAAAATTAGCCAGGCATGGTGGCACATGCCTGTAGTCCCAGCTACTGGGGAGGCTGAGGCAGGAGGATTGCTTGAGCCCAGGAGTTTGAGGTTGCTGTGAGCTAGGCTGACGCCAGGGCACTCACTCTAGCCCGGGCAACAAAGCGAGACTCTGTCTCAAAAAAAAAAAAAGAGAACATTGAGGCAGATTTTCCTTCATTTCCGTCTTACACTTAGAGGCAAAGATTAAGGGAAAAATCTTATGTAATACCTTATTATTTTTACTACTCTATAAGCCTGAGATCAAGCAACAAATGTTGCAGGAGGAGAAATCTTTTAAGTAAAGTGAAGAAATGTTTCAAGGAAAGAAAAGAAACACAGTTGTGTCAAATGTTGTTAATAGGTTAAAGAAGGTGTAAATAGGTCAAATAAGTCTGAGATTGGATTTGGTGACATGGGCTAACTGATAACCTTGATAATGAAGGTTTCAGTGGATTAATGGCAAAAGCACAACTGAAATATTTTCAAACGAAAATAGGAGGAGAGGAATTTGAAACAGTGGAAACAGAGCACACACATACACACACATGCATACACACACACTCCAACTTTTAGTTTAGTTGTGAAAGGAGAGAAATGCAGTGATAGTTGAAAGGAAAGGAGAGTCAAGAGAGTTTTGTTATTATTACTTTTTTAAGATTGAAGAAATAAATGTCACATTTGCATATTAATGGAAAAGTCTGAGAAGGGAGGAAATATTTGGAACCTGGTATATTTGCTAAATTTGTAAGGTCTGCGGCAGCCTGACAGGGGCTCCGTCACATTCTCGCCAGGCCAGAACTGCAGATGGCCCGGAGTTCAAGGTTGCCCAGGCACAGCAACTAGCACCACAAGGTTTCTGGGAGGGACAAAGAGTCCCCAGCCAGCTGGGGCCTAATCCAGGACTGATGACTGGAGAAACCTGGGGCTACGGACTGCACTTGGCTTTTCACTGAGATATTGGCCAGAATCTGGAGATGTCTCTGCCACAGACCCACTTTTCCTCTGCAGCTGCTATAGACAGTTGCTTGCACAAGCTGGCAATGCCCTACTCAGGCACTCACCATGACCCTCGGCCACCCCAGGCTCCCTAAGCCTCTGAGCGGGCTCAGGCTATGTCCAGGGCACCTAGGAAGTGAGAGAGGCAGAGGCAAACCTCCACCAAGGGAACAGCATGGATAAATCCTCTCCCGTCCTTAGGAGAGACGATTCTGGGGTATATTCTACAGTTCTTTGACAGTCCCAAGTGGGACTAAGCCCCAGCTACCCACAGCAGTTAAGTCACTAGCTCCCTCTTCATCTGCTCTCCCTTCCTGAGCTGCCTCTCCCTGCTCTCTCCCTCCTGCTTCCTGAGTTCACCTCCCATGTGAAGTACCTGCACTCGGAGCTTTGTCCAGGTTCTGTTTTATGAGGCATCCATATTAGACAGTGGCCAAGGATTTTAACTGTAACATTATTTACAATAGCAAAAATAAAGCCCACATTTAAAACAGTGCAGGGATAGTTAAAAATGTGGTATAGCTTTATTAAATGTTATGTTAGTGTCATTAAAATATTTTTGAATAAAATATAAAATGTTCATAAAAGCTAAATCTAGGGGTGTATATGTGGTTGGGTTTTATTATATTAATTTCTTTTTCTTATTACAAACAGTTTCTTAAGTTGTTTATGCCATCTTTATAAACATGGAAATACAATAAATGTTAATTAGGAAGATAAATACCATCAGCAAAACACAAAATACAAAGAGAAAGTTTGTATATCCTTTTCCTTACCTGCAGGGAAATTGCACAAATGATTGGGTTTTAATTAGTTCAAAACCTAAGGTAAAAAGGAACAAATATATTTCAAGGAACTGGAATTACAGTACACAATATGCAAAAGAAAAAACCCTAAAGTCAAAGCATGTTTTTAAAATTTCCACTAATTTATATTTATGTAACTATAATATATTTGTATTGTGTAGTGACCAAAATAAATCATTGAAGGTAAATACCACCCACTTATAAAAGAATATAGTAAGACTGTGCTCTTAACAGTCTTGTTATATGCTTTAGTTTATTGAACAGACATCCATATTTATTTAATCATACTGATGTCTTTATACTTTTTTCCTTAGTTGATGACTAATTTAGAAGCCATCCATGGATCTAAATAATTTATACTATTTCTTTCCATGTTTACTATTTAGTTTTCATCTATGCCATACATCAATTTTAATGTTTTTATGAGAGGTTTAGTACATTACTGGAATCATGACATGTTAATAAAAATTGCAGCATTTTATTTTATTATATAAATGGGTAATCTCCTATCAGCATGTTGCTCGAGAAATCTTTACAGGCTGTTATGTTAATAACTCAAGTATGTAAAATTACCAACTGAAAATAATGAACTATAACCTAGAGTAAATAGATCACAGAGAGAGATTTAACCATCTTGGTTCAGTCACCAATAAGGTGCTTTTTAAAAGCAATAAAAATATTCTTATTGTGTATGTCCTGATAGGGTCTCTGTACTTGACTGTGTCCTTGAGATTTAGTAGATTTTATTACATATTTAAGACCACAATGACATCTTTCATAAATTTATAATGATTCCATAAAGACTTGGAATTTCTATGACATAATATGAATTTTAGATCTGCTTATACATATTATATAAAATATAAATACAATTTTCCAATTAGGGAAAGCAATGAATAGCATTTGAAAGTAGAACTAAATATATTACTATAGTAATTTATTAAATAATGAATTCATTAATTTTTTATTGTAATTTTATTCTTCAAATGTTTACTGAGCACCTTGTAAGTTTCAGGCAGCCTTCTGGGCATTAGATTACAGCAGAGAACAAAAGAGGCCAAAATTATTGTCTTTAATTTAGTGAGAGCAGATCATCTATAAACTAGAATTAGAAAATGATATGACATGTCAGATGGAGATTAGTGATATGGAGAAAAGTAAGGTAAGAAAGGGATAGGGTGGGCAAGGGGCCAGAGCAGTACTACAATTTTAAACAGAGTGGTAAAGGATGCCTTTACTTGAGAGTGAAATTTGAGCAAATCCCTGATAGAGGCGAGAGAGCCAGCAATGGAGAAGAAGTTCCCAAGAAAGTGCGAAAGCCCTGAGTCAGGAGCTGAATTGATGTGTATGAAAACTGGTGATGAGGTTCCTGATTTTGAAACAGAGTCAGTGAGGAAGAGAGAGGCAAATGTCTTTAAAGAGACAATGACAAATTGTGTTGAATTTTGTAGACCACAGAAAGGAGTTATTCCTTATCAGAGCACTTATGGTCACAATGTCATGCTTTGCCCTTCCAAAATAGGGGCTTGGAGTCTCTATCAATTAAGCAGCATATTTTTTATGAAGACTCAAGTCTCTCCATTAAACTAAATGAACTAAGCAACTATGATCATATATAAGCACCAAGTCCATACCAAGAAATGTCAGTATCTATAATTACTTTAAATTGCTTCTTAGCCTTTTGGCCAAGATCTAGTGTATGATTACTTTAAGTTTCTTGGTCTAAACCATTGTCAGCATATAGAAATTGGGCTTATATCAATCCAGAAGTTTAAAGCATTATTAAATTTATTACATTTATAAAATTCCAACTCATTTCTATTTACTATGATCAAGACAACAACTTTTACTTAAACTATTAACTTTGACAATTGCAATTTAAAAACTAGCAAATTACAAATTTGCTAAACCATGTTCATTCATTGGAGATCCCAGCAGGAGATACACATTTATCATGCTATATTAAAAACAGAAAGAAGGCGGCTCACATTACAAATGTGGATTTATTTGTTGTTAATTATTTAATATTTATGTTAATATTTATAAATATGATAAAACTTACATAATAGATACTACATAGCATCTATTATACTTAATACATTGAGAAAAGCACTTTACATTTGGTGTTTCATGTTTGAATCTCTATTGTGACTGTATTTTTAAATAAAATTTTAATTTTAGAAAAGCTTAAATTTACAGAAAAACTTCTGAAGATAATATGATTCTCATATACCCTAAACTCTGTTTCCCCTATTATTAACACCTTACATTAATTTTAGTACATTTGTTACAATTAATGAATTAATATCAATATATTATATTAACTAAAGTCCATAGTTTATTTAGATTTTCTTAGTTTTTACCTACTGTCGTTTTCTATTCCAGGATCCCATGTACGATACCATATTCATTGTCAGATCTCCCTTTCCATACTGCACTTTTTGGTAGGCAAACCCTATGCACAGCCCACACTAAGGAACGAAGAGTTATGTTCTACCTCCTTGAAGGTGGACTATCTATGTAAATTATTTGAAATTCTTCTGCATGGGAAAACTGTGTATTTTCTCCTATTTATTTATATAATCAATCATTTAGTTATGTCATTATGACTTCATGGAAATTTTATATTTTTGTATAATCCAATAATACTTTATTTTGTTGCTCAAATTGTTCCATGTTTGGCCATTAGAATCTCTCTCTCTCTCTCTCTCTCTGTCTCTCTTTCAAATAAATCCGTGAACAACATGGGTTTGAACTGCACAGGTCCACATATACACAGACTTTTTTCAATAATATATTGGAAATTTTTTTGGAGATTTTTGACAATTTGAAAAAACCCACAAACCACATAGCTGAGAAATACCAAAAAAAAAAAAAAAAAGTAACAATAAAAAAGTTAGTAATGTAATGAAAGCATGAAATATATATAAATACTAGTCTATTTTATCATTTACTACTATAAAATATACACAGTCTATTATAAAAGTCAAAATCTATCAAAAACTCACACACACAAACTCTAACAGACTGTACGTGGCATCACCTGCAATTGAGAGAATTGTAAACAAACATAAAGATGCAGTTTTAAATCATAACTGCATAACATTAACTATAGTATATACTGTACTGCTGTAATAATTTTGTAACCACCTTTTGTTGCTATTGGGGTGAGCTCCAGTGTTGCAAGTGCTCGCTTAAAATACCCTGTGACACTAATTATCTCCACGTGAGCAGTTCATCTCTCCAGTAAATTGTATATCATGTTTAAAAGTGATCTCTCCTGGTTCTTGAATATGTTTCATCATGTTTAGTGCAATATCACAAACCTTGAGTAAAACTATGGTATCCATACAGAGCGACACTAGTGATGCCGAAAGTGTTCCCAAAAAGCAAAGAAAAGTCATGAGATTGCAAGAAAAAGTTGAATTGCTTGATATATAGGTAGATTGAGGTCTGCCACTATGGTTGTCCAACATTTCAAAATAAATGAATCTATCTAACCCAGGCAACAGAGCAAAAGCCTGTCAAAAAATAAATAAATAAATTAATTAATTAATAAAATGAATCTAGGATAAGGACTATCATAAAAAGAAGAAAAGAAAATTTGTGAAGTTGTTACTGGAGCTATACTGTCACAAAAATCTTACAGTTTTTGCAAAATGCCTTTTTATCTCATGTTGAAATGCAGCTTTTATGTGAGTGCAGTATTGCTATAGGAAAGGCATACCTATAGACTATAATATATAGACTGTAATATAAACTGAGAAAACATGAAATCATTATATGACAACTGAAGACAGAAAGAGGATAAAAGATCTAAGGTTGGAGAATTTAATGCCAGCAAAGGATGGTTTGACAATTTTAGAAAAAGGTTTGACTTAAAAAATGTCAAGATAATAGGAGAAGCAGCTTCTGCCAACCAAGATGCAGCAGATGAGGTCCCAGAAGCCTTCAAGGAAATCATTGAGGAGAAAAAATATCAGCCTGAACAGGTTTTTAATGCAGATCATGCAGATCAAAGTGCCTTATTCTGGAAAGAAATGTCATAAAGGACATTTACAAGTAAGGGAAATCAGTGAGCACCAAGATTTAAGGCAGAAAGGAATAGGCTAACTCTACTGTTTTGTGCAAATGCAGTCAGGTTTATGATCAGGACTGCCCTTATCTATAAAGCTACTAACCCCCAAGCCTCAAAGGGAAAAGATAAACCCCAATTGCCAGTGTTTGGTTGTACAACCAAAAGGCCTGAACAGCAAGAACACTTTTCTGGATAGGTTTGATCAATGGTTTGTCCCTGCAGTTAGGAAGTACCTTGTCAGAGAGGGGCTGCCTTTTAAAGTTCTTTTGATATTGGACAATGCCCTGGTCACCCACAGTCACATGAATTCAATACCAAAGGCCTTGAAGTGATCTGCTTACCCCAAACTCAATGCCTCTAATTCAGCCTCTAGATCAGAGACTTATAAGGAGCTTTGAGGCTTATTACACATGGTATTGTATGAAAAGGATTATCAAAGCTATGGAAGAGAACCCCAATAGAGAAAACATGAACGTCTGGAAGGATTATACCACTGAAGATGCCATCTTTGGTATAGAAAAAGCTGTGAATACCATGAAGAGAAAAACAATAAATTCCTGCTGGAGAAAACTATGTCCAAGTGTTGCACATGACTTCACAGGATTGAAAATAGAGCCAATCAAGGAAATAATAAAAGAGATTGTAGATATGGCAAAAAAGGTGGGGGGTGGTTAAGAGTTGGAAGATACAGATCTTGGAGAAATTCAAGAGCTGATAGACACCACACCAAAGGAATTATCAGAAGATGACTTGATGGAGATGAGTGCTTCCAAACTGGTGCCAAAGGATGAGAAAGAAGATGTAGAAGAAGCAGTGCCAGAAAATGAATCTTAATATTAGATAATCTGGCAGAAGGATACTGATTATTTGAGATTGCTTTTGACTCCTTTAATGACATAGACCCTGTTATGATAAAGTCACTGAAACTAAAGCAGATAGTGAAGGAAGAATTGACGCCTTGTGGAAACATTTTTAGAGAAAGGTAAAAGCAAAAAGTCAGACAGAAAGTACAAGTTATTTCCCTAAAGTTGTAAGTGTGTCTGCTTCTCCTGCCTCCCCTTGCACCTCCTCTACCTCTTCAATCTCTGCCCCTCACCAGACAAGACCAACCTCTCCTCTTCCTCCTTCTCCTCAGCCTACTCAACAGGAAGACTATGAGAACAAAGACCTTTGTGATGATCCTCCTCCACTTCATGAATAGTAAATATATTTTCTTGTCTAATTTTCTTAATAATATTTTCTTTTTCACAGCTTACTGTATTTAAGAATACAACATATAATACATATACAATATACAAAATATGTATTAACTTACAGTTTATGTTATTGGTAAGGCTTCTGGTCATCAGTAGGCTATTAGTGGTTAAGTTTTGGGGAAGTTAAAGCTATCCGTGGATTTTCAACTGTGTGGGTCATCAGTGTCCTTAATCCCCACATTGTTCAAGGGTCAACTTTTCATGTGTGTGTGTGCACACACACACACACACACACACACACACATATATAAACTTATACAAAGTTTCAAGCAGTGTCATAACTAAATCACTCATAATTTGCTTTAACTTCTTTTTTCTTTGCCAAGTTCTGTTTTCCTTTATTAAGTATCCTTGACATCTATACTGTAATGCCATGCATATTATCAAAAGTTACTAAGTTCCTGCTTCAGAAGAATCTATTACCTCTTTCTGGACATTGAGGATCATTTCCTCAAGGAAATTTCCTCAAGGAACTAATTTCTTGTTCATGTCTTTCATACTCACTGATATCAAATATATATCCCTAAAATACAATGATCATATCAGACCTGGTGGAAAAATATTGACTGCTTTTCCATTATCAACCAAATAAAACTTTTTCTCTCCCACCGAAGGTTTGCATGACCTAGTTGCATACTAAATTTCTGTTACTATCACCCAATGTTCTCTTTCCCAATTCTCAAACTTTATCAAATAAAATTTGCACAGGTCTACATATAAACCCCATATTTTCCCAATTATTTATCCTTATTCATATTGTTTTCACTATCCAAAATACTCTATTGCCCACAGCCAAATGTCTAGATCATACTTGTCCTTGCCAGACAAGAACAAATGTACTTAGCTTGATAAAACCTCTCCTCATCTTTCCAGTTAAAAGTACTCTCTTTGTTCTCTGAACCTCCTGACATTTCAGTGTTTCCTATTTTACACACCACTCTTGATTTTATGTTACAGCTATTCATGAATATAAGATTGTTGAAAGCAGAATACATATCTTAGCACTGTTTAAAATCCTCCACAGGACCTAACACTGCATCTTCAATATTTAGTTTTATATGTATCATGGATTCATGTGGCATAAGTTAAAAAGAATAGAGTTATTTTTAATCTTCTGCCAAATTGACAAAATTTATAAGTCTTTTTTCAGTTAAATCCAATTACACAATAATTTATTCAGTATCTCCTCCGTATCCATCTTTCCGTCTTTCACAAGCTATTTAATGGAGTTTTGCTAATGAAGGCTAATTTATAAAATCAGATATTATTTTAGTCCTGTCCCTTTCTTTCCATTATTTTCATATTTTATTCTATATCCACAGTACTTATTTTTCTCTGAGTTTGTAATCACATCATTGCTTTGAATGTGAAGGTTTCACTTATTACCCTTGGAATCATTCCTTCTCAAAGTGAGGAAAGGAAGAATCTTTTCAAGAAGCAAGGGATATAGAAGAAATTTTTTTTTCCATTTTTTAAAAATTTCAGAATATTACAGACGTACAAATGTTTTTGTTACACAGATTGCTTTTATACTGCTTGAGTCAAAGTTATCAGTGTGCCTATCACCCAGATAGGGCACGTTGTACCTGTTAGGATGGTTTCACCCATCCCCTCCTCCCCCATCCCACCTACATGATTTCCATTGAGTTTTATTTCCATCTGTGCACATGAGCACTGATTGGTTAGTTCCAATATAATAGTGAGTACATGTGGTGTTTGTTTTCCCACTTTTGTAATAACTTCATTTAGAAGATGGTCTCCAGTTACATCCATTGTTGCAAAACATATTAATTCATTTTTTAAATTTCTTTTTATGGCTGAGTAGTACTCCATGTTGTACATATACCATATTTTAATTAATTACTCATGAATTTATGGGCACTTGGGTTGATTCCACATCTTTGTGACTGTAAATTTTGCTAAAATAACCATTCTAGTGCAAGTGTCTTTTTGAAAAACTGACTTATTTTTCCTTTGAGTAAATACCCAGTACTGAGATTGCTAGATCAAATGGTAGGTCTACTTTTACTTCTTTGAGGAATCTCCATACTAATTTCCATAGAGATTGCATTAGTTTGCAGTTCCACCAACAGTGTATAAGTGTTCCTTTCTCTCTGCATCCATGCCAGTATCTATTGTTTTGAGACTTTTTGATAAAAGCCATTCTCATTGGGGTTTGATGATATCTCATTGCGGTTTTGATTTGCATTTCTCTGATGATTAGTGACATTGAGCATTTTTTTTGATATGTTTATTGGTCATTAGTCTATTGTCTTTTGAAAAGCTTCCATTCATGTCTTTTGCCCACTATTTAATGGGGCTCTTTGATTTTTTTCGTGCTGATTTGCTTCAGTTCTTTGTAGATTCTTGCTACTAGCCCTTTATTAGATGTACAACATGCAAATGTTTTCTCCAATAGTGTAGGTTGTTTATTTGCTCTGTTGGTGGTTTCTTTGGCTGTGCAGAAGCTTTTTAATTTAATCAAGTCCTATTCATTTATTTTTGTTGTTGCTGTGATTGCCCTTGGGGTCTTCTTCATAAATTCTTTACCTAGGCCCATATCTAGAAGAGTTTTTCCAATATTTTCTTCTAAAATTCTTATGAGTTCATATTTTAGATTTAAGTCTGTTATCCATCTTGAATTAATTTTTGTGATTGGTGAGAGATATGAATCCTGTTTCAGTCTTCTACATGTAGCTATCCAATTTTCCCAGCACCATTTATTGAATAGGGCTTCTTTTCCCCAGTGCGTATTTCTGTCTGCTTTGTCAAAGACCAGATGGCAATATAATATGTGGATGGTTTTATATCTGGGTTCTCTGTTCTGTTCCATTGGTATATGTCTCCATATTTGTGCCAATACCATGCTGTTTTAGTTACTATAGCCTTGTAGTATAGTTTAAAGTCTGGTAAACTAATGCCTCCATATTTGTTCCTTTTGCTTAAGGTTGCTTTGGCTATTTTGGCTTTTTTTCTGGTTCCAAATGAAGCATAGAATTATTTTTTCTAGATCTGCAAAAAATGACGTTGGTATTTTGATGGAGATTGTCATGAATCTGTAAATCATTTTGGATAGTATGGACATTTTAACAACGTTGATTCTGCTGATCCATGAACATGATATGTTTTCCATTTGTTTACATCATCTGCAATTTCCTTCCTTAGTATTCATAGTTCTCTTTGTAGAGATCTTACACCTCCCTGGTTAAATGTATTCCTAGGTATTTTATTTTCTTTGTAACTGTTGTGAAAAGTATTGAGTCTTTGATTTGATTCTCAGGTTGACTGTTGTTTGTGAATAGGAATGCTACTGATTTACGTACATTTTGTAACCTGACATTTTGCTAAATTTATTTATCAATTCTAGAACATTTTAACCCAAAACTACTAAATGTATATTCTTCTCATCAGTACATGGAACATTCTCTAAAATTGATCACATTTTAGGCCAAAAAATATGTCTCAACAAATTAGAAAAAACAGAAATATCATGTGTCTTCTCAGAAGACAGTGGAATAAAATTAGAAATCAACTCCAACAGAAACACTCAATACCACACAAAGTCATGAAAATTAAACAATCTATTGCTGAATGATTATTGGGTCAAGGAGGAAATTAATGTGGAAATCAAAAGATTCCTTGAATTAAATGACAAAGGGGACACAAGTTATCAAAATCTCTGGGATTCAGCAAAAGCAGTCCTAAGGCAAAAATTCATACCCTTAAATGCCTACATCATACAGACAGAAAGATCACAAATCAACAATCTAATGAACTATCTCAAGGAACTAGAAATGGAAGAGCAAACTAATCCCAAACCCAGCAGAAGAAAATACATAGCTAAGGTCAGAGCAGAACTTAATGAAATTGAAAACAAAAAATAATACAGATGTTTAATGAAATAAAGAGTTGATTCTTTGAAAAGATAAACAAAATTGACAGAATTGTCCCTATATTAACCAGAAATAGAAAATAAAGGACCCAAATTAGCTCAATCAAAAATAAAAAAGGAGATATTACAACTGATACCACAGAAATACAAAATATCATCTCTGAATACTATGTTAATCTCTAAGCACATGAACTCAAAAACATTGAGGAAATGGAAAAATTCCTGGAAACACACAACTTCCTGAGGCTCAATCGGGAAGAAATAAAACTCTTGAACAGACCAATTATGACCAATATAATTGAAGCAGCAATAAAAACTCTTCCAAAAAAAGGGGGTCCCAGACCAGATGGTTTCACAGCCAAATTCTATCAGACCTACAGAGAAGAATTGGTACCCACACTGCAGAAATAATTTAATAATGTGAAGGAGAAAGGAATTCTTCCCAATTAATTCTATGAAGCCAGTATCACTTTGATACCAAAGCCAGGAGAGGACACAATGAAAAAGAAAACTATAGACCAGAAATTCTTCATTCTAAGGTGCCATTTTTTGACATAGCATCACTTTAATAACAGCTAAATAGGAGAAATGTTAATATTCTGTACAGAATATATATATGTACAAAAAGTTTATAAGTGGGAAAAATCTTGTATCTATTTTTGCTACTTAGTTTGAATATCACAATAAATGCTTGCATCTAAGCCATTGTGGCTTTTTTGCATTAGTACCAGAGTGATAGTGTTTAACAATTAAAGAAATAGTAGCAATCAGCCCCTCCTATGAAGTTGAAAAAAACTTCAAAATTTCTAAGATATTTGATCATTTATTTGCCTAATATTGCATTGTCTGAATGTGACTTTAAATAAACTATAACTAGATGAAGATTTCAGTTTAAGATGATCAAAATATGTTCTTGTAGAAGGCATTTTAGTGTTTTTCTCATCAAGAATTAAGGCTAAACATTTAAATTAAACGTCAATTCATCTGCGTTCCCAATGCAAGTAAGTCAAGTGCAGTGAAAATCCTTAGAAGAGATACATTCTTGTATTGCAAACTTTAGGATAGACAATGAAAACATTATCACAATTTATAACTGTTATGTATATAACTAATATTTGCATTCAAAGTGTCCACACAATAACAACTCTTCATTTTTTTCTGATTAATATTTATTATATTGAATACTTTTAATAGGGTATCGCCTGCTTGTATCTCTGGGTAAATTTTTCAACAGTGCAGGACTCCTGTGCCATCCAAAAAGGCCCGTTTCAGCTTTCACACACTGAATGAATACTGGTGTCAGATTAGTTCACTTTTTCTATTGCTGTCTAATGCCACATTGTGTTGTGCTGAAAATTAACCAAACATTGATCATCTGGTTTCCTTGATTTAAAGATTTCTTGCTGGTCCCATCCTAGTCATTCTCTCGGTGCTGAGGTCTGACTTAGGTTCTCAATATTGCAGCCATTATATTGTATTTTTAGACTCATTTATCTTTTTTTCTTTTCTGGATTAGTTCCAGTAACTTCTACCTGAGAGACACTTACACACTCTCCACATTCTTTCACCTTTATACACAGAAGTAGTCAAGCTGCTTGTCTAATTCTCAGATTAAGAAGCATATGATTTCACACCCTTTCTCCAAAGACTCATCCTCTGTAGGGGGAAATATTCGAGGATCCCTGTGGACCTGCACTTGTCTTCCTGTAGTAGCCTTTATTCAGTAACTTGAGTAGAACTTTTGCCACTTCTTCCTCTAATGGAAGCCATTCTTGGTATGATGCCTAATTTTATGTATCAACTTAACTGGGCTAAACCATGTCCAGATAGGTGGTAAAACAATATTCTCAAAAATTGCTAAGAAAGTAGCTTTTACATGTTCTCACCACAAAAATAAGTGTGTGAGGTAATGTGTATGTTAATTAGCTCAATTTATCCATTCAAAATGTATACATATTTCAAAACATGTTGTACACTATAAACATATACAATGTTTATTTGTTAACTAAAAGAATAAATTGAAATTTGTTTTTAGAAAAATTCCACATTATTGTGGGTATGCCTATGAGGGTGTTTTTTGAAAGAGATTAGCATTTCAATCAGTAGACAGAATAAACCAGATGGCCCTCCCCAATGGGAGTGGGCCTCATCTAATCCACTGAGGACTGAAATAGAACAAAAAGCAGACGGGCAAATTTGTTTGAGCTGGGACATCCATCTTCTCCTGCCTTCAAACATCATCAGCACTCCTGGTTCTCAGCGTTTGCACTAAGACCGAAACTTACACCAACACTCAACATCCCCGAAATCCACACTCCCGCATCCTGTTCTCAGGGTCTTTGAACTTGAGTTGAACTACACCACCAGCTTTCCTCGTTTTCCAGCTTGCAGACATGAGATCATGGGACTTCTTTCCTGGCCCTTCATAATCATTGCATGAGCCAATTTCAATAATAAATCAATCTCTCTATCTCTGCACCCCATATATGTATGTGTGTGTATGTGTGTGTGTGTACGTATGTATAAAATAGAGTGTGTGTATGTACAGAGATGCTGGTGGCATGGACTATATATAGATAGATAGATATGTATCTTCTATATCTTAATATAGATATGTATCTAATACTAGTCCTGTTTGTCTGGAGAACCCTTGGTGATTCCAAGATGACTTTCAGTTTATATATTCGTTCTTATTAACTATTCTCATTAAAGAAGAGGAAGTGCAAACACACAGAGGTATAATCTCTGCCAGAATATTCCCTCTGGTAGTTTCCTTACAGTGCTTCTCTGCCAAGTGCCTGGCAAATTTATTTTGGCATCAATTACAAGATATCCTTATTTCAGAAAAAATGTGAGAAATGTGCTACTTAGACTTTGGCAACATATTATGTAGAGTCATCACTTTTATATTATGTCCTCAGGCTGAATTTGGAAATGTTGACTTAAGTCCTGAAAGAAATTGAATGGAAAAAAATAAGAGATAAATCTTTTGATTAGCAGCTCTTCTCACTCCTTAAGGGAAAGTGGCACTGCTATCTACCCACTTATTCAAGCCAGAAAACTATGTCTCATCAGACATCTGCTTTCTCATTTTTCCTGTCTCCTACACCTAATCCATCAACAAATTGTGTCAAAGCTGTCTCCTAAATATAATTCACATTGTTCCATTTCTCTTCCATTTCTCTGATATACTTTAGTCCATGCCACCAGTATCTCTGGCTTGAATTGTCCTAATGGCCTCCAACTAGTGTTTCTGCCTCCAGTCGTGTTTGCAAATCAAATCCGTTTTCCACACTATAGCCAAAATAGTCTTTTTGAAGTACAAATCTGATCAAGTCACAACTCTGGTTAAGCTATGTTATTGGCTTCCCAATGTTTCCAGAATAAATCTCTATACGGTTTACTAGGCTCTTCGTGTTCTGGGCCCTATTTGCCTTCCCAGCTTCAGCTGTTAGCATTTCTCTTCTCAAAGCCAGTAATATAGTAAAATGAAGTTGTCTCCAGGTAATTTCACACACCATTGTTCTCTCCGAATGGAATGCTCTTCTGCCTTCCTCCTCTATCAAACCCCAACTAGTCCTTTTAGCCCTCAACCAAGATGCCATTGCTTCAGGAAAGCCTTTCCCAACTCTCCCAAATTTGACTCCATGCATGACCCTAATTGTAGGGGCCGCCCCTGGGCAGGAAATTAGCTTTTGCCCAGAGTCAGCGAAGCTGGACGTGCTTCTTGAGGCCAGAGATCAATAGGTCCAGACACGGCCTGTTGAACAAACAACTGTTCCATATGACAGATAGCCAAGGGCCTTAGGTCTTGCACGCAAACCAAGGCGTCTCATTGCCTGCACGCAGTGATGAGATCAAGAGGTAGAGATGCAAACATTCACCTCTCTTGAGCAATCACCCAGAATGAATGGTACAGGTTACCTCAAGGCATCAAAGAAAGTCACCTACCAGGAAGTAGCTGCTGGGCAGAAAGTATAAAAATAAAACGACTGGTGCTTTCGGTACTGCAGTCTTGTACCGTCTTTGTGTGTCTGTGTGTTTCTGTTCTGTGTTCATCCCCCGTTCTGTAATCGGGCCGCAACACTAATCGTATTGCTTGTTTTATTAATACTAACTTATTTTTACCTATAGTCACTCTGGTATCTGATAGGATGTTGTGGAAAGACTTACATTCTGTAGCCTTTAATTTATTTTAAATACTCTGCATTTTAATGTCAGTAGTTGGGGCAGATAATCTCCCATTTCCCACAATCTTCATCACTGTGTTTCTCCTTTTCCATGAGAAGTTTGTCTGTTTTAGTTTAGTTTTGTTTTTAATTTGTAAGACTTTATTATTTATTTTGGATGTATGTAGATATAAAGGGAAATGATCCTTTGTTGGTTATGTTGCAAATATATTTCACTCCGTGGCTGGCCTTCTACCACCATAATCTATGAATTGGTGATCATATAATTCTTAATTTTAATTTTGAAATTATATTTTTAATGCCTTTTTTCTTGTTTAATAACACTTTCTAAAGTCATGAAGACTTTCTCTTATAATATTATCTTTATTATTATGCCTTTAATAGTTGACATTTTGCCTTTGACAATATATCACATTTTGCCTTTGTGATTTGCCATTGATATCTACAATACCCATGGGACTGATTTTGTTTACAGTAGGAGGTATAGGTCAAGTTGCATATTCTTAACTGTAGGTAGTGAATTCACCCAGCACAGTTGACTACAAACACTGTCCTTTACCCAGTGCACTTGCCATAAATTAACTATACAAGTGTATAGTATATGTATGAGTTTTCTACCTCTGTAGTCTGTCCTACTCTGGTATTTGTCTATCTTTGAATCAAAACCACCATGTTTTTTATCACTGTAGCATTATAATAAGTTTTGATAGCTGATTAGAACAATTTCCTCAACCTTATAATTATTCTTCCAGAGTGTCTTGGATATTTTTGTTTTCTTGAGTGTCTATGTAAGTTTTAGAATCAGCTCGATTAATTAAAACTATAGATCATTTTGTAGAGATTTGACATCTTAACAATATCGAATTTTTCAGTTCATGATAATCTTGTATTTCTCCACTTAGGCATCCTTTAATTTCTCTCAAAAAAGACTTATATTAATAGAGTCATAAGACTTGTTTTTTATTGTTCCATAGATATGTTGTATTTTGATACTGTTCATGTTACATATAAAATACAACTTCATCTTATTACTGGCTTGTATGAAATTACTACTAAATTGATTTGTTAAAGAAATAATTTTTTTGAAAATTGTTTTATGTTGTTTTTATATACAATTATGTATCTGCACATAACAATTGTTTCTTTATAATTCCTATACATATTTTAAACCTTTTTCATTACACTCCCTAAGAACTACAATACAATTCAGAAAATAAGTGGTGATAGGAGACCTTCTCTTTTTATTTCTGATTTCTGGTGAAGTTTTTATTCTATAGTTTTTTTGTAGCTACCCTTATCAGATTTTATACATTCTTTGTTATTTTTAGATTATTCAAGCTATTTATCAAAAATTTTTAGAATTTTATCAAAATTTTGGATGTTTTTAACTGAGCAATTACTTTTTATCCTGTATTACATTAATATGTTGAATTACATTGATTTAATTTAAATGTTAAATCAACTTTACATTTCTAGAGTAATTCAATTTAGTTGTAATATATTTCTCTTTTTATTATTGGATTTTTTATTATTTATTTGCTAATATTTTGTTAAAGATTTTTGAAAACATGTTTATGAATAAGACCAGTCTGCATATTCTTTCACAACTTACTATCAAGGCTATTCTAGTCTCATAAAATAAATTTAAAAGTTTTCCCTCTTTTTTTATACTCTGGCCAACTTTGAGATTGGTATTATTTCTTTAAATGCGCCAGTGAATAAACCTCGTTCTTAACTATATGTTTGTTTCTGATGAGAAGATTTTTAAAGATTCTATTTTTTAAAAAATGTTTAGGATTAATGTAGTGTTCTATTTATTTCTGGCTCAATTGTGGTACGTTACATTGTCCAGGAGATTATCTATTTCATCTAAAATTTCAAATTCATTGATGTGTTATTATTCATGATATCCTTTTTTAATAGCTGAAAATAACTTTTTATTGTTAAATATAACACAAATAGAAAAAATAAGTAAGACAAATATAGAGTTTGTGTATTACTATTAAGCAAACACCATTATGGCCATCACAGTTTTTAACATTTCTCAACACCTTTGATCATGGCATGGGGATATTAATATCAATTTGTCAGAATATCTACAAAGGAGTACAAAGTTCATCTGCAGAAAGCATAGCAGAAAGATACGGTGGTCAGAGTGACCATGATTGGTGGCTATATACATGGAGGAAATTATGGAGATTTCAGTAAGAGGAGGTTTTTGACACTGCTTGAAAGAAAATTCAGCTATATAAATTGGCGAGAGAGTTTAGAAAGCATTGAAGATCTAGAATTATTTTGAAGGCATTGTTTGATTTTCAGTTATATAGGATATTTAGTATTTTTAATCTTTTGTTCTAACAAAGTTCTTATGAAGATAGCTTTTTCTACCTTTTACTATTGATTCCTTTTTGTAACATGATTTCTAGTTGGAAATATAAATGAAAACGAGCAAAATCAATATATTATTTATTTGTAATAGTGTTTCTACCCTAGTGAGGCTTCCTTGATTGGAATTTTTTAACCAAAGAATCTATTTTGGCTAATTCAAGTTATGCTACGTGAATTACATACATCATTACTAAACAATGACATAAACTCCAGTAAACAGATGTTTATCTGGACCAGACATAATTTGGCTGCTAATCCCTCTAGGCTTGCAAGATCCATCTGGTCAAATGCTTTTACAGTATTTTATAGTAGTTTTGATGTTAGTCTGTGAGAAGTGACAGGCACAGGTGCAAATCTTGTTTCTGTCACTTACTACCAGTGGTACCTCAGATGTATCATCTGCCTCTGTTTGTCCATATGTAACATCCAGATAATATTATGTCATAGTTTGTGGTAAAATGAATAACAATATCCATCATTTATTGATCTCTTATTATGTGTGCAAAGATCTGCTAAGTTATTTACATATGCTAGTCCTCACAAAGTATATTATGATTTAGGCTGTCACTCTAGAAAGAAGAGAAGAAACTAGACGTAGGATTATATACGTCTGTTTTCATTTTGGTTCTTCTATTTATCATTGGTCTACTTAGTGGGCAGGAAAAAAATTACTGGCAAGAGAAGGTGTTTTAGCCTTCTGATGGTGGTGGGTAAGTGCAGAGAATGTAAAGCATACAAATTACCTTTAACTTATTTGAGAAAGGAAAAGCAGCTGAAATCAGAGGTGCTAATCAGCAACTTTAAAGGTATAGAAACATTTAGGGAATGGTTTTTGAATACCAAAATGTTATCATAATCTCAATTTTAAAAACTTGAGGGTTTTCATGGTATTTTATTTTATTTATGGTATTATATCAAACACATTTGCCATTCTGTCCACCAAATTAATGCCGAATCCATCATGTGCCATTGCAAAATGTAAATAATGTACAATAATATATATAGTGCACCTCTTAATTTTACTTAATGTAGAATTATAGATGACCATTGTGGCGATTGAATTTCTTAGAGAAAATTAGACAATTGTCATAAAATGTGGGTTTTATAGTGTTTATTTGTATTTTTTGTTTTACTGGAAAACAGGTGTTTTGCTTTTAGCAAATTTTATTTCCTCATATTACCAACAATTTATAAGCTATTGGTATTAATAAGGAAGGCTTTATTATCCAGAAGCAGGCAATATCCTTAATGTATTATTATGGATTTAAAAAATTATGAATGTGTAGCAAATAATTTAGTGAATATTTAGGACTATATACATGCAGCACTCATAAGATCAGAATTGAACCTTCAAATAGCCAGGTTATTGAATGTACTATAACATTTTCAAAGCCTCCCTTGCTTTTCTTCCTGTGCAAAAAGGATATAATAGCTCTTATAAGCCACGAGCCAAAGATGCTGTACCTAGGAAATTATTTTTTTAAAGCCCTATGAAAATAAAGCAAAGCTTTTCGAAGCTAAGTATTCATATTTATTTTACTGTTAGAGAACAAATAAATAATTATTATTAAAAAAATTAAATTTTAAGCTAGTTCAGAGAAAGTACTTGCCAGTGTTTGATTTTATCCCTGTGATCCTGTAAAGGAATGATAATTAAAGAAATCTTCCCACCCTTTTGTGTTCTACTTATTACAAAGAAACACCCTTCCTCTATGACTTAGATAATATTCAAGGATGCCGTTTTGTTTACTTATGACAA
>CM052440.1:129676136-129822320 GCA_028533085.1 Varecia variegata
AAACTGGATAACCACATGTAGAAAACTGAAGCAGGACCCACACCTTTCACCTCTCACAAAAATTAAATCACGGTGGTTAACAGACTTAAACCTTAGGAAAGAAACTATTAGAATCCTAGAAGAAAATGTAGGAAAGTCTCTTAAAGACATTGGCCTAGAAGTTGAGATAAAATGGGAAGCAAAAATTCTATTCCTGTTTACCCAAAGTTGAGAAATAGAATTAATTTGTATTTCCCTGATGATTTATGATATTGAACACCTTTTCATATACCTATATTTGAAATTTTTATGTCTTTTTTGGAGAAATGTCTATTCAGATCCTTTGTTCATTTTTAATCTGTTTATTTGAGTTTTTTGCTACTGAGTTGTGTGAGTTCCTTATATATATGGGATATGAACCCCTTATGAGACTTATGAATCACAAATAATTCCTCCCAATCTGTAGGCTGCCTTTTCATTTTGTTGATCATTTCCTATGCTATGCCGAGCATTTTCATTTGCTATAGTCCCACTTGTTTATTTTTGCTTTTGTTACCTGTGTTTTCAGTGTTCTACCCCAAAAATTGTTGCCAAGATCAGTGTCAAGGTGTTTTCCCCTATGTTTTCTTTCAGGAGTTTCATGTTTTCAGGTCTTATGTTTAGGTCTTCTGTCCATTTTGAGTAGATTATTGTGTATGGTGTGAGATAAGGAATCGATTTCATTCTTTTGCATAGGGCTATCCAGTTTTCTGAATATAATTTATTGAAGAGACTATCCTTTCCCCATGGTATCTTCTTGGTGTCCTTGTTGGAAATTAGTTGACTGTGTATACCTGTGATTATTTCTGGGCTTTGTATTCTGTTCCATTGGTCTATATGTCTGTTTATGCTAGTATCATTCTGTTTAGATTATTATAGCTTTTTAGCAAATTTTGAGATTAGGCAGTGTGATGCCTCTAGCTTTGTCTTTTTTTTTTTTTTTTTTTTCCTCAAGATTGCTTTGGCTATTTGGGATCTTTTGTGATTCCACATGAATTTTTAAGATTGTTTTATTTCTGTGAAAAGTGTCATTGGAATTTTGATAGAAATTGCATTAAATCTGCTGGATTTCTTTGGGTACGATGGACATTTTAACAATGTTAATTCTTTCAATCATGAACACAGGATATCTTTTTTATTTTTTTAAGTCTTGTAACGTTTCTTTCATCCATGCTTTATAGTTTTCAGTCTATAGATCTTTCATATCTTTGGTTAAATTTATTACTAACTATATTTTTATGCTACTGTAGGTAAAATTTTCTTGATTTCTTTTTCAAATAGTTCACTGTTAGTATATAGAAATGCTATTAATTTTTTTATGTTGATTTTGTAAATTGCAACTTCACTGAATGTACTAGTTCTACAAGTTTTTGGTAGAGTCTTTAGGGTTTTCTATATATAACATCTTGTCATCTGCAAACAGTGACAATTCAACTTCTTCCTTACCTATCTGGATGCCTTTTATTTCTTTTTATTGTCTAATTGTTCTGGCTAGGACTTTCAGTACTATTTTGAATAGAAGTGATGAGAGTGGGCACCTTGTCTTGTTCCTAATCTTAGAGAAAAAGAGAAAAAGAATGGTATTGGCTGTGGGCTTGTCATATATGGTCTTTGAGGTGTCTTTGAAGCTAAGAAAAAAATGTCCCATACGCAGATAAATGTACAGATTGAGAGCTCAGAAAATGTTCATGCTGAAGTTCTGAATTTGGGATCCATCTTGATATTTGATCATCATTGCAGCATGAAAGAGATCACCTAAAAGAAATCAGGAGACAAAAGAGGGCCTAAAATCAATTATATGAAAACTTCACCATATAAGTCTGCATATAGCAGGATAATCACTCAAAGAAGATGAGAAGATTACCTGAAAAGTAGAAGGAAAACTGTGAGATTGTTGTGATTTAGAAGCCAAATGAAGAGAGTGTTTGAAGAAGAAGCTCAACAACATCTAATGATTCTGAAAGCTCAAACAGAATAAGGAATTAAAGATGTCCACTAAGTTTAGTGACATGGAGGTTATTGGCAACATAATCAAGAGTCATTATTCATTTTGAGTGGTAGGGGTGTAAGCCAGCACTAAATTTGTTTATGGAGAGAAGGAGAGGAGAGGAAACAGAGACAGTGAGCATAGAATATTTATCTGAATTATTTAGCTACTTATCTAAATATTGTAGTTGTAATTGATGTGAAGTTCCAGGGGTAAAAATATAGGTTAAAATGATCTATATCTAGAATCTAATTTTTTTAGAATTCCACATTTATTATATTCAATTGGCCCATTTTATAGACTAGGTAATAAATAAGAACATTGCCTACTTTATTTCTTGAAAATAAATTAATGAATTAAAGTTTAATTAGCCATATGCAAAATTACTTCCTTGCTCACCACAATATTTGTTCACAATGTTTACCTATATTATATAAACAGCATTAAATCCTTGCTTAAGATATCAGCATCAGCAATACCTGATTCTGCTCCCTGTGTTTTATTACCACGGCTCATAGATTCTGTGATAATTACATTAAGGTTAATAAAAAGATAATAAGAGTAAACAGTGTTCATAATTGGAAGAAATGACATTCAGTACTTTGTATAACTTATCTTAAAGCTTGCACAGTTATCATTATTGAATAAAAATGCTTCTGCCAAAAGAAAGTAGTTTATAACTTTCTCAAAATTCTTAGAATTTTTGATAAAGAGTACATGAAAAAATGAATCTTTAATCCCATGATCATATGGGAAGTCCTGTAAACTGTGATCATGATGAAAGGATTTGAGAAATATCTCCTTTAATAATACATTCTGAATAATATTTTTGGCCACATGTTTGAATAATTGAGGTAATTCCACAGAATTTCATAATTTTACTAGAAACCTAGACTTATTTTCTAAAAATCACTCACTTTGTTCTTCACAAGTGACCAATGCCATGCCTTTCCCTCTTATCAAAGCAGAGTGCTTGCAGTGGAATTTACCAAGCAATGGGACCTATCATCAAGATACTTCTCAATTTCCTATACATTTCTAAATATCTGAAATACCCTTGTGCTCCTTCTCCAATGTTGTTTCTCCAAATACCTTTTTTCTCTGTATGTAATTTAAACCAGAAAGTCCGCACAGGTCCAGGGTACCAGTTTTTCTCATTGCAGAGGTCAATAAAAGAAGTAAACTATAAGGTCTGTCCCTATCTGGGAATCAGGGCATCAGTGTTACATATTTCCCAAATGTGGCTTTTCTTCTAAATGACTGTATCTTAAAATAATTTATGAAAAAATAGGTGCTAAAATGATTGTGCCATTTATAAGGTGTGTAACTTTGTAGAGTTATTTAACATCTTGAAGTCTCAGACACCTCCCCAAGAAAATTGGAGTAAAAGTAGTACTATCCCAACAGTATTAATGTTTTATAGGGGATTAAATGAAACACTACATGTAGAGCATATAGATAAATGTCTGCAATAGGAAGTATGTAGTACATTTAGATTATTATTGATGTTTTTCTTGTTAGAAAATTGTTCAGGCCCTACTGTTCAGCATAGAAAGAAGATTCTGGCAACACAGTTGGGAAGTAATTGTTCTATTGCTAACAATAAGAGAAAAATATTTTAATTATTACTACTACCAAGACTATAGCACCATTGACAACTACTACTATTATTTTTATAATAATGATGATAGTAATAATTATTGCTATTAATATTATAGCAAATATTTTTAAAGTACCAAATGTTAGTATTTATAAATGACAAAGCCAGGATTCCAATCCTGGCTTTTTACACCAAAAACACATATTCTTATTTGCTAAAATATATTGCAATATGAATGAGATAGGACATTAAATAATATCAAAATATTTCAGGATGTACATTTAATAGGACTTCTGATCTATACCTAAGAAGGGATGAAGTTAATGATGCTGAAGATTCTGGCCTTTAAAGGACCAATTCCTTTTCTATATCACTTGTTTCATGGCTATAGCCTTGCCTCTATTTTTTTGAGGGCTTTTCTGTTCTATACTTTTAATCCAGGCAATATACCCTCCCAGAATTTGTTGACTGGCTTCCATTCTTTCTATTCCTCAGTATAATTCCTTTCTAGTCCCTGACTATTTATTGGATCCATATTTTGTTTGTTTTTGACACCTAGATTTTGGAGTGAATCTCAATATTTTTTCCCTATTCTTGGCTCCCTGACAGTAACTTTATCTTGAACAGTGCTATTAGCTCTTTCTGTTTGAATCTAACTCCAATAGTATGTCAAATTTTACTAATAACCTTGCTTCTTATTTCACTAAAGTAATAGAAGCAGATCATATCTTTATATTGCCATTACCAAATCTACTATATTAACCAAAATTTCCCCCTAAGTTATTCTTGATAAATTGTCCTCATTCGATTTATGTCACTCTCTTCCGCTTGCACTCTTTATCTCGTCTCCTTTCATGTACTTATATCTGATTCTTACCTGAATCATCATTTCCCCTCCCTACTTGACAATTCCAATCAGTATAAAAAACTGACAATATTGTGCATCAAAAATGCACGTAAAATACTTTTAGAAAAAAAATAGAAGGCCCTGCTGCTTTAAAATACACAATAAAACATTTTTTTAATCCTTCAGTCCTATTTTCTCTTTGTAGAAAACTTCCCTCATTTGTGGTCTATTTTCATGTCACTCCATCTTCTCACCCTCTGTGGAAAGCAGATTAATGGCCACCCCAAAATGTTCATGTCCTAGTCCCTGGAACCTGTGGATATGTTACTTTACATGGCAAAGGGAAATTTGGCAGATCCGATTAAGTATTTTAAGATAGATTATCCTGTATTACCTGGGTGGGCAGAATGTATTCAAAAGTGTCCTTAAAATATGGAAAATTTTTAAGGCAAGAGGGTGAGAGACGGAGATGTAAGTACGGAAGCAGACATCAGAGTGATCTGATTGTTGGCTTTAAAGATGAAAGAAAGAACCGTAAGAGGAGAAACGTGGGCAGGCTCTAGAAACTAGAAGAGACAAGGAAACAGATTCTCTCTTCAATCCTCTAGAAGGAATGCAGTCCTGTCCACACTTTGATTTTAGTCCAGTCTAACCTGTTTTGAAAATCTGACCTCCAGATCTGCAAGGTAATAAATTTGTATTATTTAAAGCCACTAAGTTTGTGGTAATTTGTTACACTAGCACTAGGA
The DNA here is from genome assembly GCA_028533085.1 of Varecia variegata. Taxonomy (NCBI): domain Eukaryota; kingdom Metazoa; phylum Chordata; class Mammalia; order Primates; family Lemuridae; genus Varecia; species Varecia variegata. The sequence continues at coordinate 129,681,338 of CM052440.1, forward strand.
AACTAATCCAACCTCCATTGTATCTTGACCCCTCTCCTACAGAGTTTCCTCTCTATAACCCGACAGAAACCACTCATTTCAAGATCATCAACACTGCTGTGGCCTACCTCTCAGCAGTGTTTGAAACCAGGGCTTTTTTCCAGATATATTTAACACTTTTTAGTTCTTAGCTCATATTTCCTAAAATTGGGTTTATTCTGTGTAAAATCTTTTAGGTCTCTTTAAAATGTGTGTGGTTTTGGGGGGGGCAGTTTTGGGGGGGTTCTCTGGGGGGAGTTGAGAAAAGATGTATGTGTTATTTCTGCCAGGTACTTGCCTAGCACCTGACAGTATAAGCAACCTATGAAAAAATGTAATGTAAATTTTCTACTTGAGATTTTTCAGCTTACAAAAGTAAGAATTCAGACACCAGCTGAGCGAACGCTGTGCATGGCTAGGATTTCTCAATGGAGGCTTTTTTATTTCCCCTACTTGACACAGAACTTGATAGAAATATGAAAATCTCTTTTTGAGGAACTGTTTTTTCCCCTGAGTTCAACCACTGAGGTCTTGACTACATAAGCATCTCTGATCCTACTCCATACCAGGATGTGGATTTTTGCTTTCTCTACCTTGTACATAGATGGGTCTTCAAGACCAAGTTCCAGGCCACTAGAGAGCTGAAGAATATTTTTAAGGAAACGTTAGCTCAAGTGTTAGCCTATGTTTGTGGAATACAGCTTTCTTATCATTTCTGGCATCTGGTTGTTTCTGTAACATTACCATCTGCTCTGCTTTGCCTTGAAAACAACTTTGTTTAAAATATTATTTCCATTATTTTTAAGAATCTGTGCTGGGAAGATTTTCTCTGTAAATCTAATGTACTACCTCCTGGAAATAGAAGACTCTTGCTTCTTAAAACATGCATACACTTGGCTACAGAACTACCATATGCACCAGTTTTCTTCCTGTCCTATTTGTCATTCCTACTCAATCTCTTCTACTATAATAACTTCTCTCTCTCTTTTTTTAACCCCTTAATTATTTGACATTAGAATAATCTAGGATTCATTACTTGGGCATCTATTCTTCTCTGTATACACCCACTCTTTTTCTTGTATGTAATTTTAAATGTCATTATTATGTTGAAGATTTTGAAGTCTCCAGTACAGATATTGTTGCTATATTCTTAATTTTAATGTACAGCTACCTATTTAACAGATATACTTGGTTAAATGATAACTATCTCTAAATCTATATGTCTAAAACAAAAGAAAAATAGGACTCCTCCCTCCTAATACCATTGCTAACAACCACCCTGTTGCTCAGGGGAGCACATAGCATTGACTCTTCTTTTCCCTCATATTCCACATAAAATTCATTAGCAAGTTCTCCAATCTGGCCACTCTTTGCCACCTCACCCTGCACCCCCTTGCCCAATTCAAACCATCACTTTCACACACCTGGTTTAGTGTGATATCTCAATATCACTTCCCTGTGCCAAGACAGCTGCCCAAAGCCTAACAGTACAACCGTCCTATAAAGAAATGTTAACATTAAATGTTCAACTTGAGATTTTTGAAACATTTAAAATATGCCCCGATTTTTTCAGTAGTTTTCACCACACTTAGAGTAAAACCCAAATATACCCAAGGCCCCCCAAATGCCTAACTAAGCCATTCTTTGTTCAACTTCCAGCACTATCTTCCTCATTCCTCTAGTCACACTTACTTTTCAGTTAATCCTCAAATATGCCAAACCCTCCCCCACAAAGGGATTGTTGTATTTCCTGTTTTCTCTCCCTGGGATACTCATTTATTTCTTATCAGTCATGTCTAATTTACTCACTACCTTCGGGCACTTCTTCAAATGTTCCCTCTCCATAAAAGTTTTTGTGACACCCCTATTTAAAATGGTTTCCTTCGCCCTCTGTTTCTAACCCTGTATTTCAGTTCATTATAGAGTCAGTTTATCTCCATGAAATTGCATTATTGCTGCTAGAATTTAGTTCTATTAGGACAGAGAGTTTGTCTGCTTGTCTCTGTGTGTCTAGAACCTAGAACCTAGAACAGTGGCAGGCACTGAGAAACGGCTCAGTAAATGTTCTTGAATGGGTAAATTAATAAGTGAATAAGTAAATAAATGATCCAATAATGCTGATCTCTTACAAAAGGCCAGAGACAATGTTTTGTGACCTGAAGTAGCCTGGTTCATTAATTGAAATCAGAGGGGAGTTTAGTATACTTTACATGATGGACATCAAAAGGTTTAACAAAAATAATTTAGATCTGCCTCAAGTAGGGTCCCAATTTGTAAGGCAATCTATAGGAAAAATAAAATTATAGCACATATGGGTCCTCTAGGAAAGAGTTTTGACCTCTTTAAATCCTGTTGAACAGCATACAACTTTAGTGGGAATAATTCTCATAAAGTTTCTTAAAAGAAGTCAGAGATAATTACTGAGCCTGTTGAAATTGACCCCTTTTGTAGAAGTGATTCTTGCAGGGAGAAATAATGAGAGTAAAGCCTTTGGGAATAACACCTCACAGTGGAGATGTGCACAGTAAGGTATATAGTTGAGCTGAGATTGATTATGCAGCTTTTAAAATATCTCCTTCCTACTTAGCAGCATCAACTACCCTCAATATATCTCTTGTCTCCTCATTTCTCATCCTTTCTGTGTGTGTGTGTATGTGTGTGTATGTATTTTCATTCATCAGTATAGTCTTGGCCAATTTTTCTTTAAATCTCTGTCCCTCTCTTTCTCTCTCCATCTTTCTCTCTCTCCCTCCTTCTTCCTTTCTCCTCTCCTATTTCTGTCATGTTATTTAGTTGATGTTACAATACCTATCTCATTCCATATTCTACTGTACTTTCCATTAAAACTTTGTATGGTAATCTTAAGAAGAATTGCTCACAAAAAACGAGTGAGAAGTTCCTTTATGTTGATTTTGTGTTCAGGTACAAGAGCATCTGTCATGACACAGTAATGTTAAAAATGCTACTATAAAGGAAGCAGAGCATTCTCTCTCTCTCTCTCTCTCTCTCTCTCTTTTTTTTTTATAACAGAAAGAAAATGTAGGAGCTTTGCTCAAGGTAAGGAAAGGAAACTTTTAGGATAAACCAAAAAGTGAGGTGATGAAATGTAATACATTTGGAAGAGGAAGGAAGTTTCTAATTCAATTGGGGATTGGAGGGAGGAGATGTTGAACATGATTCTTGAATCAAGAATAAAAACTTGGTTAAATTTGTGACAGGTTTTAGGGACATTTTGTTACATTAAAGCATATTTTGGTACTGCAAGAATAGAATCTGCAAGACAGCAAAAAGGAAGATTATACTTAACCTCAAAAAATTATAGGTACTTTTGGAGCAGCAGATCCTGGTAGATGTTTGGGTGAAAAATAACTTTGCATCATAGTAACAATTCTATAAGAAAGGAAAATATATTCTAACGATCATTTTTCATCAAGCAACATTACCAACAATGTAAATAATAAAATTCAGTAACTCTAAGATAGTGCTGGTGTTTGGGAGTTTTTCTGCTTCATTGTGCTGATTTGTCATTCACTTCTTTCCAACCAAGCTCAATCACAGTCTGCTGAGAGCTCAGGCATAATGGGAGGACCACGCTGCTTCTCTGTGCAACCTGTACTACTGATTTGCACTGAACATAATTCTGATTCCCAAACTTCCAGGGATTTGGGCTGCAGGGATCTTGTGAATGTAAGGCAGTCTTCAAGGCACCTGATCTCTGTATGACTCCCCTGAGAGAAGCCCATCATTAACTCAATGCCACTTTCTCTTCCATCCACTCCAAGGGAGATAGCCTGGTGCAATAAAAACCTAACCCAAGAATCAGAAGATGTGTGCTATGGCCCAATCTGTGTAATACTTACTAGCATTGTGGCATTAGGCAAATCACTACTCTGAAACTGTCAAAACATTTTTCCATAACCAGCCTGTCTACAGAGGAATTTCCAGTGTGATGTCATGTAAGTGAAATGGCTTTCACAGCTCTAAAACCTTAGTTTGGTGTAGGGTGATCTACTTAAACATCAGCATCTTAGTACTCCAAAAACTGTCATGCCTTAAATTCACACCTAACAGGTACAATGCCTGCTATCTGGGGGACGGGCACACTTATAACTTGGACTCGAATGGTACAAAAATAATTTATGTAACCAAAATGTTTGTACCTCTGTAATATTCTGAAAAACAAAAAAAAGTTTCAAGCACTCTTCAAACTCTCCATGTCCAAGTGAATATTAGAAAGTTATTGGTTATCATAAGATAATTATTATAGGTTTTCTGCTCTAAAATAACCAAGAGTATTTAACTGAAGGTACTGACCAAAAAAAAAAAAAAAAAAAAAAAAAGTTTGTTCCTTTTAAAATACTCTCTAGTAATATTTATTTATTTGCTTACTTATTTTAGAGACAAAGTCTTGCTATGGTGCCCACACTGGACCTGAAGTCCTGAGTTCGAAGGATCCTCCTGCTTCAATAAACAGTTTTAAGGTATGGTTTTAGTTGCGTGTGATATTAAGAGAAAAAAATCCTGAATGAAGTTTTGTCAAACCCCACTGTCTGCTTCACCATGGGAAGGACATGCTCTTGTTTTAAGCATAAGAAATACACCCGTGGTTCTTAACAATAATGAAAACATAAGGTAGAACTGTTCATTTGGAAACCCACAGGTCAAATGGAGAGAGCTACCTGCTGTGTGACAGACCACAAAGTCTTTGCCCACTCAGCACGTCCTGGCCTCCCTCACTGCCAGCAGTGTAGGGAGCAGGATTCTACTATCAGAGATAAATCTAGACACAAAGAAAGATGCCCGAGGTCACAGAGTCCCACTGAGTTCCCACTTTGCTGGGTGCCTGCTGAAGGTTTCTGTAAAATATAATTTTTTTTCTTTCAGTAACTTGCTACTTTTTTTCATTTACTTATTGGCACTTTAAAAAAATCTACATTAGAAAAAAATTTTTAACTATACAGAAGCAGGTCAGAAAAACTAGCTGAAAGCAGAAGAAAAAGAGTCTTATACTATGAAGGAAAAAAAGAATAATCTAAAATATTTAGGTGTTAATAATTTCAGTACATATTTATATACAAACAAGAATCATAAAAAATGAGCACATGAGTTAAACGAAAACAAGAGTTATGGAAAAAGGGCAAGAATGATGAAATGACAAAAGCTATAAGTAATCAAAAATCTTGGTGAGAAAGACTTTTTAGTCACAAGACTATAACCCAGGAATAATAGTAGAAAATTATAATGAGGCCTTAGAAAATTATAATTGTGCTTCCTTTAAGCCTTTTAGTGCTTTCTTTTGCTTTCGGGGGAAAAATGCCTAGGGAGTTTACTGGGAAAAACAAACCAACCAATACACAAACATAATAAGACTTTGGATTCAGGGCAAATCTACTGTCAAAATCTGACTGCTACTTGTTGGCTATTTGTTTGATATTAGGTGCTATAATCACTATTTAAATCTTCCAAGCCTCAGCCTGTGACCTTAATCTTGCTGTTTTTTGAAGAGTTAAATCATCAACTTATGTAAAGCAATCTAGGATATATCTATGTCCAACAAATGTTAAAAATGCTTTCTTTTAAGCTTTATTCATTTTGCAGTCCCTAATTCCTACTAAGTGCCTGGAGCACAATAACTATTTATTAATGAATTGTGATATTAATGAGGAAAAAACCTTACAAATATATGAAAATTGGTACAAACATGGTAGCTCAAAAATTAAATATGTAACTTTTTAAAGATTTTGTAATGGCAGAAGAGGCAGTCATATTCAGTATTTTTAAAAATAGAATTGTTTAAATATCTTTATTTCTGTTGATCCAAAGAATAGCAATATCAAATTGCTTAAAAATATAGGCATTTGAAACAGAAAATTAACAAGTGTTTTGTTTGACGGTGGTAACTTTTCATTAATTGACAAAATTTCAATGATATTTAAGTATATTTCTAAGTAGAATATAATCTATTAATAGCAATGATCATTTTAATGCATAATTCCACTGTATCATATATGGTTGTCCTATCCTTTGTTACCTGTAGGACTCATAAGGTTTAATCTTTTTTCTTTTAACAATGACTTTTCTTCACTCCAGAAAATATCTAAGACTGATCAACCTTTACCTTTCAGGAAGCTATAACACACACACACACACACACACACACACACACACCCCATTCAAAAAGAATTAAAAATTTAAAATTTATTTTGTTGTTGCTTTTATGTTGTCAGTACAATTGACACGTTAAAAGAGACAACTTGTAGTTGCACACTGAGAAACACATGTCTGAAGTGCAGCCAGGACTATTTGAAACAGCTGCTTTGGTCATTGAGTTTAATTTAATGCTGTTTGTCTCAAGACTACCCACTGTACCATTTAAGTGAAAATATACACTTGGTGTACTATCCAACTTACATTAAACCCTTCCCTTCAAATGCATAAGTATAGTCAAATGCTAATTTGCTTTAAAATGCACTCACATGTTAGGAGTTATGTCTATTAATTACTTTTCTCATGTCATGAAATACAGAATCTTTTGCTACTTTAAAAACAATCATTGAAGGAATGATGGAATTTAATTTATAAAATCATCCCTTTTTATTAAATGTATAAACAGTGGTTTATTTTCTTGAGCAGAAATCTGCAAATTATGACCCATGAGTCAAATCTAACCAGTGGACTTTTTAATTCTTTTTGGACTATCAATGAGCTAAGAATGGTTTTTATCTATTTAAGAGTTGTGAAATAAAACCAAAGACGAATTTGCAACAAAGACCGAAAGTGGCCTTCAAAGACTAAAATATTTACTGTCTGGCCCTGCAGAGAAAATAATTGTAGACCCGTTTTCTAGAGTAATTCTCTATATAGCCATAATAGATTGCCATATAGAATCTTTCCCATTAACACATTGGTCTGTCAAATTACTATGATTTGTAAAATTAAAGCCTTTTTACTTAATATTATTTCTGTAGTTATTTCTTTCACTTGGGGCCTAATTTTCTTGGTACGTTTTGTTTTAAGTGTGCAAAATGAATGTTCACTTTATGTCTGTACTAGTATTAATGTATACATTTTAAAAGGCTGAATTTAAGCTATAATTTTGCCATGGGGATTCTAAATAGACATACCAGTCTTCTGATAGATCTGAGGAAATGCTGAATTTTTATTTATGTCTTCAGGTGACAAGTTGTGATGGATGGCCTGACAAGGTCCCCTAGTCTAGCTTTGCACTGCCAGGGAAATGATGGTGGAATCAGCCTGCCAGTTTAGTTATCAAAGCTAACAGCCTTAAGGCAGCAGTTTAAAAGTCATTTGTTTGCACTTCTAACAAGTACATTCTATTGTGTAGTTTATTCAAGTAAGCATAATTTTATAACAAGTTGTTAAAGCCCTTTTGTCATCAATAAAATTCTCCTTTCCTGGTATGAACAGTCCTAATAATAAATGAATATCTTAAAAATTGTATCACTCTATTTAAAATCAAAGCAAACATTTCACTAAATATTGCTAAAGCAATTAGTGTGGCACTATTTTTCGTTATCCTGCCATCAAATCCTTGTTAAGAAACACTTTTTTGCCTTCATCACAGAAATTGCTCATTTAAAGATGAATTATTACTCTCTCTCTTATCATGAGGTGAAGGCTGTCATCCTGTGCTGCTGTCAGGGAATGTATATTTTCAAGAGGAAGGTATCTAATTTTAGCAGTCATAGCTAAAAATGATGTTACTGTTAGTTGTCAGAGAAGTGATCATTAAAGAGTCTATTTTCTCTTTGAAGCAAGCAATTCAGATCAACTTTTCAAGGCGCTTAGAATTGCCATGAATATTCCTCCAATTTTCACCTCATTTTTGTTACTCTCTTATCAATGTCATTTGTTATGAATGTAATACAAATAATAAAAACATTTTTCTTGTTCACTTTTCCAGATATATCACTATTTAAGTCAATTATATTTTAAAACCATTTGTAACAACTTACTATTTAAAGATTATTAATTTTAAAAGGAAATCCTATTTCCATTTTTTGTTATCAAAATTCTTTGTATTACATAAAGACTTGTGAATAAAAAATACTTCTGGCATTTAATGTACATAAGTCTTATTGAAGGTAACTTTTTGCCTCATTTCTGTGAGGAATATGGTGGAAAAATCTTTGGGTTATTTTGGTGCTTCCTAAAATTATACTTTCATTATGCTAAATATGGGATACAAACAATTGTATCTTTTGGTTTCTTCCTCAGGAGTCTCAATCATTGGGAGAATATAATTAAATTATAAATCATATTTTTATTGTTCATAAAACATTAATTAATAACAACTTTTATATAAAAGAAACACACACTATATAAAGTAAGAAGAAAGTCCAATTAAAATACTTCATAAAGATATAGGCTGGGCGCGGTGGCTCACGCCTGTAATCCTAGCACTCTGGGAGACCAAGGCGGGTGGATCGCTCAAGGTCAGGAGTTCGAGACCAGCCTGAGCAAGAGCGAGACCCCGTCTCTACTAAAAATGGAAAGAAATTATCTGGCCAACTAAAAATATATAGAAAAAATTAGCCGGGCATGGTGGCACATGCCTGTAGTCCCAGCTACTCGGGAGGCTGAGGCAGTAGGATTGCTTGAGCCCAGGAGTTTGAGGTTGCTGTAAGCTAGGCTGACGCCATGGCACTCACTCTAGCCCGGGCAACAGAGCGAGACTGTCTCAAAAAAAAAAAAAAAAAAGAAATATTTCATAAAGATATAAAAAGTATTTAAAAAATTTTGAACCTGAGGTGTGTAGCAAATAAAAATAATATTGAACTTAGGACTGAGAAGAACAGCTGTTTTCTCTTTGGTACCTTTATGTGGGCCACTAGTAATATATTTCTAAGCCTAATATGAAAAATGAACTTTGTTCTCACTGGGCTTCAAATGACATTTAGCTGTATGAAAGGCTCTGCACTATTTGCCAACTCCGTACACGGAGCAGCTTCTGTTTCCCTAGGTGATGGGTTCCACCGGAGATGCTTTTGATCTGAAGATTACACTAGTCTTTTGTAAAGACCAACTTGGTAGCTGTGGAGCTGCAGAGTTGAGAAAGCAGAATGGATTCAGTTTAGTATTTGGCTATTGTGTCCCCTGTGACCTCCTGACATACTCTGGGTTACATCCTGTAGTGGCAGTACACATTCTTTGAAATACATGAGCAGAGTCGCCTCTGTTATGTTTCCCTGTGCAGGCTCACATGGAGACTGATCCTGACATTCCACATATTTTCTGCATCTTCCTTACTGTCTCCCCATATTATTGCAATCTATTTGCAATATTATGAAGAGTCTCCACCTATTGCAGCAAAAATTTCTCTATGGGCTTGAACTAAGCTGCCAGATAGTTAAAAGTCAGTTCCAGTTTCTGACTCATCTGTAACTATTGAAAAGAGCAAAAGTGTCAAACAAAACTATTTTTATTAATAGAAAAGCCTATGACTAGTTAGAAGATAAAGTGTTCTTTATCTTGAATAAACTATTAGAGAGCATTCAAACTTGGAGAAAGCCTTTTCTTGACAGCAATTTTAAAACAGGCACCACATAGGTGGCAGCGCAATTTTACAGGTGGGTAGCAAAAAGATAACAGAAGCCAGAGAAGACATGTGTAAATGCAAATGTGCCTCCAGATGGTGTGGAAATACCACAGCAAGAAAAGCTACTGGGACCTTAGGGAAATCACTTGAGGATAGACAAGCACAATGTGGGCTTCTGTCATGCATAATCGTCCTACCTTATTTGGGGCATAAACCCATTTTCTTAGTTTTAAGATGTCTGATTGCTCATTGAGGCAAAGGGTAACACTGTTTTTGCAGTAGAAAGCATGCAAGTAAGAAAGTTCCTTTGCCAAAACACTGTATGTGAAACTTATCAAATGTAACATGCTCATACTGCTCAGTGTGCCCTGGTAAGGGTAGGAGTCAGAGAAATGGCGAAGAAGAGAGGCTCCAAGGGAGACTGGAAATAATTCTCAAATGGAAGAAAAACTAAAGAAAATGAAAGAGAAAAACTGGTGATCCCAGTAAGTAAAGGAAAAATTCTTCTCTCAAGAGAATTGTCTAAGGTTCAACATCAGGGATTTATTAAGGAAGAGGAATACCCAGATGAGACAAACAGCTCAGGAGGCTTAACAGAAGGTTAGTACTACACCTATTTTAGGGTTTGCAGCATAAGCATCAGATAGGAGCAACAAGGAAACCCAAATTAAGGACTCCTCGCACGTAATTCCATCTCAAACTAGAGATTCTCATGAAGCCAGGAATGTGGCAGTATGTGGGAGGGAATTTGTATGTTTTCTGCTGTCAGTTACGCAAATATTTGAAACTGTTTTTTGCTTAGTTGAAAGCCTTTTCAGCTTATCTATTGCTGAATAGCAAAATACCCCAAAACACAATCACTTAAAATAATGACAATAATTTTATTCTTTCTCACTGCTTCTGTGGGTCAAGAAAACAGGCACAACTTGGCTGTGCTAGCTTGGAGTCTTACGCAGTCATAGTCAGAAGTTGGCTGAATCTTGAGATGCAAGGGAAAGGAGCAAAAAGTCAAACATCTCTTTCTCTTCCTGTAGTCTCAAGTCTCTTCATAGAGACATCCTCACGGGATCTCCCCACGTGAGATAATTTGGGCTTCCTCATAAGTGGTGGCCTCAGAAGAGTCAGACTCCTCACATGGCAGCCGAAGCTTTCAAGAGTGACAATCTGATTGGATAAGGCAGAAGCAGTGCTGCTTTTTATGGTCTAGCCTCAGAAATCACACAGCACCCCCTCCATCCCAATATATTAGCTACAGCCAAGTCAGGAAACTTCTCTGATGAAGGTCCAGCTAGGTCACATTCTAGAAGAGCATGTGGGATGAAGATATTGTTGTGGTTCTATTTGGAAAGTCTGCCACACAAGAAAATGAAAATTATATACACCATAAAGTATTCTTTATATACATATTACTGCTATATATTATTACAATAATATATACTACTAATAAATGTAATATTATGTATGCATTACTCTCATTATTGCCAGTAGGCTTCTGTCATTTGTATGTTGCCGCATGGCTGCCACAATAATTAATTCTCTACCATCACTTAAATTTTGCGTCACTATCTCCCAATTCAAAGGTTGGATTGAATTCATCAGCTTCATTTCAGATGCTCACATACTAGTGTAAGAAAAGCCAAACCTGGTCTTTACCTTTCAGTTGTGTAGAATGATTTATAACTCCCACCAATTCTCAAGACTCCCAGCATAAGGTGGGTAATTTACTAAATAACTTGGGTGATTCTTAGGGCTTCCAAACAAACACTTTCTAATATGTATACTAACTTTACTTATTAATTTAGTCCTATAGGAAATGGACATGAAAAAGGGGGAAATGTATAAATCTGACAATGATCTGTGAAAACGCAAGTACAACATTTCTATAAGGTAGATATGAACAAAAAAATACATACATATTTGATTAATTTAACATTATTTTTTAAAAATACTGATTATTAAGAGTGTTTGATTTTTCCAAATGATTTAAAGAATCAATAGGGAAAAAAATCTATGCTCCAACATAGCCATAATCAGTGAATTTGTCTAAATTATTATAATAGTATAAAATCATGTTTGAATTTTAAAAACTTACTAATTTTTCCTCTTTTCTTATTTATATGGTACATATATACACTAATATATAAATATATGTTTGTGAATATATATATTCTATATAAATAGAATATTTTTATAGACTATTAATATTATTTACTTTTGAGTTGATATTCTTATTAGGATGTCTGAAAGACATGTAAATAAAATATTATGTGCAACAGTACATGTATTAATACAGACAGATCATTTCTTTTATTTCTAGATTTTTTTATGAATGTTGTTTCAGCTACTTATGCCATTATTTTAAAAACAAATTTTAGTAAATATGTTTCTAGCCACAATGAATTTATAACTGTTAAGAAAAAAAAAAACAGAAGTAACACTGCTTCCTGAATTGAGAGTTTTTAGGTCTTTATATTCCAATAAAACATTTTTTTTTAAATTATTGCTATCTTGTGAATATCCTTTAGGTTAGCTCATCTTTAAGTGGTCCTAAGTTACTATTTGGTGGTTGTACCTTTGAAGTATTTTCATAAATCTTGAGATTAATGATGGATGCTGTAATGTAAGCTTGTAAATGTAACATTATGTTCCTCACTTTCTATGAAAAATCATTTCCACTACACTTTCAAAATCTACTTTTAATATTTCCCATTGTATATCCACAGTTAATCACTTATAATAATTAATGCTGCTGAACAGTTAACCTGCTGACATACTGATGCATTTTAACACAGAAAGATGGCAAAATTCCTTGATCTAGAATTATTTTAACAATTTACACACACACACACACACACACACACACACGCACATACATATCCCCAATGAGCTATGTAAACTCCACTAAGGGTAGAGACCATAGTTGTTTTGTTTATTACTATATGCAAATCCTTTTCACACTGCCAAGAACAAAGAACATGCTCCAAAATTATTTCTTGAATGAATAACCAGATAAATTAAAATTCAATTAAATGATGAGACTAAAGAACTAGGGAATGATTGCTTTCCTGAGATTTGTTTCAATTTATGAAATTCTACTTTTCCTTTTATGAAGCTGCATTAAAACTAAAATCTCAACTCATCACTTCTGAAGTTTAGACAACTTGGGAAGGGAAAGTACACAAAGCATGTTCCCTCCTGGGTGAGGATTCTGATCTCTTTATTCTCATCCTCATCCTAATCATTGCCCATTCCACTCATCCATCCTGCTCTTCTCTCAGGTTTCCCCAATTCGGTAAATGGCACACCTATCCTGAAAGATGTCCTTTCTAACTCTTTAGTCTCTCAGAAGTCCGACCTGGTATATCTCTAAAATACATAATTATATATTTTTATGACTTTTTTTTACTGACACCACCCTCATGTGAGCCAATCGGGGTGGCTCCCAGATTGCTGCATTCACCATGTCTCCCAGTTGTACCCTTAACCCCAAACAGTCTGTTTTCCACAATGCAGCTAGGATGATCCTTTCAGAACATGAATCAGGACATGTCTATCCTCTAATTATCTCATTAATTAATTCTCCATATCATACTAACAATAAAGCCAAAACTTTTATGACTGCCTACAAGACCCTCTATGATCTGGCCCCTTCCATGCCCCACTTCCTTCCTCAATTTCTTACAAAGCCCTTTATTCTGTGAGGACTTTCCTAGCTACCCTGTTGAACATGACATATTCTGCTGGATATATCTTTGATTTATTTTTCTCATAGAACTACTACCAACTTGGCATATACTATATTTTACTTGTTTACTTTTTTTATCACTGCACTAGAATCTAAGCTCCATGAAGGCAGGGATTTTTGTCTATTTTCTTGACTGAATCCAATGCCTAAAAGAGGAGACACTCAATAAGTATTTGATATGTAAATGACTGAATGCTCTCATTTACCAATATCTCTCTTGGCCCTCATTATCTTCTTTTGTGTCATCCTTTCATGAGTCTATGGAGTTTAAAATGGACAAGAACTCAATCTTCTGAGAACACAAGCCATATCTTTGTTTCTCTTTTACTCTTATTTATATTATATCCATGAGAGGAAGTTGGAGGCTAAATTAATAATGATCAATAGTGATTAAGCACTTGTTAGGTGGAGGCAGCTGTATAGACACATCACTTACATTATCCTAACATGTGATCACATAACTCTATGTAGTAGCTGTCTCAATTATCCATATTTTGTAAGTAAAGAAACCAAGGAAGGCTGAGAAGCCTTGAACAAAGTCATATACCTGAGTATTTGAACCCAAAGAGTCTAACTGCAAAACTTATATTCTTGAATCTGATGGTGTAGCACACCCCTACCCACAAGGGTCCACCCTGTTGTGCTGGAGTCATTAGGCAAACACTCCTGTTTGGTCTTTCAGGGTTATGTTGTCTCTTTTTCTTATGGGTACTAGGGTTTCCTTGGCATCCACTTGCTTCCACTACTTAAGAGATGCAATTCTATTTGGGCTTAGAGTAAGTAGATGAGGGGTGGAGATCTTCCAACTGATTTGAATCTAAGTTACTTAATTCTGCCTAGTTTAGGCAAAAGAGACTCTTCTTGTGGTCCATTAAAACTCAACTGAATTTGACATCAGGGTTTGAATGAGAAGCTTGAGCCATCAATAAAGTGTTGCTGTTGGATTTATACTCTGTGCTTACATTTCCCTCCAGAATTCATGGGCAAAAGTGATTGAGTAAAAGCAAGAGGTTTAAGATTATTTGGGATTCCAAAACTTGCTTTATTTATTGTCCTTTTTGTGAGGTCTGTTCAAAAGTTCATAAGTACTGCCAGGCACCGTGGCTCACGCCTGTAATCCTAGCACTCTGGGAGGCTGAGACAGAAGGATCGCTTGAAGTCAGGAGTTCGAGACCAGCCTGAGCAAGAGCGAGACCCCCATCTCTACTAAAAATAAAAAGAAATTAGCCAGACAATTAAAAATAGAAAAAAATTAGCCAGGGTTGGCAGCACATGCATGTAGTCCCAGCTACTCGGGAGACAGGAGGATCACTTGAGCTCAGAAGTTTGAGGTTGCTGTGAACTAGGCTGACACCATAGCACTCTAGCCTGGGCAACAGAGCAAGACTCTGTATATATATACATATATAAAAAAAAAAAAAAAGGCAAAACCAAAGCAAACAAAGAACTGCCATTTGTAATGGTTATAAACTTATTCTTCCTGCCTATTTTGGATTGTACACCATATTATGGATTTTACTTACATTGCTTATTTTAAAAGAAGCCATCACTTTTTTCATGAGCCATTATATAAAAATCATAATAAAAATGAAATGAAATGGAAATGCATTGCATTTTGCTTATTTTTAATTGCTGAACTTGAATTACAGAGTAAATATCTTGGCATCTTTTTCTCTGAAATAGATTATTTGATTAGAAAATATATATGTTAATTTTTTATATACTATTTTGGCAAAAATACTACACTTCTCTCAAATCCCAAAACAGTCTTTGCAGAAGTTACACAAACCTAAATTATTTAAATCATGATTAAAATGGCAGCATAGTACAGCATAACTTTCCTTGGCTCTCAAAATAGCTGTAATTTTATAACCCACCAACATTTTTCCTATTTTTAAGCTAACATATTTCCAGTCCCTTGTTTTACATCTTTCTTTCCCAATTCAGACACATTACTGTTTTATAAATCTATGAGCAATTACTCTTGATCTTTCCTCCCACAAAAAAAAAAAATGTTACTAATATCTTGAGAAACATCACTGGCATTGTTAGATGGTTTTAAATAAGCCTCTGGTGAACACCCCTGTGATCACCTCTCTCTTTTCTTTATTCTTATTCATATGGTTTCCCATATATTTATTATATATATTTTTCAAAACCTAAAGAACTCCAAACAAAATAAATAATTGTCATAAATTTTCTGTAATCAAAATGTAAAGTATATCTTTCAAAAATACTAGTAATTAATATTTTTGTATCAGCTTTGAGTACAACACAGTCAAATATCGAGTATCACTGAGTTTTTATTTCTTGTGCATAAGCACATATTTTCTATTTTATAATGACATCCTATACTCTGATAATTTTCTAAGATCAGTAAATATTGTTGCCAGTCTTCTTTCCCTAGTTCATTAATTAATCCATTCAACAATTCTTCCTGAGTGCCAACTATATGACAGGCTCAAAGCTCAGCAAGGGTGATTTTTTTAAAAAAGGCCCCTGATATCAACAAGTTCAAAATATAGTGGGAAAACTGACACATATGAAAATGATTATGTCATTATAGCAAGTCAATTAATATCTGATATTATAAGATACTGAAAATATACCTAAAGCAGCCTGAATGTGAGCAAAAGCATTGTGCTACCTGGGAGGGAAAAGAAAACACCTAATTTGATTTTTTAAAGGACAGTCATGACCTAGGAAGGTAAAAGGTACATAGGTGGAGAGAATCATCCTAAGAAATGAAATCAGCATAAGCAGTATATGGCAGAGAAATGGTTATTTGGCTCGTGGCTAGGAAATCAAAGAGAGCAGGAATAGGTGATTATTAACTGTTTGACTTTGCAAGCTCATTATTTTATTTTCTCAAGAATCTCTAGTAAATCCTACTCTTCTGTGATAAAGTTCAATTTTGGAAGGTCTTGGTCACTTTTTTCTCTCTCCCTTTGTATTCTAGTTAAATTATCCTAGGTCAAATTAGGCATCCTACAGGAAAAAAAAAGATGCAGACGCCCTTTCCTTTAAGAAGATTTATTCCACTCCTAAGAAACACTATATCTTCCCTATATCTCAACTCATAAACCAGAAATAAAAGTCTCATTCTGTGACAGTGAATGTAGAGTGAACAATTTCTCACAGAAACTATGTCCCTTCCAAACTTCTAACAAATTGATATAATGACAATTCTACCTTCATTTCTATGTATTTTGGCTTCTTTTTAAAAACCTATAGTTCTTAAAGACTCTGGGTGGTTTCCATCAATTCTAAATCAGCCAGTAAGAACAGACATTTATTTATGCAACTGATTGTTCTTTAAATGCATGTATTTTGCCTGTTCTCTGATTTCTGTCTGGGAAGGCAGCACTCCCTTCAACAGCCAGTGCATGTCCCCCACATATAGCCATCTCCTTACTTTCTGGTGAGTATAACCACTCATCATGGTTTATTTCTCCATCTATTGTTACTAATAGGTTTTATTGCCTGGTGTGCATGGGCTTTGACATGAAATAACTATTAATAAATATCAAACAGCTGGGTAATAGTAGCGAGTTTTACCCGAATGAAACAGTGCAGGGATTATTACAGTGCTAACGTCTTCTATTGAGTGCTGGGTAATTTGTAAATTTTAACAAGAACCTTAAGGTTAACTATGTGTATTAGGGTTCTCCAGAAAAACAAAACCAATAGGCAGTGTGTGTATGTGTGTGAGTGTGTGCGTGTGTATGTGCGTGTGTGTGTGTGTGTGTGTGTGTGAGACTTATTTTGGAGGACTGGCTGACATGATTACGGAGGCTGAGGAGCCTCACGATCTGTCGCCATCTGCCATCCGCAAGCTGGAGAACCAGAAAAGCTGAGGTGTGGTTCCTGTACAAGCCTGAAGGCCTGAGAACCAGAGGAACAAATGGTTTAAGTTTCAAGTCCAAAGGCCTGAGAACCAGGAGCGCTGTTATTTAGGGCAGAAAAAGATGGATATCCCTGCTCAAACAGACATACAAAATATGCTTTTTTTTTTTTTTTCTATTCAGGCCCTCAACAAATTAGATGATGCACACCCACATTGGTGAGGATGATTTCCTTTAATCAGTCTACCAATTCAAATGCCAATCTCTTCTAGATAAACCTTGGCAGACATAGACAGAAATAATGTTTTACCAGCTATCTGGCCATTCCTTAGGCTGGTCAAGTGGTTGAGTATAGTTAACCACCACATTGTGCATCTCTACCATGACATCGTACTAATCCAGGAAATATGACACATGTAACAGATCATTCAACAGACAGAAAATATTTTAAAGGATACTATGCAGCCGACATTTTGCGTGATATGTTTCGAAAGATCAGGAATGGCAATGATATGTATGGAAGTAATAGTAGTATCAGTCTTCTTAGCAGTTGTAATAATAAAAGTAAATAGCACTTATATAGAATCTAATATATGGCAGGTACTCATGTTTCACATTGAATATCTCTTATAAGCTTCAAAGTAACTTATGATATAGATTTTACTACTATGTCTCCTTTACAGACAAGGTAACTGACATATAGGAAATTTAAATAACTTCTCAAGGTCATATAGCTGGTAAAAGGAGAATTCTAGTTTTAAAATGAGGCATTTAGCTCCAGAGCCTGTGGTCTTTACCATTACACAATACTATTTTTGCAGTACAAAGTCTTATCTAGAACTAAGTAATGGAATTGATGAAGATTTTGCAATTAAACTAGATACCTAGGAACAACAGTAGGTGAAGATACTGAGAATTATCTGTAAGTTATTTTTTTTTAAAAAGGATGCAATACCAGAAACTAACATTTTCAATCTAGATTGTGCAGTTCACATAATGGCAGAGCAACCATAGTTCACATTAATACATAAGATAATAAAAAATACACATCTTTCGTACCCAAATGTGGAAAGAATACTCTTTGTTTGGAAGGAATAATTAAATTAATATCAGGACTTCACAGTACTTTAATAAAGTCACCTGAAATGGATATTTTTGTTGTCTTTTTACAAGAAATTGTGTCTATATCACTTTAGAGTGGGTTTAGTCATTATTATCCTTTATTAAACCCAATAGTAATATATTTCATACACCAAACGTCAGTGAATAAATGCATGAAAGAGTCCTTGAATAGATTTGTTAATGTAGAAAAAACACTGAGAGGCAGCCAACCAAAATATACAGTGATTTTGTACTAGTCACTTGAGATAAAATGAGCAAGAATATCTATTTGCATAATTAAAAATATATTTAACTGTAGTTGTTCAATTTGTAGCTCGACCAGTAGGTAAAACAGATTAACAACACCCCTTAAAGATTTACATTTAACAGGTAATCTATCCAAAACACAGCAAAATACATTGTCATGACAGCAAGCTACCTTCTGTTTTACTTCTCATTTGTGGTTGATATTTATTATACACCTCGATAACTTCCAGGAAACATTGATGTCTAGTTGCATGATTTATTTGTCTATCTATCTATCTATCTATTTATCTACTTTTACCTTTCTCAGATGTGATAAATTCCTAACATTTTCAGCCTTATTGCTTTAATTTTGATTCTCCGTAGCTGCTTGTTGCTGTTACGAGATTCCATGTTGCTTCCTCTTCATTGGAATGTTTAGATTCTCTGTGGGAGAAGAAAAACTCCCAGGCTCTGAGTAGCTCCTCACTGCCAAATCTTTCTCCTCCTCTCCGTTTTACACTTTATTTTCTTCCATGTCAACTCAATTTTACAGGCCTTATAGTTTATTAGAATCATTTTCTCTTTTATATCTCTTCCTGTATATCTAGAAACTCTTTATCTGCTCTGATATACAGAATGTGGAACATTTTCCCACAAGTCCTTTTATGCTTTTATCAAGTATAGCAAAGAATGTTGGACCTAGTACATGCACAGCTTCCTTCAGCAAAGATGGTCAAAATAGCGTATGACTACCAGGTCACAGGAAAAGATCTACTAAGACTGGTTATATTTTGACTAAAGTTCAGATACTAAGTAGTCAGAATATTCCCTTGGCCCCACTCAGTAACTACCTAAAATAATGAAATCAAACATCTTCAGGTATGGCCTACCTAATTTGAAGATGACTTAACAATCACTCTCCTTTTTGGTAATTTAAGAACTTTCCTTCCGCTTGCCAGAAAGTAAAACTAAATTGTTTTTTTTTTTAAATAAAAGAAGGGGAAAAAAAAAAAACCTCTAAGCTATATATGAACCATATATTCCAGACAGGCTATCCATATATAAAAAGTTGCTATAAATCATTAATGAAATATGGACACATCCAATTTTAAATCAAGAAGTAAATAGAAAGAGGGAGATGAATAAATAAACAAGTTAAATGGAAAATTTAATAAAATAAGGAAACATTTGAGAGCAAACTATAACATCTTGTGTAGCCAGTAACATGCAAAATAAAACAAATGTAATATCATTTTTACCTACAAAATTGGTGTGAAATTAATTGCTAATACATAGTGATATAGAACATATGGCAAAATAAGTGTTTTCAAACATTAATGTGGCATAAACTTTCTGAAGGCAAACTGTTACTAGTTATCAAAACATTTAAAAGTCTCATATGTCAACTCAATAAAAGAAACTCAAGAAATTTACCCCCAGGAAATCATCACAAATCCTTGAGTAAAGATTTTTTTCAAATCTAACATTACTTATTTTTATATATTCTTGGTAGTGTTGAGGACACTGCATAAATAAATGTTGATAAATGCTTACCAGATGATACTATGCTCTTATTAAAAATAATACTTAATGACATCAGGAAAAATCATGATCTATTTGAATAAAGCTGGTTACAAAATTTTATCCAAATTCATAAACTAGAAAAAAGATATCAAGAAAGAAAAAGACTGAGATATTAAAAGTGTTTATCCCAGAGAAATGTTATTATTGGTGGCTTTACTTCATTCTTTCAAGATGACTGGAATTTACAAGTTTCAGAAATAAATATATATTAATTTCGTAATCAGAAACAATTCAATGTGTAAATAATATAGCTCTCTACAAAAAAGAAAAATAAAATTATTAATACTTATAATGGTAGTGAAAAAAACTCTAGGTTTGCAGATCTAAATAGAAAAGAGGGATTGTTTTGAACACTCACTAACTTTTTTCCTAATATTTAGCTATTTTCGATAGCATTCTTAGGATCATAACACATATAAAGTGTACACACATAACACACAAAATAATTTTTAAATTTTCCTTTATGTGCAGAATTATCAGATTACATGAAACAAAGGCATTAATTTGCAATTTTGTTCCATTTATCTCTACATTTTTTTTTAAAAATTTGTGGCTAAGTTAATATAAAACTGATTTCCTAAATCAATTAATAATAGATTTCAATAACTAATTAGAAATTCCATGAGTTATGGATAATTTATGCAGTTTCTAACTATGATCACAAACAATACATATAACATTCCCACGATCCTTGAAATTTTCTTCTTACCCCTCTGTACTTGATCCCTCCTCCCCAGAGTTGACTCTTGGCAACTACTGATCTAATTACCATCCTATTGCCTTTTCTAAAATCACACACAAATGAAATCAGACAATATGTAGTCTTCTGTGGCTATCTTCTTTAACTTAACATAATGGTTTGGATATTCATTCATGTTGTCTTGTGTATTGATAGTTGGTTCCCTTTTATTGCAGAGTAGAATTCTATTATATGAGTATACCACAATTTGTTTATACATTTACCTGCTGATGGGCATTTGAATTATCTCAAGTTTTTAGCCATTGCAAATAAAACTGCAGTGAACATTCATTTACAAACCTTTGAGTGGACAAGTACATGTACTTTCTCATTTCTTTGAACCAAATATCTATGAGTGAGACCTGGGATTCTGGGGTTGCATAGTATGGAAATGTTTATACCTTATAAAAAGAACTGAAACATTAATCTTCAAAGTGTTTGTATCATTTTGTATTACTAATAGCAATATATGAAAATTCAAGTTTTTCATTTGGCATTGTCAGTCTTTAATTTTATCCATTCTAATAGGTGTGTTATGATATGTTATTATGGTTTTAATGTGCATTTCCTTAATGACTAATGCTTTGAGCACTTTTTAAAATAGCTATTTGTCATTGATTGGTGTTTTTTTCTGTGAATTCATTATTCTAAAATTGTACCCATTTTTAAAACTGGATGTTATTTTCTTAAATTAAATTGGAAGGCTTTAAAAAATATGTTATAGATTCAAGTCTTTTATGAGATTTATGGTTCACAAATATGTTTTCTCAGTTTATGTCTTGCTTTTTGATGTTCTTAACATTGTATTTTAAATAGTTTTAAATTTGTCTTTGTCTTTTTTTCTTACCTTTCCATTTCCTAATTCAAACTTGTATAGTCAAGTATAGATTATAGACATGTATTCTTCAAGAAAGATGTTAAACAAGAAAAGCACAGTTTTAAGACCCAAAAGATATGAACAAGAAATTTAGAAATTCCCCTCCACCTCAAGTTTTCTAAACATTTTTACTAGGTGAGAGAGCAAAAAGTAGAGCAGAAATAAGATCTTTCTCCCCTTAGTCACATTAATTAACTACAGGTCATCCTTCAGAGCTCAGTTCACATGTGAGAAATAGTCTGTGTCTTCCCCAACTCCTCCTGCCTTCCACCTTCAAGGCATGCTATTTTCTTAAAAACTTTATAGTTCTCTGCTCCCATACTTTTAAAAAGAATAATTATCTGCTTTTAATTTTGCATTTATTATTGTGTTTCTTTGATTAATATCTGTCCTCCCCCAGTAAGGTGTAATATTCATAAGGGCAGGGATAACACTGATTTTTATTCATTTTACCCTTCGTGACTAAATAGTACCTGGTATGTTGTATTTGTTTGAATATATCTAGATACCAAATATATGGTTAGATCTGCTGTGAGGCTGTGTCATCTTGTGTGAACTAATACATATGCGGCATGACATGAATTCTATGTGCAACTATAAATTATATGTGCAATAAAACCAAAGCTCCTTATTATCTATTTCTGATCTTTCTTGTTCTTGGACCACCACAGCTGCTTACTATGGGATAAGTCTGAGGTTTAGAGTTAACAATATCTCTGACTTTAGAAGAGTCTTAACTGGTAAATGTTTAGTGAATTCGAAGTTCTGACTCCCTCTCTTGGCTGCCTCTGCCAACTCGGGATTACCCCTTCATGTCCACTGTTCCAGGTCCCTTACAATTTTAGCTGCCTTCTTGGCATCTAGAGGATGGGCCTTGCAGACGGGTACTGTATTCTAGGTACTTAACGCCTGGCACTGAGACTTCTGCCAATCAGCAAGGCAGTAAGATTCATTGTGTCCTCAAAGTGTGGCTAGTAATTATTTTATGCTTTGGTAAGAGGGGTACTTGCTTTATTATATTGAAAAGATTGTATCCATTTTTTTATTAGATGTTGTGTGTGAGCTGTAACAAAATTCAAGATTACCATTCCTTTCTTAGTGGAGCTTAAAATGGAAGAGAGAATCTTAAATATATATAAAAACTAGATTGTAAAACATATATAAATGATATAACTGTGAGAAGTTAAAATAATCTTGATAACATTTAATAATATGAAATTGTCAATGAACATAATATTCTGTATAAATGTAAGATAGCAATAGTAATAAGAAAAAAATTTTTCCTTTTTGCTTTTGAATATTCTAGGACTTGTAAAAGTTATGATCTGGATATAGATTTGTTTTTAATGAATTATTTTGGAAAATAATTGTGACTAGCTTGTATATTTTGTATTGTCTTTTAATAGGATAATTAGAACATTGTGATTATAATCCAAGGTGATTTGGGGAGATTATGATAAAAATAAGGTTTAGATAAGTTATACTTCTTATACAACTTCAGAGAACATAATTTTCATTGCATTCTATGTGAGTGCTTTCCCAGGGCACAATTCCAGGATACAAAATGAATGGTACCCTTCCAAGTTATGCAAGTCAGAAGCTCTGGAGGAAATAAGCTTGGTAAATCTTTCTTGATATTCCAATGTATTGATTCTTATGGGAAAAGTTGTTTTCCAAATAACCCATCTCATCTCCTAGGTCCCCTTCAAGAATCAAGGAGAGAACTGACATGTTCTAAGATTAGTATAGAAAGAAAACAGCAAAGAATGACAAGTAAAAAGTTTTACAAAGGGGTTTAAGATTATTGCCCAGAAAACGTTTTCCTAAACTTTAAAAAAAAAAAAAAAGGCACAGAGGGCTATAAATTTATAAAGATATACAGGTCAATAGCTAATAAAAATACATGTCAGAGCATAACCATTTCCTGTCATGAGAAGTCAAGCTCAGAAAAATGTAGTCAAATATTTGGAAAAATGGTCTTAAAGGTTTTCCCTCTTTTAAAACTCCAGCTAAATTACTTACATTATCAGAAAGAGCAATGTGAAAATAAAGGAAATTATAAAGACCCTGAAATTTATTTCTATAATTAAGTAGATTCACATATTTTAATTACATTATACCTGCAGTAATAGTCAAGAATATTGACTGTGTATTTTTTCAACTTCTCTTGTTTAATGAAAATAGAAATAGTATAATCACCCCTGATTCTATGTCTTCTCCAAAAGCAACTCTGGGATCATATTTAAAGTATACATTTCTACAGAAACCATCATCTTCTTTTTTAAAGTTTTATTTTTTTGAGTTAAGCCAATTTTATTGCTGAGTTTTATGCTTTCCTTCATTATTTTTATTTTTTTGCAGTATTCTAAGTGAACCCCAGCTAAGTCTAAATTGCATCACAAAAGCACTTGTCTTTAATAAGTGACAAATACAATTACAATCAAATAATTCAGATATCCTTTGAAGAACATAATTGTTTAATTTTCAGAATATTTAACTCTAGTTGTTGGAAGGTGACCAAGCACCTTTATAATTAATATCCAACTCTAAAATCACTATTTGCAATACATTTTATCATCAGTAGTAATGATGGACAGCTTCAGTTTCATGCTATTATTTAGAAGATGGTTAATTACAGTTGCTGATAATAAAATAGGGATGAGGATGCTAATGAACATCTTTCAGAAAAGCATGCTGCACTCTGAGTAGACAAATGTAGAAACCCACACTGATAATAATCTCTTCCTGTTCTAAGGTTTTTGTAAGCAAGTCCAGAAACTAAAGGGGTTGTTTAGAATGTCTATCTTCAATCTGCTCTATTTTCCTTAAATTATTTTCCTTTAAATAGGATCATCATAAGATCATCCATTGAAAATATTTACATGATAAATGATAGCTAATAATTATTGCATATACCTGTGTGCTGGGCTCTATTTGAAGTACTTTAGAGTCATTAACTATTTTAAATTTTTCAAGAATACTTTGAGAGAAATTACTATTGTTATTACTATTTTATAGATGAAGACACAGACATAGAGAAGTTAAATAAATTACTCTTAATCACTATACCATACTGCTTCTTAAACTGATAAAATATCTTCAATATTATAATATAAATAATTTAATTACAATTAGAAATGACTGGTGATTTTAGACATTAATTTGAGAGAAATTTAAATAATGATGGTTTTCACTTTGTTTCTATAATTTAATCCTTCTGCTATCCAGATATAACAT
Organism: Varecia variegata; assembly: GCA_028533085.1. Classification (NCBI taxonomy): domain Eukaryota; kingdom Metazoa; phylum Chordata; class Mammalia; order Primates; family Lemuridae; genus Varecia; species Varecia variegata. Next base: position 129,706,289 of record CM052440.1, read on the forward strand.
TATGGTTATCTAGACAACCAAAAGATAAAATCCCTGAACAAAAAACAATACTAAAATAATTTTTTAAAGCAGTATTAAATTAGAGGACAAATCACATTTTAAATTCTGAATTATGGTAGCACTGTTTGATAATACCACTAGAGACAAGGGACTAGAACAAGGTACTGAAAATCTTCCAATCAAGTTCTTTTGCAATTAGTTCAATTATATCCCCTTACTCTTTCAGATAAATATTAATCACAATTAAGCCAAGTGGAGGGTGGCCAGGACTTCACCATGGATAGTGCCAAGCTAATACAGTCATAACCATTTTCAAACTCTACATCAGGGATTCTGCAATACTTTTTTGCAAAAATCAGTTTAGAATGTAATTCTATTTCTAGAAAAATATGTGTACATATGTTAAAGCACACATTTATAAAATATTTCAAAGGGCTCATATATTTTCTGAAGGCCATGTGCTCTTGAATCACAAAAGAAGAGTTCCTTTCCTAAGCTTTTGAACAGAATATCTTATTTTCCTTTATTTATCTCCTTAATTCATGATGGCATATATTTATACATCTTGCTGATATTCCTTTCAATTCCATATATTGAGAAAATGCAATATACTTGGCACTGTTAATTAATGGCATAATAAATTGAAATGTAAGTAAGAAGACCTATATTGAGTTGATCAGAGACTGTGGGAAGGAGAAGCAAAAAGTCCCCAACTTAGCTGTGATAGTGACTAACACAGGATCCATTTACTAGTTATGTGAGCTCAACCCCCAATTGCTTTGGATATTGTTACTGTTACTAGCATACACCTTCTTAGAAGGATTGCCCTTGAGTGAGTCAATACACATACCATGTATGAACCACCTATAATTATGTCTTATACTGACTCTCTCGTATCCCTGTTAAATGGTTGATAACTAATGGATTACAGGCTCAGGCAACAAAACTTAAATTCCCTTGGAATTAAAAAAAAAAAAATCAGGATAAAGTCTGCAGTTTGATCTGTGTTCCAGAGCTCTCCTGAGATGAGGCTGAGTCTACCTTTCCTTATCATACTGTACTCACTCACACAGAGGTTTCTTTCCAGCACACATTTTCTTAACACATAACTTGCACGTGATCCAGGAAACCTAACCTATGCTAGTTCCAATGCTGTGAAATAAATAGTACTACTACTATTACTACTACTAATAGGTAACTAAATTAAACTACTTCCTATATATCAGGTATTCTTCTAAAAGGCATTTTGGATAATTTAATTTTTCTAAATTTGAAATATTTATTCTGATGATAATTAAAGTGTAACAATTATCACCTACTGAGTTCCTACAATGTGATTAATCAGTTATCTGCATTTCAAGTGAATGTGGGAGTTACTGTTGTTTTCTCAATTTCAGAGATTAAGAATCTAAAGCAAAGTGAGTTTGACTGCAGAAGTTCTTTAAAAGAGAGCATTCAATAATTTAATGAATCAACTATATCTGGTTTGAAAGTTCTTAAGGAAAAATCAAAGACAAAGTAAAAAGTCAGACAGTTCTTTCTCTGTTTTCTTTCTATAAGTAACTTAGACTAGGAAATATTATAATAAAGGGACATTTTTGAAAACCCAATTAAATTATAAACAAGAATTGGCTTAAAAATTATTTCATTTTAATTAAATTTATTTTTAACATGTGGGAGGGATTCTACTAATGTTACCATAAGAACAAGAATAATTAGTTGTTATTTAATAATATTTAATTCTGTAAATAAATTAGGTATTTAAGGACAAATCTATCCATTACATATTATTAAGCAGAAATAAATATAGTATCCAGCCTAGTGACTAGTATTGAGTGGCACTGCAAAAACACAGGTCAAGCAAGTCTGACTTTTGGGCACAGAGATTAGAAAGAAGAAAATAAACTTTGATGAAAGCCTCCTACTTAAATTCCATCAAGTCAAGATTTAGGTGAACATAGGCTTTTATTTGGTGACGGTGATTTTATTTAGTTTCATTCTAGTGCTATAGTGAGTATTCAATATGATGTTATTCTCAATATCCTATTCAATAATTATACTTAATTATATGTTTATATCTGGTTTCCTAAAACTTAAGGAATGGAAGACAACGAACTAAGGAGGGAAAAGCAATAAAGAATTAAGACTGGATTGAAAGTACAGAAGAAATTTTAATTAATCCCCCTACAGAATAAGATGCTTCTACAAGAGAACAACAACAAAAAAAAATTATGAAATTTCCTTAAAATTTTATAACCCTCAATACCCTTAAACCAAAATTATTCCTTGTACCCTTTTAAATGTGGCACAGGCAACCAATTTCTTTAGCACAATAAAAAGACCAATTTTACCATCGGATAAGAAAGCCTCTGCAGACAGGGAATATACAAAAGTTCTCTCACTGCCACCTTCAGTCAAAAAGGAATCTCAAAAAAGAAAAAAGAATGTTAAGAAATCTATTATAAGTATACCTAAAAGGATCCAGAAATAAGGGAGGCAGGAGTTCCTGAAGGGTAGTAATAGTTTTATATTTAAAATGAGAGTACAGTCTTTTCACTCCATTTTTATGGTAGATGAAGGAATTCTAGGATGAAAGGCCCGACTCAGCTCTGTAGGAGACAAAAGGGCATGTCTTCAGAGCATTGACTTAGTATTCTGTGAAAATACGTCAGTAGAGGAAGCAAAATAGGTGCTGATAGAATATTATTGAAATAAAAGTAACAAATGAGTTTAAGATGTATATTCTGCTGATTCAAATGAAAGAGAATAAAGGGATGAAATATTTATATGTTAGTATTAAGTCAAATGCTGAAAAAAGAAACATATTTGTCAAGAAGTTTTTATGTTCTTAAAACCATATGTTACAAGTAGATAAAAGATGAAGTACATTATTCTGCTTGAAATTACCTCAAGCATTTTGATTTCCATCGTTTTATGAGTCTTTTCAACATTGAAGCTCTGAAATTGCGTGTTCATGACTCAGCATTTTATACTGATTTGGTGTCATTTGAAGATGCATTTAAGCTATGCAGCAGATGTCTTCAAAGTATTTGTATTGAGAAACAATGTTACTCATATTTTGTTTTTTCTTCTTTTTCAATAAATAATTAATATTTAAATTGTTTTCTTATTGTTTATTTCCATAAGCTACTTATGTACTGTCCAACCAAAAAAGATATTCTACATTTTCTCATTATGATCAAAGCAAAAGTAGCATTCCATTTCTACAGTGCTGCATTATGATATGTTATATTCGTATGTTAAGTAACACACGTATTTTACAGTTTGTAGTGTTTTTTACAAATGATGGTTGTTTTGCAATTGGGAAAAATACATAAATATTCATAAATATTGGAATGTCAATTAACAGAAATTTTAAAATCATAAAATAATATGGCCAGTTAATATATCTTTATATAAGTTAATAAGGGAGGAATAATCTATTTTGACATATTTTATACTGAACTTCTGGTAGCTTTTAAAAGTTTCAAATATGAATTACACTGCATTGTGACAAGAATTATAATTTTGTATCCAGGCAGTCAGATGCTTCTTCCATACCTTTAGTTTTTTTTGTTTATATATATGTATATTTTAATTTGATATGAGTGCAAAGGTCACATCAGAAGATTATATTAAGAACAATTACCATAAGAATTTTTTTCTATGGTCTTTTTGGACTATGTCAAATATTATTTTTATAGCCCATATTTTTATATCATGAGGTTAGTCATAATAGTACTGTGAAACTATTGTTCCACTCCTGGGATACATTTCTTTGGATTAATTTTACATGAAAAAACAAATCTTTGTATACTTAAGCAACTATATTTTTTATTTTGTTTTATATATAGCTCCATGCATTAGTAACTAATATAGATCCTTCAGAATAAAATCTTGAGTTATTTGAAAATATCATACAGTTATATAAATGCCACCAATATCTCTTGCTTTTAATATTTTTACTACTTTGTAATATACTTTGTAATATACTTTTTTATTCATATCATATGCTAAACAAAATAACAAATCTATTATACATGATAGAATATGCACTTTTCCAACTTGTTATCCTCTATGAAATGTACCTCATTGAAAATACCACAGCATATGTTATTCAGGACTTGACATTTTAATACTTGAACAATTTTTTGAGAAAGTAGATACATGGAATAGTTTTTATGCAGGTATTTTAATCATATTATTATATTAAAAAATCAACTTTATTGTATCTTACTGTGTTTAGGACCATGTATTAATTAGAGCTCTAGAAAACTGTCTCCTAGTAATGTGTATTCCTGATAGTGTGTATGTAGAAGTATCATCTTTACACCTGGAGTAGGAATTTTTAGGATGACATCAGAGTTTCCCTACAGTGACATAATCTGCTTTTATATTCTGTTTTGAAGTTAACTTGAAGAAAACAATATGCAAAAATAAAACCATCATAGTCTATAATGCCAGGTATGATCAGGAGAGGCCTCTCTCCCTACTTCCCTACCTCCATTTGTACCACTACCCCTGTGCATATTAAGCTTTAGCCGCACTGGCCTCTTTGTTTCCCTTGAATATCACAAACTATTTCTCTCTTCTGAATATGAATCATTGTGTATTTTTCTCTATAGAAAATTATGTTTTTTATCATTTTTGAGAGCTGGCTAATTTTATTTCTTTAATCTCACTTCAATTATCACCCACTCAGACACATTGTGCTTGATCATTCATTGATAAGTAACTCCCTTCCTGCAATCACACTGGTCACTATCATGTCTCCTTCTTTATTTCCTTCATAGCATTGATCACTAATATGTAAATATTTGTTTGTTCATTTACTTATATTTTGTGTTTCCACTTAGTATATAAGTTCCATAACAAGAAAGCCCTGGCCTATGTAATTTACAGTAGTCTCCCACTTAGACAATAGCTATAAGAAAAAATATTTGATAACATCTACAGTAAAAATAAAATCTCTCTTCAAAGATATAACTTTAGAAATTGTTGATCCTGTTTTTATTTCTCTAAATAATTTATTTTTATAATTCAAAGTAAATGTCATATAAGGAATAACCTATGTATACTTAAAATTTATGTATTAGTATTGTTATTCTTATTTAATTTTATAAGGAAGCATGTGACCAGAAATTTAGCTCCAATTAATATAATTTCAAAACATCAAGTTTTATAAAATAACTAAAATAATCTTATAGTTTTTAACATCTACATACACAGCTAATATTCGCAACTGGAACTTCTATGAAATACAACTGATAATAACACTATAGAAATTAGTCATTAAGAAATGATTAATATAGCAAATATTCCACATTAAAGAAAACTGTGTAAATTTAATTAAAATAAAGTAAAAACCTATTTTATTTTATGTTAATCCTTCACTTTTCTAGAATTGAGCTATCCAGAAGGATGCATATACCTAATTGTCAAGTTTTTCTGTATTCACTATGGTCTCTGTAGGAAGAGTTGTCTATCTTATATATTGGTACTTAACCCAAGTTTCAAAATATTCTTTTGCTAAGGAAAGTATGTAGTAATTATCTCCTTAAAAAAAACCTTCTAAAGGATATGTTTGACATGGTTAGTTTTTATCTGTCTCACTACATTTTAAAATAGTAAACTATAAAATACTTAGAAAATCTAACAGATTAGGCCTAGTCTGTTTCTTATTAGAAGGGAAGAGAAATGTCTTGTTTAGGCTGATAAATGGCAGCCTTTAATGAATTAATTGCTTCAAAAGTCCTAACTAAACTATTTTGCAAAAAAATTTAGCTCTGCAAATAGCTGTCTTAAGTGCACCATGACCTCTCATTTTTATCTGATAAATTATTTCCCATCCAAACTTAGTGTCAGCAGTTATTTATTGTCCTGGTTACAAATTAGCTGTTATGCAACTGAATTAATTTTGATCAGAGACATTTTCCATTTGTGCTCCCATGCAGCTGCGTGTTTTATAAAACCTATACTTTCTTTTAAAGGAGCATGCTATTGAGAACTTTCACCATGAGTATCTATCTGAACTAAATCAAGTTCCTGCAGTCATAAAAAGTAGAGAATGGAAATGGTAACTACTTAAATCCTCAAGCATCTTGATTATTAAAAACATTTTTTTTAAACAATAATGTAAGACAACAGGTACCCTAGATTCACTCAGGAATGTGACAATTTACCCATCTAGATTTAGTGTGGCTAAGAACTTACACATGTGCATCACTTAGGTCAGCTATTTACCTAATAAAAACCATCCATAGTCCAGGAATTTGAAGGAGAATAAAATTGTTCAATAAATTTACTGAGTAGACACAATTTATGTGAAGTGGTAACCTATGAACAAATATAATACACAAAATATGAACATATGTACTTTTTAAAAGTAATTGGCCTGATACCAGTCTATATCTTTTAAGAGAATTCCTGAAATTAACAGGAAAAAAATAATTACTGTGGAACCCCAAGAGCCCCATGGTGAACCCTGCTAGGTACAGTAGTGCTGTGAAAAAAGTACAGCACTTTTGAGTGCTGTACTTTTGGGTGTCAAGGTAGCCCATCTGAAGGAACCTCTGTATGTTCAGAAGATCATGCCAGGTTTTAGTGTGAAAACATCAGTTCTTGGTGCACCCATGGCAAAAGAATGACTAGACACGCCAAAGTTAGGCATGCATGAAAATGAGGTTTATTGAGGAGAGAAAAATAGGATTATAGGGTAGGAGCAAGATACAGGTTTATGGAGCGTGACACATACACCACAGATGACAACTGGATCCATTGTCGCAGCAAAGGGAGAGCAAAAGGAAGGGCGCAAAAAAAGGGTTGGTTATGGTTTGCATCTTGTTTTATATGGCCTGGATTGGGACCTCTCTAGTGGCTCAGATGTCACCATGGAACCACTTTGAAAGGACAGTTAGGAACTGCGTGACCTGAGTCTTATTGAACATGCAGATCTCCCCTGAGCCTCTCTGAAAGCCCATTTGTGGGGGGTGAATCACAGCAATGCCTACTTTGATCCCTAGGACACCCAGAATCTCTCTCTATCTACCTAAATATAATGCCTCATCTATAGGGTTGTTAGAAGCATTAAGTGATGTGGCATGACGCACACTGTGTGAAAGTATGATCTATTTCTTAATATTATAGCACCCCTCTTTATCTTTTGCAAAATGAAGTATGGCAACCAATGATCCACAGATAGTCAAAAACAATGGTTATGTGTGAATACAAATGAGTGTTTTTTCCTCCCAAATATTTTGGAAGGACTCTATCATTAAAAAGAAAATCCAATTGTAATTTTCTTGAACCTAAGTGCTGATTCAACCACTTCTCATTCTGTGATCTTACAAGTGCCATTTAATCAGTCTAAACATGTTTTTGTAGCTGGATAATTAGGAAAAATATCTCACGTACTTGTTATTATGATTCAATGAGGTAATACCCCTCAATATTTTACAAATCTTGTAGCAATAATGAATAACATTACAATCTCTGTTATTACCACTATTATGAAAACAAGTATGATTTCCAGATAAATCAATGATGTTCTAAAAGTTTAGTAATAACAGAGATCTTCAATGACCTTTTGCTATTGAATATTATTTGATATATTTTAGAACAACTGATCAATAAGGAGACTATGATTATTTGGAAGAGATACTAGGAGGAGAGAAATACTTTATTTTTCTACTCTGGGAAAGCAAAAAAATTCCTTTTCCTACTACCCTCCCAGGATCTATGCCTGGGGCCCTGTAAATAGGACTTACAAAAGATTAACAAGAGAAAAACAAACAGCAGTTTATTAAGATGTGCATAGCACTTACACAGGGGAGTACCCAGAGATGAGTAATTCAAAGAGTTGATTAGAACTTGGGTTTATCTGGCATCTCAGCAAAGGAGCAATAAATTTTTAGAGCAGTGACAAAACAAAGGAAAAGGACTTTTAAGCTTCTAGGGGCAGCAAATTGTGGAAAAGTAAATATATAGGAAAATTAATGGAGGGTAAGAGCTAGTAGTCAAGTTTGTTATATAGATTTCTCTGGTGCGGTTTTGGGGTTAATACAGATCTAGTGTAGTCTCTAGTGATTAACATTTGTCTTTCTGGATAAAGAGGGGAGGGGGACACCTTTGCAATTTTATATCCTGCTTTTAGGTGAAGGGCAGAAAACTTTTCTCATATCTGCTTCTCAACAGTCTTCAGCTCAGAATAATTCTCATGCCAAAGTGGCATATTTTTGGGTGGCATATTCTGTCACCATCCACTAAAAATACCTTGTTTTGGATCAAAAGTATTCATATTTTTATTTGTAGAAGTTGAGGTTGAAGTGAAAAGAATTAAAGTATGTATATCAATATGAAATGAAAACATAGTTTAAGGTATTCTGAACACTTCAATAATGAAATTGTTAGGTATATAGTGAGGGATTCTGGGTCTCCTAGGGATGAAAGTGGGTGCTGTTGTGCCCATCTTGGTCTTGCCCCACCCTAATCCTGCCCTGAGCTACTGCCATACCTGGAGGAGGAGGGACTACCCTATGAATCTGCCAATCATAACTTCGCACCACCTGCAAAAGAACATGGAGGACTCCCTAGCCCACGGGCCAAGTGGCGTAGGTACCATAGAGTCTGGAAATAGACCTAGAACAAATCACATGCCCGGGAAGACAGGTCATGCAATTCCCAACTGTCCAATCAAAGTGGTTCTATGGTGACCTCTGAACCATAAGGGAGGTCCCAATCTGGGCCCTATAAAACAAGATGCAGACCATAACCAAGGCCTTTTTGCCCCCTTCCTTTTGCTTTCCCTTTGCTGCAACAATAGGTCCAGTCATCACTTGTGGCGTATGTATCGTGCTCTGTAAACTTATATCTTGTTCTTGCCTTATAATCCTATCTTTCTCTCCTCAATAAACCTCATTTTCATGCTTGCCTTACTTTGGAGTGTCTGGTCATTCTTCAGCCATGAGCACACTAAGTATTCACATTTTTCACACTAAAACCTGACAAAGTAACTATAAAAGATACCATGGCTTATTTTTGTAATACATTTTATATTTCAGCAAGATAAAATGACTTCCAATATAAGAGTGAAGATAAACCTAGAGAACAAAATTGTATACTGAATGCTTATGATATAATAGAAACTGTTTCATTGTGCTATCTTATATCTGAAGAAATTCCTGAAAAGAATTTAGATAAAAAATGAATCAGTTAATTACTCCAGTTTTAAGTATAACTTTTTGTATTTATAGAATATAATCCAAATATTTTAGCATCTGTTTAGTTAGTACAGAATGTAATTTGCTTAAGGATGGTCACATCTTATATCAAAATCAACAAAAATTAAATTAAATTGAATGGTCACTTAATTTACCCTTGTGGGAAATCGTTACCATTTTTTTAATATAAAAGAAAAATATGACTAATTTTTGATAAATATAGTTTATACTTATTACCAGTAAAATCACAGTGACACTTTAATAAAACAGAAATTTATGAGACTAGGAAGAAAGGTACATAATCTGCTACATGAAGAAAAATATAGAAGAGCAAGGATGGGGATTTCTGATATAAACTGGAAGTGATTAAAAAGAACTGCATTTCTCCTTAGTACAATTGATAGATCAATATGGATTATAACACTTTATCTACTTCAGATGAAGTAGAACTTTTTTTCTTCTTCTAATTTCTGGTTCCCTAATTCAGTACATCTGGATTTCCCCATGATTTAAAGGACTATCATTCTCATTTGTGTTGATTTCATAAATGCAAACACAAAGACACAAACCAAAATTGTGTTTGATCCTTTGTACATCAAAAATTTTGAAAGATAAAATGACTTACTTTCCTTTGGGTAAATACCCAGTAGTGGGATTGCTGTATCAAATGGTAGGTCAACTTTTAGTTCTTTGAGGAATCTCCATACTGTTTTCCATAGAGGTTGTACAAATTTGCAATCCCACCAACAGTGCATAAGCATTTCTTTCTCTCTGCGTCCATGCCAGCATCTGAACAAATGTTTATTTCAGCACAATTCAAAATTGCAAAGATGTGGAATCAACTCAAATGCCCACCAATTCAAGAGTGGATTAACAAAATGTGGTATATGTGTACCATGGAATACTACTCAGCCATTAAGAATGAAGACTATGCCTTTTGCAACAATCTGTAAGGAACTGGAGACCATTATCCTAAGTGAAGTATCCAAGAATGGAGAAACAAACACATGTTCTCATTATTAAATTGGAGCTAATTAATGAGCACATATATGCATAGAGGTAAGTAAATCTCAATGGAAATCAAGCAGTGGGGAGTGAAGAGGAGGGAATGGGTGAAAACCTACCTAAAGTGTACAGTGAACACTATCTGGGTGACAGGCATACTTATAACCATGACTCAAGCATTATAAAAGCAATCTATGTAACCAAAAATATTTGTATATTCAGAATACCTTTATTTTTTATTTTTTTTTAATTTCAGCATATTACGGGGTACAAATGTTTAGGTTACATATATTGTCTTTGCCCCACCAGAGTTGGAGCTTCAAGAGTGTCCATCCCCCAGACAGTGTACACTGCACCTATTAGGTGTGCATGTATTCATCTCCTCCTCCCCCCTCCCACCTGCCCGACACCCAATAAATGTTATTACTATATATACACTTAAGTGTTGATCAGTTAATACCAATTTGATGGTGAGTACATGTGGTAATACTTTGAAATTTAAAAAAAAGGAAAAAAAATTGAAAGTATTTTGTCTGTTTTTATAATTTTTGTATTTAAAACATTCTTAATGAAAGATCATTATTTTAAAATTTTAAAAAGTAAAAATAAGCAAAAAGTAAATTACTCAAATTAAAATCATGTAAAAACTACTGCTTATATAAAATAAATACTACTTTTTTGGCACATAGCATTTAGAAATTCTGCTACATATACTTTATATCATATAGACATAGATATGGATACTTTATATTATATAGATATAGATATTTATAGATATAGATATAGATATCTATAGATATAGATATCTATAGACATAGATATCTATAGATATAGATATCTATAGATATAGATATCTATAGACATAGATATCTATAGATATAGATATATATCTATATCTTTTATATAAAATTTCTGAATTATGATAATATATACAAGTCTCCCCAAATGTTGAGAGATATGATTAATTTTGATCACATAATACATGATTCTTAGCATAAGGGTAATTATCTTTTTAAAAATCAAAGCTAATCCATCACCTTTTTATTCAAAGTCTTCATTAATAAATTTTAATAGTAGGTTTCACTTATCTTCATATAGACCTTGTGCATTTCATACTTGTTGAAAATTATATACATATACATAGAGAAAGAAAGTGGAAGAGACAAACATCAATGTGAATGGCTCAATTTTGAAATTTATTTTGAAATATTTTTAATTTATGAAATTTACTGATTTTTGTTTATAATATGAACTGAAAACTTATGAATTATCTAGTCAATTTTGATAGTTTTTTTCCAGTTAAACATATTATTTTAAGGTTAAGGAGAGAAAAACTTTCTTATCTTCTTTTCTAACATACTATGTATATTATGTTTTCTTAACTATATTTCTGTGTTTGTATATATGTTAAAACTATTGGTAAAAGTGGGACTCTTTTTTATTATTCTAATTTTAATTTAAATACTTTTTGACTTTCACCAATAAGTAGATTGCTCCTTTTTGATTTTATTATTTGAAATATATGTATGCTTATAATAAATGTGCATATATGTTGATAATTTTAGAAGTATTATTATTTTATATTACAAAGATGTCATAAAATATAGAATAGCATATTTAATTTCCAGACGTTAGTATGGGAAAAATCTGAATTTTGTTCAAACCAAAATTCAGCCCGAGTTTGTCACTTTAAAAACTTAAGAGTCTCTGTCAGGGCCAAGTTGAAGTGGCCAGCAGAACAGGATATGAAGAGTGGTAATTACGCTTACTTTGATGTTGTAATTCTATGGTTTAAAGGAGTTTGGTTTGTATTTCTGTTTGTCTGGCAATTTTCCCAGCCACTAAATTCACTTCAGTGGTTTGCTAAAGGACAACAGCAGCTTTTCAATATAGAAATCTCAGTGAGCTATGTTTAGAATTGAATTGTTTCCTATATTGAAACACTGGCCTGCTTCCATTCGATATGAGTATCAAATCAGCTATTTTATAAATGAGTACATTGAAAAGCACATGCAGTGCAATTTGTTGCACAACATCAGAAATATAAAATCTTAAGCCTGCATTACAGCTGAATTTTGGCATGTAGAAACACACATAGAAGAATCTGATCAAATTATTTAACATTATCTTTTCTGCAATAAACTTTCTTTGTGGATATAAGGATGAAACCCTGGCAATTAAAAGTTTAAGAAAATTGTCTTAAAGATTTTCAGATAATTCTTGCGAACTATACATATACTGTACATACTCACACATGTACATGCATATATCTATTTAAATTAGAAGTTTAACAACTGGAGATTATTTCATAAATGCTATGTTAATTTTTAGTTACACATACTTGAAAGTAGTTCTCTTCAGTCAATGAAGTTCCAACCTTTCTTAATAATAATGTAATTAACATCATAAAATATATTGTTTTATTATATAAAATACATTTTCCTACCTTTTATATTATGTATGAAATTTTTTATATATTATTTAAAATACATTTTCCTGTCACTTTTTCTTGCTAGTTTAAATATTGTAATTTTTCAGTCATTTATACAATAATTTAAAGCAAATTTCTTGGATACTACAATGAATCACCAATGAAATAGTGGACTGAGATCCTATTCTTTAAGTATTATCTAAGCATAAATGTAGATGGTATGCTCCCTTTTCCTCTCATGACACAAATCACAGTTCTGTCCCTGAACCCAGACATACCCTCCTTGTCTGCTGATTGGAGCTCGCCGGGCAGTCCCTGTATTGAAGGGTACAGAAGAGCTAAAAAATACTGCTAGTAGTTTGGGCTAGGACACCGTAGTTATATAAAAGTGGGCCAAACTGGAAAAGTGGAAAGGAAAAAATTCCACCATAAAAAATAATTTATGTCCTGTCTTTTTAATCAATGTGTGTTTGAATACATGTTTTTCAAAATTATATTTCTGTTTTATGAAAGGCCTTTAAATATTTGTGCAAATTCTATTTCCCCTCTCAAACCACGGTCCATCATTTTCCCTTTTCCTGTTCTCAGCTGTTGTAATACTAAGTCCGAGACAGCTAATCCTAAATTTTAGCAAACTATACAAAACTGTTTCAAGTATTCAACTGCAAACAGATCCTCTTTGACTTGAAGAAACCTCCTGCTTCATTTGCACATGGAGCCAATTGAAGATTTTAAGGTGTGTTGCTTTCTTTAAGGATTACCTTCCTGGTAGCACTGCCAGCTATGTGGTCCTTTATCACTACAATAAAAGGGTTTTTGCAGGAAAATTAATAGGCTTTCCTAATAGGTGAGATAAAAGCAAGGAAATAAGGAGAATTGAAAATTTCAGAAATCTGACTGTGTCTCAAAATAAAATGAGGAAAAACATTGGAAGTAAGTGAAATTTCAGAAAATAATGAGAGGAGAAAAGGTAATAAGTAACTTAGCAGAAAAAATAAATCCAAAAAAACAGAGTCAATAAATAAAAAGCAACAAGGATCAGCATGAATTAGTCATATATATTAAGCATCAAATATTTAATAACTGGGAATAAAGTCATCTACATCAGGAGACTATGAGCTCCTAGTAAGCATAGCAAAAAAAAAAAAAAAAGAACAGTAATATTTGTGGTGCCGACATTTGAGACTCGTGATACTTCAGTTAGATAAACCCTTTGAGAAGCTTAGAGAAAGTGTTTGAGTCTAAATGTTGGTAGAGAAGAGGTAAAGTCATTTCTAAACTTAGCCTCCTCTTATACTAGACATACAACAAATATTTGCAAATATAAATTTTCCAAGGAAAATTAACTTTGGATATAAGCTAATGTTTATCTTTTCACCAAAGTGAAAGGCAGGTGGGAATAACAGCCCTTAATTGAGTACAGATACATTTCTGCTTTCTGAGGGAATGAAGTCAGGGGAAAGATACAATGGCAAACCTTTAGCATCTTATAACAATGTGCTCAATAATATAGCACAGAGTTCTCAAGAAAAATGTGTGTGGCCTTAATTTTATGGCTAATTGTGGAGATTATTGACATAAAATTTATTAAATATAACCTTTGCTTTGTGTTTCACATCTCCATAAATGCACCTATAAATAGTGGGTGTTTTTCCTTCTCTATTAAGAAGGGAAGGGCTTCCTAAAAACGTATGAAAAGTCTGTATCTTGTGGAGTTTGCCTTTCATGGTCTTGTAAAGAAAATAATTAGAAAGACAAAAAATAAATTGGGACAAGAACTGTAATAAATTTTGAATGGGCAGGATCGTCCGAGGAAGCACGTTACTGTATTATATTCTCCTTTTCTTCTCTGCTCCTGGAGATGCTCCTGTGCTTACCCGTCCTCAGAGTGTGCTTCCTCACTCAAAGATGTACTGTGTTGAAAAGATGGGTAACATAGCTCATCGTGATAAACACAACAGAAATGAGAACTGATGCCTTCATCTCTCCTTGTATGGACAGTGTATACAATTCTATGGGGGAAAACCATGATGAAATACAATAGTAATCAGATCATGGTGAAACAGCTTTTATCTAGGGCAAGGCTAAAGATGTGGGAACTACCAACTCTGAATTACTAAGCCAACAAGTTAACAAGAGAGGGTGACTAAATCAATTCTTCTGCATAAATAGGAATGCCACTCATCCAAAGTTTATGGCTGTTTTTCACTTCTTACATGAGAGCCCAGCAGCAATCTTTTAGTCAAAATTATGTGCATCTTTTCCACTATAGTCAGAATCCTCATGAATGTATTTCTTCCTCTGTTTCTTCAGAGTTGCCAAAGTTTATTCATGTAGTTCATGACTCACTGTTTTCCTATGCATGCTTAATGGTTAAGATATGATATGAAATAAAAAAAAAAAGTTTTGCCCTCATTGTAAAGAGAAAATGTATATACACCATGAAGCACCCAGTACCTCTATGAAATACTTTGAATATGTGTGTGGGGGGGAGTTGTGTGTATATGTTTCTGAAAGTTTGGATGTGTCCCTGGCACTGCATCTATTGTGTTTTCTGTACTTAGATCACAGATTCAGATTCAAAATTCTAAAATCAGGAACAGGAAAAAATAAAAAGAATCCTATGATGGTTGATTTTATGTGTCAATATGGCTAGGTAATGGTACCCACATATTTGGTCAAACATTATTCTAGATATTTCTTTGAAATATTTTTGGCTTGTTTTTTGTTCATCTTTTAATTTATTCCACGCTTACCGAATACCCAGGACCACTCAGCAAGTATTTATTAAGCATTTTCTCTATGCCAGACCCTACTCTGTGTCTGATTCTGTGGTGAAGACAGATGGACGCCTTGCCCTGGAGTGCAGGTACAACACGGTGCCCCTGCTGTGATGGGCACACAGGGGAAACACCTGAGCCGGAGTGGGTTGGCGGGTGGGACAAGGTAGGTTTCCCAGAGGAAGTAAATTCCATCTAAAATCCAAGGTATTATTAGGAGCTGGCCTCCTAATAAGATAAGAGGGAGGAAGTGACCCATCTCCTGTGCCTTCTCTGTGGAATTTTCATACTTCAAGTATGCTTTCCAAGAAAATGCTCAGCAGTGCCTGGAGGAACGGTTAAGCAGGAGGAGGCAGGAGGCATACTGCTTCCCTCAGTAGCACCTTTTCTTCAAAACGTTTCCCAGGGCTTCAGCATCACGGCCCTGAATTCTGGGTACTCTCTGCTGAGGTTTGCCTGTCTTTTAAAGGGAGCAGGCCCAATAGGTAAATGGTAGGGCCCCCTCCCAATGCCCAGCTGGGCTCTCTGAGTTCTCCCTCCATATAGCTGCTGCTCCAGTCAGCTCAGTTCCAGAGGGTTGTCTGGAACTGAACTGGAAGCATTTTTAGGGGCAAAGAAGTGATTTTTTCATTCCCAATCTTAACTACCCTTTTCTCCCCCATTATTCAGCTTGTCCTCTGGACCAGGCCCCATTCCCTGGAGTTACAGAGATGAATAAGATCCAGGCCTTGCCTTCCAGAACCTCGCAGCCCAGCGCAGCCTCTGTTCTCATCTCTCTATTCCTACCCCAGGCTCCTGCAGTCCCTGATCCTTATCCAGATGGTCAACTTCCCCAAGTGAATAGGGAGTGGCATGTCTGGAGAGCTGGGGGAGGCCACAGGACAGAGAGTGGGCCCACCAGGCATAGCCTCAGAAGCCAAAAACAGAAGAGCCATCATGCCACTCCAGCCTGAACGAGTTGGTACATTGACAGAAAACCTCAAGTGAACTCTACAGACCTCTCATACTTGTCTTCATGCTGGTTGCCATCTTCCTCCACAGGATGAAGACATCTGACACCATTATTTTAAGTAGGACGGAAGACTTTTGAGGGTGACTGAACTGGACTGAAAGCTGCCCAAAGAGAAAATGGTGGAGTGAGGCAGAAGTGGCTCCTGAAGACCCCGGGTAAGGCTGAGATCAGAGGCCTCCCAGGACTAAGTAGAAGCTTCACCCCACAGTTGGGGGGGGCACCCTGATGGGTTCAGCTGTGGGCACCTGCTTCAGCTACTGGCTAGGCGTGCTGTCCTTCATTTACTTTCTCGCCTACCTGGGCAACACCCAGATCATCTTGCTCTAGATGTTGGCACTGCTGGTAAGGAGCCAGGCATGGTGGTGGGCAATGGTGGGTGATCTTAAAAGGAATAGCCAGGCCGTGATCTGCACTTGTCCTGGGGGCCTAGAGCCTGGGTTTAATGGGTTTATATCCTGTGGCATATTGAATGTAAATTAAATAATTTCCTGTTAGAAAAAAACTGTGAAGGTGTCACACTTAAATTTACTGCAGCAGCAGTTATAGCCCTTTAGCGTTATGATAGAGTGAAAGCAAATTCTGATGCTGCTTCAGGCAATTGAGAAGTTCTGGTGTAAAAAAATCTCTTGTTGGTAGGCAAATGTTGCATGCCTTTAGGTAACTAGGCGAAACATTTCCAAACAATACTACACTGTTGATCCCAAACCATTTTTTACCTCCACTTTGCTATAATTATGGCTAGAGCTAGAACGAAATATGACTTTCCTGAGCATGTGTCATTGACAGTCATGGAAATTTTGTCCAGAAAGGTTGCTTGAACATAGGCAGAGTAGTAATTTGAAATTACTGCTTCAAATGTCATGTATCAAAATAAATGAGTTAGAATGTTAAAATGACAATGTACATATTTAAGTGTTCTGATTAATTTTTTCTCATTTTTTTCAGGAGGCATATTTCTTGTTATGTCAATGCAGTGAGCTCTGAAATACTCTATATCTTCGAAACCAATTCAAAACTATTTTCCATTAGTTTTATCAAGGAAGTCATTAATTGTGCAGAAAACTCTCTTTGCCTTGACAGAACATGACTGTTATTGATAACTGTGAGATTATACATAATGGATAAACATCTGCTCAATAAGACATAATGATATATACACCAAAATTATGCTATTAAAAAATGCTATAAAACTTAGATTTAGAACTGCCATAGGACATTGAACAAGTAGCCCCAGAAGAACAAGATAAGTGTTCAATTTATTTTTGAATCTCTGGAGATTAGTAGTTTATAGTAGAAACTCCAAAGATTGGTTACTAAATAATCGAATGAACTGTATTATTTTGTTTGTTCAATAAAATGCTAGGTGCAAGTGGGATATATATATATATATCATACATCATATATATGTATATCATACATATATGTGTATATCGTACATCATATGTATATGTATATATGTTAAGCACTAATGGTAAAACACCTACAATAAATAAGACTAATGTTTTATATTTCAATTTCTTTAAGTGAACAATGTGTAAATTAAGAATAGGCATAAAGAATATAATTACAGGACAAAACCAACCTAAGGAGAAAAACATAATGTTAGGGCATTAGAAAGTATAAATTGAGGTCATTTCTCAAGATACTTGAAATGAAAATGTGGTGATAAGAAAAACAGTAAGTATATATATTCTGTTTTCAGACCACATCACAAAGTCATCAGTTAAGGAAAAGAGAAAAATCACTGCCATGAATTGCTTTCCTTATGTAGAAATATGCAGGTTGCTTGCAGATTTCAAGAGTTTCTGTTTGAAATTGTAGCAAAATGGACATTTAATAAGTTTATTTAAGAACCTAAGGTATACAGATTTGTATTGAAAATTATCTCGCAACATTTTTCAATATTTCTATTTTCACTTGGCAAAGAACTCACAAAACCATATATAATTTTAAAAATTTGTAACAACTTTATTGAGGTATGATTGACATAATAAATAGCAATTTGAAAGTTTGCAATTTGATAGATTTGGAATATGAACACATCCTTAAGACAATCATTATCACCAAGAGAGTTATAATGATTGTTAAATTTCTCTCAGGTGTAAACAGAATTTTATTGTAAGTCTTGAAATAAAGTTATAATTAATTCCATGCCTCAAAACCTTCCTCACGTCTCTATGAAATCTGCTCTGTCTTACCTCTCCCCTCATCTTCTTCCCCAGGTAACAACTGTTGTACCTCCTTTCATTACTGATTAATTTTTCTTTTCTGGAGTTTTAAATCAATGGAATCATAGAATACGATGTTTTTGTGTGCATTTTTTTCATACAGCATAATTATTATTTATCTGAGTATCATCCATGTTGTATGCATCAATAGTTCACTTATTTTTTTAGTTCTTAGTAGCATACCATTATATTGACATACTACCATTTGTTTATGCATTCTCCTACCGACAGAAATTTGAGTTGTTTTCAGTTTGGAGTAATTAGACATATCGCCCCTTTAAACATGCATGTACAAGCCTTTGTATGAACATTTGCTTTCTTTTGTTCTGGGTAAACACCTAGAAATAAAATGACTGGATCATAAGATATGTCTATATTTAATATTTAAACTGTTTTCCAAAGTAGTTGTAATACTTTATATTCAAACTTGCAAAGTATGAGACTACCAGTTTCTCCACATTCTCATCAAAATTTGATGTGGTCAGCTTTGTTTTTGTTTTGTTTAGCTTATTTTTAACTTTAACCATTCTAATAATTATATAATGGTATCTCATTGTATATTTAATTTACATTTTCCTAATGACTATTGATATTGAGCTCTTCATATGCTTATTTATTATTAATATACCCTCATTGGTATTTTTTTAATTAGATGATTTGTTTTCATATTATTTCATTTGAGAATTTTTTACATTTTCCTAAATGCAAGAACTTTATCAGAAATATAATTTGCAAGTATTTTTGCTAATCTGTGGAGAGCCTTTCCATAGTATCACTTGAACAATTAAACTTTTAATTTTTATAAAGTCCTATTTATCAATTCATTATTTTATGGATTCAGTTATTGTGGTTTTATCTAAGAATTCTTTGCTTAAGTTATTGAAATTGTACCTAAGATTTCTTTGCAAAGTCACTAATATTTTCTCCTATTTTTTACTAGAAGTTTCATAGTTTTAACTTTTACATTTAATTCTGTGATATATTTTGAGTTAATGTTTGTATATAATGTGAGGTATTCTTCAAAGTTCATTGTTTTGTAATGGATACTCAATTGTTTCAGGACTATTGGATGAAAAGATATTTTTCCACCTGAAATGCCTTTACAATTTTGTCAAAAATAAGTTTCCATATATGTGTGAATCTATTTCTGGACTCTGTTGTGTTCATTAGTCTACTTGTTTATCTTTATGTCAATACCACCCTAATTTGAGAACATTAAATTTATTGTAAGTCTTAAAATAAAACCAGTTATTGCTAGTATTCTAATTTTGTTTCTTTCTTCACATTACTTTGGCTATTTTATATCCTTAGAATTTTCCTATGAATTTTGGAATCATGATGACAATTTGTACAAAAACTTATGCTGGGATTTGTATTGGGTTGCATTGAATTTATAAGTAAATTTGTGTAGAATTAACAACAATATTGAGTCTCAAGATTCATGAATAAGATATATCACTCCACTTATTTAGATCTTCTTTATCTCAGCAATGTTTTATAAATTTCAATTTTGTAAACTTAAAAAAAAATACAGGCATTTTACATATTTTGTCAGATTTATTTTTAAATAAATGGAATTTTAAAGCTATTTTAATTTTTGATTACTCATTGCTAGTATTTAGAAATATCATAAATTTTTATATACTGACTTCATGTCCTGCTGCCTTACTAAATTTATTAGTTCTGTTAACTTACTTTTTACATTCCATTGGATTATATACATGGACAATGATGTTATCTGCAAATTAGGAATTTCACTGCCTCTTTTCTAATCTGGATGTGTTTTCTTTACTTTTCTTACTGGATTGCATTGGCCAGAAATTTCAGTACAATGTTGAATAGAAGTGGTATGAGTAGATATCTTTGTTGTGTTCCAGTCTTATCATTTAATTTATATAGATGCACTTTATCACTTTCAGTAAGTTCCTTTTTATTTCAGTTTATTTTATTATCAGTTTCCTGAAAGTTTTAGTAAGGAATGAAGGTTGCATTTTTTCAAATGCTTTTTCTGAGTTAGGTGATTATTTAATAGGAATAAAACTTAAACACCATCTATTATATTATAATTCCTCAAGAAGAGGAGTAATGGACACAAGGCAAATATAGAAAAAATATTAGAAAAAATAATGGCTGAAAACTTTCCAATTTTGATAAAAAAAACTATGAAATGACAGATCCATGAGGCTCAACAAACTTCAAGCACAAGAAACTTAAGGCAAAATATGCTAAGTACGTTATAATCAAATTGATAAACAGAAAATGTTAAAAGTAGTCAAAGAAAAAGAACACATTATATAGAGAAGAACAAAGATATGGATGAAAGCAGATATCTCATTAAAAATAAAATAAGATAACAATGGCACAGCATATTTAAAACACTTAAGAGAAACCAAAAAAAAAAAAAAAAAAAAAACCTGTCAATCTTGTATTCTATACCCACTGAAAATCTTTTTTAAAAATAGGAGAAATAGAAATCTTTCACCATACAAAAAATTAAAAAGTTTATCACCAGCAGATCCATATTATGAGAAACATCAAAGGAAGTTTTCAGGCAGAAGAAAATGATACCGGATTGAAATCTGGTAGAACAAAATGAGTGAAGATCATTGGAAGTGTAACTTAAAGGGGACATTTTTTTTATTTTATATCTTTTAGAAAGACAATGGACTAAACAAACAATAACAATGAATCATAGGCTTTATAACATGTGTAAGTAAAATGTATAATAAAAGTAATATAAAGACTGGGAGAGAAGAAATGGAAGTATGCTACTGAAAGGTTCTTTTACTGTATGTGAAATGGTGTAATATTATTTGAAGATAGACTTTGATAAGAAATAGTCATGATTTTATGATCTGAGGGCATACAGGGTTCCAGATTTATAGTGATGAAATCCTGTATAAATGACGATTGAACACTTAGCTAGAGTGCCAGTTTTGAATGATACCCTAAGGAGTTGTAATGCTGTGCTCCAAGATGCTGTTTATAAATTAAAACATCAAATGATATATTGTGTCATTTAACAGTGCCTAGCAGGAAAGGACATAATTCATGGACTGGAGAGGCTAATCTATTCTGATTATCATGTGTAGCTAGCAGAAACATATGAGTATGCCTAGAACTTGGGGGATTCACTGGGCTTTCTCTTGTTACTTCCACATCTGGTAAATACAGGGGTCCCCAACTTATGATGAGTTGCATAATTATTTGATTATATATTATGATGGAATAATGATGGAAATAAAGTGCACAATAAATGTAATGTGCTTGAATCATCCCGAAACCATCCCTACTCTCTCCCCAGTCCGTGGAAAAATTGTCTTCCATGAAAACAGTCCCCAGTGCCAAAAAGGTTGGGGACGACTCACATGGCCTGACCAAGGCAAGGAAACTAGGGGCTCTGTTTCCTCAGACATTGACATCTGGGTGAGCCCACCACGCATGCTACCTAAGGAAGCCGAAGTGCCTGAGGCTGATGCAAATATTAGTATTGGTGGTAGACAGAACTGATAAGACCATCAGTTATGGTCTCAAGACTAGTTACAGGGTTTGGACAATATTTCTTTCACTAACCCTCCTGTCTTAAATCTTTTTGAAGTGTAACAAACCACCACATTGAGTGCACTTAATGTGAGGGCAGGAGCTAATCTGGGTGTAAAAAGGAGTTATTTGGGTCCGGTGCTTCGAATGCCCTGGTCCAGATACTCTCAGTCCATTACTGATTCTAGCTGCAGCTGTGGTTAACAATGCTGTGTAACCCAGCAGCATTTGAATTCAAGCCCCTGACACTATGTTCAGAATTTTTGCTCTAAGTCTTTTTTCAAAACTACAAAAACAGGAGATAACCCAGAAGTGTGAGGGATTAAAGGTCAAGGAAATTTTCCTCTATAGGGGTTCAGAAGTTAGTGGATAAAGGCACTAACTAATTGAGTAAGATATAGTTACTATAATTAGGGGATAATCAATTCTTATTATCATATGTAGCCAATATTGCTGCTTCACATTTGGATTATGTAATTTATTTTTTATTTATATTTTGCTAGATAATTAATGAAGAGGAGGCTTTTCTTTTACTGGGATTTTTTTCTAAATCATTTTAAATATGTAAACTTAAAAATATTACAGCATAAATTATCACTTAATAAAATTAAGGATTATTGCAATGATTTGTGTATTACACAATGATACACATGACTAGAATTTAGTTGGTTGATAGAAATGTGAACTGTCAGTTATTTATTCTAATATACCAATAATAGACACCCTGCCATGATAAAAGAAGATTTTTGTTTGATCTCTACTTTGAGATTGTCTTGTTATAACTGGTACAGATATACTTTTTAAATAAATAAATTCATATTCACCCTGTGTCCTTATTACATGGGCTTATAGTTCTATCTTGCCTTTATTTTAGATGTGTTCAGTTTTTCTTCTTTTTAGACTGTAAGTAACTTGAGGGAGCTATATATTGGGAATTTCCCAATCCAGTGTATAATAAACATAAATGTGTACTGAATTTAAAACAAGCAAATTGGTCAATGTTTCTCAATCAAAATAGTTTATTTTTAAAATGCGTTTTCTACTTCTGGTTGAATAATATCAAATGCGTTGCCCGGGCTAGAGTGCCCCGGCATAACCGTAGCTCACAGCAACCTCAAACTCCTGGGCTCAAGGGATCCTCCTGCCTCAGCCTCCTGAGTAGCTGGGACTACAGGTGCGTACCATCACACCCAGCTCATTTTTTTTTTCTAATTTTAGTAGAGATGGGGTCTCACTCTTGCTCAGGCTGGTCTCGAACTCCTGAGCTCAAGCAATACTCACATCTTGGCCTCCCAGAGTGCTAGGATTACAGGTGTGAGCCACCACAACCTGCAGAAGTGAAAATTCTTAACCAACATATTTTTTAAAATGAATATATAATTTATTAAATGTTCTGTTCACTGCTGAGTATGTTCTACTAATCAACTTTTAAATTATTTTTCAAAGAAATTCATCTAAAAACTCAATAATTAAACTAATACATAGTATTAGTGTATATCTGTGCTGAGAGGAGTCAGACTATTGGCTCTTATTTAAAATAATAAAATGAAACCTCTTTTTGAGAAGAGAATTTGCATATTTATATCTAATTGAGAATGTTGAAAATAAATTAGTTTTTAATAATAATCATTTGTTATTAATATTTATATAATTGAATTAGCTAAACATTGCTATGAATAATTATCATTTGTTATTAATGAAGATTTAGATGAAAATGTTAATTATTGCTTAAAATCAGCTTAATATTCTTTAATTTATAACACTATGACTGAAAACACTTATTTGGGAGGTCACTAGCATAATACTAATAGTTTTATAAGTTGCTGCAAGTTAGGCCACTAGTTTAATATGAAATTAAATAAATTAAATATAAAGTTAAATTAAATAAAATTAATATTAAAATAAAATTAGAACTCATATTGTCTTTGCACAGTAATTACATATAAATATACTGATATCTAAACTATTATATATGTTATATATATGTTAACCTCATGCTGCAAAGGAACACTCTCAAGAGTTACAAAAATAAGCCAAAATATAATAATCTGATGATACTTTTGTCTCTAATTTGAAGCAACATGATGATGCATAGGTACTGAAAAACACAATGAACCAACTTAAAGCAACTTAAAATAAACCTTACCTCTAAGAATCTCAAATTAGTAAATTAACCTGTGTTAATTTTAATAGACCCTTTAACTAGGAATATTCTGATCAATTTCAAAGAATCAAATTGTCATAGAGACATCAGCAAATAAAAATAGTAAAGAGAAAAACGCTAGTTTAGTCTGAGGTATTTTCTCCCTAACTCTTTAGTACTGTATTGCATTAAAAAACTAGAAAGGCACTCAAAAATATTATGGCACATGTCTGATAAATAATTTATTAATAACTTCAAGCAGATAAAACCACATAAGCATTTGTTTGGGAAGCAGACAACTAATTTGAACATGTGCCTTGGAAATGGTTGAGTTGGTTTGAGCCTTAGAGCAAGAGAAGAAAATTGAAGCCATTTATGCTACCAAATTACATTATCTGCTCTAGAAATACTGAAATATCTTTTAATATTTTGAAATGAATATTTTGAAGAAAATGGCAGCTTCGCCATTTCCAATCAGTGTGCAATTGAAGTGAAATACTGCCTTCCCTCCAGGCTATAAGACACTGCTTTTCTTCTATTATATGCATACTAATTCCATTAAATAGGAGAATTACTAATTTGTGAGTAGCTTCCTGAAAACTGAAAATATATCTAGTATTTTTAAAAGTTTAGACATAGCTCTGTCAAAAAAGGAAATTTTAGATTTACAATATGAGTGAAACACATACAGCTACACACATCTTGTTTTGCTACTGGTCAAGAAATTGCACACAAAATTGTGACTCTCTAATTTTTACATTGACAAGGGCTGCAGTATTTATTTTGGTGTTATTGCAGCAGTCTTGTCTAACATGATGAAAATCTTTGTCAGCATCAGAGCTACAGCCTTGATTCATCCTCCTTTTAAGTTTTTTAAACTTAATCCTATGAGAATAAAACATGAAGTTCTTCTCTACCACTCAGATAATTTGCTTGATTTACAGAGAATTAGTCTTGAAGCATTTGATAAAATTTTTATTGGGAAAAAACACTTTCTTCTCATAGAAAATGAAGTGCCCAAAAACAATTTGACAGAATCTAGGAAGGCTTTTCCTCCTGAGTAGATATTTGGGGCCATTCAAATGAACACATTCTATTTATTGGGGCTGTATGGTCACAAACATTCATACTGATGAACATGTAATTTGTCAACATGCCCATCTGGAAATAACAGTTGAAGGTCAGCAACCCCAGCAGGATATGCTTCTGAAAACTTGTCAACTTTACTGCAGGTGAAAAACTTTGGACTTCTATAATCAATACATAATTTTTGACAGGGACATTTGGTCTACTACCACTTAAAATAGGATGTATATTAATTGTAACTCCCTTATTGAGGACTAGTAGAATTTACCAAAATTAACTTCATTGACTTGTGAAAAAGTAGAAATTAAAGAATATGACTTGAATGCAAAGAGTTTGGAGTAATTTTGTGCCTCTTGATTTAAGCATTTCTTCTGTGGCAGAGACTGCTACTTTTATACTCAATACTGATTCTCTTCATTTCTTAGATTGTCTGTAATATTGGAGGTCGAAATAGGTGCAACCACCAATAAAAAGACTTCACTTCCCGGCCTTCATCCCAGACAGGAAATAGGCAGGGAGATGTAAGCAAAGGTAATTAAACTTTTACTCTTTCTTCTTCATTTTTCTTTTTTATTAGGAACATTTACCTAATGGCTAGTGCTGGTGTAGTCATATTATTACTATGAGCCACACGTTAAGGACAATGAAGATGAAAAGCAGAAGTGTGTATTATTGATGATACAAATAAACAAAAAGGTAAACCTCTATTTTGTTTAAACAATATTTGTCTTAGGTCTTTGTAACTAGCTTTATGTAAATTAATATTTTTAGCTATGGTAATACTGATTCCGTTTGATAAAACATATTTTTTGAATCAGTGTTTCAGCATGGCTGTGACTAAACTGAGTGGTCAAGATTGAATAGACTACACAGATTACACACCAATTTCCATTATAAATTACACTGCATACTTTCATCTTTTTAAGTGTTATAAAAATACTTTCATTATACTTTGCATTAGAATTGAAGTAAATGTGTGGGTTTTTTGTAACATCAATTTCCAAAAATTGATCCTTCACTTTTGTATTGAAACATAAGAATGAGAGAAATATATATTTCTTTGTTGTTGAGATGAGCTTTCCTCAAAAGCAGACATTTTAGTGTGGAGGTGGTTGACTGGGGAGTACTCTTTGGATGATGCCCTATGGAGGGAAAGAGAAGGAAGCAGGATGGCCAATGGGAGAAGTTGAGCTGTGATGCAGTGCTAATTTTAGTCTTTGTTGACCCTACAGGGAGCTTGGATGTTAAGATGGAACTTCAGAATGGTCTGTAGTCAAGGCAAGTAAGGCAGATCGGTATTACTCTGGCATTGATCAGTCCTTGGATGGGCCACCCAAGGTACGGGGTGTTTGGCTTTGTGTGAGGCAACTCTTGTCAGCTGAGTAATCCCTGTAGAGGCTGAAAGCTGGAGGCCATGTGTGCCCAGATGGGGTTACAAGCCCTCTATATCTGTATGGGAACCTGGGCAGCACATCACAAAATGAGAAAATATATAATGATTTTGTTTAGGATATCACTTTCTCATACAAAAAAGTGACATGCATGTGCATTGTTCTAAAGAAAAATAATCCCATTGCTATGTATATATCCAAAAGAAAGGAAATCAGTATATGGAAAAGATATTTGCACTCCATGTTTACTGCAGCACTATTCACAATAGCCAACATTTGGAATTAGCCTAAGTATCTATCAACGGATGAATGGATAAAGAAACTGTGGTATATATACACAATGGAATATTATTTGGCCATAAAAAGGAATGAAATCCTGCCATTTGCAATAACATGGATGGAATAGGAGAACATTATGTTAAGTGGAATACACCAAGCACAGAAAGATAAATCTCTCATGTTCTTTCTCATATATGGGAGCTAAATATTAAAAACAAATGATCTCATGGAGTCAGAGAATAGAAAGATGGTTACCAGGGACTGGGAAGGGTAACCGGGACAGGGGGGATAAAATGGGGATAGTTAATGGGTACAAAAATAAAGTTAGTTAGATAAATTGAACAATATTTGATAACACAATAAAGTGACATAGTCAACAATAAGTTATGGTATACTTTAAAATAACTAAAAGAGTGCAATTGGAATGTTCATAGCACAAAGAAAGGATAATGCCTAAAGTGATGAATATCCCAATTACTCTGATTTGATTAATTTACATTGTATGCCTACATCAAAACATTATGTACCCTATAAAGATATACAATTATATACCCATAATAATTAAAAATTAAAATTTTTGAAAATAAAGAAAAATAAAGTTGTGATCCGATCATCAATTTTTTAAAACTTTTCCTCAAAATGTCTAAAAAGCACTTAAATCTTTTAAAACAGATAAAAAATACTATTTAATTAAAATTCTAGTGTATAAAATTTAAAAAAATTAAAACATTTAAACAGGATTGAATATTAGGCAATCTTGTCTTAGGTGAATTAATCTTTAGGTGAAGTACCTTGAGACATGCTGGGAAGATGAACAGCAATATTTTTGCTGATTGAAAATTTCCAGGTAAGTGCAACCAATTAATATTTTATCCTCAAAAAGGTGAGCATCTAGAACAAGTAATTCTTCCTTTTGATGATTCTCTCTTTAGAAAATGTGTTATAGTAAATCAAAATAAACATAAAAATAATGACAAAGGGATTATAAAGTCATGATGTACTATGTACTTGAATATGTCATTCACCTTTTTATTTCTTCCATTTCTTACTTTGCAAAAATTGTTTCTTCAAAAAATTCATTTAATGAATGTTCTGAAAGCACTCTAGAGCCCACAAATGAAGAACACTGAACAAAGCACCATTATGCTTTTCATACTTGTCACTTAACTACCCATTTCTCCCGACTATTTAATCAAAAAAAGAAAAATAAGTAGCATTGATATCACTTCTACCACTTTAGGAAGAAATAACCATGGTGACTCCTTTCAATTGGAGTGTTATTTTGCCAAATGCACTATTTACTGGCTAATAAATCCATGATGCATCTCATTAGGATTGCTAATAAAATTACTATAATCTGAGTCTTAAGAATGTACAGATTGGAAGCAGTCACTTTCCACTTAATTTTTATGTAATAATTAAAAAGAAAAAGTACAAAAATATTTTTCCTTTTCAGTTTAAAATTTTTATTACAAATGTCATTGTACATTCTAATTGTAAAAATGCTAGAAAGGCATCTATTTCATTCAGACATGTGATTGTCACAACCACCGACATGTCCCTCCTGGCCACTTAGGTTTGTCAATTTGTCTTCAAGAACAGTCCATTTCAATGATTTGACATGATATTTCTATGGCAAATTGAGAACTACTCATTTTTCCTACCCATTGCTTTTCTAGTTCTATTTCCCTCAGGGCAGTAGGAAGAAAATCAGGACACTAATCTTTGACGTGGGGGAGGGAAACCTGAATTATTTTTCCCTAGTCAATCATACTCAGCAAAATTCCTTTAGCAATGTCTTACTGCTTTTATGTATGGAATATTTATTAAATATATTCTAAATTTGGTAGCTAGGAAAAAAATTAGATCTGTGCTCCATTTCCAACTTCATTTATCCAAGTTAATCAAGTAACCAAAGTCAGGATTTTATGTACTAACTTACAGGAGCAGACTAAACATCTTCGGGTGGCTTTTGTACTTTTTAGAAATAATCACTCTGTGACTTATATCTGTATCTTGTGGAAGTTTGGCCACTTTAACCCTTTAATTGTCTTGAATCACAATGAGAAGAACATATTTTCAAAATATATCCTATTTAAATTTTCATTATGGAAAATTTCAAACACATGCAAAATATAAGAGAATAGTATCATGAAGTACTATGTACTAATTAATTACCCTGTTGCTACAATTATCATTTCAAGATATATCTTGCTTTGAAGAAAATCCCAGATACTATCTCCTTTAATCCATTTCAATATATATCTAAAAAATAAGAATGCTAAAAAAACATAGTAATGCTAGTGCATCTTTAAGTTTTAACAATTGTACTTTAATATTACCAGTAATCTTGTCAGTATTCATATTTCCAAAACCTTATTTTAGAAACATTACCCTTTTTTGTTTGAATTAAGAGCTAAGTAAGTTCTATATATTATGATTGGCTGATATTTTTAAGTCTCGTTTTCATTTATAGGTTTTTCTTGATTATCCTGTATCCCCTTGTAACTTTGTCATAGATGAAACTATATTGTTTATTTTCTAGAGTTTCCTATAATTTAGATTTTGTTGATTGTAGTCTAGACCCTTTGTCCATGAATTTCTTATAAAATGGTAGTCAGGTCTGAATACTTGATCAGATTTTAACTACTTAATTGGTGCTGTCTGTAACTTCCTCAGGTGACACATAGTGTCTTGTCTTCCGTTAGAGAATGGTAGTTTCCCTAATGATCATTACAAAGAGCCATAAACCATTAGGTGTTGTAAAATTATGACATCTAATTCTATCATTGTCTGGCCATCTGTCAGCCAAATAACTTCTGTAAAGAGAAACTTTCCTTCATAAACTTGTCATTACCTGAAGTATGTAAACTAAAGTTACTTCACAGGTGGAGCTAGATTTTTCCCATTAATTTACAAATTTCAAAATGCAGATTTGGTTTGCTAGCATTCTCCAAATGTGACCAATGAGGTTTTCTTTATTGTATTGTGGTTTCATAGAGTTAAACATTGACTATATTCCAGTTCATTTCAATTATGCTTATTTTTTATTTATTTATTTTTTATAGAGGCAGGATCTCATTATGTTGCCCAGGCTGGACTCAAACTTCTGGGCTCAAGAAATCTTCCTACCTCAGCCACTAGAATAACCAGGACTACAGGCACTCACCGCCATGCCTGGAAATTTCAATTATGCTTACTGATACTTAAATTTTTGATATTTTTTCCCAGTAATAGTCCATTAGTCATTGAGAATTTCCTTTCTTTCTTGTATGACAAGATGTTCTAGGCTTATAATTTTCTGCTCCATATCTGGAATCTGCTGTTTCTCCTTATGGTGATAAATGATATTTAGAAATAACGGTTTAGGTACAAGGTTCTGTGGAACCTTGTTACTGATAACAAAAATAAAGACATGAAAATATTTATCAGATATCCAACAAAGAAAATTTGGGAAGGCCAACATCTGATGGAGAATCATCTCAGGAGCTGAAATGATGGGGCACAACTAACAATATTAAGTTTTATTACAGATAGAAAAAACCCTGAACTCATGTCTAAGAAATTAGTCTCCACATGGAAAAGCTCTAATATCACTTCATGTCTAAAAGATTAAGGAAGTCTATTTGACTGTTTACTCAAAAAGAGTCATCAGAGTGATATGGCTGCCAGCAAAGCCAATGGGATCATTGGATGCAGTGAATTCACAACCATCGTTCAAATCAAGGGAAGAGACATTTTAATTCATGTCTGTGCTAATTGTGTTGCACCTGCTGAATTTAACTTAGATTCAGATCCTAGTTTAAATTGTTATTAGTTGGTTGACTGGATAGCAGTAAGCAGAATGGAGAAATATTTTGCAAGCATATATCTTATCAAGAAAATGGGAGGAAGTATTAATAGTTCTATTAGCCAAGAAAATACATGACCTGGAGAAGAACCAGTAACACTTTAAACATTTTGAGCGTTAGCCATTTAGGAGGGGATTTCATAATTTGTGTACCTCTATAGGATAGAGCTAACGTTCAAGGGTGATTAAAGGCAGACAAGATTTTGCTTTATATAAGACTCACCTACCTCTAATAGCTATCAAAACATAAATGGACTAACTTGGGAGTTAATTATTTCCCATTACTGAAAGAACGCATGGAAGTCTGAGTGCCAAGGATCGGAGTTGTCATATAAGATTCCAATAAGAGACTAACTAAAAGATTCTGTTTCTATTATTTGAAAAAAAAAATATTGACCAACTTTGCAAATCACTGAAGCATTTCTTTAAGTAACACTCTTTAATGATTTTAGATAAATTTAAATATAGCAATATGCATAGAAAAGTGCACGAATAATATTGTACAGGTTGATGAATTTTTACAAAGTGAACATACCCACATTACCATCACACAAATGAAAAATAAAACATTGCCAGTAACCCGAACACCACAGTTGAGATATTAATAGACACCCCCTATTAACACACCTCTAAAACCTAATTTTAGGTTTTAGAAACCACTATTTTGTTTTCAATCTTCATAGATTACTTTTACCAACTTGGGGCTTTATATATATAAATGAGATCATGCAGAATGTATTCTTTGTGTGTGTCTGGCTTTTTTGGATCAATATTTTGATGGGATTCTTCTATGTTAATGCACCAAGCAAAGTTTATTCCTTTTAATTACTCAATAGTATTTCACTATTGCATTATACATTCTATATTTATGCATAGTCTGGTTGTTTTCAGTTTGGAGCAATAATAAACAATGATACAGCAATTTAATCTTGTACCTGTCTTTTGATGCACATATGTGTACATTTCTGTTGATGTACACCAAGGAGTGGAACACGTGATTATTTGTAAGTTCAGCATTAGCAAATGTTGTTAAATGGTGGTTCTCAGTGGTAATAATCATCTGTCTCAAAATAATCAATTATACTAGGACAGAAAGTTGTCACCTCTCTTTATATTTATCCATGTTTATTTTTAAAGTGGGTACACTTATACAATGCTGCTGTAGATCTGAGCAGCTGAGGTTTCTACCCTGGGCTTTACTTTGGCCCTGATCCAGTCACATTTGTCTCCACTGGGTAAGAAGATCTGTTCATTAAAAACCTGAATCTCCCAACTTCTGGATTCTAAGAACATGGGAACCTGGGACCATATATTCAAACTGTCCTGAGCCCACTTCCAGGCTTCTCTTCTCTTCCCCTAGGCTTTCCACCTGAGGACAAACACATTATAATGTACACACCCCAGGTCCAATGGCGGTAGCCTGAGAGGTAGTATGAAGCCTGCCAATGAATGGCTACGGAAATGGAGCTTGGATATGCAGTGCCACCTGTGAAATCCACAGCATGCACAGAGGTCTCTTTTAGAATTGAGTGGACCCAGGTATGGATAAAAATGGGTCGGCCACTGTACAAAGGCTGGAAAGACATCTAAGAAATCTAATTTCAGATCTGAAATTTCAGGATTCTTGTAAAGCTGTATTTCTCAAAATAGAAAAATATAGAATATTGTATTGAATATACATAGCTTCATAGATGTAGAGATTTTGATACAAAGTGTATTGGTTTCCATGTATATTCTAGCCCTAAGGCCACCAAATGTTAGAAGTAGGCTGGTTATCCAGTTACACCACAATGTATAAAAAAGAAGTAAAGAAGGACTATTACATAAACAGCTAAAAAATATTTTAAATATCTATTCTGAATTTGACGTGACTACCATGATTCATTTGTACAGTTTAAAATAAAAAATGGAATCACTTGAGACAGATTAGAATAGATGAACTCTATGGTGTCATTACAATTTGGTTTTGTTTTAATTAATCCTTTAAAATAATTTTGTATAGACTAAACAGACGGTATGAAATTTAAGGTAAAACCAGTAGTGAATGAATTAATAATAGATATGTAAAACTTTACCTCAGTTGATCACAGAGCTCAGAGGAAAAAAAATCAAATTTTAGATATAAAGATAAACATGTAATTTTTAGTGATGAACCCACTAACAAAATCTGATTCTTACTATTCCAAACAGTAGAATATAGCTATGCTTCATATACATATGTATACATACTTAAAAATTAATTGAATAGGATATTATCTGTGCTCTTTATATTATAGTAGTTTATACCTCAACAAATCTTTTGAAACAAACAAATATTTGCATGATTATTCAGATTATTCAATAGATTCTGGTATCTTCTTAACTATTTTTCTCTTCACTGAAGAGTATTCATTTTAAATATTACTAATACTACAAAGGAAGAAAGCGTTCTCTAAAGTTTTAAAGTCTATATATTGTCCAAAGAATATGAAAAACTATAAGCTCTTAAATGAGTTGCTTTCATTTTTAACATATTATACCTTCACTGATCACAAAAAGCAATTAAATTAGAGTTAATGTTTGAGCAAATTGTAAACACTTAGTAATCCTTTCATTTAAGGTTATTCATGCTAACGTTCACAACTTGAAACTGTATATTTTGATGGTCTTGTTTTCAAAACATTATTAAAATGATGGAAAGTATCATATTTTTGGAAGAAAGAAATGTATAGAAAAGGAGTGACTATTTAATGGCAAGACTGACTGAAAGAAAAAAAAAATCATTGAGTGAGGCCATCTGGTGATTATGGACATGAATTCACAAAGCATCCAGTCCTATATGTCTCTGTCACCACACTGAATTTCTAAACTATATTCTCTCCCTTCTAGAACATGTCACCTACATAATTCAGTGGATAAGAAGTAGATTCTCACTATCCTATAGTCAGAGAGCAGTGAGGTCCAAAATTACACTTTGACACAGCAGCACCATAATATGGCAAAAGATACAAGACTATAAAATATGACAAAAAGAAGAGTCCAGACTTCAGAAGGTTGCTATGATTATACTGGGGGGAAAAAAGATACAAAGAGTTCATATCTCATATGGAATAGCATTGTCTGTTCTATCATTCTATTGATTCACTTGTTAAAAGAAGGGACGTATGATACTTTTTTAACTCTAGACATAGCGTGATAAGGTTGAAATTCAGCATCATTGGTTTTACATAGTTGGTGGTCACCACATTCACCTTTAGTCTAATGTAGCACTTGGTTTACCCTCCTTTTCTTGCTGTTAGTTTTTACTTGTCTACATAATTTAGAGTTTGTACCACTCAAGAAAAGAATAAAATAATATTTTTAAATCATTTTGAATATAGTTTTTAATATATATAAAAATTAAATGAGGCAAACATTGATGATATATTTTGATTTGGTTGTGCTGGTTCCTGCTTCTGCACTTATAATTTTGAAAAGTAAATTCTATTGAAATGCCATAAAATGAACAATAAAATGATAAATAAAATAATAATAAAATGATAATACCTGAACTATAGATTTATTTGAACTATAGATTTATTTGCTCCTTCCATATATGCACACTGAGTCCTCTTCATTGCCATGCATATCTTAATCTTCACACATGTTCTCTCTGCCTATAATTGTCGTTTGTCTTCAGCCACCCATCAGATATCAGCCTACATGCAATTTTTGCAGAGAAACCTTCCTTGACCTGACTACTCAAGTCTATTCCTCGATTATTTGCTCTCATAGCACCATGTATCTACCACTTAATAGCATTTGTTACAGGTGCTTTTTCATATGTTTGTGAATATTTAATTAATCATATCACTTTTGATCATAAGTATTACACACACTTTCCAAGTGTTGACTAGGGACAATATACAGGTTTTCACCACTTCTGAAAAATTTGTAACTCTTTGTAACTCCAATCTCAGCAATACCAACCATCTTCCCTCATGTTGGGCTACCTCTGCCTTCTTCAATTTTTAGAACCTGTTTTCAATGGATTTCCACCTTCCAGAATGTTCTGGGTGCCAGTCTTCATGAAGTCTTCTAAGGAAATACTAAAACACGATAGTAGTTTCTCCAGAGAAACAGAACCAACAGGAGATAGATGAAAGAGAAAGAGAGATATAAGAAGAGCTTTATTTTAGGAATTGGCTCATACAGTTCTAATCTACCATCTGCAAGTTGGCGAACCAGGAAAGCCAGTGGTGTAGTTCAGTCTGAGTCTGAAGATCTGAGACTGAAGCTCCTGAGAACCAGGGGCACTGATATTCGAGGACAGAAGAAGATAGATGTCTCAGCTCAAGAAGCATGAATTCATCCTTCCTCCTCCTTGTTCTGGTTAGGCCCCAGGCATTGTGCAGTGCTCACCCAATGCCCATTGGTGAGGGCAATCTTCTTTACTCAGTCTGCTGATTCAAATGTTAACTTCTAGAGACACTCTCACAGACACATACAGAAATAATATTTTACCAGCTATCTAGGCACCCTCTGGTCCAGTCAATTTGGCACATAAAATTAAACATTACACTGATATTTACTGTTCAATCTCTCATCAGAGAAGGACCCAGGACTCAGAACTGAGGTATATTTGTATTGGAATAGAGAAGCTAATATTTTTCATTCTTAGTGAAAATAGGATGCAAATTAATTTATCAATGGATAATATTGCTCTCTTCTTATTCCTAGTTATTTTTCAACCCCACAAACTACATATCCCCTCCCTGATCCCCAGTTAGGCAGCAGCATTGCAAGGGGCCAGTGCATGATCTGGCCCATCCTCTGCCCTGATTCTGTTCCTAGCTTCTGCATTTTTTATACTGCATTCTTGCACCACACAACCTGAGTCCTAGCTGTCAGGAGTGAAAGATGAAACATTTGAAAGCTGAACCTAAACTTTGTAGTTTCAGTTTAGCTTTTCATCTTTTCATTCATTTTACTATTCATTTAGTTGAATTCTAGAATAGGTTTAATTTTCGTATACCACTTTGAAGATATCACTCTGGTGTCTTCTCTTGTGAAGTTGATGATAGTCAGTCTTGTAATTGCTCCTTTGAAAGTAATGTCTCTTTTCTCCAGCTGTTTTATGGTTTGACATTTGTTTTCAGCAGTGAAGTTATTCTACATGTAGATTTCTTCATAATTATAATTTTTGTGAGTTTTTGAATTTCTTGAATCTTTCCAACCAGAATATAAGGTGTTCATTAAAAACTTCCTTTATAGTTACCCCTAAAGTCTATGTTTCCACCTCAGTCTGATGAATTACTTGAAATGTCTTTTCCATCAGTCCATTTATTAGTTGCAGTTTTTGGAAGACCCATCTGAATCTTTTCTCTGTAAGCTCCTTTGGTACCAATTTTAAGATACTATTCCAATTATTCAATTGATTGTAGGTGGTGGCTTGATCCACAACTTCCTACTCTATCATTCCTGGAAGTACATAATCCTTATCATGTAGTTAAGGAATAACAGAGTATTTACAAGTCTTAGATTTTATATTTTAGAAAGAATACACAAACGTGCACTAGTTTCTGTCAAAAGCAACTGAGCAAATTGAGGTGTTATTTTCTGATGTGCTTAGGACTAGGAAGGAGGATATACATGGGGGAGGACTGTTGTGGAAGTTTACACAAGCAATGCACTGAGGCACTCTAAATAGTATCAATTACATAGATGACAATACAAATAGTATCATCAATCCACCCTGCCCATGAGGCCCATAATTTTGTAGGTTAGTAGAATATGTAGAGTTCAGC
Source organism: Varecia variegata (assembly GCA_028533085.1). NCBI lineage: Eukaryota > Metazoa > Chordata > Mammalia > Primates > Lemuridae > Varecia > Varecia variegata. Next base: position 129,743,017 of record CM052440.1, read on the forward strand.
ATCAGACACGTTAGTTTCATACATTTGTAAATAGGTTCAATTATGTATTTATGTCAAGAACTCAGAAGAAATATAAAAATTTTGGTAATATAAATTAGAAATTCAAAGGACTATAGTCACTTTTTAAAAAATCAGTGGAAATCCATGAGCTCAACTAAGAATAGAGTGTAGAGGGCAGAGCATTGAGAAATTCCACATTTAAGAAGTAGATAGCAAAGGAAAATGAAGCTGGAAATGTCATGTATTACATATACAAACCTTAAAATTTGTTGTGAAGTACTGAAGCTACTCCAGATAGTACTGAGCTACTCCAGATGTATAAACAATAATAAAGCCAATATTCCTACAGCCAAGTCCAGCTTAATTTCAAAATAATAATAAATGCAGCTAAAATGCCCTACATACCCCTCACAGATTTTGCATTCCTGAAGTAGACTCTGAAGGTGCTGTTATCAGAATTGGTTTTACCTTTATATTTGTACTCCAAGTGAATATACCATTAAGAAATACATAATTCATATTTCATGCTTAGATTTATATAAATGATATAATTACATATATAATTTTTTCTGTGACTTATTTTTTTCTTCTAAAATTATGTTTTTGAGGTTCATTCACTTGATATTGGTAAAGTGGAATTAACTCGTTTTACAATACTTTACAATATTTCATTTTATGTATATACTGTAATTAATTTATTAATTCCTCTCTTGATGCAAAATTTGGTGGTTTCCAATTTTATTCTATTAAAATATTTTGGTAAGAAATAGTGTATTTCCGTTATACTTGTGTCTGTATGTCCATGTGCAACTGTTTCTCTGTGAAATAACTAGGAAAATTGTTGAGTCAAATAATCCTCACATGTCCAATTTTCCTTATACAGTCAAATTAATCTTCAAGATTGTTGCAACTTATACACCTGTAAGCACTGTATGGATATTTATTTCTCAACTTCATCAATACTTGAAAAGGTTGTAAACTTTTTTTACATTTTTACAGATATAAAGTATTATAGTGAGTTTTAATTTACATGTCCTTGATTATTTGTATGCTCTATACATTGTTTTATAGCTTGTTAAAACATCTGCATATCCAGCATCTGGGTTTTCTTTATGATTTATTTTCTGTAATTGATTTGTAAATATATTTTCTAAATTCTAAATATAAATCTTGTGTTGGACATACAGATTGTCAATAACTTAATATGTAGCTGGTGTTTTGACTATGTATTCAGTCTTTTGATGAACAGAGTTGCAAATTTTAATGTTGCACAGACTTAAATGTCAATCTATCCCTTTGTGGACTTTCCCTCTTTTGAAATATGTATATTTTTTCTACAATATTGCTGTTTTTCTATTTGTTTTTATAAAATATTAAAATTTCAGTTTTCATATTTAGCATTTCAAAATTTATTTTACCTGACACAGATTTCAGCACAGTATAATGTGATACTGGACTATCCATTTGTATATAATATTATATATATAAACACATACATACTTTTTGTGTATACATGTGGATAATCAATTGTCCTATTGTCTTTATTGAATGATCTATGCTTTCTTCTCTAATCTGCATATTAATCTCTGTCCTACATCTTATAGTCTAACAATATCATTCAGCTGATGAATATCATTCATCTATTTCATGCAGTCATTTAATTTTTAATTCTAATAATTATATTTTATATGTTCAAAAATTCTACCTAATCCTTGTTTATACGTTCCTAAATGATTTTGATAATTTCTTTTTCTTGTTCATGTTTGCAATTCCCTCTTTTTCTATCTTTAGGTATTTGAAATATCATTATTTTATATGCAGTATTCTATAGGTTCAATATCTAAGCTTTTATGGTTATGATATCTCATTTATGGTGGTTTTCTAAATTGTCCATTTGGAAATTTTAGATTGTGACTCTGTGCATATATATATATATATTTATATATATTTCTGATTATTTTTTCTTTAAGATTTCACCAATTTATTTTTATAGAAATCTGCTTTCATTCTAACTCAGATACATCTTGACCTAACAATGTAAAAATGTGGTTATTTATTTTCTTTAGTTTGTGTTTTCACTAAGAATTTACTGTAGTATTGATATTCTAACCTGATGAGGATATAAGTAAAGTCATCTAGCTTCCCTTATTTGAGGTATGTCCTATTTATCTAAATCTTGCTTTTTCAAAATTAACATGTGCATGCATATGTAAATAGAAATAAACTGTCATTATAAGCAATTCTTTAAAAAGCAAACATAAATAAAGAACAAATTCATTTCTATTCTTTGGCTTATTCAGTATGACTGCAATTTCAAATAAAATTGTATGCCCCTACGTGCCTGAGAGGACTAGCTGTGATTAGCAAGGGTAAAATTTAGCTACCTGAAGAAAATGCTTCATACAAAATCAAGGACACTAGCTAAAAGGGGACCTGAACAATCCTAGAAAATATCTATCTAAAAGGATTCTAAGGCAATCAACTACAAGCAAAGAGGGAAAGGTGACATTCTCTTAAACTCTGTATGGGCACCTGAATTGTAATATCAAATATGTTTCCTTTTCTTCATTAAAATCCATCTCTTTGGTACTATTTTTCTTGGATATTATGAGGATACAAACGTTTTGGTTACATAAATTGCTTTTGTACCGTTTGGGTCAAAGTTATAAGTGTGCCCACCCCCCAGATAGTGTGCATTGTACTCATTATGTGTGAATTCACCCATCCTATCCTCCCCACTCCCACCTGCTTGATTTCCGATGAATGTTATTTCCATATGTGCATATAAGTGTTGATCCTCTAGTTCCAATTTAATGGTGAGTACATGTGGTGTTTGTTTTTCCATTCTTGTGATACTTCACTTCCTGCTCCATTCAAGTTAATACAAGAGGTATTAGTTCACCACTTTTTTTAATAGCTGAGTAGTACTCCATGGTGTACATATACCAAATTTTATCAATCCATTCATGTATTGATGGACATTTGGGGTGTTTCCACATCTTTGCAATTGTGAATTGTGCTGCTATAAACATTTGAGTACAGGTGTCTTTTTCATAGAGTGTCTTTTTTTTCCTTTGGGTAAACACCCAGTAGTGGGATTGATGAATCAAATGGCAGTTCTACTTTTAGTTTTTTGAGGTATCTCCATATTGTTTTCCACAGAGGTTGCACTAGTCCCAGCAACAGTGTATGAGTGTTCCTATCTCTCCGCACCCATGAAAACATTTGTTATTTGGGGGCTTTTTGATAAAAACAATTCTCACTAGAGTTAAAGGATACCTCATTGTGGTTTTGATTTGCATTTTCCTAATGATTAGAGATGTTGAGCATTTTTCATATGTAATTTGAATTTGTCATTATATTCTTCTTTACCATCTCTGTCTCTAACTGGTAACATTTTTGTGAAAAATTTTAAGGTATATGCCCATATCTGCATATTTTCCTTAGTAAGATATAAGTAAATATTTAAATACATGTATGTATATATCTATGTATATGTTATGTGTGTGCTTACTTATACACATGTATATATATAATCATTTAGAATTACATATTAAAATTATATATACACACACATATGTAATCCTAAACACACATACATATATGTACACATATATATATGTGCAGACTGTGTTCAGATCATGATCCTGACCTTTATCAATGTGTCTTCTATGGAGAAATTTTTTTTTTATTCTGAATCTCAGATTTTAGTACCTTAAAATGGTAACAGTGATAAGAATATTTACTACACATGGTTGTTGGTAGATTTACAGAACACAATAAAAGTAATGTATGTAGAAACACACCAACAATAACTTAGCCTGACATAATAAAAATATTACATTACATGCAAAGAGTGATGAACCGGAGTGCTGTACAAAAAGAATGCAATATGTCTAGCATTTACAGACTAGCCCAAAGTCATAGGATGAAGTAACAACATTGAAAAGTTTTGAATTTCCACCCCCTTTTATATCACTGACCCAGGATGACATTACTTGAACATGTTTCATGATGATTGCCTTTTAGAAAGATAGGATGTGCTTAGTGGATGAATTATCCCCTTTTGAAGCAATAATATGCACTTGAATGTGCAGTTAGTTAATATCAGTATGTGTTAGATTGCTAGAAGGTCTGGAAAAACAGCCTACTGAAATCAAATAAAATCTACCTGATTTATGTGCCAGACAGTTAAATAAGACTCACAATGATTTTAGCAGCTTTACTGGTGCTCAGATTTACAGACAATTGAATTTCCACAGCAGAATCTCCTGACAATAAAATTTAGTGATAAAGTAAGAAACATTGTTAGCACTAAGAAGGATATTGTTAAGAGGAAAAGAAATTGAAATTTGTTATGGCAGCAACAAAAAGATGTGAAATTCAGTGTGTGGGAAGTTAAGTTAGTTATCTAGGGAGGTTAAAAAAAAGAGATAATGTAAATGTTTAGGATGATATTAATCTTGCAGAAACAGACAGTAGAAAATGACCTGGGGATATCATAGTAATTAATAGTCTGAAATTAAAAGTTCAGAGTCTAGGAGGTGTAATGAAAGAAAGTAAAATCCCAGAACATATATATTTTTTAAATAGGTAATTAAAAGTCAAGTAGATAATAGACCTTGTTCACATAGCTTGCCAGTACTAATCACTATTTCAATATTAACTAAATTGAAGTATTGTTTCCTTTTTTCCTTTCCACAAAATTAAAACTATAAAAGATAGTGTTAAATAGTCATCAGAAATGTGTAGGATGAAAATGCAACAACATATTGACTGTAAGTTATTAAGAGCTATTTCTGGAATACTCTGTCATTACAAGCATTGGTTAACTTTTGAATGCAGAGGGTTTTTTTGACATGCATTACTATAACCTCAAATAAATGTGCTATTATTCTAATAGTATAGTTACTGTATTTGAAAATCACAAGTATTTGTTACATTTTATTCTATTTGAATATCAAAAGTTGATTTTTCTTAAGCATTTAGTGGTGAAACTATCTTTACTATGTACTGTGGTCTTGGCTTTCTGTAGACTTGATTGATATAATATTTTACTGATGAAGCCTAATCATATTTTAATTACAGCTTGAATCTAAATAATTTCAGACATCCAAATTATACTCTCCCTAAAATCATTATGTATTTGTGATGTATATATTTAATATTTAGCTGAAAAGACATTTCAAAAACTCATATTTGCTTGAACAAATATTTATTGATACATACTATATCACAAACACTGGGTAAAGTTATGACACTGAACAGATGAAAAAGATGAAGATCTAGCTCTCCAAGGATTACTTTGCAGGGGGGGACAGAAGCATAAGTTGAGTGCTTCCAGTGGAGCTAGAATACTGGTGGTAAAGTAGGGAAGACAGAGGCTTTGATGCTGAACTGACCTAATTTTTGAATTCCAGTTGTGCTCTTTATAGCTGATAAGTTTGGTCAATTGCTTGAAAGCTCTGAGCTTCACTTTTCTCTCTTATAAACTAGTGGTAATATTTGTGTTAGGATATTAATATCAGCAAAACTTGACATATAATTGGGACCTAAGAAATGCTTTTGGGTGTTTTGTTGTTTTTAATTTTTGGACTGCACTATATAATTTCCATGGCTTTTTTTTGGTGGAGGGCTGGAGGTACTTTATCTGAAGCCCATGAATTTTAAAATCACAGCTACATGACATATTATCCATTTAATTTTCTTCCCATTTTTAGAGTGTGATATAATCTTCCAGTCAACATATTATTTTGTATAAAAGAATTGTTATTGTTGTTATCGATTTAAAGGATAGTCATTAAATGCCAGCTATTTGGCCGAGTCTCTCCAGGACTGCCATGCTGCTTACAATCTGTGAAATCAAACAGAATGTGCATAAGATAAGAAACACTTAAAGAAAAGTACTTGACTGTATTAGATATAGTTTTGACATATGTATTAGGAAGAATAAATATAAGAAAATGAAGAGAAATATTTAACTATATTTTAGAGACAAATGCTCTAATGAAGTAAACTTTGAGTTGAAGGTTAAAAAAGAAGTATTTTCAGGTGAAGTAATACACATATAAAGATGAATATTATTATAAATGTTTTCTGTGTTCAGATTTATAATTATCATCTATTAGTTCTACAGCTTTTTTTTTTGAATGATTGCTTTGGGGCACAAAATTTTATTTCTTGCTATTTTGCATTTGGATCTACATATTACTATCTAGTAAATGCATCTAGAGAAAAATTAATTTAAAAATGTCACCATGATTATGAGTTTTGAAAGGAATAAGTAACAAAATAGCATTATAATAAATTTGGCTATTTGTCTAATATTTCTTTGGACAAATATAAACACTACATAAGCTTCATATTTATTTCATATTTAAATATACTAGTATATTTTATCAAATGCTTGCATACAATAAACACTTTTCCTAGTAAACTGTTATTTTTGTATGTGTTCTTCTATGTCTCTTTCAGTTTTCTCAAGATTGAGTGATCTTAACTTTGTTTTTTTCCTACACTCAGAATGATGTGTTACAGGAAACTTTCATAGACATTGTGGTTATTGACAGTAACACATATTTGAAGCAATTGTGAACTGTTTTAAAAACTGAAACTATTGTAGTTGTATTTCTCTACTAAACAGGCAGATTTAATTAAGGTGAAGAATGTTAAAATGGCAAGTTTTTAATGAAAAAGACACATTATTTTTAGTCTTTGAAAGGGTCAAGAGTGTTTAAAAGTAATGGCAAATACTGAAAACATAATATATATGGAAATATTAACATTTGCAACTTCAAAAGTCATATATACATTCCATCTTAAGAAAAACAAAACAGTAATTTAGAGCATGTTTGCAAAAAGAAGATAAACATTTTATTTTTTAATTTAATATTTTATTTTTATCTTTAGGTTGAATAGTATGTGTCATATGCTGTGTAGAATTAAATCAAGGAAAGGATAAATTCAAATTTATTTTTGAAAAATGGAACTTACTACACAAACTTAAAAATTCTAAAAATTAGGAAGAACAAACATACCTATTGATTTAGAAATATTTTGTCTATATTTTTGTAAATCAGTCTTCGATTTACAAATAAAAACAATAAACCTGTAGTTATTCAATCTGACAAAGAGACTGTAGAGGACAGTCATTATTCGGGTTCTTCATGATAAATGTTAAAGATAAGTAACTGAATGTGACCCTTCTGTGTTTAGTTTGTCAACCTATATAGCAAACGGAGAGAAAAATTCTCTAAAAGAAATGATACTTATTTGGGAAAGGACACTGCAATGGAAATATGCATGCCATAGTAAACTATGTATATTCAGGAAATTAAAAGCAGACAAAGATTTTTATAGGAAAAATTAGGAGGACTACATAATTATTTTTTGATAATAATCCATGACTATGAGGATCAATAACAAGGGTGGTGCCATTCCCGGGGTTAGACATGTGTCTTTGCAAAAGTTATGATGGCCTTTGGGCAAGGTGGTATTTTTGCAGAGTCTTGTGTGATAGCTCTTGTTATCAGGCATTTGTGTAACAGAACTCTCCTGTCATGCCCTTCCCCTGCCTTCTATTCATCAGGCCTTCTATTTATCAGGGTTTTTAACACAAGTAGCTACATTTTGATTTTGACAACTTTCAGAAGTTTTCTACTCACATTACATATTTGTATCACTTAATGGTGGAGCTAAATCCAAGGGGAAAAAAATGCAAACAACTCTGAATCCAGTAATAAAATTGCTCAAGTTTCTTGCTATACCTTTTTAAATGAGAAAGTTCCAAATTTATAACATAAATATCCTAGTATTTTAATGTTTGCAATTGTCCATCACAGTAGAAAAATACCAGCATTTTACCAAGTGAAATTATTGCTGGATTAAAATTCGCTGAGGAGGTATCTGTCTACTCATATTAAAATAACAGTGAACTGCTATTTGAAAAAAAAATTCTATTGGAATGCAAATGATTAAACTGGCAGGAAAATATCTACACTATTTTGAGTGTTTGTATATTTTTAAGTTTTGATAAGTACTAGTTAAGGAACAAGCATCCTTAGAACATGTAAATTAAAAACAACCATTTTTAAGTATCACAGAAATATTTAAAAGATTCTTGTTTTGTTTAAAAATAGAACTCAACATTTACTCAACCAATTTATTTGACAAGATGCATTAAACATAATCTGACACCATTTAGACATAAATGCTTGACAGAGATACGTGACTGAGTGTGTATGTGCAAAGAGCACCAACTAGAAATATAAATGGAGAGCTTTTTTAAAACATTGTATGTGTTACAATTAATGAAACAAAAACTGCTTTAAATATACAGTAATGAAATTGTTTTTCATTGTAATGGAGATATAATAAAAAATGGATGTGGTACAGTTTAGAAAGGAAGAACTATAACCCCTTCCTTTTTTCTTTTTAGCTGTCCTGGTACAGCTAGTTTGAGGCTAGTCAGGATCAGCATATTCTAAGATAACAATATAGCCGCCTAGCATGAGATTTGCATCTCTACTTCAGATTTCTCACTGGCTAACCTCTTTTTGCCTTATCAGTGCAGCTACCAAAGGGCTTAGCAAATACAGCTGGAGTGGAATCTTTCACTCATTTCAGACTGAAAATTTAATTGTTCATGTTCATTTCCAGCAGCAAGGCATGTCTGCAGACTTGTGATAAATCCAAGCAAAGAACAGGACAGACTTGAGGATGTATGCAAATAAAATATTAACTCACATCTGAAAGCGTTAATGTAGCAAATTCTATTATAGATATTATGTATATAACTTAATTTCATTTATGCTTTATATTGAATGGCTTCTTCAAACTGAAAAAATATTGAACCTGCATTTCAAATAGTAATAGGTTAGTTTAAACATTCCTAATATTATCATGCCACTGGCAAGTTTATTTCTGCCATTTAGATCAAAGGCATATGTTTTTTGTATTTCCATGCCTGCCCCTCAGAAATACTGCTGTTCTTTCTTCCCACTTAATGACTTAATGCCTTGTAATTCTTCAGAATATAGGAAATTTCACAATTAAATTGCATAAGTGATCTTATTTTTACAAAAACAATTTTTGTCTCTTTGTGCAATTACATTATTTGTTTATCCATGATGTGCTTTAATTCATTTTAATAAGTTATTTTAAGAAAGCAATGTATTATACTGGGAAAGAATAATAACAATAAAAAGAATGAATGAAAAAAAAAATCCAAGCTTGCCAGATGAAAATATCTTTTTTTCTAATATAAACACAGAATTTAGATCTCTAAATAAAGGAAATAAAAACTATAATAAAATGCCTATTAGGATAGATATATAGAAAATAGATATATCGTGTGTGGGTCTAGTAAATAATTCAATAATTATCATATGTTAACTATAAAAAAATCAAAAATTGATTCTGGTTGATTATAAATTTTAAAAAAAGATAAGAGAGAAAAGAAAAAAGGGGAGGAAAGTGGCAAGGCAAATTGGATTCCCTCTAGACAAGTGGCAGAGGCTTGAATCAGGACAAAATGAAACTCAAGATCCTATTTAAAATGTCTTAAACAACATTTCAGAATGTCTTCAATCATAAAAGTTTCTATTGCTTCTCCTGCATTATCAAATGTTTGGGAAACAGAGAGAATTTTTTCCCTTTTGAAAAGTTAGTGTTGCCTCCTTGATAATAGATTATTAAGTGTTTCCCTACTTATTTGTAAAAGATTGATGCTTTATATTCTGGAAAGAAAAAATGTATTTGAACTAAAAGTACAATTATTGATTCAGTTATAACTTTATTTAGTTGGCAGTTGCTACACATATTTTCCAGTCATTATTCTCATCCAGATCAGTTGCAGTTTTTCTTAGTTTATTAATGTTTGGCTATGGGTCTATGCTCGATGATGCTATCACTATGTATGGCCTATGTTCTGTTACCATTACTCATTATACATACCATGAAAAATAGAAAGTATATAGAAGGAAATATTTCGTTTTATTAATCCCTTATGGATATTATTGCTGAAGCTGTCTATTGATGTGGCAGTTTTATTAGTTAGGAAATTGTAAGATTACATCCCTGTAAAGAGTAGCTCTTTGGAATCATAAAATTCGAAATAAAACAATCTCTCCCATGCCATTTTTTCATTTTGATGTGTTATATTGATGAAAAGATGATAAAACAAAGTTTTCTTGGTGAAGGCTTCTACTTATATTTTTAAGACACAAATAAATTAACTTGGTTTAATAGTGTGATGTTACTTTTTGAGACAGAATAGTCGAATGACTTGGAGTTCAGTTGTGTTTTCACTCAAAACTTACTCTGTGACATTGAACAAGGTAATCAGCCTTTTTAAGTGTCAATTTCCTGGATCAAAAGACTGATGGAATGATGACTGCCTTGAAGGTTTTGATGGATTTTGGAGTGATGGGTTTTGGTATTCAACTAGCATAACTTGACTATCATAAAATTCACATATTAGATTAGATGGCTGGCATTAAACCTACATGACAAGACAAAATGAATTAGATTTTTTTCTTCATTGAAGTCTATCCAATCTTTCAAGTAGCTATGCTATTCCACACTTTCAAAAGTATTGCAAGTCAAAATAAATACTGCGATTGTGGTAGACAGATGGAAGTTATAGATTATGGTACTATGTGCAACATAGTCTTAAGATTTAAGATTCATCATTGATAAGGATTCCTGATATTAATTGTTCACAGGAATTTTTGTGTTGTGAACTCTTGAAGTTGCCAAAAAGAAAAAGAAAATATAATACCATAAAGTATATTCTTTAAATTTTCCAGATTTTTTGGTATTACTGAATTTAGGAGTAGAACATATTGAAAGAGATAAATAGTTCACATTTTTAGAGTTATAAAATTTGACTGAGACATAATAGCGAGATCTAGAAGATGGGAGCAGAAGTAATCAGGTAAAGATGAAGAGATCAATAATCCAGGCTGAGAACAGCATCTTCAAAGGATTTGGAGAGTCAGTAGTTCAGTATCTTTTGGATGTAGATGTAGGATATAGGAACCATGCATGGTATGTGAGGATTACAGAAGTGACAAGCCATCAGATGATTTGTATGTCGTACATATAAAGGGGAGCAGACTGTCAAATTTTTACTTCAGAAGTATCACTCTGTCCTGTAGCATGGAAAATGAAATAAAATCGGAAATGGGGAGACCATTTGAGAGGCAGTTTTAGTAATCCACCTAAGAGATGATGGAGAACCCAAAATACGAGATTAATAAAATAATTGGGGGATGAAATTGACTAGACTTGATGACTGATGAAAGAAGAGGGAAGCCACTCATTTCTGGATTAGTGTCATTCTAGTTATGACAGTGTGGGACTCAGAGAGAATCTTAGGTGGAGACATCATTTTAGAAATGATAGGCAGTTTTAATGTTGAAATAATAATTTAGTTTTGTTTACTTAGTACAGTTTTGAACATTTTGTAATATATAGATGAAAGACTGGTTACAATCATTATTCAGTTTTGTTAATTAATTTTAAAATATTTTGAAATATAATAAGATATCCTCTTCTGGAATAATTATTTTTATAATGCCACTGTATTTTCCTGTCCTCTTATCCCCATCATGCAATCTTTAATATACTCCCATGAAAAAAATAAAGTTTTCTAGAAACAAGGATAGTTATATTTGTTTTGACTATTGGAGTACATCAAACATGTGGATAACTATACATTTTAAGGAGTAATTTTCCAAGATGTTTAATTAAGTTCATAGGCCAAAGGAAAGCCATAAAAGTTTTATTTATCGTGTTTTAGATTAAAAATAGAGGATGAGAAATTGTGTGTGTGTGTGCGTGTGTGTGTGTGTGTGTGTGTGTGTGGTTTGTTTTGTGTTTGTTTTAGTTTACAAATTAGGTATTAACTTCCTGCTTCACGAAAGTTTCAGAAAAGGATGACATTACTAACAATTGTAAAATGTGATTCTCATATTTATGCTACAGTTAAAAAACACTAACTTCTTGTATTAGATTCCTGTAGCTATAAATTCCATTAAAGAATTTATGAAGAAGACCCCAAAAGCAATCACAGCAACAACAAAAATAAATAAATGGGACCTGTGCAAATTAAAATGCTTCTTCACAGCCAAAGAAACTATTACCCGAGCGAATAGACAACCTACAGAATGGGAGAAAACATTTGCATGCTATACACCTGATAAAGGGCCAATGACTAGAATCTATATAGAACTCAGGAAAATCAGCAAGAAAAAAATCAAACAACCCTATTAAAAAGTGGCCAAAGGACATGAACAGAAACTTTTCAAAAGAAGATAGACTTATGGCCAAGAAACATATGAAAAAATGCTCAACATCTCTAATCATCAGGGAAATGCAAATCAAAACCACAATGAGGTATCACTTAACTCCAGTGAGAATGGCTTTTATCAAAAAGTCCCAAAACAACAAATTTTGGCATGGATGTGGAGAGATAGGAACACTCATACACTGCTGGTGGGACTGAAAACTAGTACAACCGCTATGGAAAGTAGTATGGAGATACCTCAGAGAACTAAAAGTAGAACTACCATTTGATCCAGCAATCCCACTACTGGGTATCTACCAAAAGGAAAAAAAGTCATCCTATAAAAAAGACACCTGCACCTGAATGTTTATAGCAGCACAATTCACAATTGCAAAGATGTGAAAGCAACTCAAGTGCCCACCAATACATGGGTGGATTAATAAAATGTGGAGTACTACTCAGCCATAAAAATTGGTGAACTAATACCTCTTGTATTATCCTGGATGGAGCTGGAGCCCATTCTACTAAGTGAAGTATCACAAGAATGGAAAAACAAAGACCACATGTACTCACCATTAAATTGGTACTAATCAATCAACCTTAATGTGCACACACGGGAAGTGACATTCATACGATGTCAAGCAGTTGTGGGGCGTGAGGAGGGGATGGGTAAATCCTCACCTAACAGATGCAGTGTGCACTGTCTGTGAGATGAGCATGCTTGTCGGGCGGTGCAGAGGCAATTTATGTAACAAAAGTGTTTGTACCCCCGTGATACTCTGAAATTAAAAAAACTACAGGCAATGTATATTTGAATAAAAATTGGAAGGCCCACAAACAAACAAACAAAGAATGTGTTTGTAAGTTTCATGAAAAATCAGAGTGAAAGGAACTTTCATAACTTTTTTTCTCCAGGGGATTATTGAATTGTGTTTATTTTCATTACTATAACATATATCAATTAAAAATCTATAAAATGGCCTTTATAATAAGCCATTTGAGAAATCCAACACCCTTTATATTATATAAAATATATGTATTTTTTGACATATTAAATTTTTGATACATGGGTAAGAAGTATACAGTAACTATGGAGGGCAAATTTTAAAGCTACCCTGTCTGGTTTTATAATAGATAGAATGAATTTATCCTATTAAATTAGGACAAACCTAGGACCATCTTGCATGTGTTTAAAAGAACAGCACACAAAATCATCTTTGTTCATTCATCCATTAAATATTTTTTGTAGTTATTTAAAAAATAATTTTTAATAAAACCTCTACTACCAGATGTGGAAGCTCTAGCTCTGTCATAATCTACATATCTCACAATAAAGTAGAAAATCCCATATTATTAGGTCTAATTAGCCAAATATTAAACTCTAAACACCAGCCTTTCACCTTCCTTATCTAGTTCTGCAGGCCTTTTTCTTGAGTTCAGTTGCTTCTGATCCTTAGTGAGCACAACATCTGCGAAATGGATAAGTCTTAATGATGCCAAATCTGTGGCAAATGACCATACATTTCAAATGATACTCATATACGCTAAGAATAAAAGTAATTTATCCTTTTGTTTGGAACAGGTGCTTGTGGAATGACTTTCAGTAAGTCATGCTTCAATTTGATTCTCACAGCTATGAGAATATGTCCCAAGCAGGTGACCAATTGCTTATCCACCGAATTAACATTTGTCACTTTAAATAATGCAAACATTTTTTCAGTACCTCCATATCATTACATGTATGTCATTTTGAATGTTCATTATACAAATATGCCATTCTAGTTTTACCCTGAAAACTATATCCACCACTCTTTGTAACACAGAAGCTACTAAGGTAACCCAAAATAGCATATTGTGCAAATTTACAATTCTGTTTCCATTTCAGTAATGTGGAAAGATCAGATGAGAAACGTGTTGTCTAATTTTTTGCTTATTTTTTACTCATTTTACTTTGAGCATCACAAACATTCCCTGCCTTCACTGCAGGGAATGACGTCCCTTGATTTCTAACATAGAGACAAAAATACAGTGGTCTAATATTTAGAAAGGTGACATTTAAGGAAAGATTTAGGGCACTTTCACAATATATCAAGCATACATGATTCAACCTGTATGTACAAGACTAACTTGGCCTTTCTATTTTTAACTCACCTTAAAAGTCCAATATTCCATTTTTATCTACTGCAGGAGTACTATCCTTACATGCATTCAGCCTTCATTGTTCTCATACAGATAAACAGCTTCTTACTTCAAGCAATTATGACTCTTTCCTGATAAGTAACTATACTCGCAGGGATATGAGAAGATGGAAATGCTGGGAAATTAAATCCAATCCCCCACACCAATTCACCATCATCAGTTACAGTCCTCAATGGCTCATGGGGCTTTGGTAAGTAAATTACTTGAGCTCTGAAGTGTGTTCTCACAGTCTCTTATATGGGTTGCTTTAATCATCTTTTTTTGCATGAACAAAGGAAACATTCATTTCATGAGGACCAAACTTTTAAAATTTCAGTTTAGATCATGCTTCTCTTTGCTAGTCTTGAATTTGTAAAAATGAGTTCTGCCATGTAACTTTTCAGTCATTGGTTGTCAAAGCGAGATATTTTTATTTGTCATTTTAAAATATATTAGTTTTTAAAACATCTTACAAAAATAGTCTGAACATCACTGACATAAAAAATGTGAAAGCATCCCATTCTCATGGATTGGAAGAATCAACATTGTTAAAATGTCCATATAGCCCAAAGTGATTTTCAGATTCAATGAAATTCCCATTTTTTATCATGAAAGACTACTGAATTTTGTCAAATGCTTTTTCTACATCTGTTGAGATGATCATATGATCTTTGTTTTTGCTTCTGTTTATGTAGTGAATCACATTTATTGACTTACGTATGTTGACCTATCTTTGCACCCTGGGATGAAGTCCACTTGGTCATGGTGGATTATTTTTCTGATAAGCTGTTGAATTCAGTTTGCAACTATTTTGTTGAGGATTTTTGTATCAATATTCATAAGGGATATTGGTCTGTAATTTTATTTTTTGTTGTGTCCTTTGCTAGCTTTGGTATCAAGGTGATACTGGCATCGTAGAATGAGTTGCAGAAGATTCCTTCTTTCTCAATGTTATGGAAGAATTTCTGCGGAATGGGTACTGACTCTTCTTTGTGGGTCTGGTAAAATTCCGCTGTGAATCCCACTTGGTCTGGGGCACTTTTGTTGCAAGATTTTTTTATTGCTGCTTCAATCACAGTGCTCATTATTGGTCTGTTCAGCAGTTCTATTTGTTCCTGATTGAGTCTTAGGAGGTTGTGTGTTTCCAGAAATTTGTCCATTTCCTCTATGTTTTCAAGTGTATATGCATAGAGATTTTCATAGTATTCACAGAGATTCACAGATGATATTTTGTATTTCTGTGGTATCAGTTGTAATATCTCCTTTTTCATTTGTAATCAAAGCTTATTTTAATCCTTTCTCTTCTATTCCTGCTTAATCTAGTAAGAGGTCTGTTAATTTCAATTTAACTCTCAGTTTGACTGTTATTAGTATATAGAAATGCTACTGATTTGGGAACATTAATTTTGTAACCTGAGAATTTGCTGAATTTATTTATCAGTTATAGTTGTCTTCTGGTGGAGTCTTTGGGATTTTCCAGATACAAGATCATAACATTAGCAAAAAGCAGGAGTTTTACCTCCTATTTCCCGATTTGGATATGCTTTAATTCTTTCTCATCTGATTGCTGTGGCTAGGGCTTTGGTACTTTGTTGAATAGAAGTGGTGACAGTGGGCACCCTCATCTTGTTCCAGTTCATAGGGGGAATAATTTTAACTTTCCCCCATTCTGTTTGATGTTGGCTATGGGTTTGTCACATATGGCTTTTATAATTTTTAGGTATGTTCCTTGTAGCCTGGTTTGTTGAGGATTTTTATCATGAAAGTGTGCTGGACTTTATTGAATGCCTTCTCTGCATTCAATATATTGAGCATTGAGATGATCATATGGTGTTTGCTTTTGCTTTTGTTTATGTGGTGAATCACGTTTGTTGATTTATGTATGATGAACTATCCTTGCATCCTTGCATCCTTGCATCCTTGTGCTGTTGAATTTTGTTAGCTAGCATTTGGTTGAAGATTTTTACATCTATTTTCATAAGGGATATTGAACTGAAGTTTTCTTTTTGTTATCCCCTTTCCTAGCTTTGTTATCAAGGTGAAATAAATAATTATACACTGTTGGTGGAACTGTAAATTGGTACAATCTCTATGGAAAACAGTATGGAGATTCCTCAAAGAACTAAATGTAAACCTGTCTTTCGATCCAACAATGCTACCACCTGATATTTACCCAGAGGGAAAAAAATCATTATATCAAAAAGATACCCATATTTGAATGTTTATTGCAGCACAAGTCATAATCACAAAGATATGGGATCAATCTAAGTGACTGTCAACTGTTGAGTGGATAAAGAAAATGTGATTATATATATATGTAGATATACATATATGTACATATATGTAGCTATACATATATGTACATATATGTATGCACACACACACACACACACACACACCCCCCACAGAGTACTGTTCAGCCATAAAAAGGAAGGAAATAATGTCATTTGCAGCAACATGGATGGAGAGAATATTATCCTAAGGGTAGTATCTCAGGAATAGAAAAACAAACACTACATGTTCTTACTAATAAGTGGAAGCTAAATGATGAGTACACACAGTTATAAAGTGGTATAAAAGACAGTGGAAACTAAAAAGGGGAATGATGGGAGGGGGTTGAAGGATAAAAATTTACCTGTCAGGTGTAATGTACCCTATTCTGGTGATGAGTACGCTAAAATCCCTGACTTCAGCATTATACAATTCATGCATGTAACAAAAACATTTGTACACCCTTAATATTTTAACATAAAAATTATTAAGTTAAAAAAATCACTAAAAGATCCAGCCTGAGCAAGAGCGAGACCCCGTCTCAACTAAAAAATAGAAACAAATTATCTGGCCAACTAAAAATATATATAGAAAAAATTAGCCGGGCATGGTGGCGCATGCCTGTAGTTCCAGCTACTCGGGAGGCTGAGGCAGAAGGATCGCTTGAGCCCAGGAGTGTGAGGTTGCTGTGAGCTAGGCTGATGCCACGGCACTCACTCTAGCCCAGGCAACAGAGTGAGACTCTATTCTGTCTCAAAAAAAAAAAAAAAAAAAAATCACTAAAAGAATACATAGAATATACACATTCACATAAAAGCGTTTACCTGTAAATAGATTTATAAACAGAAAAATAATGAGATAATTGTCAGATTAAGCACATTTTTTATTTTTTAATTAATGTATACATTCTGACTCAATCTAGCAGTGGCATTCAAAATAAAATTATGGAACATGCTATTAACATAAATATTAACTATGCTGAGGTCTGATCTACAACTTTGCTCAGCAACAATAAAATTAGTTTAGTGTAGGCAGTTATTCCTTTTTATGCTCAATATTAGCATTTTTAATAATAAACATATATTATTTTTCTAATGTTTGATGTCTTTTAATATAATTCAGTGACTAAATTCTCTTTCAAATCCTGTAGGCTTTGCAGATACATCTGGGAAATCATTTACCATAGTTTCTGAATCCTTACAGTGACTTTGGAGCAATACTGTTTTAATTATCCACAGAATTTTTTATTATTTTCCCTAAAATAGAAATACCACAAGAGGATGCAATCCTTTAGCTGGTTGTTATGAACATATTTTGTAATAAGAAAAGAATGATTATGTGTTTACACATATAGATGTTGGTTTATATATTTCAGCTTTAGTTGAAATTAGGTGCATATTTGAACAGATTTTAAATTAGTTTGTGCACTTAATCTTCTGATATATTCATGTGAAAATATGATAGCTTTCATTGTAATATATATTTTAACATAGTGTACTTTATTCAAACTATTTGATTATCATTTCATTACCCTTTGAGAACCAGAGTAATTTAGCTCACTTAGTCAATAAACAAGTTACTGGAATCTTACTTTGTTTCTGTAAAATAAAGTAGTCTGTTATATGGCCTCTGTAATTTCTTCTAGCGAGGCAATTCTGAATGCCCAGATCTCAAAGAGGCCTCCTTCAATGTGAATACTCCTATCTACTATTGATGTCTCCTTCACTTGTCATTTGAACACTTTTCTTCTTCATTCCTATTCTTTAAAATTAGTGGACACTTCTATGTATTGTGTTTCTCTTAATCCCTAAAAAAGACCCAAAGTTTTTATTTCTTAATTTATACATGTCTTCTGTTTATATTGAAGTCTAAACTCTGAGAACCGGAAACCATGTCTAAACCTAACTTGGTATTTTTCATTGTTCGGAAGATTGGTATTCTCTATTGTTCTTAACACAGTACTTTGCAGAGAGCAGGCAATTAATACATACAATGAATATGTATGTATTAATTGATTTAATTGCTTGGCTGGTAATTATGCTACAGCTAATAAGTTGCATTCTTTTAAACTCTTTGAAAACAATACAAATATATTAACTGTGCTAATCTGAAAATTGTTTCTAAGGCAATCCAAATACTTTTAGGCATAGTATTTCTTCCATCGAACATCGCTAGAAAATGCGCCTAGATTCAGGCCTACAGTGTTAGCTGTTTCCTTAGATCTCCCTTACAGAAATTATTTATAGATACATGGCAATACAGTTTTTCAGTAGATTCAAGGGCTTTAGAGAACAGAGGGGTTTTTGTTTTGTTTTGTTTTGTTTTTTATAGTTGTATTTTCTTTTTAAAATAGTAGAAACAAAATAAGATAATACCCATAGTAAGAAACAGCTTTCATAAAGTGTGTGGTCCTTCAAATACAAAAAGCAAAGAATAAAATTGTCACTGTATCTGCAGGAAAATTATCTCTGTTTGTAGCTTGCAAGTAATTTAGAAAATATATGCTCCACTAGCAATATAGTAGAGCTTGTTTCCTGGGATAAGATTCAATATTTAAAATTTGCTTATGCTTCAATTATTTTTAAAAAATTTTTCATACTTTGGAGAGCATAAAGCAGAGCAGGGACTGTTTATCCCAGATTATTCAATATTTTAATTAAGTGAGAAATAATAAGAAAAAGTAAAATCTATTTATTTTCCAGTCCAATAATTACTAAATTTCAGTACATACAAGAACCCTATGGAGTCCCTGTTACCAATTCTTAAGAACAATTCTATGGCTATACATTAAAAATCTCTGCACGGGGGTTTCAAGAATATACATTTTGAAGTGTTCTGATAATTCTGAGCCAGTGAGGATTCAAACCAATCTTGAAACTTGCTCTTGAATTTCATTTAGGATTGGATTGTCATGGTTCAAGATATAGAATAGACATACAATAGATCCTCAATACATTGAAGTCTACATATCATAGCACTGCAAGCCATGTTGAAATTCTAAAACTATAATGTTGTTCACATCAGTTAACAAATACAGTCTCATTTTATTTAACTATTAAAAGAAGCAATGATACTTGCTTTTACATAAAAATTATTTAATGAATTTTAACTTAAGAACATACGTGGTGCATACACTGATTTCTACTGAAAGTTGTGTTAATTAGAAGAATGACAGCTCTTTTTCCTTACACTTTTTGTTTCACCATCAAGATCCGTTGTTCTCAGATTAGACTTAGAAATATTTTGTATGAAATTGAATCCCTCTATTCAGTTATCATTATCATTAGCTCTTGACTGGGAACTTTTTTCTTCTACATGTTTACATTATATAGGACCCAACAATTGTGAGTCATAGTGAGCAATATTTTATCAAGGAGACATTGCTGGCCAAAATGATAAATATTTTAAAAAATTATTGAATCTTCCAATTAATTTATATATATATATTACTTCTTGTAGTTCGACATTTTCTTGAACATGAGTAATTATATTTAGAAAAAATTTTTAATCTTTATTTTTATGTGTCCTTGAAATGTGTACACAATCTCAACTTTATTACCTTGCTTATTTTAAAATATTGGTTTCCCATTATACAAAATATTTGTTATAATAAATGATCAAAAATTTCCATATGTATATCAATTCTTTTTTTTTTTCTTCAAAGTAAACAATTTGAAATCTTGGGTACATCTCCTCCGTCTTTGGACTGAAATATTCTTACCTCTAAATAAAAACATAATTTCTTTGAACTTAGTTATCTCCAAAATCATCCCAAATTCCATTTTGTAAGTTAGTACCAGGATGCTGAAATTGTGAAATGTCTATCAACTTCATTATTTGTTCAGTCATTCACCCAGTCAGCAGCTACTAGGTGCCAAGTACTACTCTAAAAGAGTGGATGACAAAAGAGCTAAACAGAATGGCAAAGAATGTGTAAAAATCTTAATTATTTTATATGTATGCACCAATAATCAGGTGGGAAGACAAATATAGTTACTCTGCTCCAAGACTAAACAAACTACTGAATGCAAAATTTCTTTTTTAGAAATGTAAAGCCCATTTATTCATTCAACACACAAATATAAAATTCTTATTTTATGCCGTTTCTATGGTAGGCCCTTGAGATACGCTCTGACACTCTAATAAAAGAATATTATGAATATGATGGTAATTAAACTATTTATGGAATATTTATATCATATGTTATAGATACGAAGTGACACAAAACCAAAGTCCCAGGAGTTCAATCATCAGGTCGGGGACATACCCCTTCCCCCTGCCCCATGCACACACTACATACACATACACACTCCCATGTAATACTTAAAAACAAATAATAGTGGAGGAGATGAAAAGAAAAGAATCTCAATTTTTTGATTGCCTAATTTGTGTAAGGCATGAATTAGGTGGTTTACATAAATCACATTTAATCAAATCAATTTAGTATATATGGGTAATATTAATAAATATTTTAAGATGAGGAAAGTGAGGTTCAGGGAGGCCACTTACCTCCTACAATAACTAATATACTCATAGTTCAAACACAGATCTGACTGGGGTTGATTGTCACAGCTGTGCTCTCCCTCATCTTGCACCATGTTAATTTAGTGTGGATTAGATTAAAAAGAAAGAGAAAGAAAACAAACACATGATGCAGTAAATTTTTCTTTAGGATTTAAATGGTGCTTTTCATATAGGATTTGGAGAAGTTGTAGTAATCATGAAATAGGTAAGATGTAAGCTGAAATTTGATATATGAATATGATTTGATAGATGAGCTACTGTTGCATATGTATAATAGAGTGAAGTTATGGTAAATATTGAGCATAGTTATTGAGACAGCCATTTATCCGTAAAAAGGACACATCAACTGTGAAGGAATGAACATTAGGAAAATAATGAATAGATCAGTTTTCCAAAACATGAGATTATAAACATTTGTGTATATAAAAATAAACAGAGCAATTGTTAAAAATGCTAATTACTCAGACTTTTCAGAGTCCAACTTGTTAGCATCTCTGGGAGTAAGACCCTGGAATCATTCTTTTATTTTTATTTATTTATTTATTTATTTATTTATTTTTTGAGACAGAGTCTCACTCTGTTGCCCGGGCTAGAGTGAGTGCCGTGGCGTCAGCCTAGCTCACAGCAACCTCAAACTCCTGGGCTCAAGCGATCCTACTGCCTCAGCCTCTGGAGTAGCTGGGACTACAGGCATGCGCCACCATGCCCAGCTAATTTTTTCTATATATATTTTTAGTTGACCAGATAATTTCTTTCTATTTTTACTAGAGACGGGGTCTCGCTCTTGCTCAGGCTGGTCTCGAACTCCTGAGCTCAAACAATCCGCCCGCCTCGGCCTCCCAAGTGCTAGGATTACAGGCGTGAGCCACCGCGCCTGGCCTATTCTTTTAATAAACACCATAGAGGCTTTTGATGCAGGTAATTTGAAGACTATAGTTTGAGAAACATTGCCTTGGGAGTGATAATATATTGACATAGTGAGAAATGGAATATGGATAGATAACAGATGATAGATACATAGATAAAGTCATTGATTTTGGACACAAATTTTAGGGGATAGCCTTTAGATGTTGTTGGGTTTTTCTATAATGGGATTGCAAGGTAATGTAGTTTAAAATGCTAATGGAAGATGATCATACAATCCTCTATATAATGTTAAAAGTACTAACTAGAAAAGACACAGGGCTTTCTATTGCTTTCTCAGGACATGTAAATTCTATAATAACTGTAGCAATTTACATTCAATTAGCCCTTAATATATGTCAGACAATGTTCAGAGTGTTCCATAGGTAAATTACTTAAGACCACAGTGATCCAATGATTTACATCTCATAACTATTTCACTTTTACAGAATAGTCAACTGAGAACAAGAGGCTAGGTGACTCCTACCAAAAAAATCAGAAAATGGCATGGCTAGACGCAAAGTGCACAGTATTAATCAATATGATATACTAATTTGGTGATTTCAACTTAAGTATTCAAGTTAATCTGTAGTGAAAATTGTTTCAGTTAATTAACTTATTTTTCATTCAGTAAATGCTTTCTAAATTATAGAATTTCCTCTAAATCTCTAGAAAAGTTGTAAAGATTATTTCTGAGTATAAAATGACCCACCATAGAAATCATTTCAGATCTATTTGACACGTATCTCGGCCATTTACTTTACTTCCATCCATCTTTGTCTAAGATGTATAGAACTATGTCCACAAATAATGGAAAAATAAATGTAAATTCACTTAAATGAGTGGAAAAACCCATAACCAGTGTCAACTGTCAAGTGAATTAGAAGAACTGAATGAGTAATGACTGAGTATATATAATTCTGCTGATGGTGTGGATTTATAGATACATGTGTGACATTTGTCCCACAACCAAAGACAGAGACGAGCAAACTGTTTAAAACACATTAAGTATATTTTTGGGGAATTTATGGGAAACTTTTCTTAAAATAGGTTACTTGGATTGTTACATTTTCACCCTTCTATAGCACCCATACCAAAAGGACAAGTTCAATATGGAAATGACAAGGCTCTGAGGGCTCATAGTAAGGCTACTCTTTTAAAAAAACAAAAACAAAAGCAAAACAAAATGCATACTGCATTGCCACAAATAGAAATACAAACATCGATGTTATTTATTTATTCAGAATAAATAAAAAGCTTAAATAAGAAATCACTTAGCATACAAGTTGAAAAACTTTAAAATACATATTAATTGGGGAGCCCAAGGCCAACCATCAAAAGTTAAAGGTGTGCTTTTTCTATAAATTAGTGGAAAAAAATATTTTTAAAAATATAGTTGGGAATAATTATATATTTGAGAGATAACATATTCAAAAAAATGGACTTTGCAGATGAAATTGTGCTGTTTGGAAAGATCTCAAATATATCACTTACTAGATGAGTGATTCAAGTATAACCTCTCTTTACATATTTATATAAAAAAGAACAGTAGAGTGTACCCGATATAGTTATTCTTTTTTTTTTTTTTTTTGAGACAGAGTCTCACTCTGTTGCCCGGGCTAGAGTGAGTGCCGTGGTGTCAGCCTAGCTCACAGCAACCTCAAACTCCTGGGCTCAAGCAATCCTCCTGCCTCAGCCTCCAGAGTAGCTGGGACTACAGGCGTGCGCCACCATGCCCGGCTAATTTTTTCTATATATATTTTTAGTTGGCCAGATAATTTCTTTCTATTTTTAGTAGAGACGGGGTCTCGCTCTTGCTAAGGCTGGTCTCGAACTCCTTAGCTCAAACAATCCTCCCCCCTCGGCCTCCCAGAGTGTTAAGATTACAGGCGTGAGCCACCGCGCCCAGACCTGATACAGTTATTCTTAGCACTAAATATGATAATGCAGGCAGCAGAGTTCTGGACCATAGTAAAATCTCCATACTCATTTAACCATTTTTATTGTCATTATTATCTCCAAAAAAAGAGTAAATGAGGCAAAACTTTTAAAAAATGATAGATACCTCTTGATCTTAATATTTACATTATGAAAGACGGAAACCATTTTTAACATAATAGTATTTAAAAAATTGTGTTGTGGCTCTTGCTTATAATCCCAGCATTTTGGGAGGTTGGAGTGGGAGGATCACTTGAGGCCAGGAATTCGAGACCAGCCTGGGCAAAATGGCAAGACACCATCTGACCAAAAAAAAAAAAAAAAAAATAGCTGACTGTAGTGGTAATACTGTAATCCCAGCTACTCTGGAGGTTAAGGTAGGAGGATCACTTGAGCCCAGGAGTTCCATGCTACAGTGAGCTATGATCCTACCACTGCACTCCAGCCTGGGCAACACAGTGAGACTCCATCTTAAAAATATATATGTATAAAACCCAAAATACAAAACTTCTAGAAGAAAACATAAACAAAACCCTCTATGACTTTGAGATGAGTAAAAGTTTCTTAAATAGGAAACAAAAAGCATAAAATATCAGAAAAAACTTTTGATAAATTGAATTTCATCAAAAGTAAATATTTTTGTTCTTCACAGTTCATCAATAAGAAACTGAAAAACAGAGTCACAAACTGAGAGCATATATTCACTGCATACATAACTGATAAAGAATTTGTACTAAGAACTCTTAGAAGACAATAATAAAAAGATAATCAACAATATAAAAATAAGCAAAAGAGTTAATACACAATTCACAAAAGAACATTATGAATGGTCAACACACATAACAAAAGACTCTTACCATTATTATCCATCAGGGAAATGCAAATTTATACCCCTACATAATATGCCTATATACCCATTAAATTGGTTAAAATTAGAAAGACTGATCATCTCAATTCTTACTAAAAATATAGAGAAACTTGGACTCTAACATACTGCTAGTGGAAATGTAAAATGATACAAAAACTTTGGAAAATTGATAGTTTTCTTAAAAAAGTGAAACATATTCCTACCATACAATCTAGCCAGAAACACCTTCCTAACTTCTAAGGCCCAATGAAAAATGAAGATACAAAATATAAATAAATAAAATGTAAAAAATAAATATAACAAATTATTTCTCTGAGAGTCTCTCAAATAATACCATAATTCTTTCTTGTGCTTTCAGTTTTGTTCTAGAAACATCCCATTTTATCGATTGAAGAAATAGTTGTTTTTTGTTAAGAATCTAGAAATTAATCAGTATCTGTAATTTTATCACAAATTCTCAGGCTTTGTTCAGGGGGTGATTTTGCAGGTCAATTTCCAGGGTCATAGAAATCTTTATTGCATCTGTCATAAGTTACTTCTATCTTTATAGTTAAACCTAAAAGAGCTCTTTAGCTCAGGACTGTGTAGACAAGCATAATAATTGAGAAAGACTAAATCTGAAGCTCAGAATAGAATGAATGTATTATTCTTACATACACTTAACTTAGCCATGGGTATTTGAGTTACATAGATAATTTCTCAATAGGAAGGAATATGTAAATTGCTTTAACAGGTGATTCTAACTCTACTGGGATCATATTCTCTGTTTTATTCATCACTCTGTTTCTTTACCATCCCATGATTGTTTTTCAGTGCTCACTTCCACATGCATTAGGGAAAAAAACAAAACAAAACAAAAAAACACATAAAAGTCCACAAGAAACACTTTTCTTTCTATTGGTGCTGGTTTCCTAACTGCTGTGCACATTTAGCATCTCTACATCGGGTTAATGTCAATTTTCAATTAGTAATAATCACTGACTGTATTTCTAGAGATTTGATTCCTGCACCTACTTGATACTACATAAATTTCCAACATTTGAAAACATGAAATGAGCTCTACTTTTATAACTATGCAAAATAGCCATATTACCTATATAGCCAATTAACTATATTATATCTATAGTTGTAGAGCTCCCCCTAATACTGTATTTGCTCTCATTTAGAGATTCTTAACTTTCCTGTCTGAGACTGAGGACATTTTGCTGCACAGGTTTATTTCCCACCCTATCTGACATCAAAAAGAAAAGAATTCTTTCTAAGTTGCATATTACCACAACAAAATCCTCTTCTAATGAGAAGAGTTTTCTAACTCTGATACTACAAGCTATATAGCAGGCAAAAAAAATTTTAAAAAGGGAAAATAATAAATAATTGCAACAAAAATGATAGTTTCTGATGCTTTAAGTTGTGTTTTGTATGTTTTAAATTTTAAAGTGACTATGAAGCAAGTAAGTGGAGATGTCAAGAGACAGTTAGGCATATTTATTATGAGGTCAGTGGAGAGCTCTGGTCTAGAATAAGAACTATAGAGTCATTTAAAAAATCTCACATAAATCATAGAAATACTTAGGTCATTAAATATGAAATGTCTGATTTTGAATAAAAAGTTTAGTTTATTATATCTCAAATAAGAAGCAATACAATTAATCAAAGTATGCGCTTAAACTATTGACACAGTTTTGCCATCTTAATGGTAGCTTGTTTACTCCAGCAGCAAAGAAGCCTGGACAGTGAGTGGCAATGAAATCAGGAGAGGCCATTTCCACAGCTTTTTGAGAATTGAATATTTTTCCTTGTGAGTAGTGGTCCAATGCCTGGAAGAAGTGGTAGTCAGGTGGTGCAAAGTCTGGTGAATATGGTGGATGACAGAGTTTCCAAATCAAGCCTCTATAGTTTGAGCAGCAGTGTTCATGCGCCATGGGTTGAGCATCGTCTTGCAAGAGGATTGGCCTATCTCTAGTGACCAATCTCAGCTGCTTAATTGCAACCATCCTCATCATTTCATCCAGTTGGTTGCAGTAGATATCCCCAGTAATCGACTGACTCGGTTTCATGAAGCTGTAGTGGACAATACCAGTGCTGGACCACCAAACAGACACCATTAGCTTTTTCTGATGAATATTTGGTTTGGGACTGTGTTTCTGCACATCTTTATCCAATCATTGTGTGGAATGCTTGCAGTTGTCAAAAAGAATCCATTTTTCATTATACCTAACAATATAGTGTAGAAATGGTTTGCCTTTATGTCGTTACAGCAAAGAAAGGCAAGCTTCCAGACGATTTCTCTTCTGACGCTCATTTAATTCATGTGGAACCCATCTATCCAGCTTCTTTACCTTGCCAATTTGTTTCAAATGGTCCAATATTGTTGTAATAGTAATGTCAAACCTTGCTGCTAATTCACAAGTAGGTTAAGATGGATTCACTTCCACTGCAGCTTTCAGCTTGTCATTATCTACCTTGGTCTCAGGTCTCCCAGATGGCTAATTTTCAAGGTTAAAATTATCAGAACGGAACTTCTCAAACCATCCATGTACTGTGTGTTCATTAGCCACATCCTTCCGAAACACTTCGTTGGTATTTTGAGTTGTCTGTGATGCATTTGTTCCACAATGGAACTCATATTCGAAAACAACATGAATTTTTGACTTATCTATGGTTTCACAAAAATTGCTTTAAAAAAATTTTGACAGATAATCACAAGCCAAATGCTGCATTTGAAAGACTGAGGATGTACCTTCACAATAAAAATAACACAAGAAGTGTCAAAGTGAAATGTCAGAGGTATCAACTGTCAAACATTGTACTTAAAGAAATTGGACATTTCATACTTAATAGCCTAATAGGTAAAATTTCCCAGGAAGAGAAAATAAGGAGATGTTCTGTTAAGAAAACTTAATATTTA
Source organism: Varecia variegata (assembly GCA_028533085.1). NCBI lineage: Eukaryota > Metazoa > Chordata > Mammalia > Primates > Lemuridae > Varecia > Varecia variegata. The sequence continues at coordinate 129,770,896 of CM052440.1, forward strand.
CAGGAGTAGATATGGAGAAGAAGGGGCTTACAGAAAACAGCCAATCTAAAGAGGAAAACTAGAAATGTATGGGTCACGTGAACCAACAGAGGAAGTATTTCAAAGGAAGGTATTGTTTCTTTGGGATGTTGTTCAGTGGACACATAAAAGAATAGCAAAGAGATACCTGTTTTTTACAGTATGGAAAAAAAAATGATTTCCTTTCAGGCAAGGGAAGTATTGGAGCAGAAGACAGTCTGGACTAGGTTGAAGAGAGAGAAAGTATGAAGAACAGTGTAAAAAATATAGTGTAAAACCTTAAATAAATTCTGTCACTAAAAGAACACAGAAACTGGACAAGACTGGAAGCCTAGATGCAATCTAGGGATGGTTTTTGTTTTGTTTTTCTTTCTGTTTTATTATGGGAGATAGTAGAGCATGGTAGATTTGATTCATAAACAGAAAGATGTTGATGCAGGAGAAGAGTGCAAACTAAAGAAAGAGGCTCTGAAGTCGCTGAGGGGGTTCACAAGATCCCAAGTGGTGGGTTTAATTAGTCTTTGATTTAAAGTGGAGACTCACTGTAAAAAGAAAGAACCTAAAGAACATAGGGACAAACAACTGTCACATTGCATTGTGTTTACTGTTGTTTGAGGAAGAAAAAGTTTCCCCTGATGGCTTCTCCTCCCCACCCCCTCACTCCCACGTGGATATGGGGAATTCATCGTTGAGAGAGTTATTAATGTGTGGAACATTTGTGGATTTTATTAATCTGCAAACTTTTGCTGTGAAAAACATAATGCCCAACTAAAGCAGCTTTAAACAATTCATAATCTTATATTACAACAAGTCTGGAGGTAGATGGTTCCAGAACTGCTTAACATAGTGGTACACTGGTGGCCTCAAATATCCCCTGATCTTTTGTCTTTCTGTTCCCATTGCTGGTACGTGATTTCTACACAAAAGCTCAAAAAATGGATGCAGCCATTGCAGGCATAATTTTCTCAAATTCTTTTTGTCAAGGTGGGATAAGCAGTTTCTCCTTAATATGTTCCTTTTTTCAATAGAAGGGAAACCTTTCTCCTAAATCTTTGCATTAGATACCACTATATATTTCATTGATCAGAATTTAATGGCATTTCTATTCTGAAATCAATCATGGACAAAGAGGAATGGGATTACTATGACTGGATTAGAAGAGTTATTTATTCTGAGGGTTTCAGGACGGGTCCAATTTCTCAGAGGATTATGAGATCTCATGCCATATAAATGAAGGTATTGTGAATAAATCAGAAGAGGGGAATAGCTCTTAATTAGACAGCTAATAAATAGTTCTATAATAAGTAAAATGAAGAAAAATTAAAAATGTAAAAGCACATTTTATTAGGAATATTTAATTTGATTTCTAAGCAATTGTGTGGAGATATCTGTTATACAAATTTAAAGTAAAACCAGTTCAGATTTACTTTTCTAATTAGCCAAATTTATAATTATAAGAGTTTTACAGAGTATTTTTGCATATGGGCCTATACATTTATTGTGTTTTTCTGTAGAGGAGGTCCTAATGTTACCATGATCTATTTACTCACAGAATTCACAAAATATTATACTCCTCAGCTGATCAGGCATGGATATAGTTTACCAGGATTTCAATATGATCCACCCCAGAAACCCTGGTACATTATCAATATATTGCTTTGTCTCTCTTGTATTGATCAGCAAGAGGTGTGTCATTGAAAAGTACTAGCAAGTTTCTTTTACCCTAGTTTAAGTATTATAAATTTCTTTAATAAATTGCAGAAAGAAAAAATAGAAAATATACATCTTATAAGAGATGTATATCTCTTTAAAAATGATCTTAGTATATTAATTGCAGATTTTGTCTATCTGATTATCAATTACCAATAAACATAAAGAACTGAATTTTTATTCTTTCTTATTGAGATTTTATGGGCAGAAATATTTTATTTATCCTGCCAGAGCAGGAATGTTAAGGATCACCTTCCACCACTAGTAAAGACTTTTTTAGAGAGAAATTAGGGAAAAGAAAACACAAAATACAGATTTATTTTTGACATTAATATTCAATAAAACCATGATTTTGTGATAACCATAATTATAATAAAGGTATAAGGTTTTGGTATTAATGATATAAAGACATCAATTCTTTGAAGACATGATATTTAGAATTCAGGTATTCATATTTCTCTATGATAAAATTAACCAAGCACTGAGAATCCCTCTCTAACCAGAAACTAGAAGCACTGAGAGGAAACTCAGTGGAAACTAAATGTAGGTTCTGAGAAAGTTTACAAATCTTGTTTACCTTGAGGTGCAAGGGACATAAATTTAAGGATGGACAACATAAGGTGGTCACAATGGCCACTTTTATAATGGAGATCACTAATATTTCCTGCCACTCTAAGAGACAATGTACTTTAATGTAGATTATATTGATTTACCCTAAGATAACTGTTTCCTCTTACCTTGCAATAACCTGAAGCAAATCAATGCAATCTGCATTTCAATACTTTGTTTTACTGACTTCTTAATAGAGCTGGCTTGAAAAATTTGATTAGAGGACAGTATACCCACACTTACTAATAACTGAGTTGCATACAGGTAGGAAATTGGAGAGAAAAATAAATTACTTTATTTTTAAATCCATCTAAGCAATTAATGCTTCTACATTTCAAAAACTTTACTGATGATGACATGACCTTGCTAACTTTGTCACAATGTCTGAGAGGCTCTGCTTAAAAGCATTCATATCACACTATTGAGGCTATATATTAATATTATATGATTACATTAAAATATAAGCAATAAAAAGTACTGCAGATGAATGTAGAACAAATTCTTCATGTCTCTCTTGGATTTTTTTTTCATTTTTAAGTGACTGCAACATTTTCAAGACTACAGAATGTTGTTACTTGAAAGTTAATGGTAAATTTCCTTAATCTGAGTTTTTGTGAAAGTTTGTGCCACCACTCCCATAATTATCTTATTCTCTTATCAGTGAAGATTTACATTTTGAAGGTAATGACTGGGTGTGTTGATGTTTCTGCTGTCATCGTTTTGTTAGCCAAGGCTGGATGCATTACAAATCTGAAAAATAAATTCAAGAGGGCAATGAAGGCAACACAGGTCCACCAGGAAAGATCTTTATAATCACTTTAGAGGGCTTATATTAATATAGTTCAATATAAAGAGAGTTGTTAACAGTATTATTTTAGTGTTCTTATTACATTTGAGTATTTTAAAAAGTCACATAAGTGTAAGGTTTTTTGGAGTGTAGCGAGGTTGGAGGGAAGGAATGGAAAGGAAAAGAAGAGGACCCAGACTAGAGTGTTTTGGGGATGTTAGGCTGCAGGCGATTAGCATAGTTGTTTTCCTGAGTGACAAGGGACCAGTCTGACTGGTGTCCCTTGCAGTATATGATAGCTAGTTGGGTGGGTAACTGAAGGGCCTCTGAGAAGATGGGAAGTAAGGGTGGCATTAACAGGGGAGCCCTTGGTGGAGAGAAAGCCCCATTCTCTCCTCCTGGCAGCATGGCAGTGAGTTATCATAAACACATACTTGGAGTCTGTGTAAATACTTATAATTTTGCCTTTGGCTAGGTGTAAGGCTCGGGTGAGAGCAATGAGTTCTGCCTTTTGGGAGGTGGTGTCCTCCGGAAGTTGGGAGGCTTCTATTACCTGAGAGGCAGAGACAATGGCATAGGCCATCCAGCGTTTATCATCTTCACCTGTGACGGAGCTGTCATTAATAAAGAAAGTTAAGTCCCGGGTTTTGGCACCAGAATGTAAGGTTTTATGGAGTGGTTGGGCGCCAGAGAAAGAAAGACGAGCAGAGTTGAAAGGGATAAGTAAAGAGGCTTTATTGGGGCGCTCCCAGGTGGGGGTAATGAGTCCCTAGAGAGAGAGAGAGAGAGAGAGAGGGGGACTCGGGCGAGACTCCCAGTCCCACGAGTGGAACTTGAGACGCTGCCCCGCCCAGAAGTCTGAGTGGGTTTATATATGTTTTTAGCGTTGGGGGATGGGAGCTTCTTAGGCCCGGAGATGTCCTCGCCGGAGGAGTAAGGAATGTCTTTGTTTTAGTTTGGGGGCGGGTATTGAGGAATAGGAGGGGCCTCTTCTTTTTTCATTAGGGAAGGGAGGGGTACCTGCCACCAGCCTTACAATAAGGAAGACTATGAAGCCAAGATTCTGTTAAACATTTGATACTCTGAACTAAAAATAAAATCTTAACCCTCCTGGCTAACTGAATGAACTCCTCTCAGCCCAAGGGCCACCAGTAAAACCTGAAAATCGAGTTCCCAGCCATGAGGTATAAAGCACATTTAAACATGTGCATGTTTTCTTTTCATAAATATTCATGACTCCTCCTATAGCTTGCTAAATACATTTATTTAACCACTCTGCTCAGTTTAAAATTCTTTTCCTTTTATCTCTCCCTTGAAACATGTGCTCCTGGCTTGTGGCTGGAGAAATGTTTCCCAGTCTGTCAGAATGGTCACTGCAAGTTGAAAACCCTTTACAAGAAAATAAAGCTCTCCTGTTTCCAAAGCGTAAACCTCTTGCTTTTTTTTTTTAGTTAATAATACAATTAATTTAGGAATGATATAAATGTATGATTTGTGTGTGTGTGTGTGTGTGTGTGTTTACGCATAGACAGGGAGTAAAAGGAAAACAGAGATTATCTCTGTCCTTCAGTATCAGTAACCATTAAAATACATTGTTACTACAATAAAAATAATTAAAGATACTTAATAAGGCTTTAAGATATTCTTGTATTAAGGCAGTGTGAAGGCATAAAAATTATCTACATTTACTACAACCTTTCATTTATTTTGCTAATTTTTTACATTTTTAAATATTCAGTTCACCTTCTAAATCTTTTTCTCAAGTCCATATGCATATTTCTCTTCTTCAGCTTGATCTTACATTTATTGTACACTATTATATCATTTTATATTTTTATTATGCAATCATTTCTTCTTCCCAGGGAGATTCTAAACACACCACACACATATATGTGAATTCTTTATATCATAAATTACTGGGCTTGTTTCACAGTAGGATTTATGACTATTTAAGATTTGATAAAATTGAAGAAGTACAATTTAAACATTTCCATACTCCTTGATCACTAAGTTCCAGATATAGGGATATTTGCAACACACTTCAAAATCTGAGGTTTTTATGAACTTTAGAAATTGACATTTACAAGAATATTGCAGTTGACATTCATAAAAAGGTTAGTTAGACCATTTAAAATTACATTTGTATGGGCATTTACAGTTAAAAATAAATGGTAAGTTCTAAGAGATGTTCTTTATCAAGTGATTCTATAAATTTTTTATACATGCAACTAGTTATGGATATGTGAATAATCACAATGGGTGGCAAATAATAAAAAAATAGTTTTCCTGCACATTCAAATTTGACTTCAACTTTACATAAAGAATACAATATTATCTTTACTTTTAGAATAAATTCTTATGGGTGCAGACAAATGAAATGTGCAACTTCATATCCTGAAGCAGTTTGGATTTACCTGTTGTAGTTACGGTAGTTAAAAATATATCTACTGATTTTTATGTTGAACCTCGTTTAATATTTGTCTCTTAGCTTAATTACTATGACTTAAAAAATTCTTAAATTGATGTTTTAGAAACTTGATTTACGGGTAACTGAACTTCAGGGACGTGATATCCACAAGATGTCTCATTAAGAGAGGAATTCACAGCCAAAATGTTAAGGTATTAATTTACAGAGTAATTTCATAATATTCAACATCATCTTTGAGAAAGGAAAACATGGAAGACAAAGGAATGTTCATAGTTTCAAGATGACTACATGGCAAAACCCTTCAGCAAACATCACACTTAATGGAAAAACTTTAGATATATTCACCTAAGTTCAGAAAAACACATGGATATTTGATCTCCTAAAATAATACTGGGAAATGCTATAAGATAATAGAAAAAAAAAAGAGGAATTGGAAGGGAATAGATGAAGGTTCCATTATTTGAAGATAATATGATCTTCATTGTCAAAAACCTAACAAAATCAACAAGATACTCAAGTGGTTGGGAGAATGGCAATATTTGGTCAAATGCAAGACTAATTTTTCTGCACCAGCAAAAAGCAATTAGGAAATATAGTAAGATCTCCTGTAGTATGGTAAATAGGGCACAAAATTTAAATCACATATAATTCAATATTACATTATTATCAGTTAATGAAATGGCTTTGTCAATTTGAACAGGCAGGCTACAAAGATTTCAAGATTCTGCTGCCTGGTTAAATAGCTTGACATCACCAACATCACCCAACATTTATTGATAGATAGTTGCAATGTCAAGACTGATGACCTCACACTAATAAGGCTTACCAGGGAGAGCAGGGTGACTTCCAGGCTGCTCGAAAGAAATGGCTTAGGAGACCTAGGGAAGGAGACCAGTTTGGAGTTTTTGTGGTGGTTACAGAGTGGGGCTGGAGTGAGTGTTGCCAGGTATGGGAAGGGGCTTGAATGGTTTGAACCTCCCATCAACACCAAAAGAGAAAGCACCTATGCTTTCTTATCACCTTGCACAGCTGTGAATAGAGGGGAAGGGGAAGGTTGAAGCTTAAAAGCTGGCAACAAACATCACAAAATGGAGTCAAACTCTTTACTCCAGGATCTTCAGCAGAAGATCATTTATATATAATCAGACGGACAGATAGATACACACACCCTAACATGCATTTTCCTAGAATAAATACACATTCAACATATTCAAGTACACTACAGTGGAAGCCTACAAAGGTGGAAATATTCAGGAAGAAAAATTGGGAATTAAAATTTCCTCTTAAGTAAGAGAAGATTCATTTAGATCTATGAAGTTATTGTTCTAGGCATGGAAGAGTATGAATAACTCAACCCTCTCTATAGTTTCTTGGATTTTTAAGGTAAATTTCTGTTTCATGTGATAAGGACATGCCTGTCCCTTACATGGATATCTTATTTTAAGCATCATAGTGTATAGGCGAAACAAAGTAGAAATCTCAAAAATGCATACTGTATGTGAAATAAAATAAATGATATCACAATAATAATAGCAACCATTGATTAAGCATATGTCATATTCTAAAAGCTTTATATTTGTTGTTTTATTAAATCAACCTTATAAATAATTCAAAGGAAACTGAGTCATATTAGGAGTTATAACAAAGATATTATACTAGAATTTGGATAATTATACCTGCCCATTGTGGGATCTCTGTTTCTAGTGACTCACTAATGACAGACACACTATGTCTTTTCCTTGAGAATGTTTTATAAGCCCTGACACATTTTTATCCATATCTTTATTTGAATGTTCATAAATTGTCACTGAAAAATGATACAATTTGTAACAAGACCGAAGATGTGCCTAAGAAGTGCTAGTGTTGGTGATTAAAATATAGAAAGAAAGCTTACCTAATAAAAAATTATATCCAGATGTATCCATTATTTTTTTTCATGCTACAATATCCTTGGGGAATAGAGCAGGAATGTAACTGAAAGTTTCAATTTTTATGTTATTTCATGATTCTACAATTGGGTCTTGACTATAAAAAATTTAAGGAAAAGTAAAAATAACATTTGCAAAGGGAACAACGCTACTATTGTGGCATTCTCTTTTTTATTTTATCTAGAAAATGTCACTTTATTTTTTCCTTGTTTTTTTGCATTTCTCTCTACCTGAATTGTAAAATGCTCTGATATCTGCATGACTCCTTCCCTGACTTTCTACAGGTGTCTCATCAAATGTCACCTTCTGAAGGAGGCCTTAACCAATCATCATATGTAAAATAATAACACACAACCCTAATCTAGCAATCCTTTCTCCTTTTTCTTTTCTCTCCTTGTACTTATCACCATTGAATTCATTATATATTTACTTGAATGTTTACTTACTGCTTTTCTTTTCTAAAATATGAGTTCAATGGAAGATATTCTGTCTGCCTTCAAATATATTTTCAGCCATAAAAAGAACAGAATTAACTTCATTGAATGAACCATTTTGTTACCAGTGGTCGGACGTTGATACTTGCAATGTTGGTATTCTAATTTTCCTATATTATTGAAATAAATATTTTGCTTAATAATTGGCCTATAGAGAAGATGTATTTTTAAGCCCTATCCATATCTTAAAGGACCAAAATTAATAATCTGTGTGAATTCATATATTTTCATAAAATATATTGGTGATCATATGATTTTGCATTTTAAAAACACAGTAATATTTTATAAATTGAATATATATGCCAGGAAATTCCACAGATTTTGCCCTCAGGTGTGTATAGTGCTCTCTATATATTATCACAATATTACAGTGTTTTTCTATTTGAATGCTTTTTTATTCTTAAGATACGTTTGGAAAGGGATATTATTTTCCCCTCTTTTCTTATAAAAATGTAACAAACTGTTGTTTGCCTAGATAGTATTCGTCCCAGCCTCCCTGGAATCTTTCTCATTAGGCCAACTTCCATTTTCTACCTCATGGCCATGAATCTCCAAAAAGGCCAGCCACTTCCCCACCCAAGGGAGATGTTTTCTTGTGAGTAGAAACTGACCTTATATCTGTATGGTATAAACTAATTCCTTGACAGTGACAGGTTTGCTAATGTTTATTGAGAAATTGTTGGGAGCAAGGAGTGACTTCTGGGATTTTCTTTTCGTTCCTTTTTTTTTTTTTTTTTTTTTACTGTTAACAAGTACATGAGGGAGAAATCACCTTTTTTTATGCCTCTAGATGCTATTGTGTCTGAATGCAAGAACTGAAATTGCTGTTGTCATTAAGTGACCAGGATAAGACATTGCCTGTGGACAAAGCACACACAAGGAGCAAGGCAGAACATAGTAGAGAAAAGTAGAATTGGAGTCTCGATCGCATCATGTTTGGAGCTACCATATTTTTGAAATTTCTTATTATGTGATACATTTCCTATTATTAAACTGAGTACAGTAATGCTGATTACTTGCAGCTAAAAACATTCTAACTTATATAAAGCAGAAATTACGTCAATGAAGTAACATATTTTAATAATAAATTGATTTTTTGTTTGTTTGTTTGCTAATGTTGAGTTAGGGTGAAGGTGTGAGGAAAATGACACTCTCTGACCTAGTTTGTTGGACTGTAGATTAGTACAGCCCCTTTGGAGGGCATTTTTTCTATAGGTATAAAAATGAAATATGGTTTCATATCCTACAGTTTCAATATTATTATCTACTTTAAAGAAACCATCACATATACATAGAGGGCATATACGAGAATATTTATTCCAAAGCTGTTTTAATAAAAAAAAGTTAAAATACTTAAGATTTTTAATTATTAAGAGAATGGGTAGATAAAAGTGAATGCTATTTTAAAAAGCTGTATTTTTTTTTTATTCCTGACCACTTTACCCTAGTTTACCCAATGCTTCCATCTCTTTGAAGAGAGGTAGAAAATAATACAAATTGCAAATATGAAGGTAATAATAGCTTCTGAAATGCAAGAATAAGATTATCTACAAAGAACAGAGTTTTTGAGATGAAAAAAATTCAAATTCTTTTTCTCTCCAGTTAGTGAGAATTAAAGGCTTTGACACCTTGCTCAGAATTCTTCTATAATGTGAAGAATAAACTCCTTCCACATATGCTAAATAGGTTACTCTAGGGTACTATCAATGTTATGACATGGAGCATGTAAAGGTATAGCTGCTCTTTTTGTAGAAAATGGCAATCTTGGAAAAAAGCCAAAATGAGAGAGGCAGAAAAGTAAAATGGTGAGAGGTAACAAAACTTTACTCTCAGGGCTTTGGCCTAAAGAAGAAGTGGCAAATTAGGGTAAAAGAGATGAGGAGTTGCTGAAAGTTCCCCATCTGTATAACCTCTATTACTCATTTATCTAACATATACTATTTGAACCATGTACCTAAGTGGCTATATTCATTTCACTACATAGTACAGTCTGGCAGAGAGAAGCTCTTAGGTTTCTCTCTCTTACCTTAACCTCAGTCTATCTGCACTGTGGGCATTAAATTAGGAGTAGATGGGCCCACTATGGTGCCTGCTATGTGTGGAAAAGATGAACCCACAGAAGAGAGAAGCATTGGATCCTTGGACCAACGGGCAGGATGGATGAAGCGACAGACACTCAAGGGTTGCATTGAGGAGGAAACATAGAAGAAGGAGTACTAATGGACTCTGAGCAAGGTGATAGAAACAGGTGAAAAATTTATCTCTTTCTTAGATTTTGTTTTGAGTTTCCAAGTCTAACAGCACACAGGTAAACATGCAACATCGCTCTAGAGATCAGAGGAAGCACAGAATGTTATGCTCAGATGCCCTAATTCTCCTCTATCACTTGAGTTCAAAAGAGGCATACTCTTTATGATTGCTCCACTGCACTCCAGCTTTGGCAACAGAGCAAGACCTTGTCACCAAAAAACATAAAAATAATTTTTAAAAAAGAGGCACACACCTTCTCAATCTACTTTCTTCTTTCTCAATTTCAGTTTATCACAAGATACTCAAGGCGTTGGTAGTACATCTGAAAGACTGATTTTATAAAAGCAAAATGAACACTATTTAAAATGCAATCTTAATTTTTTGACTATGATTAACCTTTAAACTGGATTGGGCGATTTGAAGATAGTCATTATATTTAGTCTACACACCAAAGGACATTGCAATCTAAGAATTTTGGAACAATTTCAAAGGAAGCAGATATATATGTACAAAGAAATATTCCTGGATATGTTAGTAAGTGAAAAAAGAAGCAGAATGGTTCAAGCAGTATTATGTAGAGAAACATAAACCACACATATAAAATGTAAATGCACAGCAAAAATACTGAAAAGAAGGAGTCCATCTGGTTCCTGGTGAATACCCTTTGAGATAAAGAGAGAAGAACAAAGTCAAATGAGACTTAGCCTTGATTGATATGTTTTAATTTATCAGAAGGAAAAATATAGTTAATTACACAATAATGTAAATTTTTAAAGAAATGAAACCCCAGTTATACAAAAAAAAAATTGAGGCAACCCATTGATTTTGAAATATATGGTGACTATACTTCTGTATAGATTAATTAGCAATATATTCACTCCAAATTTTGTTAAGACCAAAGTAATCAAATGTTTGCAGTTAAGTATATTTAATTTTGACAAATATAGCCACATAACTTCTGCTTGTTCAACCTTAGCTTGGTCAATTCTGAGCAGAGAGGAGATTTAGGCAGCTATGTCAATACTTCATATACTTAGTATAATGTTCAGCTTGTAGATGTCCCCAAAGTTATCTTATTAATGATGATATTGGCTGTTATTCATTTTTCCAAGAACTGTGTTAAGCACTTAATATGGATCATCTCACTTAATGTTCACATACATTAAAAACTTATTACATAGACATACATTATCTGAGGCACAGGAAGTTTGAAACTAGCTTAACAAGAATGCACAGCTAGATAGAAATGAAGTGCAGATTCAACTCAGGTATTGTATACCACAGTCTATGTTCCTTATTTTTAAGGTAAAGAGTTGCCTTGAGTGCCAATGACTAGATTATCTGAAAAGTCCCTGTGGCTCAGCTCAATTTCTTAAGACCGATTTTCTTATTAATTCCGTGCCTTTACTACATTACAAACTTCCAGGAAGAGGGAGTTCTAACTGATAGTCCTGAAGCTCTAGTTGTCACCTTATATCTTAGTATCTTCCACATATGTGTCCAGCTATAGGGAGATTTTGGATAATCCTTGAAGCTTCAGTACTCTGAATGCAAGATTGTGTTTACAGTCTACTATCTAGACACATGGCCTAAAACCTCTGAGCTTGTTTCTTTCTCTGAATATTAAAATAAAACAGATTATAGGGTTCTTCTTATTCAGTAGTTTCATACAAAGTAGCTACTCTTCCCTTCTGCCCCCATCATAATCTGTCTGCAATTTCTATAAGAGGTCTTTTTAATACAAACAAATCCCCTTTCAAATGAGCTTTTTAACCTAATTTGAATATATCATTTAAACACAAATTTTGCAGAATATAATTTCCCTGTCATCAAAGAGTATGCTGCCCTCTTCACTGACTTGGAAATTTTCTTTTTAAACAATATAAACTGCACAAATACAATGTATTCAATAAATGAAAAGGCCAAGAAATGACCAAAAAAATAGAGAAACTATTAACATATAGATTAACCCCATCAAAGGGTGATATTTGATGGGATATTCAATGTGATTCATATATCATCAACTGAAAGAGCAGGAGCTTTACTTTTGAAAAACCTCTAATTCAGCAGTCAGCCTTACTTTGGACATGAAAAGTGTAATATGAATGCAATGTGCATGAATGCCAATTACTAGGATAAAAGACAAGCTCATGGAGATTAAGAGATTATAGTCCTTTGAAAGATGTAATTAAATGGCAGAAGGTTTCATTTCAGTGATCCCTAAACCAAAAATGTGTGGACTTATTTTTATTTTTATTATTCTAACAAAATTAAAGTATAAGATAATAAACCCAGTGAATTTCATAGCTCAATAATTGCATTAGATACAAAGTTTATATATCATCTATTTTATCTATGTAACTGATTATTCATTGTAAATTTTGCCTTTTATCAACAGAAGTAATAAAAAATAATGTCTTTTATCCCCAGTACATTTTACAGTTTCTTTTCAAGGCTGGAGTATGAATAAACTACAAAATGCATGTGAAAATAAACATAATATTTTCTTAACAAATTTTATTCAAGCACTAAATACTGATATTTAGTCAGTGTCTTAAGAGAATGCACAAATCATTCACTTTAAAATTAATTTCCTTTGATATTACTGAATTCTTTTTACAGGAATCCAAAATTTCATGTACATACAGTCTCATCCATTCTCTCCTACTTCAAATTGTCAGATATACCCAAGGCAAGAGAAATGACTGAGTCCCTAATAATCTTTAATCCATTTCAGCGCCAGACTAGCCACCTGATTCTGTAATATCCAACCTGTGGTCTTTCCATTAGAACTTGATTAAACAAAGAAGAAAAGGGAAGTATGAAAATACTCTTAAATAATGAGATTATGTTACCATAAAAATATATGGCTGAAAGCATACATTTTAAAACTAGCTATGTCAAGTGGCAAATGATTTCTAAATAGAGATATCAATTTCTCTCATTCTTAAAAGTAAGTATAGGAGTAAAAGAGTTTAAATTGAAGAGATTTTATTTAACCAACTATCCTCAGGATTTTTGTACACCAAACTCCCTCCTTCCTGTGACCCTTTTTCATCCTGCTGAACGATGTAATTTCTTTTCTTTTCTTTTTTTTTACTTTGAGAAAAATAAGAATAAATCACCTCTCTCTCCATTTGCTCTGACATTAACAAGTATTAATATATTCCTTAAATTTTTATTATTAGTGAAATCTTGATTGTTCCTATAGAGAATGAAAATAACAACAAAAGAAGTATAACAGGAGAGTGAGCATAAATAGGACCAAAAAATATGATGAGAGACAAAGAGAAATCCTATTCATAAAACTAGTAAAATTATGTTCTGGTATTATTTCAGTGACTGTGACCTCTACTTTGTATTTTAGAAATTTGAATTATACAAAATTATGTGAAAAGTCAAAGACAAAATTGATGAGTGATTTAATTAAATACAAAGAATTTCTTTTTATGACATTATAGCATATTGAATTATTACACATAAAAGCAGATCCTGGGAGTACTTCTGTCCCATGTCTCTATTTTATTAGTTTATCTTTCAAAATTTGACAAAATGTTCAGAGGGCATTCTTTTTCTTTAATATTAAAGTCTATTAATTTTATTTGGGTATGCCTAAAAATTGACTATTGTGAATCAGTTCATCCAGTCTATGTGGTTACTGTCAATATATAGATTCAGGTTCTCTTTTATTTTGGAAAGTTTTATTTGATTATATTCTTAACAATTAGTTCTGTTTGACTTATTTTTTTAGTCTTCACAAACTTCAATTTTATGAATGTTGGATCCTATTGTTCTTTTACCTCTATCATTTTCTCTTTGATCATCATTTTACCTCTTCTTTATTAAATTTGTAAATTTCATTTCATTTTCATTTTTGTTTATCAATACATGTTTGTCAAGTACTTTATTGCACTTTATTATGTTTTAAATAATGCACTTTAATAAATCGTATTATACCATAATCAAAATTATCCTCCCTTGAGCTCTTTGAAATTTAATCATTTCCCAATTGATTTTCTTCCTTTACTTTCATTTTTACTCCAAGTTCTATCAGCTAGCTTTTGATATATTCTTTATTTATGTCATTTGTTATCTCTTGTGTTTAATTTAGTATGTAATGCAATTTGACTCATATCTACAAATACTTCTTCAAGGATATACTTACGGTATTTTGTTGTGCTTTTCCTCTGTTTCATATTTGCTTTTTATGTGTGTGTGTGTGTGTGTGTGTGTGTGTGTGTGTAGGGTGTGGTAAGAGAATTTTTATCATGGAAATGTTTATTATCATTTTCTCTTTTCTTCTTGTGTTTTATAGAGATGTTGTCAGATATTTTTGGTTCATTTGAAAATGCTGATCAACAATAAGTATTTCTAAACAGGCCAGGATAATGGTTATGGGTATCTGACTTGGTTTCTTATTTTGAGAGTGACTTTGCTTCTTAATAGAGTATGGTGCAATTCCATTAATCACTCACCTTTTTAGTGAGGGAAGGTTGATGGTTTTCTGATTTCATTACTTTCCATTAATTCCATAGAGCAATTAGTTTTTACCACCTTATCCCTTTATATATCTCTTTTTCACTTAGCCACAAAGATGGTTTCTCCCCACCAAGTCACTTCCCTCTCCCTTGGAAGGGGTCCTCCCCAGATTGCCTCCCTAGGTGCAGCATCCTCTCAACCTCTTTCCATTCAACTTTCCAGTATTAAATGTTAAAATCCACCCAATCTCAGACTTGTTCTCAGTATTTCCTCATGCAGGGTGAAACTGTCTCATTTTGAAGGTGATTTTATCTGTGTCTCAACACATTTAGGGTCCTAATAAATGTTTTTCTTTTCTGTATAGTTTATAACTGGTTCTGCATGAGCTTCAGGGATGGATCGAATGGTATAGAATTTTTCCACACTCTGCCTCTGAATTTTGCTATAGAACTGGATTAAGTCTTAGTATCATATGGCTTTATTTTCTCTTCTTGATGATCTGGTTTTTAGATTATCATTAGGCAGCAACCATTATCCTAGAAGATTCTATAAGTTTATGTTTAATTTTTCTAAAAGTCACCCTCTACATAGAAACATAATCTGTCTCTGTGAACATAGAAAATATATGTCACATAACTCTAGATTTACACACAAATCATAGAAAATAGATTTTTAGAGACTCACAAATGTAAATTTCCTAAAAAGAGCTTAGAAAATCATATTACCAAAGAACAATCTCACCATCTTCTTCAAATATTAAGTAAATATTAATATGCCTATATATTAATGTGGCATACCAATTTACTACTTCCATATTTCTTCCCCTAAGTATTCTGCCTGAAATTTAGAGGCTGCTAGGTAAGTAATACAGATAATTATTATGTTTCACTTCTCTTTGTGCTTATAGTCAAATTTTCTTCTTAAATTTCTGTAGCTCTACATTAAAGGACATTCAGTGAATATGAGTCCAATTTAATAGAGGATATTTTACAAGTGAGAATGCTGTATAACCAAATATAATATTCACAGACAATAAAATATTCTGAAATCAACAGCATGTAAAGAGTAAAAATGAATAAGTGCATTAACAAATAAAAATTTTCAAGGGCAGTCCAACAATGATTCAGGAAATAAAGTTCTGCACTAAGTCAATAAATTTGTTTTGTTTAAAGTCTGCCTGAAACATTCAGCCAACCTCAAAAAGACTTGAGGCTAATGGACTATATCGCACATTAATGCCGAATGCATGCCCACCTGGCACCTCTACAGACAATATAGCCAAAGGCCAGTTCTCTAGTGGTTAGTAAGGATAATGCAGGATTTCTAACAATAGAGTAATATCAGCAGGAAGTAGATCAACTGGGCCGCTCAAAGTAAAAAGCTAGAGCTAGCTATAATGCAGTGCATCAGCATGGGACAAGCATGCTAGAAATATAAAACCCAAGAAAAGTATTATAAAAACAAAAGCCACCTTAAATTACAATCTATGGGCACTGCTGCACAGAACATCAAATACTGCTATTTTGCAAGTACTGATATTGTGCATAAATCAAAATGACATTCTGTACTCAAACACATGCATTCATAATTATAATTGATCGAGGACATATCTATGTTAACTTTTGAAACCAAGTGACCAAGATATTTTCTACATGCCAAAATTATAGTATTATTAAAAGCACTTCATGCTGATTGTGAAATAATGGATATTCATGATCAGAAACATTTTCCATTCTGTTTTCTGTTTCAGAAAAGCAAAATCAACATCAGAAAAAAATAACACTAAAATGGAAAACTATGTTTCCCAAGATGCTGTATAAAACAAACAAATAAACTCACAGTGACGAACTCCTAGGGAAACTCCAGGCCGTCAGGAACTAGTTTGCGCAATTTTTGGAGGAGTAGGTCACAACAATGGGAAAATGTGAGGCGGGAGGATAGCTGCAGCTGGCCGGTTCAACAATGGGAAAATGTGTTGAGGAAGTGATTTCAACTCTGGCTTTATCTCATCTTCTCATTGACAATTGACCCTAGAACGACAACACAGGGGTTAGGGTGCCAACCCCCATGCAGTTGAAAATCCGCATATAACTTTTCAGTACCCCAAAACTTAACTACTAACAGCCTACTATTGACCGGAAGCCTTACTGATACGTAAACAGCAAATTATCACATATTTTGTATAGTGTATGTATTATATACTGTTTTCTTATAACAAAGCAAGCTGGAGAAAAGAAAATGTTATTAAGAAAATTATAAAGATGAGAAAAATGTATTTACTACTTATTAAATGGAAGTGAATTATCATATAGGTCTTCATCCTCATCATCTTCACATTGAGTAGGCTGAGGAGGAGGAGGGACAGGAGGGGTTGGTCTTGCTGTCTCAGGGTGGCAGATGTGGAAGAAAATCTCTGTATAAGTAGAACTGCGCAGTTCGACCCTTGTTGCCCAAGGTCAACGGTATATTGTTTCACAAAAATGATCCATGTGTGTAAATCGACAGAAAAAGAAGAATCAGTAGATTCACAAACCATTTGAACAATGTGGTAGAATGTGATAACTATTATTCTTTCTGGTTTCTCATTTGTCATTTATCATCCATCTCTCTTGCTTTACCTTTAAGTTCTTAAACTGATCATGGAGAATTTCAATTACTTTATATGCCCTCCCTGGTTATAAGCCTTTTTTTTCTACTTTTGTTTTCTAAACACTACTTCCATGCATAGAAAACAAGAACACTATCTTCTGTGTTTGCATACTATGAAATTTTACATTGTCTATGGATTTCCTAAAGTACATATTAATATTCCAGTATCAAATGGCAAATTTCAACAATGCTAAAACCGGAATTACTTTTGCACAAAAAGTGTTATGCCAAATGCACCAGGTATATTTCATCATAATTGGTTTTCCCCTCCCATATACAGAGTGAGGAGGGGATCTTTCTTTTATTTTCACCATGTAAACATGGTAGAGTTCTTAGAGGTAAAACTCACAAAATTGTGGGCCCTCCATAAACCTGTGGTTCCAGGAGTTTCTCATTCTCACACTAGTCTACATACAACCTCCAGAAATTCTGCAAAATTACCATTTAAGTGCTCCTACCAGTTTATGGCTCCAGTAGCCTCTTATCCAGGTAAGCTGTTCCCATTTGTGACTCTCTGGATATTCTTCTGTCTCTCTAGATTTCAGAGTGCTGGTTTGTTTTGTAACCTCCTTTCTCTGATGGGTCCCATGCAAGGTATTGATTTTCAATTGGTTCAGTTTTTTTCTTCTTGTAAGATTGAGAATGATTTCCAAGCTCTTACCTGTCAATATTGAAAGTGAAAGTCCCCTATATACTTTTTAGAACCAGAATTTCTACATAAAATACATATTTTAAAATTTAAATGTATATGCATATTTCTATCTTTTATTCTGAATATAAAGAATAGTACTGCTATACTTAAAGGAATAATTCTTTGAGTTTTTATATGTAGCTGGCAGAATTTTTATTAGTTACATAAAAGACATTTGGAAACAATGTACAGTTATTCTGTTATCTCTCTAAAACTTTTCAGAAGATTAGGACTTTGGCATTGAAGTAGTATGCCTCTGTACATGAAAAAAGTTTTGTGTGTAATATTTACAAGCTTAGGTGATAGGCAATTATGGCATATTTAAATATCAATACTCACTTATTCACCTACTCAACATTTATATATGTGGCAAGACATGACTTCTCCCGCTTTGCTCTTTCCAGCTTTACCTCTGGTATATACAGTGCAAGTACCTGCTCATGGATGCACCTGCATTTGTATGTGCGTGTCCACCCATGCTTAACTTAATACAGTGTCACATTTAGGCCATGAGTGGTGATCAATATTAGCCTGAGAGTGGCCTCTTTTTTATTAAAAGGTTTTAATTATTATAATTTGAGAATTTCTCCTGACCTGCAGAGATGAAGCTGGAAATAAGTTTGGCACTTGAAACAAAAAAGTATTGGATTTCTCTGGCATAAGCCAGAAGTCAGAGCAGTTAGGAAGAGCAAGAACCTCCAAAGAAGGTAGTAAAGAAAAAGTGAGGGAAAGTAGGGAAGAAGAATCTCATTAGCACCCAAACAAGGAAACTAAAGCAAAGAAAAGTATACATATTGTGCCCAGCATATGATGCTCCAGTGTATCTGTAACTAGGCAATAGTTAATAATCATGGGGTTTTTAAAGGAAAAACTTATGCCAGACATCCTGCCGGACTTTATAGGACATAGCAGCAAAGTAAACTTTATAGAGTGTTTAACATCTCTAAGAATCTGTGAATATAAATATTAACCAAGCTGGCCTTAGCTGTCCCTGAGCCTGACTAACCTTAGATAGGTTTCTTCCTGACTATAACCCATTGACTTCACTTTTCTTAGAGCATTTACTGGAGAAAACTTGCAATTGTAAATTCTTTCTCTGTCCCTTTGAGATGTAAATCACCCAGCCTCTTGCCAGTTTTACAATGCAGAATTATCTTTCTCAAAGACTTGGGAGCCATTCTTTTGAAATGGAATCATTAAGGAAGATAATGCCCCTGTCTCCTAGTTTCTGTGGGTGGATGGGAACCTAACTCCTATAAACACCAAGGACTAACTAACAGATGGCTTAACTGGTCAACCTCTCCTTCAGTCTCCTCCAGTACTTTTCCACTAGCTTATCCCAGTGCATATAAAATTTCCCATGTTTTGTTGCAGTGGAATTAAGTTCAAACTTGAATAAAGCCTTCCTTTCATGTTTAACTCTATCTGGGGCAATTTTTCTTTGAATTTAGAACATATTATATAGAGCAGTGTCTTTAAAAGAGCAAGATTCAACAGACAGAAATAGATAAAAAGCTCATAATTATTAAACAATGGAAAAAATGTAATTATACTGATATATAGATTGTACAATGGAAATTCAGAAGGGGGCCACCAATAATTGGTATGAACAAAGCATAAAAACTTTTGGAGGTGAAACTCAAGACAAGTTGTAAAGGGCAGTCATGCTAGCAGAAGAGAAAGCATAAGCAAACATCTATTGGTATTATGTGTGGTCAGGAAATTAGGAAGTTCAGACTCATTTGAAATTAATATGCAAGATTAAAACTGAGGTAAAAAAGATCACAGGGACATATCATGTAGATGGTGTGGAGCATAAATTTGAGGAGAATATGTCAGATTTTAGTCTAAAAATGTTGGTTCTTGGCACGCCCATGGCCAAAGAATGACCAGACACTCCAAAGTTAGGCAAGCATGAAAATGAGGTTTATTAAGGAGAGAAAGATAGGATTATAGGGCAAGAGCAAGACATAGGTTTACAGAGAATGATACATACACCACAGATTATGACTGGACCCATTGTTGCAGCAAAGGGAGAACAAAAGGAAGGGTGCAAAAAGGAGTTGGGTATGGTCTGCATCTTGTTTTATAGTGCCCAGATAGGGAACTCCCTGGTGGTTCAGAGGTCACCATGGAACCACTTTGATTGGACAGTTGCGAATTGCACTGCTATGCATGCAGGTTGTTCTAGTTCAATTTCCAGACTCTGTGGTATCTATGCTGCTTGACCCATGAGTTAGAGTCCTCTGCATTCTTTTGCAGCTGGTGTGCTAAGTTGATTGGCAAATTCATAGGGTATTCCCTCCTCTCCAGGTATGGAAGTCTCTCAGGAGATTAGGGTGGGGCTGGGCCAAGATGGGGGCAACAGCACCCACTTTTGTCCCTAGGAAACCTGGAATCTCTATCTACCTAACAGAAAAATTAGAGACAAGGGGACTAGTCAAAAGGTCCTAAAAAGTAATATAAGTCTCAACAAGAGAAATGTCAGTTTCGGTGAAAATTTATGGATAGATCCAAATAATATATAAGAAATAGAATCAGTGTGTTGTGTTAATTAAATGAATTTGGGCAGTGAGAAGATAGAGGAGAGAGATAAAGATGTATCACTCTACTTTTCAGGCTCCTCTTTTGCACGACTAGTAAATGCTCATGTTATAAAGAGCTCTGTCATTGCCCTCTTTGTTTTCTATATGCTCACCTACCATTCCAATGGTCTTGAATATCGTCTATATGTTTTAGAAAGCATGAAGCCTGAAATAAATGTGGAAAAACAGTGGAGTCACTGAGAACAATTTTTTGATTAATGACTGCCTAGATGAGCAATGCTAAGCACTAGAATTATGACAATGTAGTCTAGATTAAATGAAACATACATCTATGAGCTGTTTTAAGAGTAAAAATTGGTGGCCGAGTGCGGTGGCTCACGCCTGTAATCCTAGCACTTGGGAGGCCGAGGCGGGCGGATCGTTTGAGCTCAGGAGTTCGAGACCAGCCTGAGCAAGAGTGAGACCCCGTCTCTACTAAAAATAGAAAGAAATTATCTGGCCAACTAAAAATATATAGAAAAAAAAAATTAGCCGGGCATGGTGGCGCATGCCTGTAGTCCCAGCTACTCGGGAGGCTGAGGCAGTAGGATTGCTTGAGCCCAGGAGTTTGAGGTTGCTGTGAGCTAGGAGGACGCCACGGCACTCACTCTAGCCCGGGCAACAGAGCGAGACTCTGTCTCAAAAAAAAAAAAAAAAAAAAAAAAGAGTAAAAATTGGTAGCAGCATTTGGTGTCAGAGAAGAGAATAAAAAATGATATTTATTAGGTATGTATAATTTACTAGGAAAATTCTAAACTCATACTATCATAATCAATATTGAAGGTAGCTATTATTATGCTGATATTAAAGTCTTGGAAATTGAGGTCCAATGAGTCAGATAGTTGAATGTGAATCCCCAGCAGTCCACGTACTAGCTGTGAAACTTTGGGTAAGCCACTTAATCTCTTTCATGCCAAAGGCTTTTTCCTCTATATTATATCATTTCCTTTTTCTATATCTCTAGAGTTTCCTTTTCAGTTAATATGAGCTCTGGGCATAAAAAACGAAGATGTGCACTTAGAAAATTTGACCTGGCAGCTTAAGTAATTTGCCCAAGGTCATTCAGTGAATCAGTGGTAGATATAAGGGTAAGAAGCTATAATTCCTACTCCAATTTCCTGCCTGAACCATTAGATAGCTCCATCTGTTTTGATTCCATCATTAATATGAAGTCATATTTCTGTCTCTTAATAGAAGTGAAATGATCTACTGGCTAAAAGTGGAGTATGAAAAAGAATTTTCCATAGCTTTAAATGTGTTATTATTCTTCACAGCTGCAAGTTTGAAGGTGGTCCCATTATATATTTAAATAATTTTTAAAAGTCTTTATAATCCCAGTATTTAATTATACCTATACTAAAAAAAGTTCTCATTTACATGAGTATCAAATGAACCTTTTTATGCTAAACATTAAGTTAGGCATTTGATATTTTGATAATATGTCATGGCAACATTTTGAAATGATGAAGCATTCATTAATGTCTGCTTAAGTTAAAAGTAACACTACATTAATTTGATCCGATTAATGTTAGCACAATGCACAATGATACATTGATAATGACTGGCCACTTTTCTTAAGTGTTAACCAGCATATTATTGTATAGTAAATGAATTGGCTAGCCTCTGTAATGTCACTGTTCATTATTAACTCAGTTAATTAAATGTGTGTCATACAAACCATTAATAACTTGATAATTCACCTTTCTTGGACATTATCAAATCTTTTCAGTATAATAAAATCCAAGAGAAATTTACAAATTTAAATGGTTCATGTCTGTGATACTTATTTCCCATGACTAGGCAAAAAGAATTTCCCTATTTTATTTAGAGTGTTTCCTAGATATTTGAAAGCTTAAAAATATTATACAATGGTTTATATTATATTATTGACATTTACCACTTCAGTCTTATTTATACAGAGTCAATATAAGACTTTTTTGACAATTCTGTCCAATGTATCATAATTTCATGAGATATATTAATATTTAGGTCATCAAAATAATTTGAGCTCCATTTCTCCAAATTGCTTATCCATGTCACCTGTTCCATACAAACTCCACATCATTATTTTATGTGCCTCTTGCCTTTAAATGTTAAATAAGCCAGCAATGGTTAAATACAAACTTGCCAAGAAAAAAAAAATAAGGATTTATGTTGTTTTTCAACAATGAACTTCAAAATAGGCCAATGACATCTTACTTCAGTTGGATATATAAGTCTAGCAGGGAGTTGGATATGTGAGATCTGAGCTAGAGATTTGTCAGTGTAGAGCTAGTATCAAGAGCTTATTGTTTAAAAAATCTACTACTGGATCTAATGAGTACAGACAATAGACCATTCACGTCAAGATCCAAGGTGCCATAAGTTTTTATGAATGTGTTTATATCATAATTAGATCCTTCTGATGTTCTTGGAAATGAAATAATTGGTGGCTTAGATTCAAGAAGGACATGTAAGGCATGCTATTGCTAGGGTTCAGAGCTTATTATTGATACTATGTGTCCTCCCAAAAACAGTTTGTAGACTATAGGCTTTGTGATTATTCTAATGGATTTCTACCATCCCTTGATATGGAAACATTAATGGCATAATAAATTTCCCATGACTCTGAGGTAAATGTTTCTGTAGGCAAGAAGAAGAGTCACATTTTCATTTTTATTTTTTTGCAAACATTGTATCAGAGTCATCAAAATATTTACTAAAAAATTTATTCACATTATGAGTCAACAAAGTATTCAAATTACTGTAATAGTCTGGCCTTTATACACAAAATCAACATCACCAATCCTTTAGCTTTTATAGTAACAAGTAGGTTTCAGGCACCCGCTAATAATCATTTCTCATAAGAGGATCTAACTGTGAAGACATGACTTTTTGCTATAAATCTATGTTCTCTTTCAAAGTGTAAACCCAGTTTGTCTGCAAATATGCCTCTTTGGATTACTATATTTAGTATTCACATGTGCAGGTTACTAAATCTGTCTCATGAGTCTACCACTTAAACACATTTAATATGAAGGTCCATGTCTGCATACAATATCAATGATGAGCATGGAACTTTTTTTCTCAAAATAATAATAGTACCATGTTCCATATTTTTTCAATATAGTATGAAATACATATATGTTTTATAAGTATATAATTCATGAAAATCAATACTTAATAATAGGAAGAAAATGTTAGCTGGTATATAAAATTTGCTTTATATAAAATTATTCAAGTAGAAAAACAGAAACAAGAGTTTAATGTAGAACTTAGGAATTAAAAAGATATTGTCACCAAAGGTTATTGAAGAGACTTTAATATTACTCTTAGCCATTTTAATTGACTAAATGATTCTTTGATTTCTAAAACTTTGAAACTACCATGAGAGAAAAACATATGGTTTAGATTGGCGTTTGAAATAAGAATATAAAATGGTGAAATCTGAATTATAATTCAGATTATAGAGTCTGAATTGAAATGGTAATTTCACCATATTATTAAGGGTACTTATTAAATGATGACTAAGTGATTTGGGGGTATACTCCAGATATGCTGGAGCAGAACCTTTAATGATGGGATTAGAGGATCTTCATTTTTAACAAGTTCACCAAATGATCATGATACATGATAGATTTGAGAATGACCATTCTAGAGACATCTATCATACATAGTATGTTTAACATGTAGTGCAACTAATTTAATGGTACTTACAAAAATGAAACTTGAAATTCATCAGTTAATTTTCTGTTTATTCTAGTGTCAGACTTGATGAGGTTCACTGACTCTTCATCAGCAAATGATTTAAACTAATACTTATTCATTGTATACTATTTGCACAATAATGGTTTAGCCACAATGTCATAAAAGTGAGCAAAAGAAAAAATTTTCTGTCTTCATGGAAGTTACATTTTAATGGTGAAGAAGAGTACAGGTAATAAATACATACAAAAGTATGTATGTATTTATTTGTTTTTGATAGACAGTTATAAGAGTTACAAAGAAATATTAAAAATGAAGAGTAGGACCCTCTATTAGACACATCTACTGTTTAAAAAAGAAAAAAAAAAGTATGCACTAGCCTGATCACAATAACCCAGCATTCTTCCCTGATCCCTAAATCTTACTCCTAATCTTAAGGAAAAGAAGATACATTTACGGGAGAATGAGTAAAGGATAACTGTATATTAGCAAAAGCTGGAATAAAAATGATTAATGTAAGTATTGCACAAAGAACTGGATGATGTGAGTTTTTGTCTGAGCACCATAGTTTATATGCTGTGAGATTTGGGGTTGGTCAGTGAATATCTTTGAACCTCAATTTCTTCATCTGAAGCAATACTCTGTTCTGTTTAGCTCATGGGCATAGATTGCATAACTTATTCTCAGGCCAAAAACACAGTTCGGTAAAGATAAAACTTTGTTTTTCTGTAACTCAAATTCTACCTCAAGTCATCATACAACTGTTGGCTCAAAACTTATTATCAGACAATAAATAGTTTCCTTAACCTTTTTATAGTTTTCTCCCTCTCCACTTCTTTGTCTATCTCCTATGGTCCCTGGTCTTACCTAGGGTATAGCAATCTTTGGATAAGTGTAGTCGTTATCTGTCCAATGGTATATGATAAGATGTCTATGTTTCCTCCATGATTTTATTACCGTTATTTATTCCTTCTGGCTTCTAATGAAATATCTATAGTCACAGTATCACATTTACTCTTTATTTAACTCACTCTGTGATTTCATATTGGGTCTTTTGGCTTTCAGAAATTTTAGGGTGCTCTATAAGGTGACTATATGCCTTGGTTTGCTCTAGATTGCTGGTTTATGTTGGCTTAAATAATCATGCACCCTTTCATTCTCACATTTTTCCCAATTTTGGTGATAAATGGTCATCTCATTTGAATATTCTCCCTGATCTCTTTTGAGCCACATGAACTGGGAGATTTTTCAGGTCCTCTCTGCCTATACCTTTCCTAGTATTGTTTCAACTATACTATCCCCTAGGATGCTTACAGAAGAGTTTTCTATATGGCTCATCATTTTTCAGGGAGTCAACAGCAAGTGAGATACAGTGCTCTCTCAACTCCATTCAAAGCAAACACTGTCTGGGGTTTTATTGGTCCTTACTGCCTGAGGAGGGAGTGACTGATACACCTGGCCCATTTTTTGAAACTCATATCAAGAAATAATTTATTTCTTTTCTGTACGTTGTCTGTAAAATGCCTTCCAGTTTTGCTTGGTAAAGAAAGGAGGAGACTGGCTCTTTCAAAAAAAATTCTTTTTTTAAATTGCAGAAGCCCTAAGCCTTGATTCCTTTCGGGTTTTTCTTTTGATATGCAAAAACAGGCCTTCAAATTCTAAAACCTTTTCTCTCTCAAAAAGATTTGTCCTTGCAAATCAAAACCCAGCTTTTCAAGAGTACTTAGATACTTAGAAGTGTATAATTTGACTCTATTCTCTGTATCTAGGTATATCATTCCCCCCTGAGACAATAATCCCAGAACACTTTACCTTAAAGTATAGTTTTATAGGGACCACAGGCAATAATAGATCAAAAAGATACATATTTTTGAGTGTGTGTTTATGTATTTTTTTTCTAACACATCAGATAAAGATCAAGTAAAATAATATGTGTGAAAAGGTAGTTTACAAAAAAGTGGTCATGAAGTGATTAAACAACAGAATTCTGAAGCATCATTATTAACGAAGTGTTATTTGATTTATTAGAAAGGACATGCTGTGAAGCTAGATAAGAATAGGGTTATTATTTTCAGCTCTTTCACTAAATATAAACTTGCTTCCAACCAAAGGGATTAAAAATATTGCTCTCTCTTCCTTAAAAAGCAGAAGGCAAGATTCAGATGTAAGAAGGCAGCCAGCAGATAGAATTCTGTCAATCACAGTGATTCAGAGGGTTCAGGTTAGAGACAGAGGCTAACAGATACAGCACCACCATTGCATAGTAAAACAGAATGCCAGAATTTTGCAGAATATATTGGAGGGAAGAAAAGCTATCTGTAGATTAAGATGTGGTATTTCAAAGACTGTGCTTTGACCTAATGCATAAGCGAAGACTAAGACCCCTGAGTAAGACAACCAGCCCAGAGAGCAAGCACAAGAACTTTACTTGAATCTTCAAGAAAGAATCTTCAAAACCTGGAAAAAGAACAATCAAGAAAAAATTAGAGGCCGGGAGCAGTGGCTCACGCCTGTAATCCTAGCACTCTGGGAGGCCGAGGCGGGCGGATTGTTTGAGCTCAGGAGTTCGAGACCAGCCTGAGCAAGAGCGAGACCCCCGTCTCTACTAAAAATAGAAAGAAATGATCTGGACAGCTAAAAATACATACAAAAAATTAGCCGGGCATGGTGGCGCATGCCTGTAGTCCCAGCTACTCGGGAGGCTGAGGCAGTAGGATCGCTTAAGCCCAGGAGTTTGAGGTTGCTGTGAGCTAGGCTGACACCACGGCACTCACTCTAGCCTGGGCAACAGAGTGACACTCTGTCTCAAAAAAAAAAAGAAAAAAAGAAAAAATTAGAAAATAAACTATTCGTATAGTTACACAGAAACATTAGGGACGAAAATTGGAGCATGGTACCAGAATCTATTGTATGTCTTTTTCATTAAAGAAAATTATATTTAGAAATGTGTGTTTCTCTTTTCAAATAGTGAATTCAGTCATTTTCATTAAATTCTTTTGCAGTTTTCATCAAGATTTCTAACTTTCAGCCAATATTACACATAGATATTTAGGTGAAGGAATTCTATCTGACTTAAAGATTTTTCTCAACTAAATAGTGTAAATCAGTTAATTAGCAATTGCTATCTACAGCTGATTTTGTACCTCTGTGCTGTATTCTTGAAAATATAAAGTACAAATAAATTAAAATAATATAACATACATAAAAAGATAATCACATTAAAGTATTTCAATATGACCTGTGTAATGTTACAAATTTCCTTTCAACTCCCACTTCACAGAGTCCAATCTAGAGCAATGATATGGCACAAACCTTGTTAGAGAAAAATCCATTGAATGTGAAACAGCAGGGCATTCTTCTGCCTTCATACAGAATCCCAGCATTTTCAGTGTCCTTCCACGAGGAAGCTTTGAATAGACTACCCTGCTTCTTGAACCCTTGGCCTCATATCCTGTAAGTGGATAAACTATTAGTACATCCATATTTTATTGAAATCCTATAATAAGCAACATATGGATTACATTTCTTGGATAAAAAAGAGACCATTTTAGTAACAAGAATTAGCACTCTATTGAATATGAGATGACATTTGACTCTATGGGTCATTCTTTATAAATCAAAATTTATTTAGTAATAGTAAAGTAGAAGAATGTGGGTAAGAGATCAATAAATAATGTGCTCTATTCTGGCTATAGGAGACACAAATAGGATTCAATCAATTGTAATGAAGTTTCCTTTGCTAATATATTCTAATTTGTTTTTTAAAAGCAATACCTGAAATGTTATTGGTAAGCAGGGTGGCGAGGGAGCTGAAGAGGTGAAGTAACTTCCCTGGGAGTGACTGTGCATATGTATGACTGCAGATGGCAGAGATGATGCTGTTTTTTTTAAAAAAACTCGAAGCTTTGCAAATTGGTTTTGCATAATTATTGGTTTTATAATTATGTAGGTATCATCTAGGCATAATAACCTCCTTCTCCTTTCTATCAATTATTTTTCAGTTTTCAGGAACAAGCTCAAGTCCTTGTTCCTTTAAGACATTTGATTTGTTTTGCCTCTTCTGACCTCTAGTGATCACTCTGCTCTTTAAACTCCTACATTTTAGTCCCACACCATTTCCTTTGTATTTGTACATCGTTCATTTTTGACCTTCATAGTATCATG
Organism: Varecia variegata; assembly: GCA_028533085.1. Classification (NCBI taxonomy): domain Eukaryota; kingdom Metazoa; phylum Chordata; class Mammalia; order Primates; family Lemuridae; genus Varecia; species Varecia variegata. The sequence continues at coordinate 129,799,372 of CM052440.1, forward strand.
AAAGTTTACATTGTTAACTCAGCATAACCATAAGCATTTGTAAGCCAGTGAATATTTCCTTTTCTCCTACAAAGCATCCTGAATAATGACTGTTATAGAGAAGTTGCACAATAAATATGCAATAGAAATGATTGGGCCATACTATATAAAACATATATGGCTAAAAGTTCAAAGAACAAAGGGTTATAGGGAACAGCTCCTCAGATGTTTCTGAGAAATATTCTTGACCTTTCTTGGCAAAATAATTATCTCTTGAATTAATATGAACAAGAGAAATAACATTAGAACAACTGGGTCAATAATGTCATTTCTTTGATGGCACATAGTAAGTACTTGAGACCAATCAATGGTCACATAGTAAGTACTTGAGACCATTTTGATCTGCTTTAGCAAAGATTCTTTATGTGACACACCCTCTCCAATTAGGGCTACTATTTTATTGATTTTACAGTAGTCCACTATAATATTCTAGGATACCTCTGGTTTTAGCATGGACCAAACTGGTATATTAAATGGAGCTATGATGAAGCTCATAAATTCTGCATTTCTTAGGTCTTTAAGTGTGGCACTGATTTTTATCATCAGACTCAGGATGTGATATTGTTTTGATTTACCATCTTGGCTGGCAGGCACAGAGGGCAGTTTCAGAGGCTTCAACTTGGCCTTCCCCAGTATCTTTTATCTCATAGCCCAGCAAATCAATGTGTGATCTGTGCCAATGACCAACTATTTATTTCCCATTACACGTTCACAGACTGAAGAAATCATCAGTGTGGGTCTGAAGACTCTATTTATTACCTGGCCTCCATATGGTACCCTTCTAAATAGGGAGCCACACTGCCACTTCAGGTCTTAGGGTATCAGTGTTAAGTCAGACCTGTAGCCAAGGGTCCTTGAAATGTTTGGGTTGCCTTCTTTCTCAGGATAAATCTACTAAGTCATATGGACACCAGTCCTTTTAGGAAGACATAGGGGAATAGTGACCATGTTTACTTTCCATGGTGATACAGAGAGAGTTGTCTTCTCCACCCTGTGTCCCCACCTTGGGGATCCAGCCTCTCCTTCAGTCAATGTCTTTAGTTCTGCAAACATGCTCTAGGTCAGATACTGAGCAAGGAATAATGACATTTTATTAGGGAGACTCTTCATCCTCCTAAGCATCCATCCTTTATTTATTTATTCTGAATTACAGACTAAGTAGTACTTGTATAGGCTGCTAATCTATTTTGACTCTACAAATACCAGGTTCTATTAATCAACTTCATAACTCTCTGTCAGTCAGCCCTCCCTGGCCCACGTCTGACCTTGCTACTAGTATATTTATGACATTTGTGTGCTCTTGTCCTTTAACAGTTAAGCTCTGCCACCTTGCCTCTATGGTTTTAGAGTTCTGTCATCCCCATTAGTATCAGTGAGCCCAGCTTCATAAAGGCATCTTCTCCTGCCAGCCCTGGCCCAGAAAGGGAAGAAACTCATGAGTTCCTTAAAGAAGCTAGTTCTCCTCTCACTAGCAGATTCCTTATTGATTTGGTGAATGGTGTAACCTCTGTGCCCTGGTGTGGAATATAGTCCTCTGGTTGTTTTTTCCAGCTGTACTAAATAGCCATCCTAGCAGGACTATGTCCTTGACTCTTTTACTGTGTCTTTGAATCCTTTAATCCTTTTTTTTCCATAATATAAATTCTGGCATTTCTTCATTCATTATAGACCATCATTTTCCGTGTTTCTAGGAACCATCTTAGAATCATGTTCCCACTATTCCCAGGTGTCATGGCAGGGTGTTAAATACTGTATCCCCAGAGAGTGATCCCAAATTAATAAGAGTCTTTTATTTAACCATGTGTCCTGTCCCTTGGTCAAGCACCTTCAGAATGTGATCCCAAGCATACTCTTCCAAATTTTGTTTGTAAATGCTGAGTGGTTCCTGAAGCTTCCTTGAAGTACAGCCTATTTCCTCCTTTATTAGGCCTAGCCTTGGCCCTAAATAGATTATGCTGTGACCTAAATTTAATGGTGAGGAGAGAAAGCAGTGGCATATCCCAATGGAGGTGTATATTGTCTAGTGGAGGAGAAGGTTGGCACTGTCTTCTAGCAGTGGGGTGATACTAGTTCAAGACAGTAAAGAATGAGCTCTTCTGCAGTCATAGAAGATTCAAGGAAACTTTAGGATGCAAGATTTTTATGTGCACATAGATATCTTCATCTCAAACAGGGTCCTGACTTTGGTATAACTAATCTGCCTCATTTGAGAGTTTAAACTTCTTTGCATCTCAGCTATTCTTCAAATTAAATCTCAGACCTGAACCTCAGCTTTCTATGTGCTGTTGGAACAAGAGATGAGATCCTCAGTATATATCACCATGGAGGTGCTGTGGATCTCATACTTAGCTTTTAATTTCTAATTTACCACTCTTATATTTTTTAAATTCTTAAAATTTTAATGAAGCTACATAATTCCACTGTCCTTATAGTACTATTTCTCTATATTTGCTCCATATATCTCAAATATCAGATATATGCACTAGTTATGGCAATATTTTCCACTTCTTTTCCATTCCAGTTCATCCCCAGTGAGAATCTTAACAATTGCACTCCTATCTTGTGCCAGGGTTTTTTTTGTTTTTTTGTTTTTTTGCTTTACTACCATTAGTGATATTATACTTGCTGCCAGTTGGAAACAGGTGATCCAGTTATGAAATCCCATCCTTGCATATATGTTCTCAGAGCCCTGGCACCAAATTCGGCAAGTTGAGGTCCCTGCACAGCTAACTTTAACAGATATATGAGTGTATTGAGGGTTTATTAGGGAGCACTCTTGAGACTGATACCTGTATAAGGGAATGGAAGGAAGGGGCATAGGAGAGAGGTTGAGCTGTGATGCAGTCTCCATGGATGCTCAGCCACCTCTGTGAGTTCTGTATCTGGGATGACCCCACAGAGTTGATCCAAGCAGAGGCAAGGGAGCTTACCCCAACATTGATCTGTCATTAGATTTGGGCTTCCCTGGTAAAGAGTGTGACTTTGAATGATACGACTTTCTCCACTGGAGGTATCTCCACAACTATGACAGTCGTGGGCTTATGTTCCCCCCATAGCAACATTCATAGCAGCTTGAGGAATAAATCCTTCTTTCCTGAAGGAGGATCTGGAGAGCACATCACAATGTATACTACAATTTAGAAGGTGAAAAATGAAAAAGATCATAAAACACAGTCCTAATGGTTTGAGATAAAGAAGATCTCTATAGATTGGAGATCAGGTAAAATTGCAGAACAATTATGGTGTGTGTAATAGAGCAAGCTTAATAGACCATGGAATACATTTTATTTTATTCTTAAGGTAATAATGGGGATTTACACAAAGTTTTAAATATGGAAGTCCTATGATGTGTCCATTTTCATTTATTGTAATATTTTTTTCTGGAAGTTCACTTTAGCTTCTAGACAGAAATGATAAAAAGTTTGGAAACACCTCTTTATGCCCAAGTTTATTATATAAAATCAATATATTTAAATAAATAATAAATATCAGTTATAAAAAATCAGAGTCAAAAAGACAAATAGAAAATGTACATTCAAATTGCTATTAAAAGCACCATTTCCCTTAAATGTATAATATTTGAAAAATTCCAACATTTTAAGATTGTTTGGAGAATTGATAGTTGACAGTGGACAGATATAATCATATTTCTAAAAATAGGAGAAAAAGGCAGATACACAAGTTGTTGGTAAATACTACTGGTGGTTAAGGAGACAGAAAATTGTATAACGGATGTAACCCATGTACAGATTCTGACATAAGCCTTGTTTTCATGCTTCTCTTCTTTTCGTCTTTTCTTTTTTTATCTTTCTTTCTGTTCTTTGTTTTTTTTTATTTTTATATATGACAGAAAGCCTGTGAAACTCCATTGAGAATTCTGATGTGGAAATATGAATCTTTTAGTATTGTGAAGTTCTGAATCATGAACTTGAAGGATCCAGGCAGTGTTGCCGGTAGGCAGGTTATAATGTAGAAATAGGAAGGTGATTATAAGAAATAAGAAGCTGGCTAAGTGGTTGGTATCAAAGATTGGAATTTTGTATTTTATACTATGGATTGTGATGCCAAAATGATAAATGTATGCCAAGAGATTAAGTGCATTTCATGAAGATGGGAAAAAAGCAGTTAACAGGAAGTTCAGATCTATTGCTACAATAATAATAAAAATAGCTATTATCAAATTAGCATTTATTAATATTCACTACACTAAAACTTTAAATATATTATTCTTTTAACATTTATTGCACCAATATGGAGGTACTGTAAAAATCCATGTTTTATGGAAGAGTAATGAAATGTTAGGGGGGGTTTACAAGGCAACAGAAGACAAGCGTATAAATGGTGATCTTAGATTCAAACATAGGCACGCTGACTTAAAAGCCAGGATTCCCAAGCAGTAGTTCTTTATTGATGTGTCATGGCATACTGATGAAATGCAGCTCTTTCACATGTATGTATCCAAGATTTCACCCATATGGAAAATTAATTTCTGAACAACACAAGTATTATTGTGCTTATATTTGTCAGATGGATTTTGAACTGAGCAATTTGTGCAATGCTGGATAGAATGAAGTATAACATGCAATAAAAATTAAAGTATATGGCATAATATCAGACTAGTACAAAAATTATCTAATAATGGAGACCAAAGTTTGCTTTGTAAATACATAATAAGGTAAGAGAAATAAACGCTAAACTGATATAGCAAGAATGAATAATCTAGGTTGTGCACACACACACACACACACACACACACTCATAGACATGATGAGATTTTGCCACAGTATGGGAATAATATGTTATAATCATCACTAAACTAGTTAGTGATTCCTTCTAGTATGCTGTCAAAAAATTTAGTATTTGAAAATGTAGAATGACTCCAAAATATTTGGAAAACAACCAGTTAATTTTGCCAATATTCTAATCTTCTGAACCTGATCCAGAGAATTTTAAATCCACATTATAGGGAAAGAGAAGAAAAGACCAAGATGGAAAAATACAAAAAATCACATATAACAACAATGTCCAGGCCGGGCGCGGTGGCTCACGCCTGTAATCCTAGCACTCTGGGAGGCCGAGGCAAGTGGATCGCTCGAGGTCAGGAGTTCAAGACCAGCCTGAGCAAGAGCGAGACCCTGTCTCTACTAAAAATAGAAAGAAATTACCTGGCCAACTAAAAATATATATACAAAAAATTAGCCGGGCATGGTGGCGCATGCCTGTAGTCGCAGCTACTTGGGAGACTGAGGCAGGAGGATCGCTTAAGCCCAGGAGTTTGAGGTTGCTGTGAGCTAGGCTGATGCCACGGCACTCACTCTAGCCTGGGCAACAAAGCGAGACTCTGTCTCAAAAAAAAAAAAAAAAAAACAATGTCCACAGTAACACACAAAAATTCCATAGAAGAGAAGGTACTCAATGATTTTTAGGTGAAAATAACTTAAAAGCTATTCATGCATAATATTAAGGTCTTTATATAATAACTTAGGAATAAGGCCTAAAAACATGAATTTGAAATCCATCTAAAAAATTCAATCTCAACAAAAAGAGATAAATATAATTTAAGACAAATCACTGATATTCAGAGAGATGAATATCGTGATGAGACTATGGCAAAGGAATCATGTGATTTGTTTAAAAAACACACACAGGCACAGATAGTAGGAAGACAGGGTTGTTGAAATGCCTGAAGTGTGTGATAAAGATAATCATTTACAGTCAATCTGGAAGTATGGTGGGAATTATTTAGGTGAAAATGAAAAAGAGGAGAAAAATGGAACTAGAAGGGATACCTCTGGAGTCAGGACAGGGGATGTAGTTCTTAGCTCTACTTTTATGACTCAGTAACTAAGAATTTTTATTGTGGCAATAATAACTAAGAGTTTTTATTGTTGCCCTGATAAGCATGGTCACCTCCTAAAAAAATGTCACTCTGAACAGCACTGATTTTTGTTTTTACAATGATGTAATTATAACATTATTGGCTATGAGGAAGCATAATAACTTTGAGAGAAAGAGAAAATATCTCTGCACAAGTAAAAGTATTTGATGACTTAAGAGGCATAGTCAAGCATTATCCTAGACATCCATTTACTTTAAAATTTTAACTAACAAAACAAAATAGTAACTAAATTATTCCCATTGTTACAAAATTAAAATCTTTGTCAGCAAAATTCACAGAAAATGGCAATTTATGGTTTTCAGCAATAAAACATTGACTTTTATTTTATTCATTTTATTCTATTCATTTAAATATATCACACTTGTTTGATATTTCATGTTTTTAGTAAAACATGATTTTATTTAACATTTTTTGTGAACTCACTATCATATCATTGTGTTGATATGTAGTGTTGTGACCACAAGTTGCTATCTGATTAATGAAATGTTGCAATATAAATATAATGATTCAATTTTGAAAAACTCTATAAAAATCTACTTTTGAAAGACAGTTATTTTATATTGAATCATTTTAAGTTTTTTTTAATCTCTATCCTTTAGTTACTTTTTAAAAATACGAATTTAGTGCAATATAAAATTAAATAATTTCAGAGTGTTTAATTGAGGTTCAATATGCACCAAGCAAAATTTATTTGACATTTAAGCAACCCACTTTCTTTGTTTCACATATTGTTGTAAGTCTGCAGAGATTTTATATATAATATATATGTGGCCCCTTCTTTCATGGAGCTAACATTCTACTGAGGGAAGACAATGTAGGCGGCGATTAGGCTATGAAAACATAATGAAGAAAGGCAACAAGAATAGAGGATATGAGTCATAGGTGAGCTTTCTGATGATGGAATTTTTAACAGAGACTTTCAGAAAGAGGGAATAAATCATGCACATATATTTGGGTAAAAACCTCTAGGCAGAGGGAAGAATATGAGAAAAAGACTAGGTATGGCCATGTCCTGGGGCTTATCTCAGAATGGTGTGGAGGCCAGTATGGTTGGATTGAGTTTTGAAATTAAAGGTATGGATAAGTCAAATACACACACACCACACACACATATATTTACATATATTTGTATATATATGCTATATCTATATTCTATACAAATGTTTATCATATATAATATACACACATTTAATATCCAAATTTATTTTAGTGAAAGTCATATGACAACAATGAATACCTAGTGTATTTGAAGAATGTTGTGTATGAATAGTTCTAATATTAATACATGAAGTTGGAAAAATTCAAAGAAATAGATCCTATCTGTTTTAAGTAAAGAAAAATATAGGGAGAACCATTTCTGTTTCGAGTGTACAGACCTACAGCAAAAAAGAACTGAGCCACAGTGAAATGTGCACCTCACTTTTACAGTCTTGGTGTTTCTCACATGGACTGCTCTGCTCATAGTAGGGATCTGAAATGTTTTCTTTTCCTTTGAGATAGAGTAACTCAGGATATATGGATTTCAGAAACTATTTCACAGAGTCATTGGATTCCATTTATTTCAAATACCACTGCCTCGGGAGTAATAAATATGCAACTGCCTGTAGACACAATAAAGTATTTAATCTTCAGCAAAAGGTTGTTGAGTTGTTAAACATGAAAGCCAGAGAAAGTGCTTCCTTGCTTTGAGGAAAATAAAATTTTGTTCTGGATATTTGTGTCCAAAAATGAACAAAGAGATTAAGGCCAAATGTGGACATTGACAGATTAAAAGGATTTATTGTATTCTGTGATTTTTTTTCCTTTTAGGCTGACCCAGTAAAAGGTAATTCAATACTTTTCAGAAAGAAAATTGGTTGGAAGAAATAGATATGCAGCAATGTAACTGTATAAATGCTAATATTTACATGTATTTTAAGATTAGAGATTGAATGTGGGATGAAAGATGAATAATGGGAATATTTGGCTAGCAGATAGTCTTTTCTTCACATTATCCCCTCATGTCCTGCTAAAAGGAAGATAGACAAACTCAATAAAAAGCCTAAAAGAAAAAGTATCTTTGTTGAGTTTCATATGTGAGCAACTATAATATAAAACTCAGCACATTTCTTATAAAGTCTGTGTCCAAAGCCTATGCTCAAAAGAATACTACATCTTTAAGCTTTCTTAAGGGAAATATTAAAATTTTTTTTCTTCTTTCTAGTTGACCTCAAACATTCAATGCAATGATGATGAACAATTGAGATAAGTTTTATTCTCTCCTCCTACTTTTATGTTTCTCTGTAATCTTTAAATCTCTACTCATCCCAATGCCTAAAGCCATCAGAAAAAAAATAATAGGAACGCATTAGAGAAAATCTATCTTATCAATGACTAATAAAGAGTAAAAGAGAAATTTGCTCTGAGAAATATATTACTAACAATTGTTTCATCGTCCATTATCAGAAATGGCATTATTAGATTCCTTACATCCATGCATGCTGTGCTTTTACATATACAAAGTTGAAATACCAGCAAATAGGAGACATGATGAAACTAAAGGCATGCAAGACTGATGAGGAAAAAAGGGCTCTTCTTGTCCTATATAGGCAAGCTCCATACCATAAGACATTAAATTATAATTTCTTTAAAATTACATTTTGAATATCATAACATACACATAATATTATGACACTGAAATAAGGAAGAACTGACCATGGCAACTGTGTTCTGTTGTTCTATTCCTGTCCCTCCTAGAAACAGGATGCTCTTCAATGCTTTAGATCCTCAGTGTGTCACATGACCCCAGGGTATAAAACCCAGGGCAGCCTTCTTTCCCAGTCCTTCAGGGGCAGTGCAATTGGGGCACAGTAGATGAAACTCCATCTGCCCTTGGCAGCTATCCTAAGCCTTGGGGAACCAGCTCTTCGTTCTGTTGTCCCTTGTTGCCTATCTGGAAGTAATAAACCAACTCCATGTAACTTGTGCGTGTGAGTGTTCTGTCTCAGTGGGCTCAGGCAAGTAGTACAAGTGCAGTGAACTGAAGCCTAAGATGCAGCGAGCTCAAGTGGTAACCAGTGCACAGGGAGCCTGTTTGGCATAAAGTTTATAGAAAGAGTAAATATTTTTGGCTCTCTAATGAAGAGTAAATATCTTAAATTTTATAGGCTCTAGGGTCTCTGTCACAATACTCAACTCTGCTAATATAGAGCAAAGGCACTCATAGAAAATATATAAATGAATAAATGTAAGTGTGTTTAAATTAAAATTTGTTTACAAAACCAGCTAGTGGGCCAGATTGAACCTGAAGACCAGTGTGCCAGTTCTTGTTCTGGATAAATCTATACGATATAGCCAAAAAACAAAAAACAAAAAAACTGTAGAGGCCAAGCACAGTGGCTCACGCCTCTAATCCTAGCATTGTGGGAGGCTGAGGTGGGAGGATTACTTGAGGTCAGGAGTTCGAGACTGGCCTCAGCAACAGCCAGACCCTGTCTCTACTAAAAATAGAAAAAATTAGGTGGGCATGGTGGTGCATGCTTGTAGTCCTAGCTACTTGTGAGGCTGAGGCAGGAGGATCGCCTGCACCCAGAAGTCTGAACTTGCTGTGAGCTAGGCTGATGCCACTGTATTCTAGCCCTGGCAACAGAGCAAGCCTCTGTCTTAGACTTCAGAGAAATGCAAATTAAATGCCTAATGACCTATCACTAAACATCCACCAGAATGACTAAAATTAAGAAAACTTTTGATATTGAGTGTTGGCAAATATGTAGAACAACCAGAAATTCCATATATTTTTGGTGTTCTTGCAAAATACTAAACTACTTTGAGAAAAACTTGACATTTTTTTTTATGTAAAACTACACATATACCTACCCTATGATTTGGGAATTCTAATCCTAGGTACTTACATAAGAAAAATGAAAGAAAATGTCATGAAAAGTTGTACAAAAATATTTGTAGCAGCTTTTTCATATTAGCCAAGAATTGGAAACAACTACAATGTCCATTAATAGAAGAATTAATAACCTGTGTTATATTTATATAATTTTTTTAAAATTTAGCAATGGAAAGAGAACATACTACTCATACACTCCAAAAATGAAAGAATTTTTAAAAATATTAATGCTGAATGAAAGAAGCCTATATACAAATGTACATATTGCATGATCATTTTATAATTATGAACATCTGGAGCAGGCTAATTGAATATATAGTGGAAAATAACCATAACAGTGTTTGACTGGAAGTATGGCAGAAATTGAGTAGGAACAGGCAAAAAACAACTTTCTGGTGATGATGATGATATTCTATGTATTGCTAAGGGTTTATGTCATGTAGGTGTATACCAATACTCAGAGAATGTGCATTCAAATCTGTGTGTTCCATTTTATATAAATTTACATCAAAAGAAAAAATAAGCAAATATTGAAATCTATTAATGGTATACATTCTAGAATATTAAGGAAAAAGTATCTGCAATTTCTTTTGAAATGTTGAAGAAAAAACATAAGTTCAGTGAATGAATGAATAGGAGGATAAATACAAGGATAAACATATGATAAATCAAGTATAGTAGAATTATAATGAGAATTTAGATGGTGGGTATACAGCCTATAAAATTTTTTCCACTGAGAAAATGTTTATAATAAAATAATAAAATACAGTAAATTATTAAATTATTGAGCATGTTTTGTGATTTCAGTTTGTCCTCACAGCCTGGGATTTTGTTCTCCTTCAAGAATTGTTAGATTGAGGGGGTTTGGCAGGTAGTGTTGAATTAATAACAATAGTGTCGATTGCTATTGCCTGCTGTGCAACTGCTCAAGCAAGGCATCTTGTACCTGTAGCTTATTTTTCTTTTTATGGCAGGAAACACAGCATAAAGTTTCATTTGCAAAAACAAAAAGTCAGTAGATACTTACTATCCTGTATAACAGAATATTTCATGGATTGATGAAATTTGTACCACTCCTCTTACCTATGGGCATGCATTGGTATATGAGAAGGGAGAATATATTAGAATTTACGTTAGGGGGCCTTTATTGAAACAAATAAATGAATAAAATTATGACCAATTTCTCTTTGACAATTCATTTTATCAGAACCTTTTGAAAATTAGAGATGATTGTAATTGAGGCTCATCTTCTAGCATGAAAATGCATCAAGGATCCTAAAAGAAAATTTTCCCTAAAGCAAGCTGCAGTCCGGGCTGGTGATCTGCAATCACATCAAGGACTTATTTTGTGGGTATTCCAATCTCAGGCACAAAATAGGGACAGGCCTGGAAGCATCTCGGGGCTTAATTACCTGGCAAAATGCCCTGCTTTGAGGATTAAGATTAAATATATGAAGGTGAACTAAAATTGCTCTAACCTTGGAACATGGTACAAAGTTGCAAATTATGAAATGAAATGGAGCTTTAAAGGTCATGTCGAGACTCTTTAGGAAAGATGTTCCATGGTGCAGTGAGGTGACAGCCAAATTATAGATTCTGAAGGATAGATCATTCTTTGTAATCATTTATTTGCCTTATATCTGTTGTCAGAAAGATGGGCTAATGCCTTTGACTTGATTTCCAAACCCTTTGTTCCAGGGAAATAAATGGAGCTGCATTTTGGAGCACCCATTACCACCTGCTAGCAGTGAAGCCTAGGTTCCATCTGTTACCCTGATAGAGACCCAGTTTCCTCCTCTGTAAAGTGGGGGTGATAATGATCATAACAAAGTGTTACCATTAAAAGTAAATTAAATTTGAAAACTCTCTTTGAATTTAAAACATAGCACAAATACAAGGCATAATTATGTGAAATGTGAAATGAAAAGGTCCTTAAAAATGATGATATCTGTCATCAGACCAGAATCAAATATATGTGTTTCTTCATACATTGTTTACATGATAGAATGGATGGAACTCAGTGATTTGTTACATTTTCCTTATCTAGAATCATAGCATAAAAAGTTTGAGCAATAAAAAAGTATTCTTCAAATGTAATTTACTAGAACTACATACATAAAATCAAAAATTATTTTATTTTAATACATTTTATTTTCCTAAAATCTCTCATGAAGTTTCAAATCTACTACAACTGTTTTGAGTGTCAAGTTAAAAAAAAAATCATTGTTGATTAAAGTAAGATCTGACTTAAAGTAAGATCTGAGAAAATTTTTTAAAAAGAAATTGTTTATAAATTGAAAAGTCACCTCTCAGGATTAAATATCTAAAAATAAATCTGTGTTGTTGCTAAAAATAAGATTATATAACATGACAAATCAAATGTGCTTTATTTTTCAATAAGCTGACAAGTTTCCCTATTTTTACTTTAACTTTACAAGTTGGGATTATATCCTAGGATCTATCAGTGCACTAGTTATGAAAACATCTCAGTCATTATTATAGACAAATTGAAGTATAAGAGATCAGGAGATAGGGGCTTTACAAAGTAATTTCAGTAACACTGTTCAGTGCCCTAGGAAATGTTCCCTTGTCATAACAGAAATTTTGAAGCTAAAAGTTCTGTCTGGGAAATTGCATGAACTTTTTTAATTTCCATATTCAGAACTCTCACTTGAAGGATCTTGTAGGGCTGCAAAGAGCTAACGATAGAGTACTCATAGATGAGTAGTCTTATTCTTTTTTATTTCCTATGGCCAAATATTTCTGCCCAGATAACTGAAAGAATTGTCTAGTGTCAGTTTTGGGTTTTCATCCACTTCTCCCCCTAGGTAATGATTTCTCCACATACTATTTCACATTTGTTGCAGGGAAAAAAAAAAAAAAAAAAACGAGACTCATTACTAAAATAAAGATGAGTAATGTAATTTCCAGATTTAGACAGTTCCTTAATTTTATCGGTTATAACTGTCAAATAAATATTTGTTTTCAAATTTCTTTTCAACACAGAGAATTTGAGTTGGTTAAAATGAGTTAGAACGTCACAGTTTGAGTAAAGAAAAAAATGGATAAAGATAAAAAACACTTCTACTTTCCTTTTATATATTTCCCTTCTCTAAGAGGAGTCCCCCCTGAGGTTTCAGAAGCTCCATATCATCTAGTATTTGTAAACAAATGGGAATTAAATGCCAGCTCCATGCCACATTATATTAGCTGAAACTAAAGTCAGTTTAATTTTTTTCCAATTGAGTTCAATCTTTGCGACCCTTTGTCCTTCAGTTTTAACAAGCAGAATGGAGTTCGTTTAGATTAGAGAAACTTCAGAGAAACCTAAGAACATCAGAAAAATAACAGACCCCTCCATCCAGTGAGCCAATATACTGGCAGAATGATTTAAACTGATAGTTTTAGAATAGTTTGTTTACTGTATTTCAACTAAATTACAAAATCTATGAATAATAATATATCTTCACAGCTGAGAGGGCTAATTTATGTGAAATAGAGTTGTAATGTACCTTTCTTGGAGATTTCAGAAAAAAAAGTCACAAATAAGACTTCAAATACCAAGTCTAAAAATGGTAAATAATGTTTCTATAATCAAAATTAAAAAGGAAAGATATAAAACATATTATATGTAATTGAAAAAGCAACACATTGATTGCAAGAATGTGGTACCAGTTTTGTGACCTATTACATCATACTTAATTGCAAAGTCTATTGATTTTTATTTGAAAAGTAAAAGATATCGGCCGGGCGCGGTGGCTCACTCCTGTAATCCTAGCACTTGGGAGGCCGAGGCGGGCGGATCGTTTGAGCTCAGGAGTTCAAGACCAGCCTGAGCAAGAGCGAGACCTCGTCTCTACTAAAAATAGAAAGAAATTATCTGGCCAACTAAAAATATATAGAAAAAATTAGCCGGGCATGGTGGCACATGCCTGTAGTCCCAGCTACTTGCGAGGCTGAGGCAGTAGGATTGCTTGAGCCCAGGAGTTTGAGGTTGCTGTGAGCTAGGAGGATGCCACGGCACTCTAGCCTGGGCAACAGAGTGAGACTCTGTCTCAAAAAAAAAAGAAAAATAAAAGATATTTACTAGATATAACATACCCTCTCATATCATAATGTTGGACTAATATATATGTAACATATATAACAAATTGTTAAATAATTTCATTATTTAATTGGTTGAGTTTAACATTTGGCTATATTGAGAGCATGAGAGTCATGATAAAAGAAGTTAGTGTAATAAAATGATAGAGATTCAAAACGTGATTCAATAGTACACAAATCAAATTTAAAAACAATATTAAGACTAAGGAAACCTTAAATTATACATTTAAAAATTTTATTAACAACCCAATGAGTATAATTACTTTAGCCAAACCTCAATAATACCAATACTGGTAAGTATCTCTGCTTTATCTTTCTTCAATTATATAATTTCTGGAAATCCTAAGTAAAAATATCATAGAAAGGAACATTTTTCAATGATTCCCCTTCCTTATAATACACAGTATTATCATTCATAATCCCATACAATGTAATTCTACCCTAAACATCTGGAATCTACAGCTCTCATGTTCCCAAGGTTTTCAATCTGGTTTCCTTGAATTAAAATGTCACTTACAGATTTACAAACCTTTACACGAGTATAATTATCAACATTTTACACTTGAGGATAAAAAGGATCAGAGAGATTAAGCAATTTGCTAAAAATCACATGGTTCCTAAGTGTCAGCGTTGTAACTAAATCCAAGTTAAAATTCTCTATGCCTTTTGGCAAATCTCCTGACTTCATTTGAAGAACTGTACCAGTTTGTTTCCAATTTTGAACTTTACTTGCAAAATAATGAACTTTAGGAATAGACATTAATTTTGAAAAGACTTAGCTCTAACTCATTTTCCATGAGTTAACTGAGAGACAAAATGTTAAGTAACTAAGGGCTATTTAATGTCTCCTCTGCTCTTCCATTGTTTGCTCATTTTCCTTCTTATTGAAAGAAAATCTCTTAATAGTTACAACATGTAAGTGATAATGATAATAATGATAACAACAACTACAGAGCAAAGCAAAAGTTTAGCAAATTATTTCATCCTGGGTGCTCAATTAGGAGCAGCAGATGCACAGGCATCAAAGAAATTGGGGCTGAACAGGCTTTAGATAGCAGGTGGTGGACATTTTTCTTCATTCTTAGATTAAGGGAAGAAGTGTCTTATATCTTTTAATTTAGTGAGAAGAAATTGAGAGCAAACATCAAAAGTACATAATAGCTATGTATATATAATATTTGAATATTATCAGTTCTCTCATATGGTATTATTATGCATTTCATTAAAAACATTGTATCTGTTCAGAAACTTAAACTTTTAATTTTATTTTATGAGTACAATCTCTCTCAACTAAAATTTTGGTCATGTTTTATAATTTTCTAATCAATATACCCCTGCAGTTATTATTTATGGAACATGAGTCCCATCTCAAGTGAGGGAATCATTATTATTAATATATATGGTCAGAATTATGATAATCTGAAAGTTGGCACCCTTTTAGAGAAGATTGTCTGAACATCACCTATTTATTAATATATTTGATTATGACATCCATTGCAGGTATAGATGGGACTGAAAATGTCAGCATCTGGTTCCTTCTGGAATTAAACTCAGGGACAGGTGGATAATAAGAGAAAGAGAATAACATCTGTGAGAACTCAACTCTGATAATGAGAATAAAGGTATGTGGACAAATGACTGCCCTTACGCCATTCACCAAACCTCTGCAAAATTTTATTTCCTCTCTCTTACTCTGCCCTTCAATCCTTCAATTCCCAAAGTTTTTGGTTGATGTTCCTAAGATTACCTTTCTACCCTACTCCTGAGAGCCTGGAAATTACACTGGAGTAAGAATGTTTGTTTTGGGCAGCCAGAGGGCCAAATGTGACACACAGTCATGTTTTGATTGTCCTGCAATGCTTCAAAAATTAATTTAAATTCTTTAAATCCCTTTAGCCACCACCACTCTTTGATGTCTGGTTCCTGCCTGTCCCTCTCCCTGCTCCAGCCATCTTCCTGACAATTTACACACTTATGCTACCTTCTGTACTTTGTATGTATTTGATATTATGATTCATGGTAAGATGTTAATAGTGGGTTAGTGTGCCTCAAAAATTGTCTACCCAAATCTTGTGATTGTAACCTTATTTGGAAATAGGGTCTTTGTGGATGGAATCAAGTTAAAATGATGTCATGCTGAATTATAGTGTCCTTATAATAAGAGGGAAATTTGGACAAAACACACACAGAAACCTGATGGTCATATTAAGACAGAAACAGAGATTGCAGTTATTTTGCCACAAGCCAAGGAGTGCCAAGGATTTCAGTGGCCACCAGGAGGTAGGAGAGAGGCAAGGGACATATTCACTTCCAAAGGGTATAGAAGGAACCAACCTTACTGAGACTTTGATTTTGAACTTCTAGCCTACAGAATTGGGAGAATAAATCTTTCCTTTTAAGATACCCAGGTTTTGCTAATTTGTTACTGAAGCCCTAGACAACTAATACAAATATATTTAATCTGATTAATATTTGCCAGTCTTTAAAAACAGCCATTGAGAGTGTATCAGTCAGAATTCTCCAGAGACAGAGAACCAGTTGCCCAATATTTATTATGAGAATTGGCTCAAGTGATTATGGAGGGCAAGAAGTCCCAGGAAGTACCATCTTAAGCTGGAGAAACAGGAAAGCTGGTGGTGTAATTCAGTTTAAGTCCAAAGTTCTGAGAACTAGAGGAGTTAATAATATAAGTCCTGATCTGAGTCTGAAGGCTAGAGAACAAAGAGTGCTGATGTCCAATGGCAGGAAAAGATGGATGTCCCAGCTCAAATAGAGAGAGTGATTTCACCCTTCCTCTGCTTTTTTTCCCTCCTATTCAAGCCTTCCACAAATGGAAGATGATGCCTGCACCATTGGTGAGGGCAATTTTCTTTTTTCAGTGTACTGATTCAAATGCTAATGTCTTATGAAAACACTCTCAAAGACACACCCAGAAATAATGTTTTAATAGTTATCCGGGCATCTGTTAGCCCAGTCAAGTTGACACATAAAATTAACCAACACAGAGAACAAATATTCAATGTATTTAAAAGCATGATGGTTAGATTTGGATTGAACAAAAAATTTTTCTAAATTTTCCTCTGTTAGAATGATACACTTCTTAAATTGTGAGAACAAAAGAGATAGTACTAGATTCATGTGTACTAGAATTTTTATTACCTAGAATTCAGTGCCTTTTCAAGTTAGAAACAACTTCAGATCTTGTGTTGTTATTATCAGAGATAGAACTTAACATCTGATGATTTCCTAAGACACTTGATTTCTATCAGTCTAATTATTTTATGATTAGATGAATATAGATCTCTTGTAGAAAAGATGGGTCTCTCTTTGGGTAACATTCTGGGTAGGAGCACCCATCACACTGTCTACTCCCCATTAACATCTTCAACCATTCCAAATTTGTGATAGAGACTCTCAATCTTCCCCTAATATCCAATTATCACATTTTTTCTCAGTAATGGAACTCTCAATAACTACCCAGAACAAAGAACCCTGTAGCCAAATGTGGTCATGTGACCATGTTCTAGCTAGTGGGACATAAGCGGAATTGTTGTGTGTAAAACTTCGGAAGTATACCTAAAAGGACACACTGCCTTTTCTTCTCCTTCTCCCTCTTCTTCTTCCTTAATCTTTTTTTCATCTTTTTTTTTATATAATATATATGAGGGCAAAAGTTCATAAAGTTGTCTTGGATCATGAAGTAGAAACTATTTATTATCTCAGATTTTCTGGGATCAGGAGTTAGGACATGGTGTAGGCTGGTCCCATGCTCAGGGTCTCATGAGACTGAAATCAAGGTGTCGAATGGATCTATGGTCTCATCAGATGCTCAGGGTCCATTCTGCAAGCCTATGTGATTGTAGCAGAATTCACCCCAGAGCAGTTGCAGTATTGAAGCACTCTGCTACCTACAAGAGGCTGCTCATTGTTTTTTGCTTTGTGCTCTCCTTCATAACATGACAATTTCCTCTTTCATGGTCAGTAAGAAGTTGTCTCTGCTGCTTTAAGTGTCTAATTTTGGGAAATCCTACAATCTTTTTTTTTTAAAGGGCTTGTCTAATTAAGTCAGACCTCCCAAAAATACATTCACTTTTGATAACTCAGAATCAACTGATTAGGGACCTAAATTACATCTGCAAAATCCTTTTACCTTTCCTTATTCTATAGGTTAGAATGATGTCACAGCTTCTGCCTACATAAGAGGATTACATATGGTAAGTACACTAGAGAGCAGAAATCTTGGAACCCAGGTTACAATTCTGCCTACCACACTGACAATTTTGTGGAAGCACAAAGAAAATTATGAGAACACTCAAAACACTGCTGAAACTTGGGTTTCTTCTACACAAGAAAGAAATTTATATATCTTGCTTATACTGCTGCCATTTGTGTTTGAAACACATGTAGTCAAAGCTAATACTCACTACCCTTTATTACAGAAAACAATTAGCAACACTACACAGCTGCTTGCTTCTGGGTCCTCATTTTCTCCTGAAAATGATGCTTCCTTTCTTGCTCATCTTGCATTCTCCTCTCTGTGAACTTGTTAGCTATTTGTTGGATAAGCCATCAGAGTTGGAAAATTTGTATGTAAAATTTTTCTTCTCTTGGCTGTGGAACTAATTTTTAGTTTAGAATTAGCTTTATACAAATATTTTATAAGTTTCCCTGTCTTGGCTCTAAATCATAAAAAAATGGTCATTTTTGTCATAAATACTTGGGACAAACATGATTTCCCCTGGCCTCTCCTGCTTCCTTTTGTCCCACTTTAGCTCCTAGCAATAAAAAAGATTATTGGCCATAATATATGTAAGGCATGAGTTTAGAATATTTGGAGGGAAGAGTTCTAGCTTACTGCTTCTTTTTGGTATTCCTGGAATAATATGAGTTTAATTCACAAAAAGTAAAATAAAAAATGAACATTATAGGATATGGGATAAAGCTGAGAATTTCTTAATCTCCTAGAAATTTTTTGCATACCTTTCATCTGATTTATGGTAGTAAAGATGAGCAGTCTCCTCTCATCTTCCCCCACTGCCTCTGTGGGGAGCCTGCTGGTTGTACTTTTCTGACTTCCTCACTTTATGCAGGAACTTAACTGTGAACTCAATTTCAGACATTTCACTATTTATCTTTATCCACTCTATCTCTGAGAAATTCTCATTCACGAGCTTGATTTTCTCTGGAAGTCACAATTCATAAGCAGATAGCAGTTTTAAATTTAAAAATTATAAATGAAACTATATGGTGACAAACACTAAAATTGATCTATTTATATATATGTGTATATGTAATTCTGCTGCTTTTATTACCTTCCACAAATCCCCAATTTTTGATAGTTAGCAATATTCTTAAGAAATAGCCTAATGAATCCCACACATTTTCTTATAAATGAATTTACACATACACTTCAAAGAAAAAAAGCAGGAAATAAAATAAATGCCCTGGTGAACAATCACCCAGAGTCCTTGAAAGGAAACATGAAACAATGCTTTGGGGAGATAATGTTGAATATAATAAAAAAATGTTCAGTTGAAGTTTAGAAAGCGAGAGAAACATGAACTCCTCAATTAATTCGTCTCATGGCAGCTCTGATACTAATCTAAATATAGTCTGTTTAGAATTAATAAATTTTGGCCATATTTATTTTTATTAAAAGTTTTTTATCTATAGTTTCTATAAATATCAAATGCATGTTTATATAAAAGTTTTCTTTAAGACATTGACCAATGAAATTAGAATAAAATTTCAAATACAGAGCAAAGTCTAGAGTTCACAGAGTTAATTTAAGATTAAATATACTTAAGAATTTGGGTTTTTTTCCTATAAATTTTCTGGTACTTATAAAATAAAACACATTCAGTCCTTTATTTTATTTTCAACTATTATATATACATTATCTATGACTCTTTTAAAATGCATATATTCACCAACTATATCAGGTAGTGTTCCATCTGCAAAACAAGACAACTATGGATATTAGGAAATCAGGAACTTATTATTGAAATTAGGTCTTACATAATTGTTGGAGGAACTGAAGAATTAAAAGATCAGAAAATATCAGGAAAAAAAGTAACTAAGCCCTGTGTAGATATAAAAGTCAGAGCTTGCAGAAAGCTGCCACGTTGGAACCACAAAGCAGGTGGGTGTTGGCTCTTTGCTGACTGCCTCTGAAGTCACAGCTAAGTAGCTACTTGGTTAGCAGGGCCAGAAATCACTGAGTGGAACTGGTCAAGGAGCAAGGAAAAGTGAGAACAAACTGCAACTCTGAACTTGTTTTTTTCTTTCTTTCTTTCTTTCTTTTTTTTTTGAGACAGGATCTTGCACTTTTGCCTGGGCTAGAGTGCTGTGGCGTCAGCCTAGTTCACAACAACCTCTAACTCCTGAGCTCAAGCAATCCTCCTGCCTCAGCCTCCAGAGTAGCTCGGACTACAGGTGTGTGCCACTACACCTGCCTAATTTTTTCTACTTTTAGTTGCCCAGCTAATTTCTTTCTATTTTTAGTAGAGGCGGGGTCTCGCTGTTTCTGAGGCTGGTCTCAAACTCCTGACCTCAAGAGATCCTCCCTCCACTGCCTCCCAGAGTGCTAGGATTACAGGCATGAGCCACCACACGCAGCCTGCACTTGTTTCTTACTGCCTTAAATGATGAGGACTTTCAAAGTACAATCGCTTTTGTTTCACCTTCTTCTCCCCAGTCTTACACGAGTATCTCTTGTGGCCAATTTTTAAATAAAACCATTCAAGAATGGAGACTTTGGGACATGTCATGTATTTCCAGCCTAAATTAACAAAACACAAACTACCCAACAACCCTACAGCTGTCACATTTTCAGGGAAATCTGCCTTGATTTTAATAGTGTAAATGGTGAACATATAGAAATCAGCTTTTCCACCTCTCTGCATAGATGAGAAAACAAAGTGCCAAAGAGGGTAAGTTAAGTTTTCAAGGAAATAAAAATAGCTGATGTTTAAACAAATTTATCATTTTAAATCTCAGTCCCAGTTCTTCCTTTTCTAACACAACAATGATAACTTCTTACACTTGGGAAGGGGAGTCTGCATTATATTCAGTGTCACTATAAAGCCTGTAGAGAAAGAGAAAGTACTAAATAAGGCACTTTGCAGATTGTGTGGTACTAAAGTCTGTGTAAATTTTCCTATTAACTACTCTATCTTCCAGAAACAATGTAAAATGGCCTCTTTTCTTCTGTCAAGCTTCCATTTATAACAGACCGTTACAAGAATTTATTTTAAATCATTTTAAGGCATCTCGTCATTTTATATTATCCTTGTCCATATTGTACTGTATGAATTATTGAAGGTTAATGCATCTATATTTTGAGTGACCAAGCTATGCCCGATGATTTTAAATATTAAGTCATTCTTTTCCCCTGGTATGATGATAAATTTACATTATAATTAACAGCCAAAGAATTCCTTTTTATGTCATATAATGATGCCTTCTTTCAGCTTTGCTTTTCAGACAGTACATAATAAATCACAGGGGGAAAATCTTTATTTTTAATTTTCACATTTAGGCATTTAATGAACATTATTGAATTTTTCAAGTACTTATTGGAATGGAGGAGAAATATTTGTGGACTATTATTTTATTTCAGGCATACAGAATGCAGCATTCTGCTGAGGCTGGAATGCTAATAATTAGCACCTCTATTAGAAGTCAGCTCCTGGTTTTCAGCTGCATTATGCTGGGAAGCTATGTTTCCCAAGTGAACAGAGAATTATACAGTTTTATTAAAGAAGAGCATTTCCTTTGAATATAATTTTAAGAAAATCTTCAAAGGAACAAATTTAAAGCCTCAAATCAGGCACAGCACTAATTAGTGTGTAACAATGATTTAGGCGGAGAGCACCAGGCCTTGTTAATTTTCCAGGCGCATTCTGTAGTCTCTTTGCTGTATGTTTCTTTTGATGAGTCAATTTTATCTAGGTGCAGCTTTTTATATTTTAAATACTGTCATAACACTTCTAAAGTTTTAGAGAATGGTACATACTGATGCTGAAATCTGGCAATTATCTTCTAACTCTGCATTTCAGCAACTAATTTTATGGCGCAGGTTAAATTGCTTAATTCAATTTCAAGTATTTTGCATTTATAATATTGCTTTAAGTGGCATGTCTTTGCATAAAGTAATTACCTATTTGTTTATGTAGCCTTCACACTTACAAATAAAAATGTGCATCAATCATCAATTATAAATCAAGTTATTTAAGATTCAAAGGTGGCAGACGTGTGAGTTCCCTTGATCATGTTCTATCTTGTGATGCCTTTTAGGAATTATAAAAGTTAAAATATCAGCTTCCTAATTTTAAAATGCTATGTACTACAAATGAGTTATCAGAATAAACTGCTTTCTTCATTTAGTAAATAGAGAGGTATTGATCTGAGAATGTCGTGGGAAATTAGAAAACAGGAACACCGGAATGTCATATAACTATGATTTATGACTTTGCCAATATGAAGTAGAAATTGATTACTATTAAGGTCAATATCAAGATTCATTGACTCAGGTATACATAGTGACTAAGGCTAAATTGAGAATCAATGCTTACATCAAGAAAACATATATCTTCCTATGGATAAAAACACGCCAATATATCCTGCCATCCTGTTATTATCTATTATGAGAATATAATATTTGAAGCATGATAAATAATTTCAAATTTAAAAAATCACCCACTGCTGCTTCTATTAGTCTCTGAATCATTAGTGATGGAATATTAGATTATTTCAATTAAAAATTAGCATTCGTATCAAATAAAAATGAATCATAACTACAGTTCTCTTCAGAATTATTGAAAAATCCAAACTGCCTTATATAGTACCCTGAGGAAGATTCATAAAAATCACAGCACCAATGCAAACAGATATACTCCTATTATGTAACAGTTTGGAAAATGGATAAATATGAATGAATACATAATTAAATCAAGTTTTAAAAAAGTGATTTGTGGAGTTAAACACTAAAGACTTGTAAGACATGCATGTTAAAAAACATATAATTTA
>CM052440.1:129822820-129873245 GCA_028533085.1 Varecia variegata
AACTGCCTTATATAGTACCCTGAGGAAGATTCATAAAAATCACAGCACCAATGCAAACAGATATACTCCTATTATGTAACAGTTTGGAAAATGGATAAATATGAATGAATACATAATTAAATCAAGTTTTAAAAAAGTGATTTGTGGAGTTAAACACTAAAGACTTGTAAGACATGCATGTTAAAAAACATATAATTTATACTAAAGAGTATGTTATATTATAGCCCAGCTTGCCTAACATTTCTTATGTATTTTAATTAAAATTTTAAGCAATTCTAGGCCTCTTCACTTTTCCCAAGTCTTTTCCCCCCCATTACTTTGCTAATTTTTTTAATTTCACTTTGTTTATTTTCACTTTAAATTAGATCAATATGATCAACTTATGTCTTTCATGATTTTATTTGGTTAATAAAATGTAGCTTTAAATGTAAAATAATGTCAAAACATTTATTTAGTGTCATTTTAATTCAATAATTAAAAATTCAACACTCTAACCTATTTGTCCTGGAAGGCCACACATGAGCTCATTATAAAGTTAGATGTCAAAGATACAATCATTAATTTAAAAATTCTTAAAGAGCTTCTGCCAAGTGTCAGGTATTCTTCTAGGTACTAAGGATAGTTGCTGAGCAAATTAGATCCAGTACCTGTTCTTATAAGGAACACAGCCAATTGGCAAACAACACACCACTGCCATATAATTACAATTATGGTAAATAATAGCAAAGAACGTCCAGTCTGACCAGGCAAAAATATTCCAGCTAGTGGACTAACTACCTTAGTTTTGGGGGACCAACCCAAACTTTTGTATATCAGTTATGTATTCCAAAAATGATGTAGTTTATGCCGTTGAAATTCCCCTTCTAATTTCTCATTGTGTCCAACTGAGAGAAGAGTTTGTTTTAAGCTTTTTCAGAACACGCTAAAGACCAATACAAATACAAATCTATGTAACACTTTAAAAATTTTTGACTTGTAGGCAAAATTAGAAGCAGGGATAGGAATAAGAAACTCACTTTTAAGGATTGCTGGAGTAAAAATGTACTGGAAGAAAGAATATGGCGAGGAGCAAAATGATGGTAGTGCATTATTTTCTCCATAACCTAAGATGTAGAGAATATTATTCCAGGGTGGCAAAAAGGACGCAGTTTGTGCAAACACTCATATATACTAGATTGGTTATGTTTGTGAACATTGCTTTGCAAATAAAGACACTACATTGAAATTATAAGACTGTGGGCCAGGTGTGCTGGCTCACGCCTGTAATCCTAGCACTCTGGGAGGCCGAGGCGGGTGGATCGCTCAAGGTCAGGAGTTCGAGACCAGCCTGAGCAAGAGTGAGACCCCGTCTCTACTTAAAATAGAAAGAAATTATCTGGCCAACTAAAATATATATAGAAAAAATTAGCCGGGCATGGTGGTGCATGCCTGTAGTCCCAGCTACTCAGGAGGCTGAGGCAGGAGGATCGCTTGAGCCCAGGAGTTTGAGGTTGCTGTGAGCTAGGCTGACGGCCACGGCACTCACTCTAGCCCGGGCAACAAAGCAAGACTCTGTCTCAAAAAAAAAAAAATATATAAGACTGTGAAATTCAACTCTTTCTCTGATCAATTAATTTTCCTTTAGTTATTAAGTTTTATTCGTATACAGGAAACCATGAAACTGAACAAGTAATCTGAATTATATTAAAGTTTATCCTCCATTGAAAGTAATGGAAACTCTAGAAAATTCCTCATATTTTAATAATATTTTTCCCTTCCTTCCTACCTTCCTTCCACCTTCCCTCCCTCCCTTTCTTCCTCCCTTCTCATTCTGTAGCCAGGGCTGGAGTACAGTGCCACGAACATAGCTCACTGCAGCCTCGAACTCCTGGACTCAAGTGATCCTCCCACTTCAGCCTTTCAAAGTGCTGAGATTACAGATGTGAGCCACTGCTCCCAGCTTCTCCAATACTATTAATCAATTAATCAATATAATAAAAACAATTTTTTAAGCATTTAGAGAATAAAACAAGCAAAGCAAAACAATGCAAAACACTATAACAAAAACCACTACCCCTTATTATAAGGATAAATGGATGCATGGCTAGTAGATACATACAGGGTCAGGGGAAATGCTAATGACCTTTGTTCTTTTACAGTGAGAGGTTGAGATATCTTTACTCTCCACATTACCTGGTAGGCCATAAAACCATTTCCACTCTTTGGTCATATGAAACTCTCATCTGTTTCCATGAATAGTTCCAAACGTTCTGCTGTCTTACTTTTCTCTGACCCTGATACTGAATGATGCCATCCATATCATTCAGCCTTAAGAACGGAAGAGAGGGCAAGGCAACAAACTAGCGTTTGCAATTGAGAAAATAGAATTAGAATGATCCCAGCATAGCAGGTTGAAAATTCTAGTCTGAGCTCCCATTTGGAATTTTTTTGAGTACTCAGTTATTTTTTTTACTCATTCTTACCCAATCTTTGTTTTATAAAGAGACCACCAATTATTGCAAAAACTGCATTTTACTTCTACAGTGACACACAGTACCTTTGTTTTCTGCCCAAAGACAGTGACTCTTAGCATAGGAATTCCAAAAGTACTTCAAGTGTGAAAGACAGAGATTTTTATTGGTAAAAATCATGGAGCAGAAAAGCAATGCCATACTATCCATTGATCTTACACTCAAGTGAATGGAAACTTTCTTAATTTCTGTGTTGGTAGCAGGATTCCAAAAGTACAGCATGAGGCAAGGGATAATAATGCTGTTTAACTTTCAGTGATTATTACTAAATAAAGCTACTGGTAAAGTAAATGTTATTACCAAGTGTAAAAAAATAGAACATTGTGAGTCTGAAATGATAGGTTAAATTATAAAGAATTAGAACAACAAATGCACTTACAGCTACGTTTCTAAAATTGTATTGAACTTCATTATAAATAGAATTAACAATTGCATCAGAGGTCTGTAGCTTTGCTAATAAATCTGCTCCACTTTCAGTTCAGATTGACAATATTTGAGACACAGGGATATATGATGGTACATTTACACTAAACTATGTTACAAGATCTGTAGGACAATAATATTTCGATTGAGCATACAAATGTAGACGTGTTCCATAGCTAACCTCATTTTATTTCTTGGAGAATGCTTGGCATGGCAATGAATGCTTTAAATATGCTTTGAACCAGCATATTGAACAGCAGCACCGGAATTGCATGCAGCAATTGTCCCTTCCATCCAAGTCTTAACAATTGCAAGACTCCTTGGAGAACAACTTTCTGAAATTCAATACAAATTTAGACTCTAAACTGTAGCACAATATGTAATTGTAAATTATTTAAAACTTCCAGTACATTCAGTGCAGCGTGCATTCACATCTGTCTTTATAAATAACACGTTTTTTCTTCATGTACTGAATTATAAAAGCCACAATCAGTTCATCTTGAACAACCCTGTCCTTCTTTCTGATACATTATTCAGCTACATCATTTTGGAAAGATCAACTTACATATTACCCAGAAATATTCAGGCCCTGGAGAAAGTATTAGCAAGAAAACATCCCATTAGTAAACCCTCCCCTCTTACATGCAGATATTCTACTTTCAACTTGTTAAAAATTTCTTTTTATCACATTATATTCTCACCTCTCCCAACACTTCTTTCACAATTTTCCAAGGCATTTAAATTGTTGACCTGGAAATGTCCCTCAACATAATAATCATAGACAATAAAGTAATTGTATATTTCTGTTCTGGCCATGCTTCAAGGGTTATAATTTATTACATGAGATGATTAGCATAGTTTCTGAGGAAAAACTAGTATAAAAAATGGTTTCAATTTTGAGCTTTGCTCATTGGGCTCCAGTTCCAAAAAGTTTTTGTTGTTTTTGCAGAGAATATAAATACTTCCACTCAATGTCTGATGTGTGAACTTTGAATGTTAGCCAGGCACTAAAGCACATAACGAAGCAAGTGACCTTTTCATTCTTCAGTGAAAGCTGCATGTGATAGCAGATCCCCAGGATGCATGTTTGGTGCACAGAGTTACAGCTAATCATCTTGCTTACCATGTCTCAGCATGTGACTGGTTTGAGAACAGCAACAACCTTTTTTATTTAATCAACTAATCAATGGAATATAGATCTATGTTGAAAAATGGTACCATCTTGCTAATAAAACTGAAGTAAATGCAATAAAATGGAGATTCATACTGATCTCAATTATTTGGGTGTCTCACTTATATTGCTACATATATTTGAATCACCGATATGATATAAATAATGCATTCAACTTGTACATTTCAAGATTCATAATTATTTCTGGAAAATATTACCAATTAATAGCATTAATGATCATATAATCCTTATAGTTGCATACCTTAAGGAATTGAGATACAAATGAATTCCTTTATATCTCAAAGCATAATTACTATTGAATAATTTGCCTTCAATAAGTTTGATTAAACTTTTAAATGTTTAAGATATAATAAAATTTTACTTTATTAAGAAATATTTTTCCTCAATCTTCTAAAGTTATTTTCCTACAATTTTTAAACATAGTAGCAATGTATACTTAAAATACAAGTAAAATGTTTTTGAGTAAATACTTTATATCACTGGTTTCGATCAGGTTGATATAATGATTTATTCTGATTCTTATCTGAAATTAAAAGTGGAAATGTAATTTAGAATCAATAAATATAATTCAAATTTAATTTTGCTTCACTGAATTACATTCATTAGTGTATAATCAAAAAATTGTACAATGGAGCCTTCCCAACAGACATTACCTATATCAAAAATATATTTCATATTTGTACCAGTTCTCTTTTTAAAGTTTTATTGTGTTATAATTAATATATGAAAAAGTTGCACATATTTAATGTATACATCTTGATGAGTTTGGACATATGCATAAATCCATGAGAGCATTACCACAATCAAGAGGCTAAACATATCCATCACCTCCTTTCACCACACACATGTACACACAGATCACAAAAGAAGACAAGGACATTTTTGCATCAGTTTTTTTAGTAAAGAAAACCCTAATGTGAATAGACAACTTCTATTATTCTTAAAAGGGAAGATTTATATCACAGTATGGCAAATGATTACTAAAATTGTTTATTCCTTAGGCTACTTACTAGTGACACATATTTTTTTCCTATGAAAGTGTGCTCGTTTGTACAGTATATTGAAATAATTTGGTAACAATTAGGAATTGTTATAAAGTAAGTTTCTTCTGAAACAACATTATGAAGTTTCACAAAAACCTAAAAGGAACTCCATTATAGACTACTATAACCACATAAAAACTTCCTGGCATCACAGTATTATATAAAATCTAAAAATACATAATAATATATACATATTGCAATATACTCCTCCACGCTCTGAGGATAATCATTTATGTTTTTCTGTTATTTAATAGTCTGCACATGCTGGCCAGTATGGTATCCATTTGAACTCAGAGGAGCAGTATGTGACAATTGGGAAAGCATTATTTGTCCTCCTTGACAGATTGGGGGGAAAATGACCTAAGATACTAAAGGAACATGCTTAAGGTCACACAACTATTAATTTATAAAGCTGGGGTAGAACATGGACCACCAGATGCCTGAAAAGAGAGCTTTTTCTACTAACGACTGCTGCTATTACAATATAAATGCATAGAAAACTGCTAAACCTGCTGTGATAGCTTACCTAATGGTGCACAGGATTAACCTAACTCTAAATGCCTTAAAAACTTACTAATGCAGATACAGAAAACCAAATCTTTAATTACTTGAAAGTCTTAAAAATCCTTTCTCAGATTTACCTTTTTCAACCTCACCTCAGAAATGGCACGTTCCTTTCACTTTGGTATTAACTATTGATAACCACCTTGTGATTCACCCATTTAGGGAGGTTATTTCTGGCTAAAGCTAACAATTGCTGTGGGAATACATACAGCAATGTCTGAGATACAATATCTCCACATGGGATGCTACAAAACTTCAAATGTCAATTTGGAAAGTGTCAGTACCTATATGACACACACACTAACACACACACATGCACATCACTCAGTTGTTAATGACAAATGAAAAACTTTAGAAAAATTAAACTTAGCAGAGTTGATTAGAGCAAAGAAAAGATTCATGAATTAGGTAGCACCCTGAGCCAGTGAAGGTTCAGAAAGCTCCACCTAGCAAGGTGGGCAGGCAGGATTCATACATAGAAAAAGGAAGTGACCCAAAGAAATAGCCTAATTCATTACAGCTGGACCTTTGCTTTCTTTGGACTTGTCTGGGCAGTTTTCAACCTCTGATTGCCTGAAAGCCTGGCCGATATGATTGGCTTAGACTCAGTTGCTTGTTATAAGAATATACTCTCAAGTTCGGTTGCAATTTGTTTACAGATTAAGTTATGTTACAGTTCACTACCTACAGAAGCAGCTTTAAGCTAAATTCAGTTTAATTTAACATTAATCAAAAGGTTAAAAAGTGAGAAATGTGTTTTTATCTTTGATGAAATGAATTAAAAAAAAAAAGAGTGTATGGCTGGGATAAAGAAATTGTCAAGAATAGACCCTACGTGGAAGGAAAAAAAAAATGAGTAAAACTGATTAGACAAGTAAAGACATTAACTGTATAGAGAAATAGATTGAACTCTTGTTCTTCACACTCACTATTCCACAGGCTTCCATCTCTCCTTCTTTTACGCCCTCTTTTCCTACCTTTCATAAAAATTATGCTAACACTCCTTTCTTGCTCTTCGCTTTTCCTCTGTCACCTTTGAAAAGTTCAATTTGTTTTCTATGACCTCAGTTTTTCTTTGCATCATTTCCCTAACTTCTCATTATTGGACTCCTTATGGCCCTGAATCTTGCCCTGATATACTTCTTTTTATCCCTAACCTCCTTCCTTAAACTATAATGAAGAGAATGAGAGAGCCTATGAAAATTGACCCAAGTTATCCCACATACAACCAGGAAATTCTAACACCACCGTATGCAAAGAAACTCGCTGTAGCTAAAGCTTTAAGCATGAGTAATAAATGACCAGACAAGGTGGTTCTATCCCCAACAGGAAAATTCTCAAGTTAGAAAAATAGTAATAAAACTGAGCAGCCTCATAGACAGTAGATTTATGCTTTACTGCTGTTAAAGCCCCACACTTAACCAGCCGGTGGGGCAGAATCATTTCCCATGGATCATAAATCATTTGCTTTCCACAGTACTCAGTGTTCACCTTCATGTTGCTACTAAGACAAATGCTACCTTGTAGTTCAAGGAAATTTGCATTATGTGGTAGAATTATATGAATTGCCCATCCAGTTCTGAGTGCCTGCAGATTGTCATAAAATAACAAGAGCAATACTATATTATGGAATTGCTGCTCACAGCACTACTCTTGATGGTGAGCCAAAGTGCTGGAGAGCTCTAGAGTTTAGTTAGAGCTTTAGAGTTAGGCCATAAAAACACGTTTGAGCAAAATATGGCTATTTGAAAAGCTTGTGCTCATTTTTCTACAGACCACATGAAGCATGAAATTTGTGGAAATAGCATCAAACACAATGCTTTCCATCCAGGTCCCAGCAATTTCTAGTGGCCAGAATGACAGAAAATCACAAGAACTATAAGAGAAAATTGATTTCAGAAAATAAATTAACACAAAATCTTGTATCAAAAAAGAAAAAGTAGAACCAAACCCTTTTGTAGATATGAGCAGCCAAAAACACTGTGTGGTAAAATGCTGAAAGTTAAAAACATAAGATAAACCTCACTTGTAATTCACTCTAAAATTTGTTCAAGTACCTGTCTGATGAGAACCAATAACTACCCTCATGTCCCTCCAAGAATCCACTGTATAATTAATATGGTTTCATAGTCTGTGAATGGAGACATTACCGTTTTTGTTCTTACACATGTAAGTAAATGCTATGGTTACATAAGATGTTATGGTGTAAAATAAATTAAAACTAGGAATGGATATTTATAATATTCCATGTACGTCATTTAAGATAATGCCTGGGCAGATACAGGTTCATCTCTTCCTCCCAGAGTTACATCGGAATTGGAGCAGCATGTTCAAAATTGAGTAGATACAGCACTGATATAGTCACAATAACCGTGAGGTTCAAGCCTCTAAAGGTGCTGAGAACAGTTTGAAAAAGAAGCAAAGTGGTTTAGAACTGGTTTAGAACAATTTCTTCCCTGTGAAGTTTCAGAAAGGCTCCAACATGCGTGGCACACATTCAAAGAGCGGGAATGAGATGTAGAACAGTAAATATAGTAACCATATTTGGAACAACTGGAACAGATAGCCTACCACCACCATCATCACCACACATTCCGAGAAAATAACAGAAGTGCCTCTGTCTTTCAAAGTAAAAACAGATTTTGCATTCTAAAAGGTTGCCAGCGTTTAAAGTTCCTGATGGAAATGTTAGGGCACAAGGTAAAGGCTTTATGAACAGAATCCATGTGTGTTGCGCTATCAGAGTGTGCACTGAGGGGAATCCTGGTTGTGAGCACACCTTACTCACGTATTGAGTCCTCACAGTCAGCAGATTCTGGAAGGAAAACAATCTACTTAAAAGAAAGGAAATCTCTTCAACTATCTATGTTAACCAATATTCTCTTACATTCACAAATACAAACGTACAACCAAGAATTTTCAAACAACTGAAGAAGAGAAGGAACACATGTACAAAGAAGAAAGAAATTAACCACTTAGGAAACTACTAATTCAGGGAATGATAGTGAAATTGAAGAACATTATATTAATATTCAGTATTTTCAAATTGATTAGAGAAGCTATTGAATCCAAAACATTAAAAAGGCAGCTACATAAAAAATGAATACTCAAAAGACAAAATAAAATTCTTGGTAATTAAAATATAATGATAGCAAAAGCAACAAAAATATAACACTGAAGAAAACTTCCAGAGCACAAAGTCAAAAAGAAAGGATAGAAAGAATGGAAAAGGTAGAAGAAGGCAGTATAAATACAAAAGGCTAAACATTGGTCTACTAGGATGTAAATAAATAGAAAAAAAAAGAAATAGAAAGAATTGCTGATAGATATTAATAAAAGAAAATTATTAATCTGAAATCTGATTATAAAATCAGATTTTTTTTGAAAAAAAAATATAAATCTGAAAATATAAATCTGAAAATATAAATCTGAAAATATAAAATTTTTTAACTGAGGCAACCCTCTAATTGCCAGGCAGAGAAAAATGAAAGGAGCAAAAGAATGAAGAGCACTTCCATATACTAATAAATCTATTCATTTTAGAACAAGGAGCTACAGGACTCTGGAAAGAACATCTTTTAAAAAAATAATGACATACCATAACATAGTGTATGATAACATTTACGATAAGAGTGAAAAGAAAATGCTTCCTGTACCAGCAAAAAGTCAGAAATTGTTCAACAAATATTTAAGTCCTGAGATGAGTTAAGCATCATTCTAAGTGCTAGAGCAATAGCTGTGCATAAAAGACAAAGATCAAATTCTTCCTGAAGCTTGTATTCTAATGGAGGAAAAATAACATTAACAAATAAGTAATTTAAAGTGATAAATGTTATCAAGAAAATAAATCTGTGTAGGAGACTAAGGATTGATGAAAGTACAGTATAGAGGAGTTTGTAATTTTAGAATTTGGAAACTTAGAGGAAAAATTCTAGAGAACAAAGTCATCCTAGTCACTGTACCAAGTATGAATAAACTAAAACTTGGCATATTGTTGGATTATCAAAGGTCCTAAGTTCATATCCCTGTCAATAGGAGTACATAAACACATAATTAATTCCAAGGGGGGAGAAATAAAGATGCTTTTCATGATGGCAGTGAAATTACTGTTTGCCACTGGAGAACTCACATTAATTCCTTGATACCAGAGTTTCTTTGTCTATAAAGGAAGATTTGGAATTTACTCTCTCAAGTACCATCTATACCAAAATTCTGGGATATTGTAAAACACTCAAATTTTAGCAGGCACTTAAAACACATAAAAGATATTTAAAATATAGCTATCTGTATATAAAAATGTTGATTAAAACACATTTACAGAAAATTCAAAATAATACACACTCCCATTAATAGTAAATTTTTTAAAGAGTTATGTTATTTCAAGGTAATCACATATTTAATTAGCCATACAAAGCATGAGAAACATTCCACACTATATTTTTAAATAAAACAAAAATCAAGTTAAAATATAATATTATTTTATATTGGAGAAACACAAAACAATGTCAGTGGTGCAAGAGAAGATTGTTATATATTGTATAGGTTTTAAACTACATTTATTTTCTTAGAATGTACAATTATTTGTTTTAACACATTTTGAACAACTAATAATAAATAAAATTATATGTACTAAATTTAAGGACATCCAAGACACCTCAAAATTTTTTAAAGTTTTATAAAAACATAAACAAAAATATATTTAAAAGCATATAAAAATACTTGGTAGCATACATACAAAACTATTAGTTGAAAATATCTCTGAGGAGAACTTTAGAATCAGAGCTGGGGGTAGAAGAAAGATGTATGAAAAAGAACATTAGCCTCCCCTTTGTCTTATTCGTGTCTGTATTTTAATTTTTATTTAATGAGAACATATTAGTTCTATAAAATAAAAGTAAATGAAAAATATATCTCTGTATTTACTCATGAACAACTGGAAATATATATGTGACAATTTATATATGACATTTACATATATATGATATATATGTAACATATATATGACATTGTAAGAACATTTAACTTTGAGTTAAGTTAAGCAAGTTAGAATTTTACTGCTTAATTTATAACTGTTTTTGATCCATTTACAAGGAGGATATATTGTATTATAACTATTTTAATAGAAATATCTGTGGGTAATATATACATAACTATTTCCAAATAATTTATATGAAAATATTCAGACACTTAACTTGGATTTTTAAAAACCCAGTTTCTATCAGTAATGATTTCAAAATTTTAATGTATTTGTGAAAGTGATGTTCTTCACTGCAATTTATAGCACTATAGATTATCATAGCTGAAGAATATTAAATTTTTAATTTATCTTAGTACTGGTCTGCTCAACCTACAATATCATCTTTAAAATATATGGAAAGTGAGTAGCAATCAATTTAAATTTTAAAAAATGAAATAGATATGCAAAATATGTAAGAGAAAAACATATACTGAGTCTATTGGTCCCCAAAGTGAAAGAATGTCACATATTGAGCAAGGCAGTCACCATGCCAGTACTGGCTTACTCTCCTTCTATATAACGAAGAAATATATATATATGTGTGTGTTATTTGGGTCACTGTATTTTGAACCTCTTTATTAGAGTAAATTATCCTGAAAGTTAACTAATAAATTCATAAACAAAAACATACTTTCAGCATTATCTACAAAGAAACAGGAGAGGGATGGACACTACCTAAACTAAGTCCCAAATATTGATAATTCAGAAATAAAAGGCATTTTGAACTAACATTTTAACCCTCATCCTTAAGAGCATTGTACATGTCAATTGAGTAACTGAATTTGTCCTTGTTCGTTGATCTTCAATAAATTCTTTAGGAACTTTTCTCCCAATTTAATGCAATTCAGCAAACATTTAATTCTACATAATTGCTTTTGAACTTCAGAAATCACAACCCTGACACAATAAACTTGAAAAATTAGCTACTGGGCATGCATGTGCTCCAAAGAAATGCATATTTTTCTCAGGTTCTCCAGTAAGACATTTAAAAGTAATAAAATTTATTAAACTTTTATACAAAATTCAGTGGAGTTTCTTGTCTACTCTAATGACAAATGTGACATTAGTCAGAATTGTAAATTTTGTTTAAAGTTATTCATGAAGTATACAGATCCTAAGCCTTTTCTAACTGAAATCACTTTAAATTGGTTAGGTAACGGTAGTAAAATTCTCTATTTAAAAATATTGTACTGTTGATTAACCATGTCATATTCCAAGTTTCAATTTATATTTTCTAACTTCAAAAATTGAATGAGAATGCTATATTAGTATAACTTTTAAATTGTCACTAAAATGTGCTTTTGCTGTGTGTAATTCAGACCACATGTCTGTAGATATGCCCTAGAAAAACTGGTAATTTGTAAATGTAAACTAAAATAGAGTCTATACAATCAAAAGAATTAGTGTTGCCTAATGATTAATTACAGCTAGTAAGACTACTCAAAGAATGGTGTATCTCCACAGATCTGCCTCTGCGGGGACAGATGGTGGGACCAAAGCTGAGTATATATCCCACCCTCAGCCATCTCCAAGGGGCCCACAGGCATAGTCACCTATGACCTCGTACATGGCAGCCATCATCCCTTCCCTGGACTAGTTCAATAGCCTTCTGATTTCCCCTTTTCAGTTTTGCCCCCTTACAGTTAGAATAGCATGTCTACCAATCAGTGAAAATGATTTTTTTTGAAGGAAGATGTGGGTTTTTTTCTTTAAGCATAAAACCAAAATCCTCCAAAGACTTCCCATTGCAACTCAAATAAAATTCTGACTCTGTAGGCCAGGCCAAAAATCTCCCATATTATTTCTGACTTCATCCTATTCTATAACTCCTTCCTAGCCCAGCCCACTGTGTCTCATTTTGTCAAACATGCCAACCCTTTCCTTTAACAGAGCTTCTCGTGCTTGCTGAGGTTACCTTCCTGGAGATTGCACATGACAACCTCCTTCCCATATTTTTTTGAACTTAAATATCATCTTACTCACAACATTTGACCATCTTATCTAAATCTCAGCCCCTGCCATCTGACCACCTTAATTCTCTATCATATCATGGATTTTACTTCTAATTTAATACTTATATATACCTGAACTTATCTAATTTATTTTTTCAGTGATTATTGCCAATCTATCCCTCTTAGACAAGGAGTCTTATTATCATTGTGTCACCAGTGCAAAATTCAATGATTGGAAGACAGTAGGTACTTAACAAACATTTATAAACTGACTGATTAATGTCATCTTTGGTTTTACTGTATATCCATCTGGAACTCCTATTACAACAATAAATATTGGAACTGCTAGATATTTCCACTATTCCTCAACTTACCATTTATACTTCCTATCTGCCCTTTAACTCTGTGTGCTAGGAAAATCCCTAACCTTTATCTTCCAGATCACCAATTTGATCTTAGTTATAGTCTCTTTTCCTGTTTATCATGATAACATATTTTTTAAAGGAGGGTGAGAGAATTATCTTTTAATTTTAAAAGAACAGGGATGATTTCTTTTTCACAGCATCTATTTCTGCTTAACAGATATAATGCTGTTTCCACTATTTCTAATGCTATTTATTATATTACCATCAAAGTCTTATTCTGTTTCCTTTATTAATCCTGTTACTTTGGATATCAGATTCTGCTGTTGTATTTAGCATCTGTCTTTCAAATGTTTGCTGATTTTTTTTATTCTTCAGGTTCTATTGATTTGTTCAATTTATCACAACTATTATTAAATATTAATAACTTAAAATAGCTAATGTTGCTTTAAGTATGCCTATAACAAGCAGTCTAGAAATTGAAAAGACTCAGGCATATTTTTGGGAAGATTTCCACATTTTAATAATATATGAATAATAAATAACTTTTATTACATGGAGGAGAATATATAAATGAGATATTTTAAAAATAGTCAGTGTAAAATAATTTATAGTAGTCCTAATTATGTCATATAATACGAATCAGATACTTGTTGCATGAAGGCAGTGGAATCTTCTGTTTGATAAAATAAACTTCAGCAAAGCAGGTTATCTGATCTATCAATTATGTTTCTGTCCATAATATTAGCAGATATAAAAGTGAGTTTTTTGTTTATAATGTACTTTAGTCTGAGAATATTGAACAGCAAAAAAAAAGCATTTAAGTTGTCATATTCTTCTATTACTTTATTTTATACTTCATTTATTTCTGTTACATAGCCGTGTACTTTATTATCACTCATTGTTACTAACAGGCACAATTTGGCTCTAATAGAAGTTTCTGTCATCTATTAACTATGAAACTAATGGCTGTAACAAGTAACAGGTTTAATTACATGTATTGATTCTAAAGTGTTTATCTTTTTGTTTGTTCCTTTGAAATAATCCGGTTAACTCTATTTATAATTTATTGATGAGTTAATCGACTTAATCTCGCAAAAGAAAATCTTTTGAAGTCTACAGGTGATATGTTAAATATCCTTCAAGTTACTTTGTATTCACAAGGCATATAACATTATTTCACATTCAAAACAATATTAAATGTTATTTCCTTCTGTTGACCTTCAGAGTTCTTATAATGGTAAAAAAATAATATATACCATTGGGTATATTATTAAGTCTCTTTATATTTGTGTGACTTATTTCTATGATAATCAATAAGAGGATATTATCAAAGTATGTTCTCTCTCTCTGTCTCTCTCACACACACACACACACATACACACACCCTTACCTACTTCTGCTTTCCTTTCACGTTCACTACCAATACCCTAGTGCAAGTCC
The DNA here is from genome assembly GCA_028533085.1 of Varecia variegata. Taxonomy (NCBI): domain Eukaryota; kingdom Metazoa; phylum Chordata; class Mammalia; order Primates; family Lemuridae; genus Varecia; species Varecia variegata. The sequence continues at coordinate 129,837,327 of CM052440.1, forward strand.
CAGAATTTCAGTACTCTTGTGTCCCTGCTTAAAACTCTTTACTGGATATTTCCACAATGCAATTCTCAAGTGCAAACCTTGTCATCATCTGACCCTTATTTTATCTCTTCAGCTTTATCATAGGGTGTGTCATTTCCTTCTTATCTGGATGCTTGCAAGACAGTCTGTCTCTCTGCTGTGCCATGTTTCCCTGGCCATACTCAGAACTCTCACTTATAGTCTTCCCTGGCATTCTCTCTGTCCTGGTATTCTCTCCCACCCTCATTCCACCAACTCTTTGTTTCAAATTAAATTTTACTTCCTTGACTCCACATAAAATTAGGCCTCCTATCACAATGTTTTATAACAACCCTATTTTTGTTTCATAGCAGATAATTTATCATATTTGTAATCATATATTTTTAATGGTTTTTGTCTTTTTTCTCATCAATTTACAAGCTCCTTGACTTCAGAGAGCATATATTAAACATTGACTCCATAGCACCATAATATCTAGCACACATCTTAGGGCATATAGACATTTCAGAAATATTTGATTGTAAGTGAACAAGTGTTCCCTCAAAGTTCTAAGTGAGATAGGGATAAATATATTTTAATTTTTAAAAATACTTTCAGTTTACTCTGAGTAAATATTCCAGTTATTCTGATACTGAACCTAGGTCTCCATAGATGCTTAAAATATTTATTCAAAAGTTTGAAACATGCATTCATTTTATGGACAAAGCAAGATTGAGCTCTATATACACTGAATCTAAAAGCAGTTAGGCAAATGACCCTGAATTAAATAGAATACAAATTTTGAAAAAATTGTCTTATTATTTTTCCTAAATCATGGAAATTTGGGTTTAATCCCAATTAAGGCTATGATAAAGCCAGATTAATATTTTTTCCTAAAGTAGAGTTTGAGTTGTATCACTGCCTTGCTCAAGAGCCTTCTATAATTCATCATTTCTACTTATAATTAAAGGACCAATTAAAAATTCCACTTCATAAAATCTTTTCTGAATCCTTACAGATGGAATTAATCATATTTTCCTTTACATCTGCTATGATTTGAATGTTTTTCCAGACCAAAAGTCATGTTGAACTTTAATTGCCATTTTAACATTACTAAGCAATGGTACCTTTAAGAAGTGATTATGGTATGAAGGCCCCACTCTCTTGGGTGGGATTGGTACTGTTACCAAAGGACAATTTCAACCCTCTCTTGCCCTTACTTGCCCTCTTGCCTTCTTCCATGTGGAGATGTAGCAAGAAGTTCCTTGCAAGATGCCAGTACATTGATACTGGACTTTCCAGCCTCTAGAACTATGAGTCAGTAAATTTCTATTTGTTATAAATTACCCAGTCTCAGGTATTCTGTTATAGCAGCACAAAAAAAGATAAGACAAAATTCTTATTACACTTTAGTTATCTATTGTAATTTGTCATTTTTCTCCTAGCATTTTTTTAAATTAACAAATAAACTTGTATATATTTATGGTATACAACATGATGTTTTGAAATGTGTATCCATTATGGAATGGCTGAATCAAACTAATTAACATATGTGTTATCTCACCATTTTTTTTGTGTGTGTGTGGTAAGAACACAAAATCTATTGTTAGCAATTTTAAAGTATATAATACATAATCAATAATAGTCACCATGTTCTACAATAGATATCTTGAACTTTTTCTTCCTGTCTAATTGAAAATTCACATCCTTTGACCAATCATCTTTCCAATTTCTTCCCACCTGCTATCCCCAGCCATTGGTAAGCGCCCTTCTACACTCTGCTTCTAGGAGTTCAACTTTTATAGATTCTACATATAAGTGAAATAATGCAGTATCTATCTTTCTGTGCCTGGCTTATTGAGCTGAGGCCAACATGAAGAAGGAAGCAGGTGAATGGGACAGTAAGTTCTAAAACTTGGATGCAGGATTGTGCTAGATGTGTTCACGAAACATAGAAGAGGCCAATGTGCTATGAAAGCAAGGGGGTGAGGAAGGAGGTAAGACAGAAGGTCTAATGTTAGCTAGGATTCAGATTAAAGATTTGTTGGACAGAGTAAATACTTTGAATCTTATTCTAAAAGTGCCATTGAAAAATGGAGATCGTTGAAGGGTGACATGCTTCCATTTTATTTAAAAGGTGAGGTTGTTAAACAGAAAGCCAGAAAACTAGTTGGTTAGCATTGAGATGTCCTGGCAAGAGTTGATTTGGTGTTAGTGGTAAAGGTAGAATATTTATATTTTGTTAAAATATATTTTAAAAGTAAAAAATACAGTTAGCTGATGCATTGGGCATATAGTTTGAGAGAAAAAGAGGAGTCAAAAATATTTTTCAATATGCTTACATAAAAATTTTATATTAAAAAAATTCTATTTTTCTCTACATGTATAAAGAATTTTGGAGTTTGGGATGGTATGTCAAATAAAATAATTCACATATTTACAATATATGCAATTCTCCAAAATTGGATTTGTACATTTGTAAAATGGGTTCTACTTGGATCACAAATAACCTCATCTCAAAGAAAGCAATGGGATAAAGTCTTCCAATAGAAAGCACTCCACTGGAATAGCAGAATTTAGCATCACTAGTGTCCTATTTCATGAAACATCAACAGGCATTTTTAGTTTGTGATGCTTTTTCAGTCTCTTATATAAAAATAAACATAAAAGATAAGACAAAGCTTGAATAATTTCACTGGGAATTTCCAGCATATTAAAATGTAAATATTTTCCTTATGTCAAAAATTTTCTTTGAATGCTCACACAGATTTATTTATTATTATAAGCTGACAAAACTCTGTGGAAATTCTCAGTTGATCTGGTCAAACCTAATTGCCTACTGTCACTAATTCAACTGGCCCCATGCACAGCTGGTCTTAATACTGCCAACTTCAATCATGCCAAGAAGAAAAAGAATATATTAAAGTTGCAGAAAGGGTGAACCATTTTAATAGTAAGATGCGATCTCAGCTTTTTTACTTATTAATACCTGCATAATAGAATTTCTATGATTATTAACAGTGATATTTATTTTTTTTCTGAAATACCTCTTTCTAAAGTTAATATTATAGAAATAAGTAAGAAAGACACTAATTCATGATTATGAAAGGTACTTTTTCAACTAAAGGAGCTCTTTGAAACTAACAGAGATTCAAATAAACTTGTACCAGAAGTCTGACCAAGCAGACACTCCTACAAACCATTTATTTGATTTATTTTATCATGAAAATGGAATCGTAGTCCTTCCTAAGCGTAATTGCATAACATAGATCAGAATATTATATTCTTGATACATTTATGATTTTTGTAGAGCCAGCTAATTTTATGCATAACTCTTCTACATGAAATATGATATAAGTAGCATAATGGTGACTGTTTTAGGTCACATACTTGAAATGTCTTTCTATTATATCATTTCTAAGTTATTTCTCTATGTGTCTGTGTTTGATTGAGTGAAAGTTACATCAGAATGTTTGGCCATAAAACTAAGCCTAACTCCACTAGTGTCTTTCATAGTAGTTTCATCAATCTTTTAAAAAGGTGAATATTGGGCTAGGCGCAGTGGCTCACACCTGTAATCCTAGCACTTTGGGAGGCTAAGGTGGGAGGATCTCTTGAGCCCAGAAGTTTGAGGTTGCAGCGAGCTATGATGATGCCACTGTACCCTAGCCTGAGTAACAGAGTGGGACCTTATCTCAAAATAATAATAAAATTAAAAATAAATAAATAAAAAGTTGACCATGACTCTGTAATAATGTATCATGCAAAAGACAAGATCTCAAGCCCTACATCATCTACTTGATCAAGAAATGACTTATTAACTGGCACTGCAATAGTGAAAAATTTGTCTCAAAATTAAGCATTGATGGGAAATTAACAGAATATAGTTGAAGAGATGATAATTTAAGATAAATAACACGATTTTTTTTTACACAATTCATTTTTCCCCAAATTTTCAGTACTGGAGATTAAATTTATTTTTAAAAATAATTTGGTTTTAGTACCTTTCAACTATCCAACAAAAAGCAGAATAATTCTATTTATTTTAACGTAGAATACTCTGCAAATTTATTTATGAAGGAAATTAAACAATAGCAGATTATATATGCTATCAATATAGTGTAAGAGAAACACCCATTATTCTCATACATGAAAACAATGAATTTCACTAAATAATGAATTTAGAAAATATGGCATTCATTCCAATGTCAAACAAATGCCAGTTTTCATGGAAAACTGATTTCCCACCAGATTATCTGCCAAGAATTTTAGATTCATTTTTAGCTCAGGTCAAAAAAGGTCTAACCATCTAATTCATAGGATAAATCATTCTTTATTTTGTTAATTTACCTTTATCCCATGTGAAGCTTCTATTCTACTCTTGTATCTCTTTGATTAAAAAAACCACTGATGTTCCTGTGCTAATATATGTTTCCACTGTTTCTATTGGTGATATCGTGGGCTTTATCTTTCATTATAATATAATAGTAAATCCAGTTGACTACTACTTATTTTCAGTTAAAACCATAACACTTTTTTATAAAACTGAAATTTAAGTTTTTAGGGGAAGATGGTATCAGTGGTACCTAAGAAATTTTATTTCTGCTTATCTAAAATGTGTTTTCAATACAATCAAATACTTCTCCTTTTTGTCCTTTTGGAGCTGCCCTATAATAAAACATCCAAACATCTGCAAATTTTCACCAGAAAAAAATTTAGAAAAATGTTAAAATGAAATAAATACATTTTCTTTGGGCACTAAAGATTTTAAAACTTTGAAAGACTTTCATTCATATCATTATATAATTGTTTATACTCATAATTCCAAAATGTACATAGGAATATAAACATTAAGATTTCATTTTTCTCTACTCTTAATATTTATTATTCAATTATTTCAATATTAATCATTTTTCTATGAAACTGATAATGATGGAGTACATATACAATTTTCTAAACATTTTCCCCTCTTCCAAGTTTCAGTATTGAATGTTGCTGTGGAAAAAAAAAGGCATTAACGTTGATATTTGCTTGATGTACTCAATTACTGCAAGGAAGTGAATATTCTGAAAGATCATCTTATTGCTGTATTTCTTTTGAGATTACACAGAAGTTAATATGGGTATTGAAGAACAGACTTTCTTCATTTAATATCTGAGGATAAATTTAATAAAATCAAGTATTCTGAAATATTAACATTTGCTGGTAATAATTGCTTATCTGTATTTATACACATGATAATAATTCTCAAGTTAACACTGCAATAATAACAAAACTAAAGTAAATATGTTCAACTTTATATGCTTGATCAATTTTTATTATATTTTCCTTAATTTTGTCTTTTTCTTAGCCTCAAAGCATCATTTTAACATTTAACTTGCCGACTAATGTGTATATTTGCATAAATCTATAGTTAACATTTATTCTATAGGCCCCTAGACAAAAATGTAAGTTAGCTTATAAGGTCAAAAATATAAGATTTGTAAATGTTACAATAGTAAACCTGATAGTTCACAGGAATGATATATTGGAAATCAGACATTATGCTTTAGATAGGAAATGTCCGTCTCCCTGAAAACAATAAAATAAGTCAATGTGTAAATGAGTTCACAATGGGAATGTGTTCAACAAATTTTTTTTGGTATATCAAGAAAGTATAATTTCAAGCCTTATCTTTCTCTTAGTAGTATTCTAGTTTCACATTGATGTTGTCTGTTAGAGGAAATAACCATTCCAATTACTCTTCATGAAAATATTTGTATATGTGTTAAGTAATTTTAAAAAGGCACCTTCTCTTTTTATTATCTCAAAATATTAAGGGGTTACAAATATTTGTGGTTACATGGATTGCTTTTGTAATGCTTGAATCATGGCTATTGGTATCCCCTTCACTCAAGTAGTGTTCATTGTACCAATTAGGTGGGATTTTGCCCCTCTCATCCTCCTCCCACCCCTCTGCTTGATTTCCACTGAATTTTACTTCCCTCTGTACATATGTGTACTCATTGATTAGTTCCAGTTTAATAATAAGTAAATGAGGTATTTGTTTTTCCAATCTTGAGATATTTAACGTAGAAGAATGGTCTCCAGTTCCATCCAAATTTTTCCTCAAGGCATTAATTCATCATTTTTTATGGCTGAATAGTACTCCATGTTTTCTTAGTCCACCCATGAATTGATGGGCACTTGAGTTGATAACACATCTTTGCAAATGTGAATAGTGCTGCAATAAACATTTGAGTGCAGGTGCCTTTTTGATAGAAAAACTTCTTTTCCATTGGGTAAATACCCAGTAGTGGGAGCTGGATCAAATGGTAGTTCTACTTTCAGTTCTTTCCATACTGTTTTCCAAGAGGTCGTACTAATTAGCAGTCCCACCAACAGTGTATAAGTATTCCTTTCTCTCTGCATCCACACCAGTATTTATTGTTTTTTGGCTTTTTAATAAAAGCCATTCTAACTGGGGTAAGGTGACATCTCATTGTGGTTTTAATTCGCATTTCCCTGATGATTACTGATGTTTGAGCATTTTTTCATATGTTTGTTTGCCTTTTGTCTATCTTATTTTGAATCTCTTCATGTCTATTGTTCACTTATGAGGTTGGTTGTTTTCTTGCTGATTTGCTTTAGTTCTTTGTAGATTCTGATTATTAGCCCCTTATTAGATGTACAACTTGCAAATATTTTCTCCCACTCTGTAGGTTGTCTATTTGCCCTCTTGATTGTTTCCTTAGCTGTGTAGAAGCTTTTGAGTTTAATTAAATCCTATTTATTTATTTTTATTGTTGCTGTGATTGCCACTGGGTCTTAGTCATAAATTCTTTGCCTAGGCCGATATCTAGAAGAGTTTTTTCTACATTTCCTCTAGAATTCTTACAGCTTCATTCATTACATTTAACTCTTTTATCCATTTTGTGTTAATTTTTGTAAGTGGCGAGAGGTAGGGGTCCTGTTTCATTCTTCTGCATGTGGCTATCCAATTTTTCCAGCACCATTATTGAATAGGTCAACAACCTAGAGCAGGAAGAAAAGAATGAGGTAACAATTGTGGTCCCAAGACCACATGCAGCAACAGGGGCTATACTTTATCCTATTAACCTCACTCTTATCACTTTCTTCTCAGGAAGAGAGACTCACGGAATTCATGGAAGAGCTAAACTCTAAACTTGCATGTATAAGTGCATCTCTTTGGAGCAAGCTGTAGACTATGGCACCCACGGAAGCGTTCTGCTCAAATCCCTTTCAAGAGAAACCGATGTGGAGAAATTACTGAGAGCATTAGCTGCACTGGCATTCGTGCAGGCAACAGTAACCTGGGACTGTCCTTTGTCAAATGTAAGATACATCCAGGATACCAGTTCTGGCCCATTCCTACCGAACACAGGATGTCTTCAATGGATAAACCCATTGCCACAGCCAAAACTTTCTCAGAATTGTGCTGTTGTTTTCCTTCTTTCTCTTTTCACAGCTGTCAGAGCAACATTGTGGTCTGAAGATTTTCCCCAATTGCTTCTGTTTTCAATGTCTTTAACCTTCATGGGAATTTTCATAATAAATCCTTTGCACAACAAATCCCATCTTGGTGTTTTGCCTTTAGGAGGACCCAGACTGACAATATTGATAATATTGATTAGTTTTTGGCCAAACTGTTTAAGAAAATACAAGAAGACAAATTACCAACATTAGGAATGAGAGTGGACATCACTACAGATTTTAAAGTCTTTAAAATCATAATAATAATAAATCTTATGTTTTTCTAAGGAAAAGGGAAATTTAACAGTTTAAGAATGTTTGGTCTAATATTTGAGTCAAGCAGTCCTGCAATGTTGTGGCATAGGTACAGTAATCATTGCTATAATAAAGGGACTAAATAATTGGATCTTAAGTAAAAATAATATAATTTTGCTATTTTCATAGGAACAGATGTGAAATACTTTTTTAAGTAAGAAATATAAATTTATAAAATTTTAAAAATAATTTTTCAGTGAACGAACTATACTATCCAAATAACATTATCTCTTTTTAAAAGGTACCTCTAATTTAAAAAAAAATACTAAAAAATATTATCAAAACTGCATTAGCCGCATGTGACTTCTCATTTCTCAAATAGGGGTCTCAAAACTCTTCGCTCTGAAAGCAGGTATGTAGGGAAAAAAAAGATAACACTGAAGATTCCAATATAATTGGGACTACCTCTTCGATTATGATTGTATACAAAATCTGAAAGTAAATTCCTTAATGAGCTTTCCAAAAGTAGAATAGATAAGTTTGATCAGGTTTCTATCAACTAGAAAATTCCTTTTTCTTAATATGGAAAAATGCCCTAAATGAGTGAGTTAATGAATTAACATATTTTTATGAGTGCTAAAATAGTGATATGAGCAAGAGTACGTCTATATCCTACGTCTATAATAATCACCAAACGTGTCTTTAGTTAAATAGAGCAAAGTGAGGAAAAGTTTTTGTTTTTAGAGAAACAGGGAAACTGATTACGGTTAAACAAAAACTTGAATATAAAAAAATCTTTGAAATATTTATAGAATTTTAATTTTGTAATTTTCAGTCCTCCAAATTTTTTCCTTGGTGTTATCTGTTTTTTTTTAACATAATCTTTTAAATGTCAGATTTAAAAATGCATATTAGATTTTTGTTCTTTAAAATATCATTTCTCCTCTATTAGGTTATTGTCCCAGGCAAAACCAACACCTAACACAAATATTGAAAAAGATGAAGAAAGAAAAAAAAATACTCAAGAGACACAGTAAGATATCTTAGGATTCTGAACAATCAAAAAGGCAAAGGTCATATGGGTTACTTGAAAACTCCTTTGAGGGAAAAATTGATCCATTCCTTTCATGTTCTAGACAGCAAGATTTAATTCTTTTTTAATGCTTTAAATAATATAAGCCAAAACCCATTAGGGAAAGGAGACTTAATTCATTGTGCTGGCCTCCTGATCCACATGAGAACCAATCCCAGACTAATATATTCTCTATCGATTTTGATTTTTATATTATCTGAAACCCAAAGAGAATGTAGTTCCTTTAGCATTGTTGTTTAAAATTCTCAAATAATACTCTGTCTTCAAAATGACCACCAAGAAACTGTCCAAACACTAACAAAAAGTTCAGAGTAGAGGTAGGAGGCAAACAGTACAATAAAAGGAATATAAATTGAAATTATATCAATTCACAGTTCATAATTTATTCTGTTCATCCTTATAAATAATGAAAACAAGTTAAACTTTCTTTATCCTAATAAATAATAATAAAACATTATTATGTGTTGCATATTATACATTATATGTAACACTATATGTAGCATATTTATATATTAATGTATGTCAATATTCTATTAATATTATATTTTATTGACTACAAATATCTTTATCAAATTTAATCTACACAATGTAGATTAGGCTTTATCATTGCATTGCCTTTAGTAATTTGTGAAAGCTACAAACCTCTCTACGCCTAAGTTCCCTTATTGTAAAATGGGAATAAATGTAAAGTAAATGATTTCTAAGTCTCTTTCTAAATCATAAATTCACTACTGAATGAAGACTGTAGGAGTTAGACAATGAAATCAATCAGTCTGCTTGTTGACAAGCTCCACTGTCTTGGTAAATATGGTATTATTTACTATAGTTGTTGGTTACTTTTTTAAACATTTTTACTGAGCTATAAATTATATATGATAAAATTAAAAAATAAAAAGTGTATCTATAATGGTTTTATTATATTCATAGTGTTGCATAACCATCACCACAATGTAAGTTTAAAACATTTTATCACCCTCCAAAAACTCCACTCCATTAGCAGTCACCCCCGACACCCATACTTCAGCCATAGACAACCAAGAGTTTACTTTATTTCTATAGATTTGCCTATTCTAAATATTTTATTATAAATGGACAATTGCAATCATAATCACAAAAACCATATTTTTTGACTAGCTACTTTCATTTAGCATGATGTTTCAAAGTCATCTACCTTGTAGGATATATTAATACTTCATTCCTTTTTATTGGCAAATAATATTCAATTATAGTATATACCACATTATGTTTATTTATTCATCAGTTAATGAATATTTGTTTCTAGTTTTGACTATTATAAATAATGATGCTATGAATATTTCTGAAGGAATTTTTCATTAGATATATGTTTTCCTTTTTACTTGGATATATACCTAGGAGTAGAATTACTGGCTCATAGGTTAACTCTATGCTTACCATTTCGGTGAACTGCTTTCTAAAATAGCTGCAATTTAAAAGTTTTTCAGTTTCTTCACATTTTCACCAGCACTTGTCAACATTTATTGTTTTCTATTATTATTATTATAGCCATCCTAGTGAGCATAAAGTGGTATCTTGTGGTTTTGATTTGCAGTTCCTTCATGACTAATGATATTAAGCATTTTTCATGTATTATTGGCCACTTGTGTATCTTCCGTGGAAAAATGTTTGTGCAGATCCTTTCCTTATTTTTTGGAGTTGTTTCTCTTTTTATTGTTGAGTTATGTTATTTATATATTCTGGATACAAGTGTTTTATTAAATATATAATTTGAAAGCATTTCCTCCAATAAAGTTTGTCTTTTCACTTTATTGATGGTGTTATTTGCAGCACTAAATGCAAACTTGCCCTCAAGCTTCCCTAAGTTCAGGTGCTGGCTGTGATGGTGAGAGGTGGGGTGATCTCCTGCTCCAGAAAAATGCTCAGACAGGAGGACAGATGCACTGTGAGCATGAGACAGGAGGAGCAGGCCCTTTTAGATGAGAATAGCAGAGGTAGACAGCTGTGGGATGCACATGCTGCGCATACCTCCCTCTATCATCAGTGATAGGGTCTGGCTGCAGCACGGTGGGCACCATCTCAGATGCATGCTGGGAAGCCTGGTTTCCCTGCCTATCCCCAGCCATGTGGTGGCTATAGCCAGGTCAAGCCCAAACTCAGACTGAGGGAAGGGAACCACCAGTGTCAAATTCACAAAATGGCACCTTGGACTTGTGATGGGAAAGGCTGGGGCCGGCAGCTTGGGTGAGAATCTGTGGAAAATTCTGTCTATTCACATTTCAGCCTCACCTGCAGCCCTTAGTGGGGTGGCAGAGACCTTCGCAGGGTTGCTTGGGAGTGCCTAGACTCCTCTATCCCTCCTAAGAGACCTGCAGTGGCTGCAGGTGTGCCTGCAGTTCCCTGGTATCTAGGCTTTCAGAATGACACCCATCACAAGCTACTCTATACTTGGATGCCTGTGGGATTCTGTGGGATATTGTTCCTTTTTGGAACAATATCTCATTACAATTTCCTAGCAGCTCCCTATGTTAGGGCCGAGACCTGCATGAGCCGGGGAAAGTTCTCTTGTAGCAAACATGGTAAAAGCTTGTCTTGGAGAGGAGAGCCCTGGGGGCTTCTCTCCTACTGTTTCTCTACATCCAGGAATTTCTCCCAGCTGTTAACTGGCCCCTGGCTGGGTGAATTGCCCTGAACCCTCTCCTTACCCACTTTTAGTGCTTCCTATCACTTCCCTGGTGCATCCCAGCATTCTCTCCTAGACAGTCTGTTCCACTGAAGAAATCTGTCGTTGATTTCAGTTTGTTCAGCTTTTTTTCTTATTGTAAGGACAAGAGTGAAGATTTTCAAACCCTTTACATGTCAGACCTGAAACAGATTCTAAACTTTAACAAAAAATGTTACAGGCCGGGCACGGTGGCTCATGCCTGTAATCCTAGCACTCTGGGAGGCTGAGGCGGGTGGATCATTTGAGCTCTGGAGTTCGAGACCAGCCTGAGCAAGAGTGAGACCCCGTCTCTACTAAAAAAAAAAAAAAAAGAAAGAAATTAGCTGGACAACTGAAAATATATAGAAAAAAATTAGCCAGGCATGTTGGCACATGCCAGTACTCCCAGCTACTTGGGAGGCTGAGGCAGGAGAATCGCTTGAGCCCAGGAGTTTCAGGTTTCTGTGAGCTAGGCTGACGCCACGGCACTCACTCTAGCCCAGGCAACAAAGTGAGACTCTGTCTCAAAAAAAAAAAAAAAAATGTTACAAATCTCAGAATGATAAAATGTTGTGAGTTCTTTCAGTACTGGCTATTTTGCAAGTGATTCACGTGGGTGAATGACCGGAAACAGTATCTAAGGCTACTGGGAAAGTGTCTTGCTGTACAATAAAACTCTATGTTGTACAGAGTATATACACATATGTGGCTTATCAAGATCATCAACTGACGATCAGTCAAAATTTATTCTTTATCTTCTCACCAAGATGGTGTGTCATTGTGTTCTTTACACAAAATCATGGATTTTTTGCTAGTCTAAGGTCTATGGACCAAATACTCTCCACAGAAAGACCTATATCTAGGGTTATGTATTCAATTCCATTTTTCTATAAACAGTTGATTTTTGCTTTTGTCCTCACATGTGCCCACATTTATCTGGCATTATCTGTAATATGAAATGCCAGATGATCAATTTCAGTTTTTTTACTGCCACTGGTTTGACCATCACATTATTTCAAAGGCCTTATTATTTACATACTGTGGCTCACCCTTACTGAGGATTTTTAGATTTGTTCAAGCTAGAATTTATTTCTGTTTGTTTTTCTCTTATTTTTTGAAGGAATATTTAAGAAAGAGGCAGAAGCCCTCCTCTTATAAAATTTTACACCAAAATATATATTATTTATTAGTCAAGGCTCAGAAGTATTAAGAGTCCTACTACTATATGGATGACTATTAAATAGATACTACAATATTATATATTATGATGAACGTATGTTGACAGAACTGGAAAAGGTAAATCTATATATCTGTGTGTAGCACATAAAATATTAACTGAAACCTGAGTAGTTTTTAGTGGGGAATATAAAATTAGATGTCCTTTTGAGACATGATGGCCCAAGGGAAAAGAGAAATAAACCTGTGATCTCTAAAATAAAAGATAACTGAGATTTGATTCAAAATTTGTACTTCACAAGACAGACGTTTTAAAAATATGTAAATATTTTTAAATCTCCCAAAATGTTTAAATTCTTTTTTGAGAATACCAGTGGATATCACCTGTGCTACACAACTTAATGGAGGCAGAATTTTGACCTTGATATGATCAAGCACTGCTTAACATATTTATGCATCTTTGAATGCCAAATGTTGATGTCAGTGTTAAGTGAGGGAAGGCGTAAGTTTGTGTCATAGTATAGAGGCCACGTAAACAGTTATCCATTTTGGCCCCATCTACAACCTGGCAGCTATATCTTACAGCATTGAGCATTAGAAGTCTGAGTTTTGACAACCCAGGCACTTTTCCAAACTGAAAAGAAGTTGCAAAGAAAAAAAATATAATGCTTCACAAAACACAGTTCACAAACCATTTCTGTTAGTATTACATGAATATTTTTAAAATACAGAGTACAACATCCTAGTTTAGATTGACTATAGGCAAATCATTCGTCTTGAAACCTGAGATGTCACACTTTAAAAGAGTCCTAATTTAGAATGTTTGCCACTATAAAATATCCTTTTCTCCTAAAAAAAAAAAAAAATAGGTTTGGGGATGCAGTAATCATCTTTCTTTAGATAATGAGGGTTATTCTTCCACAGGTATGCTACAGAATGTTTTGGTACTACCTCTGTGCTGATCAAAACATCTGTCATATATTCAGAAATTTTTATGACCTATTATGAAATATTTTAGAAAACTTCATAGGAGGATGATATATATAACTTTAGGTAATTTTTGCCCCAACTAGAATAGTTGGTCTACATGAGTTAAAAAACAAAAAATCTACATTACTTTGTTATCTCTGAAATAGAGGTATTTAATATTATAATCCATGAGCAAAATCTACAAAATTATTTTCTCTTTCAGATGTATTATAGTTATTAAATTCATATATTATGACCTTTGATAAGGTTTAGACATAATCATCTAAATAATTATTGCATCATATTGAGTGCTTGGATATTAAGTACTTGTTTGGGGGATGTGAAGGAGAAGATTTGGGTAGAGAGAAGAAACATAATCACTTGATACAATCTGATGTATTTTCCTAAGGAAGACTCATGCTAATAGATATGTCAGATAATTACTTTTGTTTTTATGACACTGCACCAAGTTATGTATGTTCACTTTCACATAACTACCAATGTGGTATAGAAAATGGCAATTGTCTGGGGCCTCATCTTTATAAATTAGTAGTAAAAGAAGCTAAGAAATAAACAACAAAACAGCCCACCTGCTGGCCTACCCGTGAACAAATCACAATCTTGACAGTTTGTTAGAAGTTTTATACTGTTCACTGGAAATTATTGGATCGTATGGACAATTAAGACTCCTACAAATCAGGTCGACAACCTTAATGATCACTGAAATTTTCTGTCCAGGTTTCATTCTGTGGATATAAGATGTGTTTCACAATTATCTTTCTTTGATAAGACAAATATAAAGGAAAGAGAAGACATGAATTCAATGGGAAAGGACTGAAAAACATATAACAAACTTCTAAGTAGGCTTACATACATATAGATGCAGAATTTATTTTTGGATACATATGACCCATCTACTTTCCCCAAAGCATATGTCTTTTGCAGTATATATCTAGATGGAAATACAGTGAAAATGTTTCTATGACAAAATCAATTTATCTGTATATTGACCTTTTTTCTCTGTGATATTTCAAATGAAGGTCAGTAGTCTTCAGCCAAGGATACAGGATAAGCACAAAAGGCATGAGCAGTAATGGGAAAGGTAAGCCATGCAATTTGAATCAAGCTTACTAGTAATGGAAGGCATATGTATATAAACTAGATCACCAATCATCTGTGTCTTCCACGATCAAATTTCAAATGTACATGACATAATTTTCTATTTTATAAAATTACATGATATTTTTGATATTTCTACTGGATAAAATATATGAATATAAGGAAACAATAAAAGTATAAAATGCACATGCTTATATCAATAAACAGAACCCTTATTCTGAATTATTTAAAATGAAAAATTAAAGCTAAAATTCTATTGAGAAAGAGGCAAAATATGTTTCATTCTTATTTTCTCCTAACTGATGTTCCCTGGAGGTCTAGTAGATAGAATTCAGTATTCTCTCTTATTTTCTGTCAACTTAGTATATGTTACTTCTTAAAGTTATATTGATTTGAAATTTTATTTCAATATTTTATTAGAACGAATTGGATATTTATACTGATTCAATTGGTTATATATTTTTCTAATAATTTATAAATTGTTGTAAGCTAGCCACTTATTTTCTTCTCTCCCCAATACATAAAATCTTTATGAATATAGATAGCCTTGTTTCTAAATGTCTTCCTGTTTTTAGCCTTGCTAGTTTCCTATCCTATAAATTATCCTAATTGAATGGATGTTCATTTAATTAAATTAAAATATTCCTTGTTCTTTATTTTGAAAGTCTGCACATGTACAGCTTCCTGTTAATTGCTTAAGATTTCTTTTGGAATAGTCAAAACATTCAGTTTGTTCATATTCAGAAAATGTTTGATGAAAAATTGTAATTCAAAAGAGGCATACTAATAGTTCTTTGATATTGATATATCTTCTCCTTAAACAATACTGCATAGAAATGAAATTAAAATCACAAAAGCATAAAAGGACATGTAGAAACATTACAGAAGGCAGTACACAGGAACCAGAGGAATCAACGATCAACTTTCATTACCTTCTCATTTTTCTCTTTTATGCACAATCAACAATGCTTTCCTTTTCTTTTATTTATGCTGCCATTTATTTCATTTTTAACCAACACTTTACCTTAGTACTTTTCCTTTATCTTATATCTCACATCCTGAATTTTTCGGAAGTTATTTACAGTTATGAAAATATATGACTCAGTCCTTCAGCAACCTAATTTGGAGGGTGCAGTTGGACTGATTATAAATGAAGAAAATTTATTAAAATAGATATTAACATGGGCGATTTTTTTCTGTGTGTGTGTATGTTTTAATATTGTACCTTGAGCCTAGCAATTTAAACATAACTATTTGCATTTGTTCTGTCAATGGATGTGAAGGTCTAAAACAGAAAAATGGTGCATAGACACAGAGTTACATAAAGAAAAATAGAAGAGTACAGGAACTTTGTAAGGTATTCACAACAGTTCTTAGGATATTACCGGACAGGGGGAAGGTGCTTTATTAAGATAAGTGGGCAAAGGATATGAACAGAAATTTTTTAAAAGAAGACAGAACAATGGCCAACAAACATATGAAAAAATGCTCAACATCTGTAATCATCAGGGAAATGCAAATCAAAACCACAATGAGATAGCACTTATTTCCAGTGAGAATAGCCTTTACCGAAAAGTCCCAAAACAATAAATGTTGGTGTGGATGTGGAGAGATAGGAACACTCATACACTGCTGGTGGGACTGCAAACTAGTGCAACCTCTGTGGAAAGCAATATGGAGATACCTTAAACAGATACAAGTAGACCTACCATTTGATACAGCAATCCCATTATTGGGCATCTACCCAAAGAACAAACGACATTCTATAAAAAAAGACATCTACACTCGAATGTTTATAGCAGCACAATTCACAATTGCAAAGATGTGGAAACAACCCAAGTGCCCATCAATACGTGAGTGGATTAATAAAATGTGTTATATGTATACCATGGAGTTCTACCCAGTCACAAAAAACGATGGTGATCTAGCACCTCTTGTATTTTCCTGGATAGAGCTGGAACCCATTCTACTAAGCGAGGTATCCCAAGAATGGAAAAATAAGCACCACATGTACTCACCATCAAATTGGTTTCACTGATCAACACCTAAGAGCACATTTAGGAATAACATTAATCGGGTGTTGGGCAGATGTGGCAGGGAGGGAATGGGTGTATACATACATGAGTGCTATGTG
Source organism: Varecia variegata (assembly GCA_028533085.1). NCBI lineage: Eukaryota > Metazoa > Chordata > Mammalia > Primates > Lemuridae > Varecia > Varecia variegata. The sequence continues at coordinate 129,854,223 of CM052440.1, forward strand.
CACCGCCTAGGGGATGGAAACGCTTGAAGCTCTGATTCGGAGGTCGAGGGAGAGGAGAACAAGGGCAATATACATAACCTAAACTTTTGTACCCCCATAATATGCTGAAATAAAAGAAAAAAAAGATTCATTACCTCTACAAAAGCAAATTATGTAACCAAAACACGTATACCCCCATAATATTCTGAAATGAAATTAAAAACTAAAATTAAAAAGGATTCATTACAAAGTTAAGTCATAATTTGGTTCTTAGATATTCCTTTTAATGCAAATATTTTATTTTAATTAATTTTCCTAAGTAAAATAATCACTATATCCCTACTCTACTTCTTTAGAATCCTCCATGTGCATTTGAAAAAAATTTATATTATTATCTAGACACAAAGCTGAATACACATCCATAGAATTTATCTCATTGATTATATCATTCATGTATTATTAGTTCTTATTTATATTAATATTTTAATCATCTGACTTGTCTTAGGCAGAGTGGTATGTTCAAATCACCTACTTTTATTGAGTTTTTGTTAATTTCATCTTGTCATTTCTATTAGTGTCTGTTTTTAAGATGGTTACTATCTTAATTGGTGCATGGATATTTATGACTGTTATATCTTCATTATGGAAGTTGTATTTTAATATATTATGAAGTATCTTTTTCTTGCTGATTTTGTATGTGAATTTTACATTTTCAGATTTTATTTCCTATTTCTCTTTGGCTTTTATTAGTCTGGTATACTTTTGCTTACTCTTAATTTCATTATCTTTTTTTTAAGGTATATATCTTATAAAAAACACAGAAGAATTTTTCTTTACAAGCCATTCTAAAAATATTTGTCTTTTAAAAGAATACTAATTCTATTTACATTTAGTTCTATAATTTATATGTTTGATCTCATATCTACTATCATTTTATTTTATATTTATTTTGTGTTGTATTTACTCAGCATTTTTTACATAGTGCTCTATTTTGTTGATATTTTGTTTTGTTGGTATTTGTTTTGGTATTTTGGAAGCTTTGTAATTCTTTTCTAGTTGTTACTTTTTTCCTAATTGTTGGGAGACAATTCTCCCTGGTATTTTTGCATATCTTCTATCAAATATTATTCTGAACTATATGTTCACGAAATCTGTATGCAAACAGGCCAGAAAAGGATAATAAGGATAATGTCTCTATCCATGTCAAATTTGGGGCAGGTTTTCTACCAAGAAGATTAAAATGTTGATGTTTAAAAATCAAAATTAATATTAAAAATTAATAGATGGAAAGAAATAATAAAGATCAGAGCAGAACTAAATGAAATAGAGACTAAAAAATACAATGGATCAACAAAACAAAAAGTTGGTTTTTTGGAAAGATAAACCAAGTTGATGAACTGCTAGTGAGACTAACCAAACAAAAAAGAAAGAACACCCAAATAAACAAAATCAAGAAGACAATACAAGTAATACCACAGAAATACAAAAGATTATAAAAAAATATTGTGAATAATTAATTATGTGCTAACAAACTGGAAAACCTAGAGGAAATGCATAAATTCCTGGGCTTGTAAAATCTATCAAGATTAAATGAGGAAGAAATAGAAAACCTAAACAGACCAATAACAAGTAGTGAGATTGAATCAATAATAAAAAGTCTCCCAACAAAGGAAAGCCCAGAATCGGATAGCTTTATTGCAAACTTTTGCTAAACTTATAAAGGAGAACTAACAGGAGCTCTCCTAAAATTATTTCAAAAAATTGAAGAGGAATTAATTCTCCCTAACTTAGTCTAGAATGCCAGCAGCATTACCCTGATACCCAAACCAGAGAATGACACAACAAAAAAAGAAAATTACAGGACATGAATTTAGATGCAAACATACTCAAAAAAAAAAAAAAAATACTAGCAAACTGAATACAACAGCACAAAAACAAAAACAAAACAAAAACAAAAACAAAAAAAACAATACACCATGATCAAGTGGAATTTATCCCAAGGATGCAAGGATAGTTCAACATATGCATATGATCATCTCCATATATGCACAAAAAGCATTTGATAAAATTCAACATTCCTTCATGATACTATCAACAAAGTAGGTATAGAAGGAACATCCCTTCTATGTAAGCTTCTGCACAGCAAAGGAAACAATTAACACAGTGAAGAGGCACCCTGTTGAACAGGAAAAAAAACATTTTTAAATTGTTTATCTGACAAGGGACTAATATCCAGAATACACAAGAAACTCAAACTACTCAACAGGAAAAATAACCAAATAACCTCATTAAAAATTGGGCAAAGGACATGAATGGACATTTTTCAAAAAAGACATACACATGACCAACAGATACATAAAACAATGTTCAATATCACTAATCTTCAGGGAAATGCAAATCAAAACCATAATAATATATCATCTTACCCCAGCTAGAATGGTTATTATTAAAAAGACAAAAAATAACAGATACTGGTGAGGATGTAGAGAAAAGGGATCTGTTATACACTGTTGGTGGTAACAAATTAGTATTGCCATTATATTAATAGAAAAATCCCATATGGAGATTTCTCAAAAGACTAAAAATAGAACTACCGTACAATCCAGCAATCCTGCTACTGGGTATATAGCCAAAGGAAAAGAAATCAGCATATGAAAGAAATACCAGTAACCCCATGTTTATTGGAGCATTATTCACAATAGCTAAGATATGATGTAATCAAACTAAGTTTAAATCAACAAATAAATAAATAAATAAATTTGATATATATATATAATGGAATATTATTTGGCCATTAAAAATAATGAAATCCTGTTATTTACAGTAAGTAACATGAATGGAAGTGGAGGTCATTATGTTAAGTGAAATAAACCAGGCAGAGAAAGAAAAATACCATGTTGTCACTCATCTGTGGGAGCTAAAAACAAAAAAAAAGAATAATTTCATGGAAGTAGAAAGTAGAATGATAATTACCACATGGTGGGAAGTGTGTCTGTTGGAGGACTCGGTTGAAGAAATGTTGATTAATGGGCAAAAACATACAGTTAGAAGGAATAAGTTCTACTGCTTGATAGCAGAGTAAAGTGGCTATAGTTAACAACAATGTATATTTCAAAATAGCTAGAAGAGAGGACTCAAAATGTTCCCAACACCTAGAAATAATAAATGCTTGAGGTGATGAATATTCTAAATACTCTGACTTGCTCATTACACATTCTACGCAAGTAACAAAATATCACATGTACCCCACAAATATGTACAAATATTACATATCAATAAAAAATTTTAACAAACATTTTTAAGCTGACATTTCCTAAACTTTATGTCGTTCAGCTATGATATGAACCTACTGTATACACAGCATCCATTTGTGTCCTTTTCAGCATCACCCCTCGGGGACCTGGGGAAGGGAAGTGACAGGACGAGGAGCTTCTCATGCCTGCTGTGCCATAATATTGCCTGTTGCCTCTCAGGCTGGAGTCTTCAGTCTCCTGCCAGCTTCAGTGAAAATGGGGCAGGCTAAAATAGGGTAAGATTCCATGTTCTTAATAGTTCTTAAGATTAATGCTTTTTAAAATTTCTTTCCATCTACCTCTATGTTACTAAGCCTTCTCTTGTTCAGTTTATAACATAAATATCTTTTGCCTCTCAACTATTACCTACAGGCAATCAATAAACTTATTCTAATTTTCTCTTTCTACCTCCATTCTCCTCTAATTTATATTGTTATTTTTTTCTTTGCCAGTGTATATAACATTTTATAACAATCTTTCATCTTTAACCCCATTGTTGTATTAGGCTAAGATATATGATTATATATGCTCCATTCTCACCAACTCTACTTTTGCCCAAATATGACTAGGTAGGCCAGTGGGATGTTGGTGAGGAACAAATGGAGGATATATCTAAAGCCATAAGTAGCATGAGGATAATTTGTAGGCATTATGAAATGTGGATATTGAGAAGTATACTACTGAAGTCTTTAAGTTGATGAAACAGAAGGAGTAAGTGGAGAGTGTATTATGAACTGTTAGTCTTTATTTAAGACAGTGAAGAGTAGAATATCCTTCTTGCCTACCAACTTATATTCCAGAACCAGAGCTTCACTCAAGTCATGGAGCTGATACAGTATACGTATGCAGTCAGATATTTGAAAATTGCATTCTTACATGCATTTTGATCCAAAATAAATTCTAGAGTAATGGATAAGAGCAAGAACCTAAAGAAAGTGTTATAAAGGCCTTACAGTGTCAAATCCATTTGTCAAATCCATTTTCTTCCCAATTACCTGCATTTTTATCTGAATTATGTAGGATGGACCCTTCCTAATTTTAAATGTAAACTAAAAGTTTAATATCCTGTGATAGTTTTATATGTAAAAAAGCAGTATAAATAAAAACTTAAAAAATGAATTCCATTTATTGAGACACAATAAAAATTTCAATACTAACCCCAGAAATGCTTGCTTAGTACTCTTTCCTCGTCTCTCCAACTATTCTGCACCCCATTTTTGCAGATTAGAGGAAATCCAAACATAAGAGAGAAGAAATTGCTCTTTGATGGGATAGGTATGATATTGAGAAAAATAATTGTAGTAAAAATTAGTCCTTTTTAATACAACAATGAAAATTAACAAGATGACTTGTACATTTGGCTGTTCTACACTTTAGCCAAAAGAATAAAGTGTAAACTATGCCTTATAGAAAACAGAAACTATACTTCCTTTCTATAACCAATAATAAGCATTTATAGAATTAGAATGTTTGGAATCCAACCATATTGGCTTCAATTTAATTTGGTAATTTAAGCATGCAAAGAAGTAAATTATTGTGTTTTATATAGCTACTTTATTAATTTCACTATCAAAAAAGTAAGTGGGATACCTGCATACTCTGTCCCTGTTCATTTTCACTAACTGAAACACTATGACTTCTAGTCACATCTCAGAGTGCCTGCTCTGGGCCCAAGCTTACTGTTTCCCTCTACTAGAAAAAGAGACGTCATTCATCATTATGTGAGTTGGAGCTGGAGTCAAAAGATTTCCAAATAAATCCCGAATGGCAGTCAATTAGTCATTACTTTCACAGCTTGTCCACACATCTGTTGTTAAGTGAATGTTTATACACTTACCCTCCCTAAAGGCCTACCAGTAACTTCATGAAAAATGGTGACATAGAGCCATGACACAGGCCTATTGCAAAATATGTCTCCAATGGCAGTTAATCAAAGGATGCCATGAGCTCAACAAAACCTCTGCTAATAATACAATACAGTTGGACATCCACTGCTATTGTTTCTGCTATAAATCTTGCAATTGCCTTTTATTTTAGTAAACAAACTTAATAAATTCAACGTGCAATAAGGGAAACATATACAAGGCAGCATATTAAATGGTGGCTTTAGAGTATTGTTTCAAATCAGACTCTAAAGCAACAATTATTTTTTATATTGCATTTGCTAAAGGAATATCATGTTTATCTAATATTTGAAGAAAAGTAGAGCATTACATAAAAATCAAACATATTATACCAAAAACAATTATACTTTGAACTTCAAAAGCACCAATCAGAGAAATAAAATATATGTAAATATCTTCATTGAGCTTAAATAGTAATCACTTCAATCCTTCTGGCATGGAGTGAGAATGAATCCTTAGCTGTGGCTAAAAAACACAACCAATTAATATAATTTCATTTATTTTGCTGTTAATTGTACTATACCTTGTTATATTACATTAATATACTATGTATGTATTTCCCTAAATAATAATAGTATGCACTGGAGATGTTATTTTAAGGTATTTTACATTCCCCTGATAATGTTGAAATAACATACTTAATCACTGTTTAAAAGTTACATCTTATTTTGCAGTTAAGAACATAAAATAAATTGATTCAGTTATTCATGAAAATTCTACAGAGAAATAATTCCATTAGTAGTTTCAAATGCTAAATTTAAGATGTCACTTTCAAACATAAATAAAGGGAGCTCACAGTCTGAGTACCCCTCAGTCCACTGTAGGCCCCAAAAGGAAAGGTCCCTTTCCCTACAGATGCCTCTGGGTGGTGGCTAAATTGTCTCTCTCTGCAGCCCTGGGTAGGCAAGGGGAAGGGGAGAATGAAGCAACATGGCAACTGCCCATCAGCTGGGGTCTGCAGGCCAGGAGCTGCCCCAAGGGAGCTGGGAGCCTGGTACCCTGTGCGCAAGAGGCTCACTGCTCAGTGGCGGCAGCTGTCTCTGGGCTGATGTTAGCAGGTCTCTCCAGCCACTCTGGAGCCTATCAGCAGACCAAGATGAAAGGGAGCAGAAATTTAACTTTTTCCACCTACCTTGTCACTGGTCTCTAAACCTCTCAGGAGCCTTTCTCCCTGCAGTTCTCCTCTGCAACGTCTTTCCGTGGAGTCTCCTGTAGTTTTAGGCACACTTCCTTCCAATTGTCATCCAATCTATGTTTGTCTGACTGTTTATTTTTTTTCCGCTTTCTTCTAAAATCTATCTTTCTTGCAAAGACACTCTGGTTGGAGGTTTTTCTCGTCCACCATCTTGCCCAATGGCCAAAAACCATGAAAAAATGCTCAACATCTCTAATCATCAGGGAAATGCAAATCAAAACCACAATGAAATATCACTTATCTCCAGTGAGAATGGCCTTTATCAAACAGCCCCAAAACAATAAATGTTGGTGTGGATGCGGAAAGATAGGAACACTCATACGCTGCTGATATAGTGCTGGTACTGCTGCAAACTAGTACAACCTCTATGGAAAGCAATATGGAGATATCTCAAAGAGCTACAAGTAAAGCTACCATTTGATCCAGCAATCCCATTACTGGGCATCTACCCCAAAAAACAAGACATTCTATAAAAAAGACATCTGCACAAAAATGTTTATGGCAGCACAATTCACAATTGCAAAGATGTGGAAACAACCCAAGTATCCATCAATACATGAGTGGATTAATAAAATGTGGTATATGTATACCATGGAGTTCTATTCAGCCACAAAAAAAAAATGGTGATATAGCACCTCTTGTATTATCCTGGATAGAACTGGAACCCATTCTGCTAAGTGAAGTACCACAAGAATGGAAAAACAAGCACCACATGTACTCACCATCAAATTGGTATTTACTGATCAACACTTAAGTACACATATAGTAATAATATTCATCAGGTGTCAAGCAGATGGGAGGGGGGAGGAGGAGATGGGTATATATACACCTAATGGGTGTGATGTGCACTGTCTGGGGGATGGACATGCTTGAAGCTCTGACTCGGGTGGGGCAAAGGCAATATAGGTAACCTAAATATTTGTATCCCTGTAATATGCTGGAATTAAAAAAAATAAAAAAAATAAATAAAATTTTTATGGCTACTATAATAATCTATGTAGCACATCCTATAAAGATGAACAGTTTGTAGTTGGCAGCAATAGCCATGATAAAACAATCAGATAATGTTCATAATGGACACCTCATAAGGAACTAACATTTCAGGCAAGTTGATGTGCTAGTCTTCTTTCTCTATTTTCCTTTTCTTTACTATTTCTCAGAAATATTTGAAAGCATATTAGATTTTTTCTAGAAATAGGAATTTTAGGTTTCCTGTACCTGTGGTGAGTTTGAAGCCTTCTTAATAGTTTACAAGAATGTAGAAACCTAATGCATAATTCACAAAATGAAACAAATTAGTAATTTTATGGCATAGGTTATTTGGTACTAACAAGCTTCAATTTTTCCTGTAATGCTACATTAAATAGTCACACAATATTCACCTTTCTTCTCTGCCGTGAATTGTTGAATTTATTTTAATGTGAGTAGAATTATAATTTATTAATTTTTTCTTGAAATAAAAAAAACTTGCATTAAAGGAGATGTGGCCACTGCATTGGGTTCACTTCCTATATGCATTTTAAATAATCACATTCAATGATTTCCAAATAGATCAACCTATATATACAAGCTTTCATGAAAACATTTTCAATTAGCCAAATGATAATTTTGTCATTAGATATAATTTTGATGTAAAGGTCATTTTATGTATTTTATTTCAAATGTGTTAAAATCAAACCCAGAAAATATTATAGTTTAATAACTAGAAAAATTATGTCTGTACCAGTTGTGCTTATCTTGTCAAGGAAGGAAATAGCCAAATTGCATAACTGGAAATAGTCACTGTAGAAATTCTTCATATAATATAATATACTACAGGCTATTCTTATTGTAAAATAATCCTAGAATAAATTCCACCTATTTATGAGCTTATGAAAAATATGTTTTCAAAGTTAATATTTTCAATCTCTCTATTTTACTCTTTGTTATGTTATCATTTTGATCACACAAAAATTTACATGGATATTTATGTAAATTCATATGTATTTATCAGGTTGGGTAAGAATAAACAGTATAGTCTTTTTTTTCTGGTGGGAAATATAAGCTGTGGAAATCCTAAATGATATATATAGGCATAAAGAGAAAGGTGAGTTATGTATCACATGATTCACATCGCCACTTCTCCTTTGTAATGCTAGGCTTATCTTAATTAAAAATGCATATAGGAAAGCTGTAAATATGAGAGAATTTATATCATTGCTAATCTTTTGTTGTGGTGGAGGAAGTGATAGATAGTAAGGTTATTTTTTTTGGAGATTATTCTGTGGAAATGTATCTTAATGAATTCTTTAGAACACAGAACTACTTTAAAAGATTTTCATATATTTCTATTCCTAAAATTTCTCCATGTATCATACCAGAATATGAGAAATCAGAAATTAAAAACTCTTTCAGAGTGTGGTGCACTAATACTCATTACTAAGGTTATTTAAGTCACAATATTGAGTATATCACCAGAAAAAATATGTTTTATATATATATTAGTGGTTATATTTTTGGTATGTAGATATTTCTCAGAGAAATCTAGTTTTGTGTGAGTTTTTTTCTTTAAGATTATTTCTGTAGACAATATAGGTAAAATGCTTAAATATACTGACAACTAAATAAAACTTAATAATATATTTGTATCTGTTATACATACTTTGTCAATAAAAGATATGTTTATATATAGTAATTGGGCTTCCATTTTTAAATAAGGAAGAATCATGGCAGGAAATGGTAGGTATTCTCAAATCTGTTCTCTCCTTTAACACAAAAATAGAAAACTCAACTGGGCAAGCTACCATCCAATATAAAGACAGCAGGTTGACAAGCTTTCCTTGCAGCTAGATATGCCCAGATTGAGTAATTCTGGGCCAAAATATAAGCATAGGTGCTCACAGAAGCTTCCTCCAACATTTCTTTAGATACACTTGATGCTGTCATTTTTCCATCATCTTAGTTTCTCTTTCAGCCAACCTGGAAAACATATTCCACTTAGAACCAGGAGGTTAAGAGTAGCCTTGTAAGCTTGAAGGAAGCTTGAAGTATCAGACTTGAATTTTATGCCTCTATAAAATTATGTGCAGGAAATAAATTTCTATCTTGGTTATGCTACACTTATTTGAGTTTTTCTTCTATCGTCCATACCCAAAAACATCTCACTTAAGATCAGAATGGATAGATCAGATCATAAATGTACTTTCAAGAATAAGGATAGACCTCCTGTCATTGTGCATCCCTCAGGGAATTATCCAATTACTTAAGAACTTCATATTAAAGATAAATCTGGCAGTGGCCTATTTTGGCATGGTCCATGAGATAAGAATGATATTTATATTTTAAAGGATTGAAGAATACAAGAAACAAAGAGAATACATGACAAAACCAGTGTGGTTTGCCCAGCTTTGTTCAGTATTTGGCCCAATACAATAAAATTGTGCAGACTCTCTAATCAATATAATGCTGTGTTGTAACATTATCTGACAAAGCTTTCCTTTAAAATAATATCATTATTTTGCCTTACAATTTCTTATCTTCAAGATGATATAAAGAAGATAATGTTGGATATACAGAGATTAATCATGTAAAGCAAGAACAAAGGAACTACTGTACTCTGAGGTTTAACTAATGTAATCATCTACAATGAATGAGGTCAGGTATTGTCACAGCACCTCAGCCAAGATAATAACCATACAAAGTGTAATCAAAGAATTTCCAAGTTCTAGTTAGGAGATCATCTTTACCTTCAAAGTCTAGATTATTATATGTGTCTATATCTATGAATGACAACTAGTCTAAATCTATGTGTATTAGTCAGGGTTATCTGAAGAACAGAATCAATAGGATATATATGGAGATGTATTATAGGAATTGGCTCAGGTAGTTATGGAGTACAAGAAGTCCCACAATAGAGAGATCCGTAAGTTGGAAAAACAGGAAAAGTGCAGGTTTGAGTGGGAAAGCCGAGAACCAGGAGTGCTGATGTCAAAGGGCAGGAAAAGATGGATAGATATCTCAGCTGAAGCCCAAAGGATAAATTTACTTTTCTTCTTTTTGTTCTATTCAGTCTTTTAATAAATTGAATGAAGCTTATGCATTTTGGACCAATCTTCTTTACTCAGTTTACTAATTCAAATGCTAGTCTCTTCCAGAAACACCCTCACAGACATACCCAGAAATAATGTTTTACTAACTGTTATATCCCTTTAGCTCAGTCAAGTTGACACAAAAAATTAACCACCACATAAATTACAAAATAAATATAAAAATAAATTTATAAACAGATATTCAAAATATAAAGAAGAAATTTTTCTTCTAAAGGCAAATAATTAGCATAGCAAATGTAATGATTTGGAAAATAGAAAATAAGAAAGATATTTGTTTGATATTATTCAACAAAAGGAAATAGTAAATATAAAGGTGGGAGAGATAGAGCATTGGGAAAAATCACTATTGTTGGATTAAGTTTTAGACTTTCTCAATATTTTGATAGGATATTCATTCTTTTTATATAAGATTTATTTATGACATGCCTACTATTATCTGAATAATGTTACAGGAAAAAAGAAGGATAAAACAATCTAGGTTCCCAAAAAGCTTGTTGGCTAGTGAGGTAGAAAAATATTAAAACATAATTATAATCAATATGAAATATGTAATTATAAGTTCTATTGTTTCTATCTTTGTACTCTCTACCTCTGTGTGATCAAATATTTTAGTGCCTACGTATAAATGACAACATGAGATATTTGTCTTTCTGTGCCTGGCTTATTTCACTCAAGACAGTGACCTCCATTTCCATCTATGTTTCTGTGAATGGCAAGATTTCATTCTTTTTATGGTTGAATAGTATTCCATTGTTTATGTTTTATCTAATAGCTACTGAAACTATAGCTGTGATTCACATTAGTCACTCAATAATCAGAGCCTGCCAGCTCCCCAAAACTTTACTAGTGCCAACAAATTTTCTTGCAAAACAATATGTAACTTTTTCTTTTTATAATACCTCCAAACTTCTCTTTGTTCTTCAACATACCAAAGATCACACAATCTATGTGTATGCCCTGAATTGCAATTCTTCCTTCCCAAATATAATGTTTTAAATTCAGAGATTTGTCTCTATACTTTATTTGACTTGGACAATAATGCTAAATAAATATATCTATCCTCTAAGAACATTTATGCTCACCCCTCACTTGCCATAACCTTCAAGACCTAAAATTTCCTACTTGATAGGCAATAGTGAACTTCAGTGAATGTTGAATTGACGATGGCAGCTATGTAGGTGCACCACTCATATCCCTACAAGAGAAAACATCCTATGGGGACAGCAATCAGCTGATAGCCACTAGTTACAACAGTTTTAGAATTGATCACAGTATTCTAGTCAAGAACATACTTGACTAATGACGGAGCTGGGCTGTTCCGGCTAATGACGGAGCTGGGGGAAGTGTTACGTCATTGTTCTCTCTGCCCAATTTGGGATTTCTTTAATAGACAGTCCTTGCTCTGGAGCTCCCTGTTGGCAATGGATAAGGCTGTTTTGCAGCTGCATCAGACTAGAGCTCCTCCTGTCTGGTGTTTCCTCTTTATTCCTGTCTTTCCACAGGTGTCAAACCTGCATCACAGTTTTGAAGACTCTCCTTCCACAGATTTTATCCCCCAAAATTGCTTTCACTTTTAACTTGGTCTGGATGTTCACTTTGCAGTGGAAATGTATTGACACATTGACTCCCATTGTATAATTAATAAATGTTGGCAGATTTCAAAATATAGTCTTTTATGTTTATGCATTATCAAAAGTAAATAATGGAGAGCAACAACCATGTAAAAAAATAAATTTATTAATTTCCTATTGCGGATGTAACAATTACCAGAAACAACACAAAACAAAACAAAAAATAATGGCTTGAACAACACAAATTTATTCTCTTAAAATTCTGGAGATCGGAAGTCCAAAAATAAGTTTTATGAGGGTAAAATTAAGGTGTCAGCAGGGCTGTTTTCTTCTGGAGGCTCTAGGGAAGAATCCATGTCGTTGTCCTTTTCACCTTCTAGTTGCCACCTGCATTCCTTGGTTTATGGACCCTTCCTCCATCTTCAAAGTGCATCACTCGGATTTCTGCTTCCACTATCACACTGTCTTTTCCTCTGTATTCAATTTTCTCTGTGCCTCTCTTTTAAAAGGACACTTTTGATTACACTTAGGGCCAACCTGGATAATACAACATAATTTCCCTATCTCAAGATCCTTAATTTAATAATCACAACTCCAAAGTTCCTTTTTCCACACAAGGTAAAATTCACAGATTTATGGGATTAGGATGTGAATATTTTGGGGAGTATTAAAGCATTATTCAGCTTTTCTCACCAAACATATTATTTACTTGAGAAAATCTAGTTTGGGAAACTTAATGGCTCTTGATCAAACCAAGATAGAAGACAATTTAAGGGCGCGGTGGCTCACGCCTCTAATCCTTGCACTCCAGGAGGCCGAGGTGGGAGGATCGCTTGAGCTCAGAAGTTCGACACCAACCTGAGCAAGAGTGATATCCCGTCTCTACTAAAAATAGAAAAATTAGCTGGGTGTTGTGGTGTGCACCTGTAGTTCCAGCTACTTGGGAGGCTGAGGCAGGAGGATCCCTTGAACCCAGGAGTTTGAGGTTGCCACAGAGTAAGACTATCTAAAAAAATTTTTAAAATTAGAAAATAAAGAACTCAAACCTCAGCAGTTCTTGCCTACGACCATGGGCATCCACAGATGAGGCAGAGAAACTGAAACACAGCTGCATTGTTAAGGCCTCAAAATGAAGGAAGAAAAGCAATACCTGTTTTGTAGAAGAGGCAATAAATGTTGATGTTGACATTTGGACAATACAATAACAACTATAAATTTGAGAAATAGTGGCTACCTGTGTAAATGACTTAATTTTTCCAAATTATTTTCAAACTATAATGCTTAATGAAAAATTATGAAAATTTCTTTAGCAAGTAATTAAAGATTCTTTGAAACCTACCCAATGCTATATAAGTGTGTCTACAAATAAATATATTTTAACTGAATTCTCTTTAAGGTAAGTTTCTCATTACTGACAATGTCTAAGAAATAAAAATAAAGCAGATGAGAGCCAGGACAGTGGCATGCATCTGTAGTCCCAGCTATTCAGAAAGAAGGCTGAAGTGAGAGGGGCCCTTGAGCCCAGGAATTCCAGGATAGCCTGGGCAACATAGAGAGACTCTATCTCTAAAAAAATAAACAAATAAAGATGAAAATCCATGATATTAAGAATTCAAGTAAGAAGCACTTAAGAAAAACAAATAATTTTAGGCATGAACAATTTGAAATTTTCCTTTTTCACCAGAGAATATACAGGTATATCCAGTAAATTGTTTTTCTATATAGATAACTATTAAAAGCAGAGGGCATTTGGAGTTTGTTCTCTCTCCTACCCCCACATCCCTACAATGTCACTCTTTTTCCTGACTTGGATGGAAAATCAGCCACAATAGCTAAACATTAGTATCTGGTCTGATTAAATGATTCTCTAGAAGGCATTACAGAAATTACTGAGATCACATGAAGTGGAAATAAATGATTCAATAGTATTTTCATCTCTGTGAATAAAACAAACAAATTAAACTTTAATCTTTAATTTTTAGTGTTTGGATTTTGAACAGGTTCCCAAACTGAGTTTTTCAAATAGGCTTAGTCAGTGCTTCAAGGATTAAAACAGACTACTTTTTTATTTTGTTTTGTTTTATTGGTTGACATTTACTAACATAAAATGACTATTGAGTTAACAGATATGTGAACATTGTATGGAGCCATGAAATCTGCTTGTTCTTTCATAAACTAATCCCCTTTCTCTTGTGCTCAGTAACATAATAGACCATAGTTCATAGGTATGCAATACCAGCTAGCATTGTACAGATGGAATCAATAGCATAATCCTATTAAATTCTGCAAAACAGTTGACTTTACAATATAATGTGGAATTGTGATTGATTTTTAAAGTAAATAGTAAATAGCTCTATGTAACTCAGAAGAGAACAGAATAACTTTTAAAGCAGTAACTTTCTCTTTGTGTGGCCACTGATTTTCCTCTTATTTTTCTTGATTTTATAAAAAAAATTTGCCTATGTGACCTAATTAAAAGACATTAAATTCTGGCATGACTTTTTACTTAAAATTGTCTTGGCTTTGTCCCAAATTCTAAATAGGGAAATTAATGTCAGTTTTAAAATTGATAAAACAATAGCTTTTAGACAATGGTAATGTTTCTTTCTATAACATTTTCATTCCTTAAGCCCAAAATTATTACAAATATTTACAAATAGTCAATAACCAGTTAGTACCCACCATTACCGCTCTACCAGCTATTTAGGATCAGTTTCTTTTCTGATTAGTCAAGTCCCATTTTGAATAGTTGGTTCCCGTGCCACATTAAATGCTAAATATTTTTGTTAGCCGCCCCCAATGCATTTACTACTGATTCCAAGCTTCTAACATTTACTGACTCTTCCCCATATGATTAAAATCTCAAATTGATTTTAATACATCAATTTTAAGGATATAATAGTATCCTTAAACATCCTTTAAATATCATGAAAGTGTTTGGGAATATAAAAAGCAATTTTCTCTGAGCAGAATTGCCTGCAGTAAAATAAGTCCATTCACATTAAGAAAGACTCTAATTGTGTCCATAGCAAAAGAAGCAACAGTTTACAATCATGACATTCTGCCTACAGGTCTAGCGAGCAAAAGAAGATTTCTCCAAGTATACTTCCAGTTTAAAGTTGATATCCTCATAGTGGAAAACACAAAAGTTCACAGAATTTGATTTTCTCAAAGACAGTTCAAACGCTTGGAAAGAAAGAGACAATCTGTATTTGGCTCAAAATGGTGAACACATGCTTGGTTTCTTTTTAGAAATGAGAGTGATGATGTAAGAGTGCACCAAAAAAAAGAAAAGTGCTGAAAACCAGAAGAGCGTATGTGGTTGACCAGGAATTATAAGGAAATATTTAAAAGATAGACATAAATGAATTCAAAACATGAGAGGAAATCTCAACCCAAGTATGCATAGATATGCCATCTTGAAAAGATGGGAACATCTGTTATTAACCGCCAGACCTAGAAAGGAATAAAGAGAATATTAGGACTAAAAATACACCCCAACTTCATGTTATATATGAGGCACATTCCTAAACCAAAATGATGTAAGAAGGTGAAAGGTCATGGGATCAGCAAATATGTAGTAATATGAATAACTTTTACAAGCTGAATTACATGGCATCAAACTACATAATACATTTTTTTTGGTAAAAAGGAGGAAGCAACAGAAATAAAATAGTCATAGAAGATAAATATAGTTTTAAATATAAAATATTTGGAAACATATGAATAGAGACTATTTTAGAAACATAATGATTAGAGTTGATAAGCCCTATTTTTATGGCTTATGATACAGTAACAAGACCAAAAAAAAAAACACTAAAGAATTTTCAAAAAAAGATTTAATATACACCCAATATATATAAACTACATTTTTATCAAGATAACTGCTTATTCCTTTTATTTTTATATTTATATACTGCACAAAAAAGGAGTTATTTTGAGAAAATCCAAATATAAAAATAAAATAAATATTGTGTGAATTGACACCACAAACTAGACCTATTTGCCTGGAAAACAAAAGTTATAGATTTTCCCTACACTGAAGGCAGGATCTGTGTGGTTTCTTCTCTAGGTAGCACATATAGTATGTAACCTATGTGAAGAACGGTGCTTTGCCCAACTTTGAAGTGTCATTCGTAGAGACTGCAAGGAGAACATGCTCTTTGGACTAGTGCCATGTGGCTTTCCTGTATACTGCAGTGAACATGCAGCAACCAACTATCCACCCAGGTTGCATTCAAGCAAGATCACTAGAGACAAACCTAGAGTACATTTCCGCTTTTAATGGATTCTATAAGTTGATTCTCCATATCAATGTCACTGTCATACCTATTACCGCAAAGTCTAACAGGTCAAGAACACAGACATGCCTATCAGTGCAAAGATCTTCAAATTTCAGTGCCAGAGTCCAACATTTCCTCCAAAACTATGAAAAAAAGGAAGAAGGATAATTTTTCTTATTTTTAAAATTATTGGAGAATTCCTATGAAAGGAATGGATACGGACAATTTTTCTTATTTTAAAAATTATCAGAGAACTTCAGCATCTATACTTAATTCTCATTAAATAAACAAGCAGGAATTGTAAGCAAGCAGTAATTTTGTTTTGTTTTTTATTTTTTTAAATGAACAAGGAACGCCTCAGAACATCCTTAAGTATCTACTGTGGTACTGTGCTGAGGTCTTTGGAAAATCATGTCGTGGACTTCATTACACATCTGCCAAATGAGGAAGTTAAACTCCCAGAAATTGTAAAATTTTCTATTCAGCTTCTTTACCATTTATGTATAATAAATGTAGGGCACCATATGGAATCCGACCAGATAGCCACCCCAGTCACCTGATTCCATCTCCTCTTTCTCTGCTGCCATGATCTCTAGTGAACAAGCCCTGGGCCACTCACGCAGGCCAGAAGACAGGGTGATTGGGCTCTCAGAACCTTTTGATATTACGCTTGTATCCACAAAGATTTTGACATCTTTCTTCACTACGTTTCTTGCTGATTTATTTATTTGATTACTTGCTTATATATAGTTTTTAAAATGAATTGAAGTGCACTACCCTCTTTTATAATTGCAAAACATAGTTTTAATAGCATGGAGTAATCTAATTTTTAAACTTAAGATAAAATAGCAGTGAACCCATTTAGCCCATTTAGTCCTAATGTAATATTTAATGTGACATTTTTAATTGCTTTTCAAATTATTCTAAGGCATTTAATCTATTCAAATTTTCATCTTGTTCCTTGTGTATATATAAAATACACTGCAAATTAGGGTTATTTCAGGAATGCAAGGGTGGCTTTATATCAGGAAGTCTATTAACATATTCCAACAAATTTTAATAGTTATTCAATAAAGGTTGTTGAGAGACTTTATCAAATACAGCAAATATTCTTAAAACTTTTGTATTTAACAAAATCCTATTGAAAATATTTTACTAAATGTAAAAGCATTAAACAAATTCAATTAACATCAGAAAGTAAACAGAGATTCCTGGCTCTCATCATTATTTTTACTTTTTTATCTTAAAAACAATTTCTTACTTACAGAAAAATGGCAAGATTGAAAAGAACTTAATAATGCTCATCTAGATTCACCAATTGTTAACATTCTGCTACATTTCCTTTATCACTCTTTCTATATTTATATACTTATTCTTATTGGCTGATGAATTTAAAAGTAAGTTACAGTCATCATAACACTTCATTTCAGCCTGAATTTCCTAACTATAAAAACATTCTTTTATTACATAACCACAGTACAATTATCAAAGTCAATAAATTAAATATAAGAGTGTTAATACAATATTATTATACAGTATGTAATCCATTGTTTCAATTCAAGATAATGTATCCATCACTTTAATCTGTAAGAACTTCCCAGCCTTTTTTGGTCTTTTATGATATTGACATAGAATATGGTATCACAGATCAAATGTTGCTGCACAGTATGTTTGGGTTCATCATTATTATTTAATAACAAAGAGTGCTTAACATAGTGAGAAAATTAAATTTAAAAATATGTAGATATTAGAAAAGAAGATAACTTTGCTCATGATTTAATTATATACTTCAAAAAAATTTTTAAAGGTTTTACTACTAGAAATAATAAGACAATTTGATGGGATTACTAGAAGCATAAAGAATCTTTAAAATCAAAACTTTATGCTAGCAATAAGTATCTAAATTGAAAATGGAAAAATGGAAAAATATTTAACTCAAAATTAATAAAAATATAAAATGGGAATAAATTTACTAAGAGGAAAAACATATTTTAATTTAAAATTATAAAACAATATTTGAATAAATATAAAAATATCATATTCTTTCATGAGAAGACATATTAATAATAAATTCACTTGTAATTCCTATAGAATTTATTTTGGAATTAGCTAAAATAATATTGATGTTAAGTAGAAGATTATATATTTAAATATATTAATGACTACATACTGAAATACAGTAAAAGATGAAGAGGAGAAAAATGGTTTAAAGAAATTTGTTTAAATGGAAGTTCAAATTTATAAAAGATTGTGATGAATTCAACATTAATACTTCAAAGAATAGTTATTAATATATAGATGTTGATATATAAAAGTTTTTTTTGCTATTTTAAAAATGTTATTATACCAAATTAAAGAGGTTTGCCTATATGAGTGCTCTTTAGCTCACACAGCCCCTAAAATAATTTTATAAAACACTAGACCCAGTTTCATCTTTAAATTTATATCTCTATTTTTTAAATCACAAAATGAAAATAGTATATTTTTAGTGGTGCTGAAATAACTAGCTATCTATCTGAAAAAATTATCTCTCTTGCATCATATTCAAAATATATTTTATATGTTGGAAAGCAATATGGAGATTCCTTAAACAGATTCAAGTAGACCTTCCATTTGATCCAGCAATCCCATTATTGGGCATCTACCCAGAAGAACATAAGTCATTCTACAATAAAGACACCTGCACCCGAATGTTTATAGCAGCACAATT
>CM052440.1:129873745-129903149 GCA_028533085.1 Varecia variegata
GGGATTGGGAGGGACATGGGCAATATATCTATGCAGAACTTTTGTACCCCCATAATAAGCTGAAATAAAAAAAAAATAATAAAAAAAAAAACAAAATATATTTTATAGAGATTAAAGGCTTAAAATGGTAAAAGCATCTAAAAAATCTGGAAACCTACAAAAACAACCAAATGACAAGAACTTCTTAGGACTAGAAATTTATACATAAGAACTTTTAAAAAGTGAACATGTGACTATAAAATTAATCCCGTTAAAAGATATCTTAAATCATTAGATAAATGGCAGATACAGGAAAATTTCAATACACATGGCTAAGAGTTAATATATATGTCACACAAAGAACTATTCCAAGCTAATAAGAAAATTGTATGGAATCCAAATGAAAATGGGTAGAAGGTATGAATATCCAGTTATCAGAGATTCAAGTCCAAATTTCCAAAAAAAAAGTATGTGTATATATATATATATATGTGTGTATATATGTATATTTATGTAATTTGTGTATACATATATTTATATATATAAAGCATCTGTGTGGAACCCTACATTAAGCATCATTCTAAGTTTCTAAAACTTCATATTTCTGTTTTCATCCTTGTGCATACCATTTCTTTTATTCAATATAGTTTCAGAGGTTTTTTTAAATTCCTAAAACCAAATTAATTCTGATTTGTTCAAATTTCAGCAATAAATCCAGCATCAGACTTTCTTTAATTCACTGTTAATCAAACCTACCCTTTTTCAAGTATTTAGCCCATGGTTAAGTTAGTATTTGTTCAAAGTACCACCAAAAGGAGAAACAACAACAAAAACTGCAGCCCAGACATATGCCAATGGCAGAAAATGCCAGGAACTGAATGCGTCGTGTTAAAGTAATTTCCCCCAAATGGAGACCTTTCTATTGTCTGCAGTTTATACTGTTTATATTTACATTAGGCCAAACACCACATAACATACTGTTTGAACTATGAAAAATATAATTCAATAATAAAATATTTTCTCTGCAACTGTCAAATGATTCAAAAAAACCTAGTATGCACAGTAAGTTGTAAATTTATATATGTGTATGTATGAAGGGGAAAAGGAAGACAGAACATTCATGTGGGAGAAAATGTTAACAATGGGGAAGTCTGACTAAAGTGTGTGTAGGAATTCTTAAGTTCTTCCGTAAAGTTTAAATTATTTCCACATAAGAATTAAAACATAAAAATGAATGTTCCTTGCAATATTTTTACCCACATTTCTCTACCTATGGACTATGCATAGTAACGATTTCACATATTCAACAATGGTCAGTCATCCAAAAATTAAAAATAAGAATATAGCAGATTTACTACTAACTGTACTACATAGTATGTTCCATAACAAAATTAAAATGTTTCTTTTTTTGGCTCCTGCGACCACGCGACTGAGCGAGTGCCCTGTGCCCAACCCGCCCCTCCATCCCCTGGCTCTACCTGCCAGTCGTTGGCGCGCCTGCGCGAGACCCTTTCCCACACCATCCCGCCTGGGCCTGCGTGAGACTCCGGGCTACCACGCAGTTGTCCAGACACAGATCCACCTTTTCATTGGGCAGCTAATTCTGATTGGTGGTCTTTGTATTTGACCTCTTTGCCCTCTTTGGTTCCGCAAGCTAGACAGCTGCCTTCCACTCTCCTCCTGGTTCTGGCAGGTTGGCTGCATTGTACGCTATTGAGGGGAGGCTCTGGCTTTCCAAATGTGGGCCTGAGGGTTGTAGTTCTCTTTACTCTTCTCTCCCCCACCCCCCAGCTGCAGTTCTCAGGACTACAGGGAAGGGAATAGTTTTCCGTTGAATGGTGAAAGACACCCCTGCAATGGGAACACACCTGGTTCCTGTGTCTCTAGCCAAACCTGACCCCTGAGTGCTGGAACAGGTTTAGTGATAATGACTGTCCTACCAGACTGTGACCCATGAAGGTTGGGGCCAGGCCTGGTCCTCACCATACTGTAAGGCTGGTGGCAGGCACCCCTCCCTTCCCTAATGAAAAAGAAGAAGCCCCTCCTATTCCTCAATACCCGCCCTAAAGCTGAAACAAAGAAATTCCTCACTCTTCCCTGCCGAAACCTTCCCTCCGGAGAAACTCGCATCCCCCATCCCTAAAAACGTATATAAGCCCACTCAGACTTCTGGGCGGAGCGACTTCTCTGGTACCACTCCATGGGTCCCTTGAAGCTCGCCCAGGTCCTTCTCTTGGGACTTGTTACCCCCACCTGGGAGCACCCCAATAAAGTCTCTTTACTTATCCCTTTCAACTCTGCTCCTCTTTCTTTCTCTGGCACCAGCCACTCCAAAAAACCTTACATTTGGTGCGGAAACCCGGGAGCTGCGCCGCCCCTCCCGTGGACTCCAGTCTTAAAACCTTACACATACCATGATCCTTGAGGGCTGGGACTAGGCTTGTTTCCTGTTTCCATCATAATACAGCTCCCATAGAGCTGAAACAAGCTTTCAGTCTTTCTGTGGCCTTATATTTGTTGTCACACTCTTAAAACAGCATATGATTAGATTATTTTTAATCCAGTCTTACAGTTTGTTAACTGGTAAATTCAGTCCACTTACATTTCTTATAGTAATAAACTATTCGGATTTAAAAAAAAAAAAGTTTCTTTTTTATGATTACTACAACATCCGCCTGTATCAGTGAGAGCATTTTATAGCGATAAAGATATTTTTTTAACAAAAAATTAAAGTGGAAGCAAAGGCAAATTACAGAGAACAAACACTGGTAATTTATTATAATTAAAGACATATAGTTGATTTGTCTTTTACAGTCTTGAGTCGCATTTCCTTCTTAGGGGAAAGTGAATTCAACAAACTACGTTTCACAGACATAAGCCTGATCAAGCAGTCTCTGAATATTTGCTTTCAGTAATAAATTTCCAAAATTATTATCACAAGCATGTTACACAGTTATTCCACTTAACAGATCTCTCAGATATTTATCTGAATGTTTTCCCATTGCAATTTCCTCTGATTCTTTGAAAGACATCATCTAAAGAAACATTTCTTTGCAAAGCTGAACTATCACTTCATATTTGCTATTTGCCCTTGATGTAACATTAAAGTTCTTCAATATGCTGCAGGGTTACTGAAAGAAAAGCTAAACCACATAGCTTTATTTGCCCAAAAATCATAAGCAACCTTACTATCAGTAGGTCTTCATAAAGTGACTATAGATATTGAAATAGGAACAGATATTGTTATAATGTTCTATTTCAGAAGTCACTGGAAAACATGCTATTAATATTTCCTTCCCTTCAGAATATGTAGTTTGGCTGATTCAAGATGAATTTTTAAAAGGACTTAAAACTCTTTGAAGAATGTACTTCAAATAGTTATTTTGAATTGTATTATTTACCTTATTTTAAATAATACAATTCAAAATATATACGTATATGGACAACACTTTGTAATCTTCAAGTATATGTATCTAACATGTCAAATGATCTTATCATATACTTGTAATATTGACAAAGCAAATATTTCTTGAAATGTCAAGTACCTTATAATCCAAAGTAAAATTTCAAGAGCAATATTCTGAAATATCAACTAAGTACAACCATGAACATATTTGACATAACCAATTTTTAAAATTAAAATTTTCACATAAAATCCCATATTATTTTGAATGTGGACAAAATTAATAACCAAACTGCCCTTCAATCTAGCATTTCCACTCATATAAATTTATCCTGAAAATATATTGCACTTAAGAGAAATTATCTACCTTCAATTTATTCATTTTTTGAAGTTTATAAGAGAAAATAAGCTAAATAACCATCAATAAGAGTCTACTTAATTAAATAATGGCAAATTCATATCATGAGATAGTTTCAAGTTTAACAAGTAAGATTAAAAGGAAATAATTTCAATCATATACCACTATGTAAGACTTAGGTATGTAATATGTTACCTTTTTAATAATTGTGTAAAATAGAAAGGGAGAAAAAATATATATTCTTTCTCTCACTGTTTGTATACATATGTATAAATATAAGTAAGCATATAGAGCAACAAATATGTAATATATAAAAATATTTGTACTATGTATTGCTTTGTACATTCTTAACATATCAATGGAAAAATGAACAATTGTTAACATGTATTATCTATAGGAACTACAAGAGTAAGAGATAGACCTTTTATAATGTACATTTTACCTGTTATATCTCAAACAATATAGATATATTACTTATTCAATAAAAGTATATAAATAAAATACTTAAAACTGTTATCTCTATTTTATATTTATACCTGTTTAACTATCAATAGAATATTATTAGAGATAGAAATATAGATACAACACAAGATTAATTATTTATAGATCAAATTGACAATATTACCTATCTGATAGCATGGAGAATATGGTCTCTGCTGTGTACTGAACCCTAGTTTTCTAAACTTTAAAATATTCAAAACTAATAGTGAAACATACAAATAATGAATGTGATTAAATTTAATTGCCATAATGAATATGTAAATATCTATGAAATAAATATAAAATATTAATGTGCACAATATATCTTTGATTTTATTTAATAAATTTTAAGCATATTTTCAAAGCTGAAACTTAGTACATGATTATTAAAAATATTTTACTGCTTAAGGGAATATAGGGCATTAACTTTGATAAATATAACAAGAGAAATGAAAGCAAATTGCTGTTTTTTGCTCCCTAAATATTCCATATAAGCTTATGGACTTGGTTTCCCAGTGGATATAAAAGTTGTATTTACACTGTACAGTAGTTTATTAAGTGTGCAATAGCATTATGTCTAAAAACACAATGTACATACCTTATTCAAAAAATACTTTATTTCCAACTGAATCCAAATTAAAAAAAATACTTTATTGCTAAAAAATACAAATGTTCACGTGAGCCTTCAGTAAGTTGTAATCTTTAGCTTGTGGAGGATCTTGCCTTGATGTTGATGGCTGCTGACTGATTAGGGTGCTGGTTGCTGAAAGTTGGGTGGCTGTGTCAATTTCTTAAAATAAGACAACAGTAAAATTTTCACATTGGTTGACTCTTTCTTTCATGAAAAAATTCTCAGTAGCATGCAATGCTATTTGATAGCATTTTACCCATAGTTAACCTTTCAAAATTGAAGTCCTCTCAAACACTGCTACTGCCTCATCAACTAAGTTTATGGAATATTATAAATCCTTTACAGTCATTTCAACAATGTTCACAGGATCTTCACTAGAAGTAGATTCCATCTCAAGAAACCACTTTCTTTGCTCATCCATAAGAAGCAACTCTTCATCTATTAAAGTTTTATCATGAGATTGCAGCAATTTAGTCACATCTTCAGACTCTACTTCTAATTCTAGTTCTCTTGCTATTTCCATCACATCTTCAGTTACTTCCTCTACTGTGGTCTTGAACGTCTTGAAGTCACTCATAAGGACTGGAATCACTTTCTTCCGAACTCTTTTTAATGTTGATGTTTTGAACTTTTCCCATGAATCATGAATTGTCTTAATGGAATCTAGAACGGTTAATTTTTTTCCAGCAAGTTGCCAATTTATTTTGCCCAGACCTATCAAAGGAGTCGCTATCTATGGCAGCTGTGGCTTATGAAACGTATTTCTCAAATAAGAAGACTGGAAATTGGAAATCACTACTTGATCCATTGACTGCTGAATGGATGTTATGTTAGCAGGCAAGAAAACAACATTTATCTCCTTGTACATCTCCATCAGAGCTCGTGGGCCACTGGAAGCATTGTCAATGAGCAGTAATATTTGAAAGGAATCTTTTTTTCAGAGCAGGAGTTCTCAATATTGGGCTTAAAATATTCAGTAAACCATACTATAAACAAATGCTTTGTCATCCAGCCTTTGTTGTTACATTTATAGAGCACAGGCAGAATAGATTTAACATAATTCTTAAGGGACCTATGATCTTTAGAATGGCAAATGAGCATCAGCTTCAACTTATACAACTAATGCAATTTCAGTTGGATTTGTCCCTACCAAGAAAGTCAGCTTGTCCTTTGAAGTTTTGAAGCCAGGCTTTGACTTCTCTTCTTTAGCTATGAAAGTCATAGATGGCATTTTCTTCCAACATAAGTTTCTTTCATCTACACCGAAAATCTCTTGTTTAGTGTAGCCATGTTCATCAATGATTTCAGCTGAAACTTCTGAATAACTTGCTGCCACTTCTACATCAGCACTTGCTGCCTCACCTTGTACATTTACGTTATGGAGGTGGTTTGTTTCCTTAAACCTCATGAACCAACTTCTTCTAGCTTCCAACTTTTCTTCTGCATCTTCCTCACCTCTCTTCACCTTCCATGAATTGAAGAGATTTAGGGACTTACTCTGGATTAGGTTTTGTCTTAAGGGAATGTTATGACTGGTTTGATCTAGCGAGACCACTAAAACATTCTCCATATCAGCAATAAGGCTATTTGGGCTTTTTATCAATTGTGTTTTCTCTGGAGTAGCACTTTTAATTTCCTTCAAGAGCTCTTCCTTTGTATTCACAATTTTGCTAACTGGTGCAAGAGGCCTAGCCTGTCTTGGCTTTTAGCATGCCTCCCTCACTAAACTTAATCATTCCTAGCTTTTTTTTTTTTTTTTTTTTTCTTATTGTAACTCTTCCTTTCTCTTGGACACTTAGAAGCCATTGTCCAGTTATTAATTGACCTAACTTCAATATTGCTGTATCTCAGAGAATAGGGAGGTCTGAGGAAAAGGAGGGAAACGGGAGAATGGTGGGTCAGTGGAGCAGTCAGAACACAAACATTTACCCATTAAGTTCGTTCACCATCTTCTATGGGTATGGTTTGTGGCACGCCCCCCAAAAATATAATATTAATAGTAACATCAAAAATCAGTGATCAAAGATCACCATAACAGGTATAATAATAATGAAAAGTTTTGAAATATTGCAAGAATCACCAAAATGTGACACAAAGAGTGAGCACATGCTGCTGGAAAAAATGGTGCTAACACTTGCTCAATTCAGAGTTGTTGTAAACCTTTAATTTGTAAAAAAATGCAAGCTCTGTGAATCAAATAAAGTGAAGTGTAATTAAACAAGGTATGTCTGTACTTTATCTATAGTAGTATGAAGAATTATTATATATACAGTGACTTTGTGTGTGGAGCACATACATCCTTAGTTCTTCAGGGTTGTCCAGCTGTAGGGGAATATTTGGCAAGATTTATTATAAATTTTTGTTTCTTCTTTCTTTCTTATAATGAGATCTGCAATTTGAATCCTATCTTCCTCCCACACCATTGCTAGGCTATTACCAAAATGGTACTTATCAGGAAAGTCAGTTATCCTCTCTTGGAAAACACATAATAGTATTATCAAAATATGATTCTTTTTCCCTATGTAGATTTACTTATCCATAGTTAGTTCTTTATTTTTTTAGGATCTGTAGTTTTCTCTTTTGTTTTTTGCTGTTGCTCTTCTGTCTATGAAAATAATTCATCTAGGAAATTTATATCCTCTGTGTATACCCTGAATTTGCTTTTCTTAAATTTGTCATGTAGGTTATAAAAATCACATTAGGCTTTCAAAAATAACACGTTTATGTGTTATCAAATAAAATATGAGAAAACTTTTTAGTATCTCTTTATAGTATCCTATAAAAATGAGTTGCTTTTCTCTTGTTTTACCTCTATTTTATCTGCCTTTTTTATTCTCTAACTCTGCCTGTTTACACTCTTAGGTTCCATCTCTAAATGCTGGTGTGTCCAAGAGAGCAGAACTGGACTCCCTCCTTTCCCCTCTCTATACCCTTCCCCATGTGTCTTCATCCAGTGGCACTGATTTATATAATGTCTATATACTGAGAACATCCATGTGTGTGTATCTGTATCTATCTATCTATCTATCTATCTATCCATCCATCCAGCTATCTATCTATCTATCTATCTTCAAGTCGGGATTATCTATTCATAGATAACATTCTGTGGCCTATTTTGACGATATAAAAGCCACTGAATAAATATATTTCTCTTCTTGGAATGTCCCAATACTTGAAACTCTCATTTTAGCATGACTTCTTATGTAATTAGATATTGCTCCTTGACACATAGGCACAGATTGATTTATCTGATTAACCTACAGCAAAACCCTTAAAGGAAAAAGTACCAGAGAAGTTGTGTTGATGCAATGTTTAGTAGCAGGTAAAATGCTGTGGTAGTGACCACATGCCTCTCAGAAAAACTGAGGTTTTAAATCTGAAAAGGAACATCTCCAAGCAACTACTGAAAGAAGGACTAGAGAAAAATTACCCACTCCTTTTTAAATCTGCTTCTAGATATGGCATATTGGCTACAGTAGTAAAAAATGTACATTTAATATAATAGAAAATTAAAATAATTATAATAATCACTGCCATTTTGCAAACATTTCTTATTAGCTAGTCAGTACACAATAGTGCAGTTTCTTAATGTGTTCTCTCAGCCACATAGTAAAAAAAAATCTAATGTTATTTACGTATAAGAAATACAAGAATGAGTACAGAGACAGTAAATAACTTTGACAAAATAATGTCACTACTTAGTAGTGGATTTAGATTTTGACCCAACAACTTTCTGACCTATTAACTTTATGTAAAAGTTAACATTTTGACATTTAAAATATTATGAACAATAATTTTAAGGCAATATTTGGATTAATTATTGGTGTCAGACCTAAGGAAGTGTAACAGTACAGTGATATCCCATGTGCAGCAGGCAAGAATGTGAGCTTTAAAGTGAGAAAGCCCTAGATATTAACACCTAAACTTACACTTACTAGATGTGGGTTCAAGTTATTTGAATTATTTTTATTTCACTTACTAATACTATAAAATCTGGATAAAACTCTTTACATGAAAAGATATTTTTAAAGGATTAAATAAAAATTATTTAGCAAGAGCCCACATGTGTTCAATAATTGGTAGTGTTATTGTTAATATTATTTGTAATCAATAAGCTGGTTATTGTGATGCAATGTATCAGAAACTTATAAAATATACTGGACCTTACTTGACTTCAAAATATTGACGACATAACATTTCTTTTACAAATCCTTTCAAGAGTTGGTACAAATATTAAAGATTTTATGAAATAATGAACCCTGAAAGTAAGAGAGGAAAAACAGAAAAAGGACTCTGAATACAATTTCTTATGCTTTAACCCAGGATAAACAATTATTAAATGGCATTATTTGGTTTGCATGCACCCATGGGGCTATACTGGCTCTTTGTAAAAAGAAAGTTTACCTTTTGGAGGGAATACAGTGCTGAAAAGATTATAAAGTTTTGAATATCACTCTTACACAATTAACTAGCAGTGCCATTTTTTCTAAGGCATTTATTTTCCACTTTCTCCTGTACTACGGGTGAAATAAGCTAGACGCAGTAAAGTATAGTCATGAAAAAAACACAAGCTTGAAGTTTTGATTTTCAAATCCCAGTTTTTCCAAGTTTTAAAATGCAATTTTGTCCAAGCTAGTCATGAAATTTGGGGAAATCACTAATCATTTTTCTCATCTGTGTAATATGCATTAAAAAAGCTTCAGGGACTAAATGAGATATGTAAAGACTTTGCATATTGGCTGGCACTAAGCAAAGCACAATAAATATAAATTGTTATTAAATAACTGTTAAATTGCTATTAAATATTAAAGTTTCATCATTCTAAGTTTCCATATCAGTTAATTTTATAAAAATGATGCATTGATTTTTTTTTAAAAAATCAATTTTATCTTGCAAGTAAAACACAAGTTGTTACTACTCATGCTCATTAAAAATATTCATTATTTGTACTGGACAATAAATACGATAAATTAGACCTTGTGGATTCATTAATATCATTATATTTCTGTTAGTTCTCCAGTTAAACAAGAGGTATTTTACATCAAAGGAAAGACAAACCAATTTAGATATTGTTAACTTCAATGGCATTTAATCAGAAGTATTTTTTGAAATCTTAGAATTGAATTTTCATATAAATCAACTGAGTATACAGGAGTATTTTAAATATGTAATCTTAGAAAGGCACATACAATTTTATCCTATTCATTTATCTCCATATTTATATATGTATATCTTCCTATATATCTTCATATGTATATGTATCTTCATATATCTTTATATATATGCATACATATATAGTCATGGATATGACAATTTAAAATGATTAAATGATATTAGCATTAAAATAATTTGGGACAAATTAAATTGTTCCTGCTGAAACAGCAGGTACAGAGTCAATTATAATTTCTTCATAAATATGGCATGAAGAAAGAATAAGATTCCAAATATAATACATGTGTCATGGGAAAAAGAGATTGAAAGATTGTGTTAATATAAGTAAACCAGCATGACGGAAAAGCATATTATATTAAAATCATTTACATAAATTGATGCACTTTAAATGTGAGGAACAACTTAGTGTATACTAAAAGGGATAGAATTTTCCACCAAAATTTGGCAAAAGCATTTTTGGAGCAATTCAGACTTGAATATTTAGGAACAATGAAGTATTATGTTTGACTGGTCTGCTAGTTTTATTTTCAAATACCTTTTGTATAGGTTTGAAATACCTATGTCTATTTATTTGTACTTAGAAATTATTATAACAGGCATGCATTGGCACTATCAGATGCAACTGGCTTCTTATCTCTTATTTTTAAAAGATCTAATTACAACACTGGCTGACAGTTAGCCTCTTCTAATCACAAGTTCATATAATTGAACAAAACTACCAAGCCATGTCAGCATGCTGGCTAATATAAAGAGGTTGAGACCCCACATAAGATTAAGTCAATTGAATTCAAAGTGGCACTACGTTATTAATCAAAATGCAGATTATTGTCTTACAAGTATAAAATGAAGCTACTTTGTTTCTTTTTTAATCCCACAAAAATATACCTCAAAATAATGTTTGGGTAATGTAGATTTAACTTTCAGACCTCTTATTTACTTTTTTTTGTAATCAATAAATTATCTTGTTTTCTGTTGATATTTAACAATAAACTGTTTATGATTTATGCATATAAAAGAAGTCTGTGTACATGTTTACAATATAAAATTATATAATATTAGCATGATACCTCCTTTGTATACAAATATACATTGCTTTCTACATGTATTTCTCAACAAAATATTTCCAAAGCAGTTTTCAAGTTGCTATTATATGAGAGTACTAACTTTAAAATTTTTGTAATATATTCTAACATACTCATGAATAATAATTGGCAATGGCTATCTTGACTGAGTGTAGGCATCTGAATCCAGTAGCCTTTTGTTTCCAATGAGAAATCTCAAGTTACTGAAACTGAAATGTGAATATAATCTCAGAGGAAGAAGGTAGGGATGGTTTGTGCATTAGATAGTTTCTACATTAGCAAATCATTCTCCATTAGACAATTGTACATTTCTAATTAGAAAATCATTCTCCATTAAGTCACTATTTTTTGATAGATTTATTTAACATAGTCATCATGCATGTTAGTTATAAACAGAATTTCTCAATTAATAGATCTAATAGATTTTATACTGCCTTACCAAGTTCTCTGGCAAATTTTTTTAATCTGTCAGGAAAAACAATCCCTATAGAGAAGAAATTTAGTTCATTTCATGCTTTATAAGCAGTGAACTGAAAATCATTTACACTATATGTATATATATTATATAGGCAAAAAAATTTTTGAATTATATTTCTCCATTTTGAAAATTTTTATTAAAAATATTAATTGACTTTTGAGTAAGAATAACAAGAGATTTTAAGAATAACGACTATGAAACATCATAGGTCATTTAAATGTAAAATCTAGGGTTAGAAATAAGATGTTTTAGGATAATTACTTGGGAAGTAAGCCAGAGGTGTAATATTTCCCACTCATATTGCCACCCGAAAGATGAAGTTCTCTTTAGTTTTCCACTTTTCTGTGAAAAAAAGAGTCACTCAATGTTAATCGCTTCATTGTACCACCTGCTAAAAAAGTTGTTTTGGGAAAATACCCCTCGCCTTCTCCCAAAGATTATTTACCTTTTTAAATTTTTAAACACAGCATTTGAATTGACAGAGAAGGTAGTTTTATTCTATAGAGATCATTGAACTGAAAAAAAGTTTTCAAAGCCATCTTCAGCAAACTGGACTAGAGTGTAAAACAGAACTCTAGCCTTAACAAGAAAAATGAGATGCTATTTAAGGTCTAAGATAGAAACCTAGTTCAAAAGTCATGTAGAACAGTAAACAGATTAGAAGAAATACCATGCATAGATGACATGTCAATAAGTGTAGTATACTTACACACAAATGGGCACCAAACTTTTATATAACTCTACATTGGTGGGTATGTCAAAGGAAATCACAAGTACTATAAGTCCAGTTCACTGGGGCCGGGTAACAAAATGCTTACTATTTGCTTAAACTATTAAAATGAATAAAAGAAAAAAGAATGAGCTGTTTTGTGGTTGCCATAAATGATTACTAATTCTAGAATTCCAAACAATTCTAATTAATTTGATATTATGAGGATCAAATTTTTGCTTGCCAAATAGACCTGTGTTTCTTGAACAAGCTTACAGTAAATTCCAATAACACTGGATAGATACTATTGAACATCTGCAATGCTTTGAGGAAGTAAGAATAAAACATACAAATAAACATACAAAAAAAACTGCCTTAGAGTTCCTAGTGAAACTCCTAACGGAGCTCACTGACTATGAGTGGAACAGTATCCTCACAAAATCCATATGTGAGGTCTTAACCCCCTTTGGACTCAAAATATGACCTGACTTGGACGTAAGATCTTTACAGAAGTACTCAAGTTACAGTGAATTCATTAGGAGAAGCCCTAATCCAATATGACTGGTTTCCTTATAAAAAGTAGAAATTTAGAGACATATACAGACATGCAGGGAAAACACCATATGAATGTGAAGTTGGCCATCTACAAGCCAAGCAGAAAGCCAGGAACAGATCCGTCCCTCACAGCCCTCAAAAAGAACCAACCCTGCTAATCCCTGGATTTCAGGTTTCTAGCCTCCAGAACTGTAAGACAATAAACTTCTGTTGTTTAAGCCAACACTAGTTT
Organism: Varecia variegata; assembly: GCA_028533085.1. Classification (NCBI taxonomy): domain Eukaryota; kingdom Metazoa; phylum Chordata; class Mammalia; order Primates; family Lemuridae; genus Varecia; species Varecia variegata. The sequence goes on from CM052440.1 coordinate 129,886,825, forward strand.
CTTGTGGTACTTTGTTACAACAGCCCTTGAAAACTAATACAGAGAGGGTATATTGAAATACAAAATAGTAAAACATTTAGTATATCACATGATCATAATTTAATTATTGATTGTATCACATAGTATGTATATCTTAATCCCTATTTTATAAATTTCTTTCCATTTTTTGAAGAACAGATTAAATATTAGAGCTCCCATCAAACTATTCTAGATTTCTTGCTTTTCTTTCTTCCTCCACCATTTGTACTTCTCCAACAGAATCAATTGTTATTGGCAATAGTCATAGTTCTATGTCTTTTTTTCAAGAGAAATTTGTGAATGGTTGAAGGCACATATTATACTATATTTAATGGCATTTTTATATCTTTTATTGACCTTAGTAGAATGTATTACTATTATCCATATATAATTTATTTATATAATAAGTTTTTTGTTCCAACCACACCAGAAGATCTCTTATTTCAGCCTAACCTCCATCTCTCCATAGGAGAGTATGTCTCTATTTACATAACTCTTTTTTGCCATCTTCTTAATATATAAACTTATTTTAAATGCTGTCTAATATGTCTTAAAATGTTAATTTATGATTTCAATAAAATGCACAAAGCTCAGACTTTCATTTATAGGAGCTATATATTATGCTTTAAATGTATTTATTAATTTACTTCTAATTACTGTGATCACCATGATTTCCATGTTTTCAAAAGCAGATTATGTAAATTCACTCTTTAGGTCTTTTAATCAGTATATGCCTGGAAGATAGTGTTCGATGTTTAAATCTACCAGTTCATGTTCTTCAATTTCCTTGAAAATAAGACCCATGTTTAGTTCAGGAATCAGGCAATATCTCTATAATCATTAATAGTGAATATCTGTCTGAACTAACCATATTCCACTACCTTTTCAGAGATACCCAAATTGATTCAGCAATTCATTCAACAAGTATTTAATGTACACTTAACTATGTGCTTCACACAAGGCTACAGCAAACATTCCTGTCCCTACTACATTCTACTAAAAAGAGAAGGCAATAAACAAACAAAAAAACAAACAAGTCTCTCACTCATCATCATTACTATATGGGGATATTGTCTATTGAAAAAATTAAGTAGAGGCCAGGCAGGGTGGCTCATGTTTATAATTTCAGTACTTTGGGAGGCCAAGGTAGGAGGATCTCTTGAGGCCAAGAGTTCGAAACCATCCTGGGCAAACTAGTGAGACCCCCATCTCTTCAAAAAAACTTAAAAAAAATTAGCTGGGCTAATTTTGCACCTGTAATAGCAGCTACTTGGGTGGCTGAGGCGAGAGGATCACTTGAGCCCAATAGTTTCAGCCTGGGCAACAGAGTGAGACCTTGTTGCTATAAAAAATAAATAAATAAATAAGTAGAGAAATAAGATAGGAAATGTAGGTAGGGCCAGCTGTTTTGCAACTGTAGACAGGGAGTAAATAGCCAAGAAATGCCTCTGTAAGAAGGAATCATTTGGGGAAGAACTGAAGAGGTGAGGCAACAAGCCATGTGGCTATAAAGGGGCCCATGGCTCTAAGAAGAGGGCAATCCTAAGCAGAGAGTCTTCCTGGCATGCATGAGTAACAACTCAGAGGCAGAATGAATGAGGGAGAGAGAGGTAGAAGATGAGACCCTACAGGTGATGTTGGGCAAAGGAGAAGGCAGAGTTTGTATAGAGCTCTGTGAGACAGTTTAAGATTGTTTTTTGTTTTGTGCTGTGTTAATGAGTCCAGAATTCTTTAGAGTGCATGGGGCAGAGGACTGATGTGATGTATGTCTGATTTATGTTTTTAACAGCATCACCCTGGCTACTTTGTTAAGAACAGACTAAATAGAGCAGGAATTTTGGAACCAGAGAGAACAGAGATGTTGATGGTTTGGACAGGAGTAATAACAGTAGAGGTAAAGAGAAGTGTTAAATTCTGGATATATTTTTTAAGTCAATAACAATGTGATTTGCCAATGGAAAAAATATGAAAAAGAGATAAATCACTGATAACTCTGAATTTTTTTACTTCTACAACTGGAAAAGTGGAGTTGCAATTTATTGAAATGCAAATGTGAAGGTAGATGGTATTGTAGTGAATATCAGAGCAATTGAACATATAAAATTTGATACAATCATTAGCCACACAAGAGGAGATGTTTAATAGGAAACTGCATATGTAAATCTAGGTTAAAGGAAGAGTTATAATTTAAAGTCATTAATGTGTGGAAGGATATTTAAAACCACGATGTTAGACAAGATCACTCACTGAATGTATGTACAAAGAAAATATAAAGGGTCCAGGGGTGAGTCCTGGACACTCTGAGTACTTAAAAGTCAGAGAGATGAGGAAGAATCAGCAAAGACGACTAAGAAGGAATGGCCCCAATGATAGAAGAAAATGCAAGAGAGTGTGGTATATTAGAAGCCAGGGAAAGAAAATATCTTCCATGTAAGGGAATCGTCACTATTTTAAACATTGTTAATACATCAATTAAGATGAAAATATTCTAAATTATTGGATATAGTGTTGTGGAGATCACTAATGTTGCAACAAACAGTTCTGATATCATGACAAGTGACAGACTGAGTGGAGTGGCTTCAAGAGGAAACAGTAGGAGTGAATATAGATGGCCACTTTAGGAGATTTATATAGGGAGAGAAATAAGATAGTTAGAGATGTAAATGGGTTTAAAAAGGAAAAAAATATATAGGTTTGGATTTTGTTTTTTAGCTTTCATTTTTTTTTAAATGAGAAAAGTAACTGTTTGCAGTTGGGAAAGATCTTACGGAGAACATTCACAGATGATGCAAGAAAACAGCAATGCTATCCTGAAGTCGTGTCACTGAGTAGGTGAGAAAGGTTAAGATCTATTATATATTATAGTATATAAATGGAGGATCTGGCCTTAGCTAGGAGCAGAGATGGTTCATACATAATAAAATATTGAAGGTATACTAAATCACCACAGTGTGTGGTAAATGTGGTGAAGAAGGCTATGTCCCTTATGTTTGGTTTTCCCATTGAATAGGAAGCAAGGTCATGACCTGGGAAAGAAGACAGGAGGAGATGTGGGATGCTAGAGTAGGAGGGAAAGTTCTGAACTGGTCACTGAGAACAGCAAAGTAATGAGAGCATAGGAGAATGCAGTATGATTTCTGGGCAGCTTTAGCTTTTAGTTTTAGTGAGACAATACTCTGTTTAGTTAAAGAAATGTTTTTAGTATTGCTTTGGGTTTTATGTAGCCACTTTCCTCTACCAGATACAGGGAAGGAGTAGGTTTGAAGCAGTTTCACTGTGCACTGGTCAGCAACTTGTCTGCGTCCAGTCAGATCGAACACACCCATACACAGCAAGTTAGTTACATGAATCAGATTTATTACTTACAGGTAGGTATCAATGGACATTAGAAGCCTAGAGAGAGCTGGTCCCTCAAAGCTCAGGAAACGTATTCATGGTGAATAGAGCCTTGACTGAGCACACCCCAACTGCACCAAAGCTGAGTGAACCCAGAAAGCAGCTGGCCCTTGATTTTATATCCCAGGGCAATGTGAATCTCTGGGGTAAAGGGGTGAAGAACAGCCTCTTTCTAGGGGGCACTGGAACAGCACCCAGTCTGTTCCGGCCAGTTCCTCCTTAACTTGGGATGTTGTATTCCCAGCACATTCTACAGTTATTCTTGAGAACTGTAATGAGAAGGGGGGAGGGAAAACTGGGTGGGTCCAAAGCCACTAGGAAAACTGTCTTGCAAACAGATGAAGAGCAGGGATACACCAGGGATGTGGTGCACCCAAGGAAATAAAAGATATAGGAAGTCAAGAGATATAAGGATATATTCAAGTGAGGGTTAAAGGTTTTTCTAGAGTTTAAGGTGCGTAAAGAGAGAAGTGAGGACATGTAGGGAGTCAGGTACAATAAAAAGTGGCAGATCAATGGACTGAAGGTGCTGGTGAGACTGAAGTATTATTTGAGTTAGGATACTAGAGCAAATGAGCTGAAACTGTGGCAGTAATAGTCAGAGACTGAAATGTTTGACACTGAAATGATGAAAGGTTGTTGTTGAAAATGACAAGTTTGAGGTTAATATAATGGCAGTGACTGGACAAGCCTGAGTATCAACAAAAGCATGATGGGTTTGCCAGAACCCCTATTATTAAGGAGAAGTTAAAAACAGTCAAACATATCTGACTTCTGAATATATGTCATATTTTAAAATTCTGTCATAAAGTCGTTCTTCAAGCACTCTTGTTAGCTTTTTATTATGTGCACAATCTATACTGTTTTCCACATTTTTATCTGTGATATAGAAAATTTGTGCTATTTTCCTTTTTTCTAGGTCAGTTTTATGATGGATTTATCAATTTGAATTGCTTCTTGAAAGAATTAATATTTTATTTCTAGTTCTGTATTGTATACCATTTATGCAATTTTCTATTTTTTCTTCCTTCTAATTTCTCTATGTAAAGTTTGCTAAACATTTTCTAAATTCTTAAGAGTAATATCTGATTTTCAGTAAGTTTTCAAGAGAATTATTCATAAACAGTCTTTTAAGATTTTCTATTTCTTAAGATAAATTTATGGAAGTAGGATATTTTGTCAAAGGGTATGCCATTGTACATTTTTACATACTTTTAACATATTCTTAAATTGGCTTGCAGAAGTGACATTGTTTTTCCTATATCTCCAAAATGCTATGTAAATCATTATTGAAAACACAGAAATATTTGCCAATATGATAAATGCCATTGGAGTTATATTTTTCATTTATTTGATTGCGTCTAAGGTTTAATGTTTATTTCTCATGGCAAATTTTTATCTTTTTATAAATTATTTTCTTTTCTTTTCCACCATTATCTTTGAGTTTTTCATTAATTTTATTGATTTAGAAGGTATTTTATGTATTAAGAATATCCTTTTGTCCTATAAATCATATGTGTTTTTCTAGTTTGTCACTTACATTTTGATTTTACTTAAGATATTTTGATATATACATGTTTTTTTACAAAATTAAGTAACCTAATAATTCAGTATCATTGTCTTTTTTATTTTATATCTTTGGTCTTAGAATTTACTTTCTACTCCCAAAATTATATGACTGGTTACCTATATTTTTATGATAAAACTGTATAGATTTTTTTTTTTTTTTGAGACAGAGTCTGGCTCTGTTGCCCGGGCTAGAGTGAGTGCCGTGGTGTCAGCCTAGCTCACAGCAACCTCAAACTCCTGGGCTTAAGCGATCCTACTGCCTCAGCCTCCCCAGTAGCTGGGACTACAGGCATGCGCCACCATGCCCAGCTAATTTTTTCTATATATATTTTTAGTTGGCCAGATAATTTCTTTCTATTTTTAGTAGAGATGGGGTCTCGCTCTTGCTCAGGCTGGTCTCGAATGCCTGACCTCAAGGGATCCACCTGCCTCGGCCTCCCAGAGTGCTAGGATTACAGACATGAGCCACCGTGCCCGGCCAAAATTGTATAGATTTTAAAACATTTGAAGTTTTAATTCATTGGTGTATTATGTCAATCACACAGTTGTATTATCTCAATGAATATCCTATATTTTCCTAATATATATTCCTTTTGTATTTTATGAATTGAGAGAAAAGTTGGAAAATATTCATTAATTTTGAGGGAGAAGATGAATAAAAACTACCTTTCTAAAAGTTAAATTTTATATGAGTTTTCTGTCTTATTCAGATCTATCATCAGTATTATACTTAGATCTTTTATGGATATACTCTGTTGATTAATAACATGTACTTATTATTAGTCCCTAAGAATAATAAAAATGCCTTTAAAAACTAAACTTAATCATATATATTGTTTCTAAGCTGAGAACTATAGATATTTATTATAGTTTAAGACACAGGAAGCCCAGAAACTAATGAATGACAAAATATTTTAGTCAATATTCACTTTAAAAAGTACAAAGTATGTGATTTTAAGCAAAATTTTTATGCTATTTTGTTTTTAAAAATCTAGCTTTTCAAATGTTACAATAAACTTATTTTTAAAAACATTAAGATATTTAACATTAGATATTAGATTATTACATACTTGTTTACTACCTAAATTTTCATTTCTGTCCTTCAGATTGTCTGTTAAATCATTATTGAGTTATCCTATTTTATGTGCAACTCACTATTGAATTATACAAGGGGGAAAAAAACATGTATAAAACAAGGAGCTGAGATAACCTCATTTTAAAAGGAAACTGTATTTATTCAAGGCAGACTAGACTTTTAAAACTCTGAGTTTTACCAATTGCCTTGTCTGCAATTTGGGGAAATCATATTATTAAGAAAACCAGTAACAATTATTTTTATCCAATATTGTACATTGGAAACTATTTCATGAAACTAAAGACGAGTCAGCACACAAAATTAAGCAGAGAAACCTTACATGAATTTAGAATTGTCTCTGTGTTCTGCAAATTATTTTGTTCTATTCTAAGTGTGTACACTAAATTGTAAATAACTTTTGCATAAATTACGATAATTCTTATGTGAAATAAATGTAATAATTGGGCCCAAATCCTAAGGAACAAGAATTCATGTCAAGACACAGTTGCTAATGAAAATTAAAAGTTGTAAGATAAAAGAACTTTTTTTTTCAATCTTACATAGCCATGTACGTATTCAATCCAAAATTACCTGAGTAATCCATTAGGAATCCTATTACAAAATGAATTTTAATCCCTACTACACCACTGAAAATAGTTATATCATCAATGACACTCTGATTTCAAATAAAAGTAACCATTGCTTGATTTATTTTTAGGGCATCTCAATATTGGTTATGGCAATTTTTTGAAAGGATCTCCTTGCCTTCTGCAATATCCTCACCTAGTTCTCCTCCTATAGTTTGAATAATTATTTTGATGTACTTCACTATTTCCTTTCCATTACCTAGAATCACATAGTTAACAAAGGAGAGAATGAGGATACAAAGTTAATATCATAAATTCCAAACCCATAATTTTCCCACTGGTCTAAATCAGCATGATAAACAGAGTATCTGTTTCTTTCTCTCTATTATAGTTGCCATCACATTAGTGCAGGCCATTCATTTATTTAAAGAGTAGACAACAAGTACCTACTATGTACCAGGCACTGTCCTTTCTAGGTATTCTAGATGTATCAGTGAATTATGCAAACATAAATCTTTGGACTCCTGGAATTTATATTTTAGCAGTTAGAAAGATAATGAATAATAAAAATATTAATAATAATAGGTAAAGTATGTTGCATGAAAGAGATGGTTTGTGGTATGGGAAAAATACAAACTGGAAAGGATAATCAAAAATAAGTGAGGAAGAAGTTACATTTCTAAATTTAGTCGTCAGGGTAGGCCTTAGTGAAATGACTGACTCTTCAGAAAACACTTGAAGGATATAAGAAGTTAATATGAAGATATCTAATGGGAGAACATTCCAGGCATTAGAAAGAGGTGTGCAAAAGCCCTAAGACCAAAGAATCTTTGAAGTATTTAAAAAAGAACAAAGAGATCAGTGTGCTTGGAACAGAATGAGCAAGGATGGTTTACAGTTTGGTGGATAAGTATGTAGGACCTAGGAGGCCATTACAGAACTTTGAATTTTACTCAGAATGAAATGCAAAGCCTTTGAATGATTTTGAGTATGTGTAATTAACATTTTTAATGAATCATTCTGGCTACTATGTTGAAAACACAATATTGAAGGGCCAGGATGGAAGCCTAGAGACCATTAAGGGGGTTCTTCAAGTAATCAAAATAAGTTATTGCTGCTCAGAAGAGACTGGTGTCAGTGGCATGTGAGATGTCATCAGATTCTGGATGTATTTTGAATAAAGTATCAAAGGATATGTAAATATGAGAAAAGGGATACTTCTAAATTATTTGTTTTTGTTCAACAGAGAGGGATTCAGCATCAACTGAAATAGAAACTGCATCTGGAGAAGATTTTAGCAAGGCTATGGGGGTGGATACCAGAGTTCAGTTTTTGACAAGTATAAGATGGCTGCTATATATTAATAATCATGAGGAAATAGAGATGAGGCAATTAGATATAAGAGTCTAAAGTTCTGCATAAATGCCTGGATACATGTGATGTAATGCTCTAAGATCAGGAGATATCATGTTGTAACTGTAAACAAAAAAGAGAAATAGAGAAGAGGATAAAGGCCTGAGACCGGGACATGCTGTCATTATTTCTCACTTGAACTATGGAAAAACTCCTAACTTTTCCCATGACTTTAATCTCTATTACTTACAATCTAATTTCTCCACTGATACTATAATTATTTTTTACAACACAAATGTTATCTCACATCCCCCATTGTGATTAAAAAAACAAGTATAAAAGTTTAACTTTTACCTTGGTGCACAACACTCTTAAGAATCTGAGCTGTACTAATGCTCTCTTTCTTATCCTTCTCTTTCCACACCAATCACCTATACTTCAGTCATATCACACTTCCCATCACCCAGCAGTCACCAAACACTTTCATACTATATTTCTTCACATGTTATTCTATCTTAGAATGCTCTTGCTATGAGTTCATTCAATGAAATTTCATTCTTCTTTTCATTCATAAGTCAAGAGTCATGTTTTTGTAGATTTCCCTGACCTCAATGGGTAAATTTGTCCTTCCCTTCCCTATACACCTATACGCATTACATGCAGCATCTCAGTGAAAATTGTGTGTCTATATCCCCCACTTCTCTGAAGATTTCTTGTGGACAAATTCTGTATCTATTTAAATCTGTATCTTATGCACCCAAAATAGTACACATAACATAATAGACATAGATTGAATAAATAAAAGAATGGTTCAATAATAAAACTTTACATTATTTGGGTATTTATCAGCAATCAGTTTAAAACTTGCACAGAAACTTATTTTTGGCATATGGTGTAATAGAAAATATCATAAATACTTATGACTAGGTACACTCTACATATACAAAACATTTTACTATCTCTGTGGGCAGTGAATCAGCCAAAAGTAATCTGGGAGTATGCTTATTCTGGAAAAACTATTTAATAACAGATGTAATATATAAGAAGAGATTGATATAGTGAAGAACATTTTCATAAATATCAAGAATTAAACAGAACATAGAGAAAGTTAAATGAATAGACTGATTCAATATAAAAGACAAAATAACATCAGTCTATGTCAAAGAAAGTCTTTAATATAAAGCTGTTTTCATCTAGGCCACTTTTAAAATGACAAAACAAAATTTATCATTTGAAAAATAATGACATAAACAATAATTTCATTCTAACTGAGGATATTGTTTTTCAAATTGTTCCTGATTAACCATGGTGGGGACTATTTGAGAAGACCAAAACAATCAATTTATTTGACAAGAGCTATGAGTACTATAAAGTATTTGACAATGCATTCTGATATATTCAAAACTGTAGAAAGATATAATAGTGTTGCAAGAACCTGAGATGAGTTATTTCTTTTTTAAACATTTTTATGTGCCATGTCTTACAAACACAAAAAATAATTTACCAAGAAAAAATGTCAGTGATTTATTAGACCCAGTGACCACCAATGCTTTTCGATATTATTTTATTATTTTCCTTTTTTGAGAAATATACTCGAGTTATTATTGTATCAACTTTACTATATTGCATAAAATCAATGCTAAATGACTTTCAATAAGTGGCAGAATATTGACTGATTATTTTTCAAAAGTCTCAAGCAGGTCTTATCTATCACTTTCCATTCCTTTCTTTTTCTCTCTTTCTCTCCCTTCATTCTTTCTTCCCCTTTCCTCCTTTCTTTCCTTCCTTCCCTTCTTTCATTCCTTCCTTCTTTGTTCCCTTTCTTTCTTCCCTTCCTCCCTTCCTTTCTTCTTTTCTTTCTTTCTTTTGTCATTTAATCAAATATGTACTCACCATATAATTTAGGATGCTACTGGGTATATAAACAAATAGGATGGCAAAATTATGCTTTGGTGAGGTTATGCTATAGTTAAAGATAAGGCACAGGTATAAAAACATATTAAAATAAGACAAAAGTTATATAGTTACTTATATAACAAGGCCACATGGCAAATATATTTAAGTGCTGTAAATTTCAGTGAATTAAGCTATCAATGTAGGATTAAATAGCCAGGAAAGTCTTAGTGGAAGATAAAGTAGAGGCACTTGAATAACTGGTAGGGTTTCTGTATGAAGAAAGAAAAAAATATACCAGGTAAGGAAACTTGGAAGTGCATATATAAGCACAGTCATGTACCACATGGAAACATTTCAGTCAAGGACAGACTGGATGTATCACAGTGGTTCCATTAGATAATGGAGCTGAATAATTCCTGTTGCCTAGTGATTTCATAGTCATCGTAATATAGTAGTACCTTTTTTATAGGTAGGTATATTGAGATACACAAAGTGTGTAGTAGGCTCTACCAACGAGGTTTGTATAAGTATACTCTAAGATGTTCTCAGAACAAAATGTCATAATCATGCATTTCTCAGAACATATTTCCTTTGTAAAGTTATACATGACTGTGTGTACAATCTTTTTTCTTCTTTTTTTAGCCCACTTCACTCTAGAGATGTATATAAAATCTTAGTATACAGCTGGAGTCAAGATTAAATTTGAGAGGAACTTATTGAAATTTCTTTATTAAACCATAGCAATAATTCAGATATGAAGTGACAGTAGAGTTTCAGTAGGGATAACAGTCAGATTACTCATGATAAATAGGATAACAAAATAAAAGCAATAGGTTTGAAGAATTTTAGCATATAGGTGAGGGGAAAAGCACCCAGTAAAAACTTTTTTTTCAAAGTGTATAAAATTAATTAAGATTTGTAGAGAGAATGATCATTATTTTTCACTGGAGACCAAGAGACCAAGAAGGTTGTCTATTTGCTCTGGTGATTATTTCCTTGGCTGTGCAGAAGCCTTTTAATTTAATCAAGTCCCATTTATTTATTTATTTTTGTTGTTGCTGTGATTGTCATTGGGCTCTTCTTCATAAATTCTTTGCCTATACCAATATCTAGAAGAGTTTTTCCAACATTTTCTTCTAGAGCTATTATGGTTTCATGCCTTATATTTAAGTCTTTTATCCATCTTGAATTAATTTTTGTGCATGGTGAGACATAATGGATCCTGTTTCATTCTTCTGCATGTGGCTATACAGTTTGTCCCAGAACCATTTATTGAATAGGGATTCTTTTCCCCAGAGTATATCAGCTTTGTCAAAAGTCAGTTGGCTGTATGTGGATAGTTTTAATCAACAGAGCAAATAGAAAACCTACAAAATGGTGGAAAATATTCACAAGTTATATGTATGATAAAGGTCTAATAACCAGAATCTACAAAGAACTCAAGCAAATCAGCAAGAAAACATCAAACAACCCATTAAAAAGTGGGCAAAAGACATGAACCAGAAGCTTTTCAAAAGAAGACAAATGGCCATAAACATATGGAAATACGTTCAACGTCACTAATTATCAGAGAAATGCAAATTAAAACCACAATGAGATGTTTCCTTACCCCAGTTAAAATGGCTTTTATTAAAAAGTCCAAAAACAATAAATGCTGGTGTGGATGCAGAGAGAAAGGAACACTTACACACTATTGGTGGGACTGAAAATTAGTATAATCTCTATGGCAAACAGTATGGAGATTCCTCAAAGAACTAAAAGTAGAACTACGATTTGATCCAGCAATCCCACTACTGGGTATTTACCCAAAGGAAAAGAAGTTATTTTATCAAAGAGACATCTGCACTGGAATATTTATTGCAGCACAATTCACAATTGCAAAAAATGTGTAATCAACCCAAGTGCCCATCAATTTATGAGTAGATTAACAAAATGTGGTCTATGTAATACCGTGAAATACTACTCAGCCATGAAGAAAGATGTTGCCTTTTGCAACAATATGGATGGAACTGGAGACCACTGTCCTAAGTGAGGCATCTAAAGAATGGAAAAACAAACACTACATGTACTCACTATTAAATTAGAACTAACCAATGAGCACACATGTCCATGGAGGGAAGTATAACTCAATGGAAACCAAGCAGGGAGGAAGGAAGATGAAGGGATAGGTGAAAACCTACATAACAGGTACAACAAACACTACCTGGGTGATGGGCACACTTATAACCCTGAGTCAAGCATTACAAAAGCAATCTATGTAACCAAAACCATTTGTACCCCCGTAATACTTTGAAATAAAAAAAAAATGAAGGAGAACAAAGTAAATAAGAGAGCAATGTTTTTGTTTGTTTGTGTGTGTGTGTATGTGTGTATGCATATTTTAAAAAATAGTTCAGGAATGTATAAATCTGGGGCCAACATTCCAACATGGGCATTACAAAGAAGTAATTAAAGAAATATTAGTTTAGTAAATATCTCTTTCTAATATAAAGTAGTTTTCCTACTCTCTAATATTTAAAATTTTAATTATATCTAAGCCTTTGAAATTGGGCTTACTAATTTAGCTTGTCATGTTTTGCTTTGTTTTTAATTTACTTCGTATGTTCCACTGTCTAAATTTTCTAGTACTTAAGTTAACCTAAGTTAACTGATTCCTAAAATATGCTAAATTGAATTTTCAGTCTCTAATGTGCTACGGCTTTGCTATTACTGCTTGCAGTTTAATAAAATCAGTTAAGTTTACATCAAAATGAAAGAATTTTATTTTGAAGTTTTACAGCAGAAAACCAACTTCTGATAAATAGAATTCACCTCACGATGTTGATCATGGCAGAACATTTAAACACTGAGAACAGAAAAATATTTATCAGGATACTGATATTCTAATTAGAAAATGAAAAAAAGGTTTATATTTGCCACAGATACCATTCAATACAAGATTTTGAGAAGAAAATAACTCAAGGATCACAGAGAAATTCTAACTTCATTATGGTTTTATCAGCATAATGATTTACTGTGTGATACACACATTCAGCTAAACTTATTTAGAATTCCATATTTTGCCAAAGTAGTGGAATCATATTTGATCCAGCTATCCATATTTTTTAGGGAACTTTTTCACATGAATCCAAAGTATTGCTTGATACTTTATATCTCATATAAATAAACAGAAATTACAATACCTTAATGGCCACATAATACAAAAAGATGCTATGAGAAAAACAGTTCTACTCCTGATCCTGCCACTAACTCAACTTGAAATGTCTGCCACTCTAAGTCTCAGGTTACAATCTACAGAATGAGTGAGAAGAAAATAACTCACTCTAGACTCACTCACAGTTGACTCTAAAAGTATACGATTATATATTATATACACACACACACACACACACACACATATACACACAAGAATTAAAAGAAATGACCAAAATATTAGGAATGCAGTCTAAAGTTTTGGTGTGTTTTTTAAGATTTTAAGTATAATATCAAAAATTCTGGTAGTCAAGTAGAACCGAACTTTTTAATGCCCCAGGAGGCAGTATAATCCTGTAGGTAAAACAGAATACCTCTGGAATTTGATTGGAGTTAGAATTGTCCATGTACTAGCTAGTGTAATCAAGATTATGTCAATATTAGGTCATAGAGTTGCTACATTGCATAATGAGTTAATATATGCTGAGGACATTAAACTATACCTGGCACACAATAACATCAATAATTGCTATCTGTGGTATTATTATTTTTATCAACATTATAATAAACAAAAGCTTCAAAAAGTCATTTCAGAATTATACATTTTTAAGAGGTTTCATTCATTCTCACAACTGGCAGAGATTACAACTTTCCTAACCACACAGCAGAGGTTACCTTCTGATCTGTAAAAATATTGATTCCTTATTTATAGCAACTGAAATAAAGACACGTGCTATTCTTGTTATATGGAATGTGGCTCTCCTGATTAATAAGTTTGTTTTTCAATATCATTTTTAGAACATTTTTATTATTTTTTCACATTTTAAAAGTATTCGATAGCTCTAAGAAAACTGCATAAAATATTTAAATGTATGCAGTTTCACACACCAAAAATCTGAATGATTCAACACATTTAATATTTGTGCAATTTTCTGCATTCTTATTATATGTCAATAAAAATTTTGTTCGAAAACAGTTCTTTCCTTAGAAAAATGCAATATAAACTGAACATTAATAGAAATAGTAAAGCTGTATTGGAAAGCTGGTATAGTAGCAGGAGGTAGAGAAGTTTATTTCTTTCATATAACAAAAAGTTGAGTTTTATACATGTTAATACTCAAGTGAAAAATGTCAGTGGTGGTGAAATTTGCATGTCATTACCTCAGCCTTCAAATGGTAAAATCTCTGGAGAGTTACATATTTCAAATGCTTTGTTGCAGGCCTGTATCCTATTTTGGGATCTCATAGGCCCATTCCCTTTTCTTAGGTATATGCTTCTCATTTTCATGGTAAAGAGTTATGTAAAAATGCTCATATAAAAAAACAGAATGGATAGAGGTATAACATGTGGTAGAAATGTGAATATATTTAGCCTTGGTTCTGAGTAATTTAAGTACATGCCCTAAATAAAAGGCTTTCTCATGAAAAACTTGAATGTGTGTATTTTGAACTATACAGTCTCACAGAAATTTATTCAATGTGTTGAAGAAAAATATCTTGTTAATGTAAGTTATAAATATATTTTCCCTACATAATATTTGACAGCTATATTTTACCACTCAGAAATATTATGATATATAAATATATACATATACGAAGATATACTCTTATAATTACCTATGTTTAAACGAAGAAAATCATAAGGCATAAATCTTGAAATTGTGGTTGTATTATTTAATATTGGTAAAAATATGAGATATAAATCATATTGTACTTCACTCCATAAAATAATTTTCCTAGAGGCAGTTCACTATGATCAGAGAAAAAAAAATTTCCTTCTCTATAAAATACATATAAAATCATTAGTTCTATGCTACAGGTACTTTATACGTTAATTCTTTTTAATAGAATAGAAAATGTAAATGGTTATTGATAAAGGTCTAAATTTAAGTGAAGTTGTACAAGTAACAATAACATATTTGCTTATCTAGTTCCTTTAGTTTTGTTGTAATATGTTTATCAATCCAAACCAGATTTATTTTTTCCTAACCAATATATCTGTGTAATATTGATTTTTTTCTTAACCAGTTCAGCAAGCATTGTAGTATTTAGGTCCAGAAATTCATGGAGTAGCTACACACAATTTAAACGTGTGATTTACACACACACACACACACGCGCGCGCTCACACACACACACACACACACACACACGTCAGTTAATATTATAACACTTTTTTATGGCAATGCTGTGTTTCAAATGCCTATTGGGGGAAAAAGTAAATTTATATGGTAAATTTACTATAGAAAGGATAACTCTTTGGAGGATGTAGAAAGTACATGGCCAGATAGGGTTCTTTAAGGACACATACTAACAATTTGACCTTGGTCATGTAGGCATTGTTCTCAGTATCAGTTTTGTCACTGACTACCCATGTGCCTTGATACTTAAAAGCCCAGTTTCTTCAACAGTAAAGTAGAAATGAAATCGATGCTTTTCAATGTTACAGAGATTATAGAATTGTAATAAAATACTAAGCTCATTACTAAGTATTTACCAAAAATCACAACCTTTATTTTAGTGTTGAGAACCTCAAAAGGTGTGCACTATGAATAGTATATAAATAGCATTCATTAATAAGTATTTAACAAAGTACCATGGGGGCAGGCATGATGGCTCACACCTACAGTCTCAACTACTTGGGAGGCTGAGGGTGGAAGATCACTTGAGCTCAGGAGTTTGAGGTTGCAGTGAGCTATGATGACACACACCACTGCACTCTAGCCCAGGCAACAGAGCAAGAGCCTGTCTCAAAAAAAAAAAAAAAAAACCTACCATGTATTAATAAAAGAAAAAGATATATAGTTCCCACCTTCATGTATTCATAGAGCTAATAGTCTGTAGGGAAAAACAGGCAATAAAAATGTAAAAAAGCTGATAATTATATATACTTTGAGCAAATTATAAGTGCTATGAATGTAACAAGTGAGGTGCCCTGATGAACACCAATTGGGCAGAGTAGGGAATATCCTTACATTATTATGAAGACTTTTCTAAAGTGTTGTTATTGAAACTGGTATAGAGAGAGCTCTAACTTGACTCTAACTTGACATGTTAGACCTATCAGGGAAATAGGAAGAAAGACCCTCCAGTGGAAGGGCTGGACTTGGAAGAAGTTCCACAGGAGGGTGCACGTATTTGGATAGCTTTTCAAAAGTGGAACGTGAGGAGTATTGCTATTTTAAGGTTTGCACTTCATTTTTCATAATTAAATAATTACTCTTCTGGCCACTGAAAAC